>JAQQTO010000062.1:6009000-6638500 GCA_029884595.1 Ormosia semicastrata
GACTTCTAAATGATCTGCCAATGGTGCCTTTTATAGATGATTAGGAATATAAAATGATAAGGGGGCTGAGTCATGGGAGAGTGGATGAGTGGGAAATGAGTGAAAAATGCGAAATGACTTTTGATGAGTGGAAAATTATGGAGATTCTTTATCTCCAAAATTATTTAATTTTGAAGTCATTGAATACATCATTTTTGAGAAATGTAGTCTTCATGAAAGTTGTAGGCCTAGATCTTAGCTTTCAAATTCTGTTGGTTTAGGTCAAAAATGATTTTTACAACTAAAGATATGGTCTGATTACTGCATACTACTCAGGCCCAGTGACAGCTCCTCTGTTTTAACTTCTAAGCCCAATATAACCCATTAGACCTTAGATTCTGAAAAAGTGTTTAACATGAAAGTTGTAGATTTGGGTCTTACTATCAACCATCAAAATTTCAGCCCATTTGACATCATATAGCCCGAGCTATGGCATGAAAAGTATACATAGGTCAAGCTGTCAGGATCAGCACTATAGTTCTTGCTTCAACTTCAATTTGAGTTATCCAAACGTATGATTTGGCATTTGAGGTCTTCATGAAAGTTGTAGGGAATTGTCTTAACTTTCCTACAAGATCAGAATCACATCAACCAAATATTTTCAACTCAAGTTATAGTCAATTTACTGAACACTGCCAAAAAGATAAATTAATGCTAATTCATGCAATAATTCTTTCAATGATCCAATAAGGTCCAATATCATAAAATGTGTCAAAACCAACTTAATTAAACCTAATTGAACCTTAAGAAGCCCAATGAGAGGATTATAAAGTGTATAAAATATATTGTTATCAATTGTGAAAACACTCCATGAAAAGGATATCTGCTGAGCTCCCTTGGTCAACGAAGATCCGCTTGATGCAGTTGTTGGCCATAATCCCTATGATGATATGTGATCATCTTGGTTAGAGATCAACCCATATGCATCTTCATCTTCATTCATGAAACTAATAATTGGGAGCTTTGTGATCCATTCCCTTTCTTGAACAAGGCCCAAAATGAAACACTTAACACTTGCCTCAAGTGTTTCTTTCAAGCAGATTTCGCTTGTCCTCCTCCAACGATTCCTCCTGAGATGGTGTTGACGATCCTAGTGACTTTGCCATCTTGCTTCTTTTCCCTCTAAGGGGAATAATCTTTTTTACGTTAGCCAGTTCACGCAGAGGTGAGAGGTTCTTAGGTGATGGGGTCTGTTGTGGTGGGTCGTAACTTCACTTTCTTCCTTCCCTCCTCTAATTCTTTGGGGGTTATTGTCTCTAGGACACTGAACAAAACCTTGCAACTTGCCCCGCTATATCAGAGTCTCGATTGTATCTCAAAGATCATTGCATTGCTCCATACTGTGGCCATAGCCATGATGGTAGTTACAACGTTTTGACTTGTTTACCCACCCTCGCGATCTGAGTGGCCAAGGTTTGGGGATTTTGGAGAGCTTCGTATGGCACACTGTAACATCCTTAATACAATTACTATTAACATACCCAGAATTATGCAATAGCAATCAGAATTAAGCATGTCACATAATACTAATAAAATAATTTAAAAATAGATATAAAAGATATACAAAATATGAGGGTTACGATAACGTACTTATATTATGAAGTACAATATACAAAGTATATTACAATACACAATAATTACATAATTTTGTTACAAAGCATTAAATATACAACTCAAAATGCATAATGTCATTAAAACATATTCTACATATTCTTCTTTTGTCTCCATGCTGAAGTGCTCATCCCTGAAAATATTATGGAATACAAAAAAATGGGTGAGAATTCTAAGAATTCTTAGTAATACTAATAAAAATCTGTGTCATCATAATACTTTTAGTTGTTTCAGGAAAAAAACACATTTCAAAAACTTAAACTTTAATCATAAATAGAAAGGTGGCAAAGTGCCAAAATAAGTTATTTCTCTTCCCGAAACAAAATTCTAATTATTAATAGTTTATGAAAACATTTTTATTATCAAGCATCAGAAATTATATCCATAAACATTTTCAATTTCCATACAAGAACCATGATCTCAAATTCATTCAATGGTTCTTATATCATAACTAAATCATAATATGACTATCAAATTCAAATTCATCTCAATACTCATTCATCATATATCATAATCATCAAATATTTTCATTCATCATATTCAAATAACATCGTTCATCATATATATATATATATATTATTCATCATTTCTCATCATTCATATCTCAAGTATCAAATAGATACAGAGGGAATGCTCCACTTCATGCTACCTTAATAATGAGGGAATCAACCTTCCTCATTTAATATATCTCAATTCAAGTAGAAAGGAAATGTTTATCCTCAACTACTTTGATAGGGAGGAAATCATCCTTCCTCACACTATCAGTCATCTAGGATAAAGAGGGAATCATCATTTCTCATATTACCATTCATCTAAGATAGGGAGGGAATCATCCTTCCTCACACTATTAGATTACTCCCTACCCGGAGGTTATTCAAGATTACTCCCTACCCGAAGTTTATCCAAGATTACTCATTTCTCGAAGTTTATTTAGAATTACTCCCTTTTTGGAGTTTATTCAATCACAAGCATAAATTACTATTCTAACGCAACCTTAAAGAATTAAGGGAGCAATACAAATTTCAAGCTCAACTTGAATAATTAAGGAACAATATATTCTCTAATACACGTCAAATACATAACTTTATTTCATTCGTCATATTTCACAAGTTCTCAACAAGTGAACTATAACACCCCCTTCTGGGAGGCATTACATTTAAGACCGACTCCTTTAAAATTCTTTACTCAAGTTATAAAAGTTAATAGTATAAGATATGAGTTTCAAAAGCTTCTTTGCATATATAACATAAACTGGTCAAATTTTAGGAATACAAAACATAAGAACCATAAATAGACTTTTCATAAAATGAAGTTTGTTGCATCCATAATTACCTTCCATTATGTTCCAAAACATAAAACTTAAGTACCCTAAAATAATCATACCTATACATATAACTACCAAATGAAAATTGAGTCTTGTCCATGTCCTTACACCTGAAGAATAGGGTCCTGCACTCGATCTTCAACCAGATCCCCATCGGGATCCATAACAGACAAAGCCCCCAATTAGGGCATGTCACCACGGACAGGAGTTCGAGCAGTCGACTCCACAGAGTCCTCCCTAGAAGAAGTTCTCCAGTCATCTCAAAGCTCTTCAAGAGGCATGCAGAACTCCAAGTGAATAGCTACATCCACCGTAAAAGTAGCGGCGTCATACCGGGTCCTATTCCAAAGCAAGGTGACATCTCTGATATCCTGAATTCGCCCAGTATCCCAATGGACACTCCACGCTTCCATTACCCCCATGAAACAACAGTTGAGCGAAACCTCGCAGATCTTGCCCTGCCATCATTGCAGTCTTTATAGACATGAGTTTAAGATAGAAGCAGACAGAATAATATAATAAAAAAGGTGAGATCCCCTACATCAATACCATCATGATAGCAAGAAACACCATGAAAGATAATGATGCCTTTCACATACAACAACATTAATTAAAAGCAGATATAGTCATGTCAATAGAAGAATATTACAGAACAGCATACATAGTCACATTATCAACTGACAAGTAATTCAGCAATATACATCAAGATGCATAAATATGGACAATACCCCAATAAATAGATATACTGATTATGCATATGCACAATGTGTATGCTGACCATCCTTATGCATAGTGCGACCAATTCCTACTCCATGGAGTTAAAGATTTAGAGATGAGTGCTCCAAAAGATCTATCCTCCCTCAAAAGATAGTCTACGCCGGACCACGAAAAGGATAGTGTTTGTCAGGTCCTCGTCGTGCATTGCAACAGTTTTCTACGGCCAGGGGTATACAATGTGATAGTGGTCACTAAGTGGATCACCTCACCTTAACGCCCCCTGAGATCCATCTGGGATCACACTTATCCAAATTCTCGCTCACTCCTAGGCATCATAAGCCGACAGACTAATACTCAAGTGCATACTCAAACGAATCAAACCACCGTTGTACCATTCCCAACAGTATTAAGGCAACTGCCCATACGATTGTCCGATACCATTAGTATCAATGATATTATATAGCCGCCCATACAACTACATAATACCATTGATTCACTCGGGTCCAGCACTCCGGCCCAAAAGCACAAGGCTAAAAACAATAATCCACTTGGGTCCAGTACATCGGCCCAAGGCACAATGTCAAATTCATAATCCACTTGGGTCTAATACGTCGGCCCAAAAACACAATGCTCGTGCATTCTTTCATAAATATCTCAGTCGTGTAAATTCAAAAATCATCATTATCAAATTCTTATGAAGCATTCTTTGTCACATAATTGAAAAAGTCATCATTTATGTAACACAGTAATCTTATTGCTACTTTCAATTACAAGATACCTCCATTGCATAATTCAGAAAAATCATCATTCATCAACTTGATTTCAATAATTCTTTTCCTTTCCCTAAACCCTAAATGCCTCAAATTTTTATTACCAAAATTTCCTCAAAATGTCATTTACCAACATTCTTCCCAATATTTACATTGTTTTCATTTTAATGAAACCTTCTCCATTCTTAATCTTATAAATCCTTAATTTAATTCCTCGATTATCTAGTCAACTAGATTCACCACAAATGACTCATTTTCCATTATTCCAATTATCCCCAAAATTATTTCCATTTGTATATCCAAAGGTTATTACTCCTCAAATCATGACATTACGATTATCTTCTCTCTTGCTTATAATTCATTTAACCCTAATTTGTCTTCCAATTCACCCAAACAATGTCTTCTAACATCCTTTCTAAAACTTCCATTATTCAACTTCTAAATAAAGTCCTTTCCTTGGTTTTAGATCATCTCACTCAAATTAATTATTTTAAGTTCCTCACAACCTCGCCCACACTCATGTTCTTTCTTTATCCAAGGACCACTCTAAACTATGGGTTAAGGGTTTGTTCTTTATTCCTTCCATATCATGAATTCCTAATTCAGTGTCTACTCGTTCAATTAACTAAGTTTCAACTTAGTACAAAAGTCTCATATCAAGTGCCCAAGGAGGCTGTGAGCCTCCAAGAGACTAGGAACCCAATCATTTTTCATCACCTCTATTACACGGTCGTGTCCCATTACACAGCCTGTCCAACACTGCTGTGTCATATTACACGACCTGAGTCGTGTACTCCTCTGCCCTATGACGTGTGAAGCTGTGTTTCCAGCAAGAAACATGGCCTGGGCTGTGTCAAACCACATGGCTCGTGTATTTTACACCAAAACCCTGAAAATACACTTCCACAAGCCTCTAAACCAAAGGGGTGAGAATCCCTTACTTTCCATATACACATCCAAGCATTTAAGCATTTCCAAACCCATCAAGTTACACAATAACAAGCATTAAAAGTCATATAACACAACCAATCATAACATTACCAAAAATCACACAACAAAAGTGAGCAACCCACACATGGATTCCTCACCATCAACACAAAAACGTGTTCCTCACTGCCATGAGTGGTTGATGAGGTTAATCTCCCTCTTACCTAAAGAGACAACAAAGAAAGCAAGCTCCTTGATGCCTCCTTGCAAATTTCTTCCACTACCACCAAGAAACCCTAGGATAGCCAAACTCAAGAGATCAACAACCAAAGCTTCAAAAGATGAGTCCTTGATCACAAAGGTGACCAAGGATCACAAAAATGAGGAGAGAAAAGAAGAAAGTTAAGAACTTTACCTCAAAGTTTCAAGCTTTAGAGCTTGGTAGAAAATGATGAAGATGGAGGAATCAAAAGATAATCACCAAAGAGAAAAGCTTCAAGATGATAAGAGAAGTCAAGATCTTAGGTTGGCTTGAGCAAACAAACTTGGATGGTCACAAATGGTGTTGAGGCCGTGTGGATGAAGAGGGAATGGAGAAGAAGAGAGAACGTGAGGGAGAGAAGGAAAGAGAGAGAAAAGAGAGAAAGGTAGAGAGAGAAAGTGATAGATTTTTTTGAAATGAAAAAGGAAGTGAATCCTTGAGTGAAAAGATGACAAGATTGTCATCTTTTCTTCCCTCCAAACCGTGGATCCCAAAGGGGGAGAGAGAAAAGGGAAGCTTCCTTAAGAAGCTTGGTAGGAAATTTCCTTGAGAAGCTTCACACACTTTTTGATAAAGTGAAAAGTGATGTCATAGTGATGATGTCATTAAAGTGCTTTCTAGAAAAAATGACTATCAATCTATTAGTGCTATTATCCAATGGACAAAGGTTACAGTTAGCAGAAATAGTATTTATTATTCTGCAGATAATAAAATATACTGCGATTTTATTTATCAGATAAAATCTCAAAAAAAAAATCTCGTAAACTGTGTCCGATCCCAGATTTAGTAAGATCCCTCGTCGACGTTTCTACAATCCAAAGTTTTTCGGCCTCAAGAAAAATATCTCATTTTCTCTATCCCGCTCAGTGTGCACGCAAATTGAGAAATATATTAAAATAATCAAATAATTCTAATAATTCTAAAAAAATTCACAAAAGTCACAAATATTATAAAATGAACATGTGTCATGAAACGAGTAAATTTTCAGGGTGTTACATGAACCATACCAAGAACATTCAATCATCAATTAAGCATAAACAAGCTCATTTGCTATATAGTCAATTAACCAAGAGGGTCCATACAAATAATAATTCAAGCACATAAGTATTGGATACAATTTTGAGAATACCTTATCTCTTGGACTACAATTTGGCCAACATGGCTAATTTAACACATCAAAAGTTGTATACAGTTGAATGATCCCTGAAGTTCAAGTTCCCCACCTCAAATAATCAGGAGAAATATGAAGCCATGATAGCTAGACTCCTTATAACGAAGGACCTAGGAGCATCCAAAGTCAGGCTTTGCAGTGACATAGAACTAGTAACCTCCCAAGTTTTTGGAGATTATTAAGCCAAAGACCCGCAACTGTAGAATTACCTGGTTAAGGTGAAGAAGCTTATGGAAGGTTTCTCCAAAGTGAAGATAGACCATATTCCCTGTAACACCCTCCTTAGGGCATCACATTTCCGACTCCCGACTCATAATCTGAAAAGAAGTTCGCACAAAGTTTAAGTTATAAAAGATGAGTTTCAAAATTTCTTCTTTACTGAAACGTAAATTTACTGAAAATATTAGGTAATATTGAAAATCATATTTTAACTATTCATTATGTAATATTGACACCAATTAATATCACAATTTAAAGAGAAATATAAAATTAATAGACTTATTTTTTTAACAGTAGCAAACCCCATGACGGGTCTTACTTAATAGCACGGTACAACACTAACGAGAAACTTTAATATACTTATTCCTTTTTCTGTCCATCTTGATGCATCAGACATCTGTTCCTTTGTCAACACCACACACCTTCGAGTCCTGAATGTCCACTCCTTATTGTTGTTACCAATCTCAGAGTATCCATCGCCCGTTATGTCTAAGATAACTCGATCCTTCTATTATTTGATTTTAACAGTACAGACACAGCAAAATAGCATAACAAAGAGGTGAGACCACCTACACTAATACCAACATGGCAGCACAGAGATAACACAAACAGCAATATCATACAGATAGATCATACCACAATTATGATCATGCCATCAACATTTAATCAACTATCATCATCCAATCATTTATCAATTCAATTATCATAAACAATAATTATGATAATGCCCTCAGCATTATCATCATCATCTTCCAAGTATTCAAAACAATTGTCATAACCAATATTCCTCAATTAATATATCACACAGATATAAATGTTCAGATTATGCATGTACACAAAGACTCAGTTTATCAAAAACAACTCCATGGAGGTTTTCACAATTTCGAAAAGAATGCTCTAGTTAATTGTCAGCCTTAGCCCAAAGACAATCTCCCAGTCGTTGAAAAGAATCGTGTTCTTGTCAGGTATCGTCAATGCATTGCAACGGACTGCATCGCCAAGTGGCACAGTGGTACTCGCTAACCTGTCCACTCGGTCGACCGCCATGCGCCTCTCGACGCCCCAAGATCCATCTTAGACCTCACTATCAATTCTCATTCCCTCTTCAACCACAAGGACCATAATAGCTATTAACTATATTTTATACAATGCACAAATATATCAGTGCAAATCCAACCCCAAAGGGGCAAATCTTTTTAATTTCATTTGTTCAATGTAATCATATGCTTCAACGCATATTTTTCCAATGCATGTATAATGCACCAAATCCAATCACAGACATATCTTTCTAATGCATGTATAATGCACCAAATGCCAATCACAGGCAAAACATGTCATTTTCTCACACAAAGTACCCATATCTTTGGTTCTACAAGATTTATAATCGTATTTTCAACATGAGAAAATCATATTATCATATTTTCATAGTTATAAAACACTTTCATCGTGTTTTCACAAAATTGCACAACATTTCCATTTCGTTTTCACAATTCCAAAACGTTTCTGTTATATTTTCACAATACCATAACACTTCTTTTACATTTTCACAATACCGTAACACTCTTGTTACATTTTTAAAATTCCAAAACGTTTTTAGTACGTTTTCAAAATACTGCAACTCTTCTGTTGCACCTTTAAATCACGTATTAAATTTTTTAACATTTTTCTCAATCGCATAAAAATATACATTTCTTAAATTACATAACGATTTTTCACCGTTTTCAAAATCGCGTAACTTAAAAATCATTCTTTTAAGTTGCGTAAATCATTTTCCATCATTCTCAAAATATTTAAAACACTTTCCAAATCACATAAGATTTTCTGTCATTTTCACAATTACGTAAAAATATTCTATCCCTTTTAAATCACATAGTGATTTTTTAACAATAGTTCAAATCACGTAAAAATATTCTCTCATTATTTAATCACGTAATGATTTTTCAATAATATTTTCAATAGTGTAAAATATTTAAACGCTTTCCAAATCACGTAGAAATATTTTAACATTTTTTTAAATCGCGTAGAAATACGTTAACATTTTTCAAATCTCGTAGAAATATTTTACTGTATTTCAAATCATTTTTAAGATACGTAAAATATTTTTCAACATTTTACAATCACGTAAAATATTCCTCAATATTCCAAACATTATTTTGGACTTAAATAAATCAATATTAATTTAAGCACGTTCTTCAAATTGCGTAGCTTAAAAATCACGTTTTTAAGATACGTAAAAAATTTTCATCACAATTTCATTACAGAAAATATTTCTTAACCTTTGAAAATTCCTTTTTAACTTTTCTCAAAATAATATAACTTTGTATTTTATTTTTCATATTTTCCTTATTCAAGAAAATCTTTTTCCACATTTCTTAATTCAGGAAATCCTTTTCCAAAATATAATTAACAAAATCACTTTTTCATTGATATAAATCAACGTTTCAAAACTTAACATTTTCTAACGTACTTCAAAACTCGAAAATAAGTTATACGTTAGTAAATTTTCAAAATACCATTATATTCTCCATTTTCTCAAATCATTTCCAAATCAACCTTTCTCAAAATAATATAACTTTCTACTTCATTTAATATATCTTCTTACTCAAGAAAATCTTTTTTCACAGTATATTCCACAAATTCACAATTCCATTTGAATTAAATCAATGTTTCTAACTTTAAAAATTACTAACGCTTTCCAAAATCCAACGGATGAGTTACACGTTAGAAAATACCAAATCACTATTGTATTCTTCATTTTTTTTAAATCAATTTTAACAAAAATAAATTCTTTTTAAAACAAATTGAGGCTCACTTGCAACCTCTCTTTTCCATTTACATAAAAATTCATTTCTCAAGTGCTAAAATACTCTGATTCCCTTTCCAAATTCCTTGTATTAAATTAATTATATTTTCACTTGGAAAATCATTTTGTTTCATCAAAATCAATGCATTACAAGCCTTCGAAAATATGGACATGACTATTGAAAATTATCAAAACATTTTTCCTTCTAAATTGATATGGTTTTACACAAACAAAACCATTAAAATTTTATTTTCAAAACCGAAATACCGATGGTTATAAAAAAACCAAACCCATTTGTTCAAATCCTTTTTCACTTTCTTTACAAATCCTTTTTTTTTCACTTTCTTTGCAAATCTTTGTTCACTTTCTTTGCAAATCCTTAAAATCAATATTTGCCCGTTTCATTCAAAACTCATATTTAGAAAAACACTTAGGATCTTTTTACACAAAATAAATCAATAAAAATTTCTCAAAGACCGTATTCTTGTTCTCTTGAAAAACAAACCCTTTGTTTATTTTCCATACTCTTCAAATCATCTATTTTCATTTTTCATGAAAATATTAATTTGTGAACACCTATTTTGAGGTGTCTTGGTTGAAATTCTCATTGTTCTAGAGACCCAAAAATCAATTCCTTTGTTCTTGAAAATTTTCAACATGAACCCTAATCAAGGGCATCAAAAACCAAACCCTCTCCCTTGGCTAGTGGAGCCAAAAATTGAATTTTTTCATCACCACATCATGACATACATATATATATATATGTGTATGTCATCATAAATACTATAAGCATGCCATATACTTATCATGCATAATATAAGCATATCATCAAAGCCATAAAATCATGCAAAGCATATCAAGCATAAGCAAATAAATCAAAGCTCATAAACACACATAAATTATTACATGACCATGGATTAGAATCCTCACATGGATTCACCATCCATCAAATATAAGACCATCTCTCACCACCATACTTGGTTGGTGAGATGGATCTCCCTCTTACCTCTTGAAGATCCTCAAAAGCTTCTTGATTTGCTTCTTTTTCCAAGTCCTTCACCACCAAAGGCTTCTTAATACAAAATAAAATACATAGAAATTAGTATACTATGCTTGATTAAGAGGAACCATGGATCAAACATGGTTTAGAACATGAAAAAGAAAAGAATAAATGAAGTTTCCTTACACTCCACCACAAATACCCTATAACTTGGCTCTTGAAGAAAGTCCATGAAGATGAATGATTTAGAGAAAGTCTCCAACATGAAAGTTGCTTAGAATATCATGTAGATTCAAGATCTATGGTTGGATGAAATTAAAAAGTGATGGAAGGTGTTCTTGATGGTCATGGCCGAAACATAGAGGAGAAGAGAAATGAAGAGAAAATTTGCTAAGTTTCCTTCTTGAAAATGAATCAATAATGACCAAGACAACATATAATTGATGTCTTGAAACTTGGCTAAGCTATTAAGCCACCAAAACCTTGCCCCCCCTCCAAGCATTCCCCTAAGGAAGCAAACAAAGTAATAATGGTCAATAATGATGTAATATTGACCATGACAAGTAATAATGGTCATCAAATCACCTTTAGCTCCAAAATACTACAAAAATCGTCCCCTCCTTGCATTATGCATGCAATAATATTGTCATCTTTTTCAAGCCATTATTTGAAGTATTTCTAACCATTGATTAATTCAATGGTTAGGATTTAGGTAGACTTTTGATTAGAAGACTCAATCTAGGCCATTGGATCTTTCTCCTTTAAATTCTAGCCATTAGATGTGTCTCCAAAATAAAGGGTCAAGATTACTCCTTCTTACTTTTAATCTAAGGGTTATAATTAGTCATAGCTTTTTTAGAAGACCAAATCTTCACCATTGATTAAATCCAAATCCAATGGTCATAAATGGTCCTTGTTACTTTATAAGACTAAATCTCCACCCTTGATCAATTCTAAATCCAATGGGTGTAAATGGTCATAGCCACTTTATATAACTAATTTTACACCGTTCATTAAATCTGATATTGAAGCCTTCCTAACTAAGTTTATTCTCACACCATTGATTAAATCAATGATGATTATCCAATGCTTCTTTATTAAGTTTGTTTCTTAACCGTTGATTAAATCAATGGTTAATCTTCAAACTAAGTATTCTCATCCAAGGGTACAAATCAAGTCAAGCCCTCTTTGTTGACTACGTAGTATAATTTTTATTTTTTTATCCGCTATAACCCTACAAATAATATTTTCTTGTATTTTTATCACACGATAAATAAATACGATACAAAACACTGATAAAAGAAAATTATAAAAACTGTTTCCAGATTCAGGTTTAGTAAGATCCCCTATCTCCGTCTAAACAGTACAAATTTTTCTATTCGTAGAAAAAATTTTACTTTGCGGGACCCACTTGAACCCACGTATGGCCACCTGGGCCCACATAGGACCACCAGAGCCCACATACAGTAAAAAAAATTCATAATCATCCACAAAAATCATAAATATTAGAAAACACACAAATATCAAATCAGATCATGTAAAATAATTAAAACCTAACGGTAAAAATTAAATTACATAAAGTTTTTCCTGGCCCGAAAATTTTTACTTTTCTGACACCGAGTAAATCACTCAAAACGATCAAATACGCTGACGGAATAATCAAAATAATTTTACAGCATCCAAAAATTACTAAATAGTAAAATTCTGTTAACTGTCAAAATTACTGTTTACAAGATAGGAAATTTTGGGGTGTTACATTCCCCAAGAGCAGAACTCCAAGACGAATATTCTGTCTAAGCTGGCTAGTACCAAGATCCTCGAGAATAAAAGATCCATCATCCAGGAAACAATGTCCACGCCAAGTATAGCAGAACCTGAGATGGAGAAGTTGGTCAACAAGGAGAACAGTTGGATGAAGCTAATTATCCACTACATGTTCGCTCTCTTGCTTACCACAAGTGCACGGATTGCACTTGTAATATAGCTAGGAGTCAGATATCATTCCTACAAGGACTAAGGTTAAAATCAGTGCTAAATATAAACCCAAAGTTTAAGACTTTCTATCCAATGGCATATAAATTGAGAGATGAGTGTCTAACCTAATTAAAAGAACTTAAAAGCTTTAAGATTGAATTGAGGTTTGAGGTTGAGAATTAGAGAATAGGGAATTCTTTTTCACTTTTTACTTCAATTGATAACAAGTAATCCTTATGAGCAATATAAACAAAATGATTAGGTTATCTTGAGAATCTAAATTAGTTAAAAGCCTATGTCTAGGTCAATCAACCATGCTTCAGTTACCTTATTCACTATGTTTCCATGAGAACTAGTATAAATTCACTCCTTAAGATCTATTCCCAATAGTTACTATGCATGGCTAATAGGTATATTTCTATCCTATTAACGAATCATCTCACCCAAACTAATTGAATGAAATAGAACATGCATCAATCATATATACGATCTCAAATCCAAATTCCTATGTCTAGGTTCATTAGATTTCAACAAATCAATCAAAAGCTGATCAAACTATCAAAAGCATTAAGCACTATATGATTAAACAAAACCATATCATGTATATAAACTCAAAGGATTACAATATTATTCAATATTCGTAGGGGGATCCAAAGTAAACCCTACACACAACTTAGCCAATCATGAACCACGAAAATATAGCAAAATACATTATGTTCATGGAAGGGAAAATGCGAAAGTGGAAGATAGAGAAGAGAAAGCTCAAGGTTGATGATCCTCCAAGCTCCAATCCTCCTCCAAGGTGAAGAAAGTCCTCAATCTTGGTTGCTTCTGCTTCCTTTCAGTCTAACACACAAACCCTAGCAGCTGTTCTCTAAAACCATAAAAAACTCTCATGCAAAATGGATACAAAAGTATTTATAGGTTGAATAAAACAAAGTCACACTGCGAAATTAAACACATCACCCCGTGATGCGCATTTAATTAGGTCACAGACGCCGTGGCGTCCAGTTCTTAGCGTTGCGGCACTCTAGCCTCGGGTTCTAGTACTGAAGCAGGGTATGAACAATGTTGCAGCATTGACATGCTTGCGCTGACGTTAAATGATGGTCTTCAATTTTGGCTTTCTCTTGGGCTTCCTGGTCCAAAGCTTGTCCAAATTCTCTTAATTGGAGCCCTTCCTGTAATAGAAAAATTACCACTTCAATAGCAAATGCAAATGTACTCAATTTATCAAAGATTTGAAAGTATTTGCTCAAAATCATAATGGAAGTCATCAAGATAAAATTAGATGAATATGATACTAAAGTCTTCCATTCATGCATACAAACAAGGACTAAGCAACTAATATAGCACAGATATAGGGTACAAATAACTACACTTTGTGGAGTTATCACACCCCCAAACCTAGATTTTTGCTAGTCCTCAATCAAAACAAAGTACATTTATGTAGATCAACATTGATAACCTGCATTCAGCCATATTTGACATTCCTCTTTCACTTAAACCAAGTAATGTATGATGATTGCATAAATCCTCAAAGAATACATATACCTCATAATCAATTTCATACATATACAATCCTCATCATGCTAACATTTACAACTTCCTTTTATACAAGATATTTTTCTCAAAGTCATGCAAACAAAACTTCTTCCACTCAATTCAGATTCACCCAGATGAGGTTATGAACATATACATGAATTATATTTATAGAATCAACAAGATTGTAATACAACTCTCTCTCTACTAATGTAAATCACACAAAATTGAGGATCAAAATGGACTTTATTAGCTTATAATGTAAGGCCAAGGGTAGTGGGCAGCAGAATAAAAGGATAGGATTTAACACAAACATTGAGAAACATAAAAATATTATTTCAAGTCTTGAGCCTCTAACAGATATTAGCAGGGTATTCAACAGTTAAAGTAGAAAACTTGCCAGAACCATTTTGATGTTTTTCATACTTTTCTTATCTTATGCTTTGCTTTTCTTTTTCTTTTTTCTTTTCTTTTCATTTTTTTTCTTTTCATTTTGCAAAACATTATTTCTTTTCTTTGACTGTATCTAGTTCCTTCAGGCTCATTTTGTATTGAATCATTAATACCCTTAATCACAAGACTCATTTCAAGAAATAACATATTATGTACTTAACAAACAATGATGGTAGGAAGAAAATGCAATGTTTTCACATGCATTAGAATAGTTAACAGGTTACCAAACACAATGGTTATGTAAAACATATAAGGCCAAACATATATAAAGCTTCAAAAAGAGACCTATGGTAAAATCATTCAGGGTAAGCTTGAAAGGCTCAGTCAGTCCAAATAATATCCTAATCATTTCCTCAATCATGCATAACCTAGGATTTCGCCTCAAGAGAGTTGAAAAACAATTTCAATGATAATTGAATTTTCCATATATATCGCCCATAAACTTTCTCTAGACAAACATTCTTATCATTTTCAAAGTTTAAGAAGCATGAAAGTGAGAAACGCATCATACATAAAAAGAAACTAGATTGCTTAAGCATGCGCCAAAGATTGCATATGGATTCACAGATAAATGGAGGTCATTTTGCATCCATATCTATCATTGGACAATCAATCACACTAGCTTTTGGCTACATGATATTCTTCAAAAAATTTCAATATTACAAACATGAAACATCATGCTTTTAAACATTACAACGCATATTGTGAAAGGGAACGACAATTGTATCTTGAATGGGATTTTCAAAAACTTTTATCAAGATACTTGCTCCTATGGTTATTATCTACACATACATATATACTACAAAAAGTACACTACTAACATAAATATAACACTAAAACACATGCATATAAACATAACAATATGAAAATATAATAAAATACTACTGCATATAAAGCCAAAACATAAAGTCAAAGACACACCCCAAACTTGAGGGAAACAGTGTCTTCATTGTACAAAAGAATCATACACATATATAAAAAAATAAAATACAACGAAAGAAAATGGCCTGAAATGCCATAAAGGCTAAATGAGTGCATCATCAGAATTGGTGGTCTCAGCAGTTGTATCCTCATCATCTCCATCCTCTCCAGCATCATGATGTACTCCTGAAGGTCCAGGCTAGGAGGGGCCAACGACAACAGTGGCCAGGAAATCTGGAACTGGGAAGTCCCTCATCGGAAGTCCTAGGCGCTCCGTCATCCACCTCTGCGCCTGAATAGTGTAAGACAGCATAGTTATCATCTATGTGCTCTGGATCTCCATATGGACTAGCCGGGCCTCCACACGAGCACGCCAATCTACGTCAGCTGCAGGTGCTACCTGGGGCTCAGGTGCTGCTGGTGGATCAGGTGCAGCTGCCCTAGGCTTAACACGAGCCCACCTTTGCCTAGCTAGTAAGGGAGCTAGAGCTGCTCCCGCCCTCTCAATAAAATGATCATTAAGAGGCTCCCGAACATCTATAAGCTCCACATGTGGCCCCCAACATACATTATGCCGAGCGCACAGGGTGTGGATGAGAAAAGGGAAGAAGAGGCTCCTATGCTCCCGTACTGACCTCAAGATCTGCTCAAAAATAAGCTGAGCGACATCAATAGACCGACACTCCAAGATGGTATAAATTAGTATGGCTCGATCTCATGTCACCTCAAAGAGGTTTGTGGATGGTAGAATCTGGGTGCAAATGAAGTGGTACCAGGCTCAGGCCTCTGGTGTTAGACAGGTGCATGGGAAGTATCTCGACCTGTTGGTTTGCACACTCATGGTCCACACCACCGGCTGAGACTTCACAGTGCAAATTTGAGCAGTGACCACGTTAACATCGATGCCCTCCTCAGGCTCTCAGTGGCAGAACTCAGTGTACTTACAAATCTTATGGGGCTCAGGAATGCTCAGAGCTGCTCAAATAGAAGCAGTTGAAAATGAGACTGTGCGGCCTCTGACTCTAACAGTAGTAGCCCCTTCACAGAGTATGCTGCGTTCGCATATAACTCACAAACCACAGGAAGAACAGCAGATGACTCTGGGTGTCGAGAAAATATGCTCCAATTGAGGTGGTTAATGAGCCCCTCTAAGTCCTGGTGAATAGCACTGGAAAAGGAGAAGCCTTGCTCCAAAATGAGCGGCCTGGTAATGAGCACAGTGTATCTCTGGGTAGCATCCACAGAAATAAACCTCCCCCTATCATAATCTAGAGGAGGGGGAGAAGGCTCCCTGTTCCATTGACCAGACGATCCTCGTTGAATGAACCTTCCCCTTTTTGGAGCCATGATATCCTGAAAAAGAATTGCTAAGTGTTAAAATTGAATAATCATAAGTGTATAGCACACGTAAGATAAATCAATTATAGAAAATCAGGGAATACACGTCGCGGCATTCAAAATGTTCATGTAACACCACAACGTTAATAGTCAATGCCGCAGCATTCAAACAAATTCAATACAACGCCGCAACGTTCAATTATGCGCCACGACATTCAAATGAACGTCATGACACGCAAACAATATCCACCCAAAAAATGCAGGCAACACTAGGTTAATCCATCATATAAGCATTGCAGGCACAAAATTACACGAAAAACTAACAAAAACCTATAAATAACTAATTAACAACAACTATTCATCACAAAAAACAAAAACAAAAACAAAAACTACAAACAAAGACAAAAATAAAATGACCTAAACCAAGAAAATATGCTACTAATTTACAAAAATTTAAGCGAGAGGAAGGCGAGAGAAAACGAAAACTAAAACTAAAATGACCTTAATTGAAGCAGGCGTAAACTGAAATGGAGATGGAAGGGTAGAGAAAATGAAAACTAAAGAGAAAGGGAGAGAAAGCAGAGGAAAGGAGAGAGTGAGGAGTTGAAATGTGAGGCGCTCCAAACGCCACAACACATAACCCTAACTGCCACTTCGCGCCGCGGCGTGAAGATACATGTGCCTCGGTGCTCATTAATTTCCTCCTAAATTAATTATTTAAATAATTACTATTTGCTATTTACTATTTACCTTTTTTTAAACATGCGCACAGGAACGCCATAGCGTTTTGGCTGTTATATCGCAGCGCTGAGCTCACTGGATTTTGGCCCATAGCACCATCACGCCGCGGCACATCAAGTGTGATGCCACAGCGTGAGGAGTCTAGCTACAGAATTCTACAACAAACTCACTCTAGCCGGGACTTTTGCTCAAATAGGGCCTCCAACACCTGCAAAACATGCCTATAAGGTCAAATTACCAAATGTAATACATAAATATATTAAAACCTAAAAAACAAAGTATTAACATATTTAAGACATTAAAATAAATAACTTGGGTTCCCTCCCAAGCAGAGCCTAATTTATAGTCCCGACTGGACTTTTCAAACATCAGACTGGGGCTTTTAAAGCGAGGGAAGTCTTCCCTCGATCAATCTCTCCTCCAAAATAAGGTTTTTGGCGCTGGCCGTTAACCTTAAAACTTGATGATGGATCCAGTGGAGCAATCTCCACAGCTCCGTGGGGAAATACTTTTATTACCACAAAGGGCCCCGACCACCTCGATTTGAGTTTCCCAAGGAAGAGTTTGAGCTTGGAATTATAAAGGAGAACCTGTTGGCCTTCGTTAAACTTTTTCTGCACAATTTTTTGATCATGCTAGAATTTCACTTTCTCCTTATACAATTTTGTATTTTCGTAGGCTTACAGCCTAAATTCATCTAGCTCATTAAGCTACAAAAGCCTTTTCTCCCCAATAGCTTACAAATTGAAGTTGAGTTACTTTATTGCCCAATAAGCATTATGTTTAAGCTCAACTGGTAAATGGCATGCCTTCCCGAATACTAACTTGTAGGGAGACAGCAGTTCTATAAGCCCACAGTGCGTCGTCCAGTTTCTTTGACCAATCCTTTCTAGTTGGACACACTGTTTTTTCCAAGATTCACTTTATTTCGCGATTGGATACCTCTGCTTGCCCACTTGTCTGTGGGTGATAAGCAACAGCAATCTAATGCGTCACTCCATACTTGGCTAGGAGGGCTTCAAAATACTTGTTGCAAAAATGTGACCCTCCGTCACTGATTATGGCCCTAGGTGTTCCGAACCTAGTGAAGATCTATTTTCTCATGAAGCTAATCACTACTTTAGAATCATTAGTAGGAAATGCACATGCCTCCACCTACTTGGACACATTGTCCACAGCCACTAGTATCTATAGATTCCCAAAGGAAGGAATAAAGGGGCCCATGAAGTCGATGCCCCATGCATCAAAAATCTCAACCTCGAAAATGGAATTCAGGGGCATCTCATTCCTTCTGGAGATATTCCCTGATTTTTGGCATCGATCACATCTTTGCATATAGAAATGTGCATCCTTGAAGAGCGATGGCCAATAAAAGCCAGACTGGAGTACCTTTGCAGCTGTCCTCTCACCACTGTAGTGTCCACCATATGGAGAATCATGACATTGGCTTAAAATCTACCCCACTTCCTCCACAGGCACACACCTCCTTGACATATGGTCCGAACACTGTTTAAACAGAAATGACTCATCCCAGATGTAGTGCCTGACATCAAACAATAATTTCTTCTTTTGGTGAGAGGTTAGATCAGGTGGCAGCACACCACCTACAATGTAATTCACCATGTCACCATACCATGGACATGATTGAGTGGTGGCTACAAATAGTTGCTCATCAAGAAATGTTTCCCTGATTGTGATCAGTTTAGCTTGGAAATCTTCATTTTCAAGTCTTGAAAGGTGGTCTACTACTGTATTTTCTGCACCTTTCGTATCTCTGATCTCCAGATCAAACTCTTATAAGAGCAAAACCCACCTAATCAATCGTGGTTTCGCGTCCTTCTTTCTCACTAAGTACTTTATTGTGGAGTGATCTGTGTACACTATCACCTTCGTGCCCACCAAATATGCTCTGAACTTATCAAATGCGAACACAACGGCCAGCAGCTCTTTTTTTGTTGTTATGCAGTTTAGTTGGGCATCATTGAGTGTTTTGCTCGCATAATAAATAGAGCGAAACACTTTGTCTTTTCTTTGTCCCAGCACTGCACCCACAGCATAGTCGATGGCATCGCACATGAGTTCGAATGGCAAATCCCAATCTGGAGTGATTATAACTGGAGTTGAAACCAGTCTCTTTTTCAATTCCTCGAATACAACCTGACACGAATCATCAAAGGTAAACTGGATGTCTTTCTCCAGAAAGTTGCAAAGAGGCTTGGCTATCTTTGAAAAGTCTTTAATAAACCTCTTGTAGAAACCTGTATGGCCAAGAAAATGGTGAATTCCTTTCATTGAGTTTGGCAGAGGAAGCTTGTCAATCACATCTATCTTTGCCTTGTCCACCTCTATCCCTTTTATAGAAACCTTATGGCCAAGAACTATGCTTTCTTGGACCATAAAATGGCACTTTTCCCAATTTAGGATGAAGTTGGTCTCCTCACACCTTTTCAGCATAGATGATAAGGTCTGCAAACAGCTATTGTAATCATCCCCAAATACCAAAAAGTCATCCATAAACACCTCTAGGCCATGTTCAATCATATCAGCAAAGATGGCCATCATGCAACGTTGAAAGGTTGTAGGAGCATTGCATAGCCCAAAGGGCATCCTTCCGAAAGCAAATATACCATATGGACAAGTAAATGTTATCTTTTCTTGGTCCTCCGGCACTATGGCAATTTGGTTATATCCATAATAACCATCCAAAAAGTAATAATAGGCCTTCCATGCCAGTCTATCCAACATCTGATCTATGAAAGGAAGCGGGAAATGGTCTTTTTCGGGTGGCCTTGTTTAATTTGCGGTAGTCCATGCACACCCTCCATCCAGTGACCTTACGGGAGGGAATAAGCTCGTTATTTTCATTAGTGACTACCGTCATGCCACCTTTCTTCGGCACATATTGGATTGGTGATACTCACGAGCTGTCAGAAATAGGATAAATAATACATGCATCCAGCCACTTGATTATCTCTTTCCTCACCACCTCTTTCATAATTGGATTCAACCTCCTTTGGTGTTCCACAACTCCACTCTGATTGTCCTCTAACAAGATCTTGTGCATACAGATGGATGGGCTAATGCCTTGAATGTCGGCAATAGTCTAGCCGAGAACATGCTTATATTTCCTAAGCACACGAAGAAGCTTCTTCTCTTGATCATCTGAGAGGGATGATGATATGATTACTGGTAGGGTAGATATTGCTCCCAAATAAGCATATTACAAATGGTTCGGCAGAGGCTTTAACTCAAGCTTTGGAAGTTTCTCAATGGAAGGCTTAGATGTCTCTTTTGTTATATCAGACTCCGAGGTTTCAAAGTTAGGCGAACGAAATTGCCTAGGAACCGCATCAAGGTGTTTAATGCAATCAGATACATTATTTCTATAATCTTCATCATCCTCAGTTAATGAAGTCATTGTTAAGGCAAGGAAGTCTTCAAGATTGCTGGCTTGAAATGCATCATTAATGATATTATCCAACAGACAAACATAAGAACACTCTTCATGATCTTGAGGAAACTTAATTGCTTTAAAGATGTTAAAAGTCACCTCTTGATCTTGAACTCTCATAGTCAGTTCACCTTTCTGGACGTCTATGAGTGTTCTTCCCATGGCTAGGAACGGTCTGCCTAGGATTAATGGCACCCTTTGATCTTCTTCCATATCCAGAATAACAAAGTCCACAGGGAATATGAACTTATCCACTTTCACGAGGACATCTTCCATAATTCCATTCTGATATGTATAAGAACGATCAGCCAGTTGGAGGGTTACGGATGTGGGCTTGCATTCCCCAAAACCTAGCTCTGAAATATGGATAGGGGCATAAGATTGATGCTTGCCCCCATATCACACAATGCTTATCCTAAGAATTTGTCGCTGATGGCATAAGGAATTGTAAAGCTTCCTGGATCCTTTAACTTGGGGGGATTTGTTGCAAGACAGCACTGCATTCTTCTAACAATGCTATAATTTCAAACTTGCCTAGCTTACGCGTCTTGGATAATATATCCTTCATAAACTTAACATAACTGGGCATCTGTTCTAGTGCTTCTGCAAAAGGGATGTTGATGTGAAGTTTCTTGAAAACTTCTAAAAACTTCTTAAATTGCTCATCCATCTTGTGCTTAATTTTTCTGCTTAGGAAAGGCAGAGGATGTATATATGGCTTATTCACCACCTTTTGTCTTCAACCTTCTTGTGGACCTCTTCTTCCCATTCCTGGCTCTTTCCTACCTCATCCTCCATCAACTTTGTCTTAGGGTTTTCCTCAATGTCTTTCCCACTCCTCAGTGAGATGACCTTACAATGCTCATTTGAGGCACCCTTAGGATTGTTAACTATCACTTGGGAAGGTGCCTGGGGGCCTGTTATTGATTGCATTGACAAACTACCCCACCTGAGTTTCTAAAGCCCTTAAAGAAGCTGATTGGCTCTGTATCACTGAGTCGTTCTTTATTAAATGAGTGTCCGTCTTCGTCATGAAGGAATCAGTTTTCACTATTAATTGCATGAACATCTCTTCAAGAGATGGTTTCTTTTCTTGAACTGGTTGTCTAGACTGAAGGGGAATCCAGGAGGATTGTAAGGTCGCTCAGCTCCAGGTGCTGAGGAGAAGGGCCCTTGATTATCCCTCCAAGAGAAATTTGAATGGTTCCTCCATCCAGGATTATACTGGTTCACATATGGGTTATTCTGTTGTGATCAGTAGTTCCCTAGATAATATGCACTTTCAAATGTGGAAGGGCACCTATCACTTGAATGATTGTCACCACATTTGTCACATAACACAAATGGGCTCTGGTGAGCTTGTTGTCCAATAATGTCCATTTTACTTGCCAATGCTACAACCTGAGCTGACAACGAGGTTATAGCATCTACTTCATGTGTTTGGATGCTTACCTTTGAAGACTTGTTTTGATGATAACAAATGGGAAGAATAAATGAATATGATATATAAACCAAGTCCGAGTTTATATTTGATTAGCATTAGGACTTAGGATCTATTGTACGGAACTCACATTGATATCTCTTTATTTTTTGAAAGAAAAGAGAAAATTTGTTTTTAAACTCAGTATCCTTGAAAACATCTTTTAGAAACCTTTTTTGAAACTGAGTTATTCGAATAAGGCCTAACCTATTCGAATAAACATCCTCACGTGGTTTGATCTCTAAAAGGTGTTATTCGAATAACTACCCTGTTATTCGAATAACCAAGGCTTTCCAGTCAACTGCTTTGTAAGTGGCTATTCGAATTAACCTTCTCTTATTTGAATAACCAAGGTTTTTCAGAACTGTGCTTTAAATGAGTTATTCGAATAACTAATACGTTACTTGAATAGATTCTTTTTATCTGAACTTCTTTTAAACACGTTATTCGAATAGATGAGTCTATATTCGAATAACCGTTCATTTTCATAAACTCTAGTTTTAACAGAGTTATTCGAATAACAGGTTGGTTATTCGAATAACCCATCTCAAATGAGTTTTTCAGAAACAGTGTTATTCGAATAAACCTTTGCTCTATTCGAATAAACACGGAGCTTTTGTTTATGCATATGGAAACAGACAAGATTTTAAATTCGTGTTAATTGTTATTAATTATACCCAACGGCTAATTAACCTAGTTGTCCCTATAAATAGCAAGTCTGGGTCACGTTTTTCATTGCCCATAATTCTGAACTATTTTCTGATTACTCTGTTTTTGTGAAAACTATTTTCTACGCTCTTCTTGTTTAAAAACTTTGAGATATTTCTGTGAGAGCTCTATTAGCACTTCAATTTGTATTACTTACTCTGAGTGAGAGTTTCTCTTCATCTTTATTTTCTAATATTCTGTATCGAGGGTGAGGTATCCCTCAAGGTTTGTATAAGGGTGAGGTATCCCTGCAAGCTGAGACTTTAGCACAAGGGTAGAGTGTCCCTGTGTGTGAAAAGTTCTCTATTTTGTAACGGTGCAAGCAAGCACCTATTGAAGCTTGTATACTTAGTGAAAAATCTCGGCTTTCGAGAATCTGGACGTAGACCACAAGTGGGTTAGTGGTCGAACCGGGATAAATCAACCATGCTTCTCTTTTCCCTAATCTCTTTATTTTTATGCAATTTATTTTATTGCACATTTATTTTTGTTGTTCTTTATTGTTTCTTTTCTTCTTCTCTTCCCACCAATTGTGCATTTATTTATTAAGCTTTTGATATTCGTATTAATTAAAAAAAAGAGGTTTTGCGAAAAAGTTTTATACTCAATTCAAACTCTTCAAAGTCATTGGAAGCCACTTGGTAACAAGTGGTATCAGAGCTAGACTCTTGTATAAAGAGCTTAGCAGCTTCAAGAGTATATGGCTTCTTTAAATGGTTTTTCAGAAGGATCCTCCATAAATCGACCACCCTTTTTCAATGGGGATGGTTACGCATATTGGAAGGAAAGAATGAAAATCTTCATCGAAGCTAATGATCTAGATGTTTGGGATGCTGTCGAAAACGGCGCTTTTATACCCACACATGAGGTCGATGGTGTAAGAACCAAAACACCACGAAATAAATGGTCTGATGAAGACAAAAGAAAAGTTCAATTTAATTTAAAAGCCAAAAATATTATTACTACTGCTTTGGGATATGATGAGTTTTTTAGAATTTCAAATTGTAAAACTGCTAAAGAAATGTGGGATACTTTACAAGTTAACCATAAGGGTACTAGTGAAGTTAAGAGATCGAAAATAAATTCTCTAACTCGTGAATATGAATTATTCAGAATGAACCAAGGAGAAAGCATTCAGGAAATGTAAAAGAGGTTCACCCACATAGTTAATCATCTTGCATCTTTAGGCAAAAGCTTTTCTAATGAAGATTTGATTAACAAAGTTTTGAGATGTCTTAGCAGGATTTGGCAACCCAAAGTGACAGCAATATCTGAATCGAGGGATCTGTCCACAATGACTTTAGTTACCCTCTTTGGAAAACTTCATGAGCACGAGTTGGAGTTGAGCAGATTAAGCCAAAGCGAAGAAAACGATAAAAAGAAAAAAGGGGATAGCACTCAAAGCCACGTCATCAACATTCGACAATGATGATAAAGAAAATGAAGAAAGTTCAGAGAACATAGAGGTAAGTGAAGAAAATCTGAGTTTGTTGGTTAAAAGATTTGGTAAATTTCTCAGGAAAAACGGAACGCAAAGAAGACCTCCCTTCCCTCCGAAAAAGACTCACCTCAAAGGCGAAGGAACTTCATCGACCCCAACTTGCTATGAATGTGGCAAACCTGGTCACATGAAAATGGAGTGTCCTGTTTATCAAAAGAAGAAGGAGAAGTTTGAAAAGAAACCCTTCAAAGAAAGAAAAGGAAGAAAAGCCTACATAGCGTGGGATGAAAACGACATAGACTCAACTGACAACTCAGATAGCGAAGAGGCTCAACTATGTTTCATGGCAAAATGAGATGAAGAAGAAAGCGAAAACGAGGTAAGTTCTAATACTTTATTGCCCTCTTATGATGAGTTACAAGATGCTTTTGAGGAACTACATGAAGAATCTTTAAAACTTACAAAAATTATTTCTTCATCTAAGAAAACGATTTCTTCTTTAGAAAATCAAATTATTGCTCTAAATAAAGAAATAGAAGAATTGAAAATTAAAAACGAAACTTTAGGAATCATTGATGCATGCACAAATCATTCTTCACATGCTTCTACTTCGTCATTTTGTTCTCCATGTCATACACTTGAAAAAGAAAACGAAGATCTAAAGAACACTCTTTCTAAATTCACCTTTGGAAGGGATAACTTAAATATTTTATTAGGAAGACAAAGAGTGATTTTTCAAAAAGCCGGAATAGGTTATAACCCGAAAAATCAACAAAAACTCTATAAAAATTTCTTTGTGCATTCTAATGTTTCAAGTAGTCCTTTTATTAAATGTTTTTACTGTGGAAGAAAAGGACATAGTGCTTCAACATGTAATGCAAGGAAAAATATAAATACAAAAGTTGGAACGAAAATGGTTTGGGTTCCCAAGGGTATTATATCCAAAACTGACACACAAGGACCCAAGAAAGTTTGGGTACCAAAAGTTAAAAACTAAACTTGTGTTGTAGGTGTGCTTGAAAGCCAGGAGTTCAAATTGGTATCTTGATAGCGGCTGCTCCAAGCACATGACCGGGGACGACTCAAAATTCACCATGATTATTACCAAAAATCATGGACACGTCACTTATGGCGATAACAACAAAGGTAAAATTCTTGGAATCGGTAAAGTCGGTAAGAACCCCAACACCTCTATTGAAAATGTGCTGCTTGTTGAGGGTTTGAAACATAACTTGCTTAGTATTAGCCAATTATGTGATAAAGGAAATAAAGTTATATTTGACTCAAACTGTTGCATAATTGAAGATAAAAATGACAAGCATGTTAAATTCATTGGTCATAAAGTAAACAACATCTATATGATTAGTCTTGATGATATATCTTCAAATGATGCGAAATGTTTTTTAAGTAAGAATGATGATTCATGGCTATGGCATAGGAGAATTGCACATATTCACATGGATCACTTAAAGAAGTTGGTCTCTAAAGAGCTAGTAATTGGTCTACCCAAGCTTAATTTTATAAAAGATAAATTATGTGATGCATGTCAAAAGGGTAAACAAATAAAGGTCTCTTTTAAAGCAAAAAATATAGTTTCAACTTCCAGACCTTTATAACTTTTGCACATGGATCTTTTTGGACCTTCTAGAACTATGAGCTTTGGTGAAAATTACTATGCTTTAGTGATTGTGGATGATTTTTTTAGGTTTACATGGACTTTATTTCTTGCAAATAAAAACGATGCATTTCTAGCTTTTAAAAGACTTGCCAAAGTTATTCAAAATGAAAAAGGTTTTCAAATCTCCTCTATAAGAAGTGATCACGGTGGCGAATTTGAAAACAATGTTTTGAAAATTATTGTGATGAACATGACATTAATCATAATTTCTACGCCCTAGAACTCCGTAACAAAACGGAGTTGTAGAAAGGAAAAACATTCTTTAGAAGAAATGGCGAGAACTATGCTTAATGATGTATATCATTGTTCTTCCTAAATACTTTTGGTAGGATCTTTGTAAGTACTGACTTATTATGTAATGAGCAAGGCTCTTATAAGGCCTATTTTAAAGAAAACCCCATATGAGTTGTACAAGGAAGAAAGCCAAATGTCTCACACTTTCATGTTTTTGGTTGTAAATGTTTTGTTTTAAACAATGGAAAAGATAATTTAGGCAAGTTTGATGCTAAGTCGATGAAGGTATATTTCTTGGCTACTCAAATCATAGTAAAGCTTTTCGCATTTACAATAAAAGAACTATGACTATTGAAGAATCTATACATGTTGCATTTGATGAAACTGACCAAAATGGATCGAGAAAGGATCTTGTTGTTGATGACGTTGCAGAAATCTTGGCGGAAACACATTTGGACAGTAAAGAAAAGGAAATCAAGGAGAAAGAGGATGAACTAAGACAAGAAGATTCGCAAGCTTTGGAACTTCCCAAAGAATGGCGAACTTCAAAATATCACTCCCTTGATCAAATTATCAGTGATGTATCTAAAGGTGTAAGTACTCGTAACTCTCTTAGAAATACTTGTAATCACTTAGCTTTTGTTTCTCAAATTGAACCTAAGGATTTAATTAAAGCTTTTGATGATGAACATTGGATCTTAGCTATGCATGAGGAATTAAATCAGTTTGAAAGAAATCAAGTTTGGGAATTAGTTGCTAGACCTAATAATCACCCTATAATTGGAACTAAATGGGTTTTTAGAAACAAACTTGATGAAAATGGGTTAATAACTAAAAACAAAGCTAGATTGGTAGCTAAAGGGTATAATCAAGAAGAAGGAATAGATTATGAAGAAACCTACGCTTTCTGTAGCTAGATTAGAAGCTATTAGAATGTTACTTGCTTATGCTTGCATCATGGATTTCAAATTATATCAAATGGATGTCAAGAGTGCTTTTCTAAATGGTTTTATTCAAGAGGAGGTATACGTTGAACAACCTCCAGGATTTGAAAATCATGAACTGCCCAACCATGTTTTTAAACTTAAAAAGGCCTTATATGGTTTAAAGCAAGCTCCTAGAGCTTGGTATGAAAGGTTGAGTAAGTTTCTTTTGGAAAATGGTTTTTCAAGAGAAAAAGTTGATACTACTCTTTTTATTAAAAATAAAAAGCATGACATTCTTCTTGTGCAAGTATATGTGGATGATATTATCTTCGGTGCTACTAATGAATCCCTTTGCAAAGATTTTGCTAAGTCAATGCAGAATGAATTTGAAATGTCAATGATGGGAGAATTGAATTTCTTCCTCGGACTTCAAATCAAACAAACGAACGAAGGGACCTTCATAAGTCAAACAAAATACTGCAAGGAATTGCTCAAGAGATTCGAAATGGAAAACGCTAAACACATGGCCACTCCGATGGGCACGTCTTGCTACTTGGACAAAGATGAAGGAGGTAAATCTGTAGAAATAACAAAATATAGAGGTATGATTGTATCTCTCCTTTATCTTACTGCTAGTAGGCCAGATATTATGTTTAGTGTATGCATGTGTGCTAGATATCAGGCAAACCCTAAGGAATCTCACTTAAGTGCTATAAAACGTATAATGAAATACCTAGTAGGCACTTCACAAATGGGCTTGTGGTACCTTAAGGCTGCCTCTTGTAGCCTAATAGGCTATTCTGACTCTGATTTTGCTGGGTGCAAATTGGACAGAAAAAGTACTAGTGGGACATACCACTTGCTTAGTAGTTCTCTAGTTTCTTGGCATAGTAAGAAACGAGAATAGTGTGGCTTTGTCACCGAGACCGAATATGTTGTAGCCGGGAGTTCTTGCGCTCAAATCCTATGGATGAAGCAACGCTCTTAGACTACGGTCTTGACTTGATCACATCCCGATAAGATGTGATAACACTAGTGCAATAAATATCTCTAAGAATCCCATACTGCATTCTAGAACAAAGCATATAGAGATAAGACATCACTTTATCAGAGATCATGTACAAAAAGGAGACTACATTCTTGATTTTGTTGAAACATCTAAGCAACTTGCAGATATCTTTACTAAACCCTTAGCAAAAGAAGCATTCTTTTATATTCGAGGAGAATTGGGCATAATTGATCAATCAAATATTTAAATTGCTTATTTATTGTTGTTTATTATCATGATCATATGCCTTCAATTTCATATACGTATATGCTTCTGTGTGAGTTTTTATTCGAATAAGCAAAGCGTTATTCGAATAAACTCCTTCTTTGCTTGTTAAATTGTGTTGAACATCAACCTTATTCGAATAGAATTCAGTTTATTCGAATAAACTGATTCCTTTGATTAACCCTGTGTGTTTTTCATCTCTGCTTATTCGAATAACATCTTCCCTATTCGAATAACTCGAAGCCTTCGTTTATCAGTGTTTCTTTATGCCCTCTGCTTATTCGAATAAATCCCTCTTTATTCGAATAACCTGAACCTATTTCTATCAGTGCTGACTGATTGGCCTCAGTCTATTCGAATAACTCTAATAGTTATTCGAATAAAACCTGTTAGCTTGCCAAAATGCTTGGCTTTCCCAGTTGTTTTATTCGAATAGAACCCTTCCTATTCGAATAAACCCTAGTAGCCCCACCTCTTCAGTTTCCTGTGCGCCTATCTGTTCAGCTTTTCTGCAAGGTTTATTCGAATAAACCTCAGTTTATTCGAATAAACACGGGGTTCTTTAAATAACCCCCTGCGCGCCCAAATCTTTTCACCCTCCATCTTGCAAGACAACAGAGCGTACATGGAACATTCTTTCTCTATTCTGTTTGATAGAATAGAAGGCGTTGAACGTGAAGTTGCGGCACTCGATGATCCGCTTCACTGCTCCCGCACTGACTTCTTCACCACCACCTCCGGATGCTTACTTTTAGGATCTTTTGTTCTTAGGCTGTTTGTTTTTGGCTTTATGTTGTTTTATTTTCTGGCTTATGTATTTGACTCTTTATATTAATGAATAAATAATGTTTCTTGTTGATCTTTTGATATGAGTATGTCTCCTGTTATGCACTTTGATATCTGATGAGACTTACCCCACCTTTTTCCTCATGACAAAAGGGGGGAAATATTTGATCATTTGACTTTAATTGAGAAATGACAAGTAAATTTAAAATAGGATTGGATTCAAATTGAAAGGGGGAGCTACACACATATCTGATATACATTACCTCTTATAATTAAAGAGGAGGAGTAAGCTTTTATACCTTTTGTGAATTTCAACTATATGCTCTAACGCTTTTCTGATTGATAGTCTTATTGATAGTTTGTCATCATCAAAAAGGGGGAGAATGTGTTTGGATGCTTACCTTTGAAGACTTGTTTTGATGATAACAAATGGGAAGAATAAATGAAGATGATATATAGACCAAGTCCGAGTTTATATTTGATTAGCATTAGGACTTAGGATCTATTGTACGGAACTCACATTGATATCTCTTTGTTTTTTGAAAGAAAAGAGAAAAATTGTTTTTAAACTCAGTATCCTTGAAAACATCTTTCAGAAACCTTTTTTGAAACTGAGTTATTCGAATAAGGCCTTACCTATTCGAATAAACATCCTCACGTGGTTTGATCTCTAAAAGGTGTTATTCGAATAACTACCTGTTATTCGAATAACCAAGGCTTTCATCAAATGCTTTGTAAGTGGCTATTCGAATAAACCTTCTCTTATTCGAATAACCAAGGTTTTTCGAAGCGTGTGCTTTAAATGAGTTATTCGAATAACTAATACGTTATTCGAATAGATTCTTTTATCCGAACTTCTTTTAAACACGTTATTCGAATAGATGAGTCTTTATTCGAATAACCATTCATTTTCACAAACTCTGGTTTTATTGAGTTATTCGAATAACATGAGTTGGTTATTCGAATAACCCATCTCAAATGAGTTTTTCAGAAACAGTGTTATTCGAATAAACCTTTGCTCTATTCGAATAAACACGGAGCTTTTGTTTACGCATATGGAAACAGACAAGATTTTAAATTCATGTTAATTGTTATTAATTATACCCAACGGCTAATTAACCTAGTTTTCCCTATAAATAGCAAGCCTGGGTCACGTTTTTCATTGCCCATAATCTGAACTATTTTCGATTACTCTGTTTTTTGTGAAAACTATTTTCTACGCTCTTCTTGTTTAAAAACTTTGAGATATTTCGTGAGAGCTCTATTAGCACTTCAATTTGTATTACTTACTCGAGTGAGAGTTTCTCTTCATCTTTATTTTCGATATTACAGATCGAGGTGAGGTATCCCTCAAGGTTTGTATAAGGGTGAGGTATCCCTACAGTGAGACTTTAGCACAATGTAGTAGTAGAGTGTCCTGTGTGTGAAAAGTGCTCTATTTTGTAACGGTAACAAGCACCTATTGAAGCTTGTATACTTAGTGAAAAATCTCGGCTTTCGAGGATTTGGACGTAGACCACAAGTGGGTTAGTGGTCGAACCGGGATAAATCACCGTACTCGCTTCTCTTTTCCCTAATCTCTTTATTTTTATGCAATTTATTTTATTGCACATTTATTTTTTGTTGTTCTTTATTATTTCTTTTCTTCTTCTCATCCCCTCTGTGCATTTATTTATTAAGCTTTTGATATTCGTATTAATTAAAAAAAAGAGGTTTTGCGAAAAGTTTTATACTCAATTCACCCCCCTCTTGAGTACTAGAAGCCACTTGGTAACACTTCATGCACTCCAGCTACCTTTCGTGGAGTGTTTCTCGCTGATGGCCATTAATAGCTATTAGCAACTAATTCTTCCAATAGCTAGAAGGCATCATCAAAGGATTTACTTAACAAAGAGCCTCCAGTTGCAGCATCTACTATTGGGCGATGGTGCTATAACAAGCCCTTGTGAAATTAGTAGATTTGGTGCCAAGGTGGTATCTCATGATGTGGGCACCTTCTTAAAAGATCCTTGTACCTTTCCCAAGCTTCATACAAGGATTCTGATTCAGTCTGAGTGAATGATGTAATATCATTCACCATATCTGCAGTCTTGGCAGGAAGGAAATATTTGTTCAAAAACTTAGTACATACATCTGCCCAAGTTGTAATTGATCCCGCTGGAAGAGAATGTAACAAGCTTTTGGCTCTATCTCTTAAAGAAAAAAGGAAGAGCCTTAGGCGAATCGCATCCTCAAATACTCCATTGTGCCTAAACATGTCGCAATCTCCAGGAAGTTTGAGAGATGCACATTGGGATCCTCATTGGATAAGCTGCCAAAATGTATAGAAGTTTGAATCATTTGGATAATGGTCGGCTTTATCTCAAAGTTGTTTACCCGGATGGCAGGACGTCTAATGCTGGATTGCAAATTATCCATTTAAGGAGTAGCAAACTCCCTTAATGGTCGAGTGTAACTATTGTCCTCCACATCGTGCGTAACGTTTTCTTCTGCCATCATAAAATTACGTGAAACAGTTAAAGAATTAATAATTAAATCAATATACACAAAAAAAAAACTTGAACTAGAGTTACTTAAACTAATTATTAATATTAGCTCTACTGAATTTAAACTGTTGTCCCCGACAACGGTGCCAAAAACTTGTTCACTTTTTTGTTTACAGCAAGTGCACGGATTGCACTTGTAATATAGCTAGGAGTCGGATATCGTTCCCACGAGGACTAAGGTTAAAATCAGTGCTAAATATAAATCAAAAGTTTAAGAGTTTCTATCCAAGGGCATATAAATTGAGAGATAAGTGTCTAAACTAATTAAAAGAACTTAAAAGCATTAAGATTGAATTGAGGTTGAGAATTAGATAATAGAGAATCCTTTTTCACCTCCTACTTCAATTAATAACAAGTAATCCTTATGAGCAATATAAACGAAATGATTAGGTTATCTTGAGAATCTAAATTAGTTAAAAGTCTATGTCTAGGTTAATCAACCATGCTTCAGTTACCTAATTCACTATGTTTCCATGAGAACTAGTGTAAATCCACTCATTAAGATCTATTCCTAATAGTTACTATGCATGACCAATAGGTATATTTCTATCTTATTAACGAATCATCTCACCCAAACCAATTGAATGAAACAGAACATGCATTAATCATACATACGATCTCAAATCCAAATTCCTATGCCTAGGTTCATTAGATTTCAACAAATCAATCAAAAGCTGATCAAACTATCAAAATCATTAAGCACTATATGATTAAACAAAACCATATCATGTATATAAACTCAAAGGATTACAATATTATTCAATATTCATAGAAGGATCCAAAGTAAACCCTACACACAGCTTAGCTTGCCATGAAGCACGAAAATATAGCAAAATACATCATGTTCATGGAAGGGAAAATGAGAAAGTAGAAGATAGAGAAGAGAAAGCTCAAGGTTGATGATCCTCCAAGCTTCAATCCTCCTCCAAGGCGAAGAAAGTCCTCAATCTTGGTTGCTTCTACTTCCTTTCAGTCTAACACACAAACCCTAGCAGCTGTTCTCTAAAAACATAAAAAACTCTTGTGCAAAATGGATACAATAGTATTTATAGGCTGAATAAAACAGAGTCATGCCACGGCATTAAACACATCACACCGCAGCGCGCTTTTAATTAGGTCATAGACGTCATGGCGTCCAGTTCTTAGCGTTGCGGTGCTCTAGCCTCGGGTTCTAGTACTAAAGCAGGGGATGAACAAGGCCATGGCATTGACATGCCTGTGCCGCGGCGTTGAATGCTGGTATTCAATTTTGGCTTTCTCTTAGGCTTCCTGGTCCAAAGCTTGTCCAAATTCTCTCAATTGGAGCCCTTCCTATAATAGAGAAATTACCACTTCAATAGCAAATACAAATATACTCAATTTATCAAAGATTTAGAAATATTTGCTCAAAATCATAATGGAAGTCATCAAGATAAAATCAGATGAATATGATGCTAAAGTCTTCCATTCATGCATACAAACAAGGACTAAGCAACTAATTTAGCACAAATATAGGGCACAAATAACTACACTTTGTGAAGTTATCATTACCTCTAAGATGAAACACTCCCCCGAGATTGAAATGAAGCAAATAAAGTAGTCTGAATGTCAGCATGACAAGTCCTAGTAGATGACAGACTTTACTATTGAGGCTTATCCATCCCTTTTCTAAAGTGCCATATCCTGGAGGAAGCCCAATATGTCATCGCAGAGATTCATGAGGGGTATTTTGGTCAACACCTAGGTGGAAGAGCCTTAGCAAAGAGAGCCTTGAAAGCAGGGTATTTTTGGCCCACTATGTCAGTTGATGCAATGACCTACATTCAGACTTGTGATAAATGCCAAAGGTTCTCTGGTATCCAAACAACGCCACTTAAAGAACTTTCCATCATATTAATACCCTAGCCTTTTTGCAAATGGGGTTTGTTCCTTTTAGGACCTTTTCCCCAAGCTCTAAGCCAGTTGAAGTACATAATTGTCATAGTGGACTATTTCACCAAGTGGATTGAGACCGAACCTCTTGCCACCATCACTGCAGAGAAGGTCAAGAAGTTCTTGAAGAAAAGCATCATCTGCTGCGATTTAGGATTCTGGAGTCCATAATGACGGATAACAAAACCCAATTTATGGATAGAAAGTTCAGAGAGGCATGCTTTGATCTCCACACCAAGCAACACTTCACCTCAGTGGAGCACCCCTAAGCCAATGGACAAGCCAAAGCCGCCAACAGGGTAATCCTCTGAAGTCTAAAGACAAAACTTGAAGATGCCAAAGGAGAATGGGTAGAGCAACTGGGCCACATGCTATGAGCTTATCGAACAACTCCCTACTTTGCCACGTGAGAAACTCCTTTTAGGCTCACATATGATTACAAAGCGATGATCCTGGTGGAAATTGGCAAATCGAGTTAGAGACAAGAGCATTTCTCCTAAGAGTAGAACAACAGATTACTATGCGAGGAGCTCGACCTCACCCAAGAGCAGTGCAAAATAGCCCATATCAGATAAGTCACCTTTAAACTCCAAACAGCCCAAAAGTACAACAAGAAGGTTTCCCCAAGATGATTCAAAGCGGGACACCTTGTGTTAAGGAAGGTGGCGATCGGAGGTCTAAATGCAAGAGATGAGAAGCTAGCTGCCAATTGGGAAGGCCTACACAAGATCACCAAGGTGTTGGAGAAAATAGCATACAAGATCACCAATCCCCCAAGAAGGGAACTTACAAGGTCCTGGCACACTTCCAACATGAAAAAGTACTACAGTTGAATACTATTTAAACTCCCTAGTTTTGTAAAAGCAAATGTGTAAAGAAAAGAACAAAGATTAATGAGAATGAGGTACATTTAGTATGATCATCTACTCAATTCATTTCTACTTGCACCCATAGATTTACTAAAGGGACATTAAGTCCCAAAAGCAATCCCATGAAAAGTTAAGTTAGATGATTTCGGATCCCAACTTAAGCTATTTGCTAAAAGGACATTGGATCCCGAAAGTAATCTTACCAAAAGCTAAGTTAGACGATCTCGGATCCCAACTTAAGCTATTTGCTAAAAGGATATTAGATCCCTAAAGCAATCTTATGAAAAGCTAAGTTGGACAGTCTCATATCCCAACTTAAGCAATTTGCTAAAGAGATATTAGATCCCTAAAGTAATCGCTCGAAAAGCTAAGCTAGAGGATCTCATATCTCAACTTTAGCTATTTGCTAAAAGGACATTGGATCCCTAAAACTATCCTAAGAAAAGCTAAGTTAGAGGATCTCAGATCCTTACTTAAGCTATTTACTAAAAGGACATTTGATCACTAAAGCAATCCTATGAAAAGCTAAGTTAGAGGTATTGGATCCCAACTTAAGCTATTTGCTAAAGGGATCACGGATCCCAACTTAAGCTATTTGCTAAAGGGATCTTGGATCCCTGAAAGCGTTTTCTGTAACATCCTCAATACTAATACTAATAGTGTATTTAGAATCAAACCTTAGTAATTAGTAGTAAACACATCACTTATAACTAATAACATTAATTTGAATATACATTAATGAGATATACAAAAAATATGAGCCTGGTGTGGGTGAAATAATATACATATAATAAAAAGGACATTATACAAAAATGTATATCATTATACAATATTTACATCATTTACCTCCAAGGCAATGTTAATACATCCAGATACAAAAGAAATACATCATAAGAACCTATAACTTCTGTCTTCGCCTCTTTACTGTAGAATCCATTCCTGGAATTATCATGGTATAATAACATAAAAACGGGGTGAGAATTCTAAATTCTCAGTAATTCTATTATAAAAAGGAGTCATCACAATAATTTTAGCTATTTCGAGAAAAAATAAATTATAATCAAATTATACTTTAGAAAGATAGCAAAAGCCAAGTCACTTTTCTCTTCCTAAAACAGAATTCCAATTATTAACATTACCAAGAATACGTTTGTTATTAAAGATCTTCAAAAGCAAATTTCAAATTGAAATCATAATCTCAATTCAACTTTATGAACGTTCTTTGAAAACTTTGTCATAACATGACATTTAAATACAAATCCACTTCAACGTTCATTTAAATATCCATTCATTCCCACAAAACCCATATCACTATACCATAATAGGTAACAGTCACCTCATATAGCTCAGGTTCTATATACTCATGGTAGAGAGTGAATTAGGGTCTCACATTACCACTTAACTAGGTAATAGTCTGCTTTCAGGTTGGTGGACTTTAACCTATTTATGACAATATATTTCTTTTCTATTATAGAACTATTTTGAGAACCCTTATATCCATGAGGAAAACATAGGCAAATGAGGAGACATAATGAGGAATTTCAAGAATATAGGATCTCCTTCCTCACAAAAGATCATCTCCATAATTATAATAGAATTTTGAATACCATTCCCCCAAACAGGGTCATTTTCAAAATCCATTAATGTCGGGTGAACTAATAGTTCAAATTAGAAAGGATACTCATGGGTGGGTATACCATATCAGGACCATTTTCTGTCCCATTCAAGGATAAATGCCCAGTTCTCATATTCAAATCAAGTTAAAATTTCATGAGCATTGATCATTCAAATACAAGTTCAAAATATTATTCTAACTCGACCTTGAGGAATTAAGGGATCAAATTCTCAAATTCATACATATACAGCTCAGCTTTGTATTACAAAGGAGCAATAAGATATCTAGTACACCTTTGAACCATGATAAGTATATAGTACATTCATTCCATCATAAACCATATACACAAAAAGGCTATTTCTCAATTAACTCAATATACCTTATAATCTATGCTCAATCATTTCAAATGCACCATAATTGCAATTCTGAAATTCAATTGATGCTTAAGTATATCACAAGGGATTAAATATGATGATATAGATCATGATTTAGGGTTTTATTGGGCTTTTATATGTCAAAGAACTATATTTTCTCAAAACAAGTTAGTGGTAATCGATTACCACATGATCCAGAGGCTTGGTAATCGATTACCAGGTTGTGTTAATCGATTATCATATGCCCATTAAAACCATTTGCAGGTTGGTAATCGATTATCAGCTAGTGGTAATCGATTACCACTTAGTTTTATGTAGAAAACATAGTATTTCACCCCAAGTAGCCCAAAATCAATCTCAAATATACCATTTTCAACAACAATACTTCATACATATGTATTCAAATCATTCTCAAAGGTTCAAACCTAATATGGGTATACAAGAAAGCCATTTTCCAATAACATATTGCATCAAAATTCAAAGCTATTTCCAAGCTTAAAAACTCTTAATCAAAGCATTTCAACCTCATACAATTTCATCAAATCAAAATCATTTCAAAATTTTCAAATCCATCTATCAATTTCAAACCTTTAAGAAATACGAAAAAGATGGATAAGTAAAGGAAAACACCCGTACCTTAGTTCCTAGCTTGTTGCTATCTTCTTCCCCCTTCCTATTTTTCTTTCCTTCCTCATTTTGTCTTCCTTTCTCCTCCTATTTCTTTCTTTCTTTATTTTCTTTGCTTCCTCCTACTGTTCCACTAGAAAAACGAGAGAGTGAAGAGAGAGTGAAGAGTGAATAAGTAAAAAGTGAAGGAGAAAGTCAAACAAAAAGGATAAGAAATAGAATGGAGAGGCAGTGAAAGAGATAAAAGGGAGAGAAAGAATGAAATTCAGCTGAAAACATTATATCTCTTAAGGATATTTTAATATTTCATTAATGAATTTTCTAACCTTCATAGGTATTATAGAAAATTCTAGATTTCATCTAATTCTCAGTTTCATCATTTAACAACTATCTTTATACATCTTTATCAGTCACTAAGCTTCAGTATTCTTTCCTAGGTTAAGTTAAACTTATGGAATTGAACTAGGAAGCTTACATGTGTTCATTTTAATTTGTTTCCATTTCTAGAAAGATCTTCATTCTCTTTTTTAACATCTGCTTAAAATCTCATAATCTTTTGAGCTACTTTTCCATTTAATTTGGCCTTTAAGTAGTACTAAAAATGCCAAATTAACTCATTTGATCCTTCAAAATCTACTACAGCTCTTATCAACTATTTGTGACTAAGAAATAAATTTTTCATATTTATTTCTATCATATTAGCTATTTATGCCAAAATCTTAACTATTATTCATATTTAGTGTTATAGAATTATACTCAAACTAATACAAAAGATTACCAAAATTAACAACCAACTTATGTCAATGTTTTGAGCTTCTATAATCTTGATTAGGACTATTAGGTTAGGGAGGATATTACATTTTCTACAAAAACCTAAGTTAGAGTATCTCGAATTTCAACTTAAGCTATTTGCTAAAGGGACATTAAATCCCTAAAGCAATCCTAGGAAAATCTAAGTTAGAGGATCTCAGATCCCCGAAAGCATTTTTAATGAAAAACTAAGTTAGAGGATTTCATATCCCAACTTAAGCTATCTTTCAAAAGGACATTGGATCCCAGCGAAGTAAATAAGACAAGGCAAAGAATAAAGTCATAGAGACGTTGGACCTCCTAAGCACGAAAGTAAAGCGAAGTAAAACCAAACTAAACATGACGGGCAAAGCTGAAAATAATTAAGGCCACAAAGGGCCAATTGAGCATACAAAATTTAGCAAGACCTTAAAAAAGGCCATCAACAAAAGCAAAAGAAACTACAAAAAGAGACAAAGGCCTAAGACTCAGGGGCATTAGCAGTGACGTTCCCAACATTGTTCTCCGCTACCTTGGGATCAACAATCTTCCCATCAACAACCTCCCACGGGTAGTTGGTTCTAGCGAAGTTAGTGATCGAGGGGTGACGAATGTAACACCCTTAATAACATGTTAGACTTGTATATGTGTACAATGGTAGCATATGACTTGCTTAACATGCCTAAGTAATTTTGTGACAAACTAAGTTAGTTTAGGAACTTTTCTGCAACACAAAGTGCGAAAAGTGGCATAAAATAACTCAAATAATGGCTTTAAAGGCTAAGTTAAGGGAAACATATATCTATAATTTGTTTATATGTCACAAATGAGCTAAGTATGTTATAGTTAAAGTTTGAGGACAATAGGAGTTAGTTTAGCATTTTTAAGCATACTGGTTGTGTGTTTTAATACCAGATTGACTTCCAGCAGATATGAAAATATCATATAGTGGTGAAATAGGATTTTTAATGAATCTTAGAATTTATTTCAAAGGTTAGAAAACTGGATTTGAAGGAATCTAAGTATTCATAGTAGATTGAAAGTTTTAGTACCACATTAATGGTTGTCTTATAAGAAGCCAAAGTTGTTTTCTCTTCCCATTTCCTACGACTGAAAATAGAAAATAGAAAATAGAAGAGATAAAGAGAGAAAGGGGGAAATGGAGAAGAGAAAGAAAATGAAAGAAAAGGGGAACATCCAAGAGCAAGTTCAAGGCTTGAAGATATTATCCATACAAGAGATAGGGGTGTTTTCTACCTTTGTTTCTCCATCTTTTTCTTAAGCTTGGAGTTAGTTCTTTAGATGAAGATGATGGGTTTCAAAGGATAAAATCTGTTTTCTTTGTCTGTATCTTGCTTTCATTGCTTGGAATTAGTTATTTCATCTTAATAAGAACAAGAAAGATGGATTTATCCATAGATAGAACTAGTCGGTTCTTAAGATAGAACCTAGGTTTTGAATAACCAAGTATGAGATTTTTAGTTATTGATCCAAGTTAAGTGAATCAATAGGTTGTAAAGGTGTTACGATATGTTTAGAAGGTGTTAGTGAAGTTAGAAATCACCTAGGAACTAATTTTAGATGATTGGAAGCTAAATTGAAGCTAATGGAACAGTGCAACACAGTGAGTTTTCTGTAGAAAACGTTGTGCGTCACAGCGTGACATGCTCCACGTTGGGGCGTGAGGGCACCTGAGAGCAGCACGCCACGGCGTGACTGAGAATCACATTGAGGCATGCAAGACAAAGAGCAAGATGTCGCGGTGTGCAAAGGTTGCACCGGGGCGTGAGTAGCAGGAACTCTCAAAAATGTGATTTTTGATGAGTTAACTTTTAATTCTTGTGAGGATCCCTTTTAAATGTCTTGTAGAGTGTGTTGAGACACTAGTAAGAGTATTTCTTAGAGAGAAAGATCATAGAACATATAAGGGAAAGTAAGCAAAGTTTGTGCATCCATTAACTATGGATTGCCATAATGAGGTGTCTAGCTCCCTAGGCAATTTAACGTTGCATTAGTTATCACTTGTGGAGTGACGAGGAGGCAGGATACTAGATACAAGTAAAATTAGGTTTGATTGGCAATATAGAGTACCATAGTGCCTAATTGGAAAAAGTAAAATGTTTTAGTGCATGAAAGCTCACATGCTCACACAGAGTTTAGGTAGAGCTAGTAATGCAAGGATATAAGGTATACTAAGTCTATTTGGCAATGGTTAAGTGTCGTAGTGCATGAAATGCTCTCATAGAGTTGAGGTAGAGTTAGTAATGCAAAGATGAACTTAGTATAGAGTTATGTGGTGGTTATGTAAGAGTTAGACATAACACCACATTTTCATACACAAATCACATTTCCCACATACTTGTTATTCCTAACAGTTTGAGGTAGTGGACTCATCCACGCAGTTTAAGGTAGGCTGTAGGATGTTACATGTTATGATAACAGATTCCTTCCCTACTTGATAGGTTATAGGAAGTTACATGTTATGATAACAGATTCCCTCCCTACCTAGAGGAATAATTAAGTTTTATAACATTGCACCTACACTATCATACACTTTTCTTTGAGCATAATCATACATCATTGCATTATTTGATACTTGTTTTGCTTGGAATTTGTGTTCTTTTTGTGTATGTGTTGCATTTGCCTTCGGTGACAGCTATATGGGTGGTTGTCTTGTTGATGATATCTTACGATTGTATGGGTGATTGTTTGATATCATTGTGGTTACAAAAGTTAGATCAGAAGTATAGTTTTCTTAGGAACATTACTCAGATAGAAGAATTGTGATTGTTCCTTATGCGATGAGTATTAGTATGCTTACTAGTTTCAGTTTGGTTTATTCATTATGAATGATTAAACTCTGGTTTGGTATACTTATACTGAGAATTGTGATTTTTCACCCCGTGTGTTGCCATGTAAATTCAAGTGGAAGCTCTTCCAAAGGAAAGAAGAAAAAGTATGAAGATTAGAGTAGTTTTTATGCTTAGTAGTAAAGCTTGTATTTATTTACACTGCTTTGAGTTTGTTTAAAAGTTGTGTTTTACGATGTGCCCTTTTGAGGCAAAGATGTATGTATATCTTTTAGTTTCCACAAGGTACTCCATTATTATTTGTTTAAATGATATGAATTAGTTTGATGTTAAGTTAGAAGTAGCATAGCTAATATTGCTTATCCAAGTATATGCTTGATATATTAAGTTATCAGTATAAGGATGTTACAATGAACACCTGAGCAACAGCATTCCCAAAGGATTCCTTGGCCAACTTCTTCCACTCTTGCACAAGCTCCTTCTTCTTTTTAGCCCAGGTCAATTTTCCAATCTCCAAGTCAGTGACCTTTTTCTCAGTTGCTTCCAATTTGGCCCTCAGATCGTTAGCCTCATTGGCCTTTGCCTCCAGGTTCTTCGCCTTATTCTCGAAAATCTTGGCCTCGGCCTTAAATCCTTCTGCCTTAACCCCTTTGTCCAAGACCTTTTGGTCTGCAACCTTAAGCTCGTTCTGGACATCGATCAGGTCCTTCACCAGCTCCATTTTTTTAGTCTCCAGCTGGAAAACCTGATCCTAAGCAGTCTAGAGATCAGCCTCCAGCACACTAATCCTCTTCATGTCAATCACGGAGGTCTCCAAATGGCAAAGGATAGTGGCCAGTTTCAAGTTTGACTTATGTGCCTTCAGGAAAAGGTTGGGAGGTAAATACTCCTTCAAGGCAATAATGTCCTCCTCAAACCTCAGGTGAGTGTCCAAGTGACTGCGAATGCTAAAGAAGCTATGCCAAATGCAGGATGCCAGCATGTCATCACCCATGGTCAGGTAGAGCACACGAGTCTCCCCAACAGAAATTTCTACCATGGATGGCAGAGTAAGAGTAGTAGTGGCAGAAGCGGCCTTCTTCAAATGGCTTTCACCCGCTTGCTCGGAGGTCTTGTGCCTTTGAGAGGGAGGCAGAGGAGTAGGAATGAATATCAAAGCACTAGAGGACCCAAATCCAGATTTATGAGCCCCCTGTTGGGCGCTAGTTTCCTGGACCTTAGAGTCAATTTTGGTAGCCTCCGAGTCCATCTCAGTCTCCTTCATCATCTTCCTTAGGTTTGACAAACTGCTGGGAAGGGTCATATTGTCTACAACCACAAAGAGCAAACTAGCATTAATAAGACATATTTATAAAGAAAACAAAGTGCATAAGCAGAACAAAAACTAAGTGTTGGAAGGATAATGCACACCTAGGGTTGCCTCAACTACCTTCGTATCCTAGCAAATTAATTGGCTACACTTGAAATTGTTGTTCTCCTCAAAGATCTTTATGAGTAAATGGAAAGTGTCTTGATCCTCCTCTGACATCCAACTCTATTTGACGACGAGCTCGCCTCGACTTCTGAAGTTCTGGTTCCAGTATAAGTTTATCCGTGGTTCCTAAGTTTATCTTTGAAGTCCTTATAGAATTGATCGAATAGCTCAAAGAACTTGTCCCCTTGATGGCTCCAAATAGTGATCCATGATGGTTTTCCACTATCTATCGAAGAGAGGACTGTGAACACTAATTTTGTTCAGAGCATTAACTTTTTTTATTAAAAAAAAAATAAAAAAATAATAATAATAATAATAAAATTAAAATAATAAAAGTGAAAAAAAAAATAATAATAATAAATAAATAAATAAATAAAAATGACCTAACTTTCTAACTTAACTCATAACCTAACACATCAACCTATTTATCCAACTCATATGCCACTAAACACTCAAAGAAACACTAGGAGTCACTCATCTCTTATCTAAATCCTAAGCCACCATCATTCCTCAAACCCTAGTCACTATCACTCTCTAAACCCTAATCCCCTCCTATAAAAACCCATAACCCCACATAGAAATACACACAGAAATACAGAAAAAATACTGACACACTCACAACTCCATTTTTCTCTCATTCACGCAACCACCATCTTCCTCACCATCAACACACCAGCCTTCAACCCATCCTTACTCAACCACTCACAAACCTCCACCACCACGTTAACCCACCATCAACCATCCTCACTTTCATCTTCAACTAAGACCACCACGTCCAGGACACCATAACACCATCACGTAGCATCACTTTCACCATCATCTCCCACTCCTTCACTTCACCACCCATCAACATCCATAACTAAATCATCTTACCACCCATCAACTCTAAATAACCACCTCACCATCTTCACCTTCACCCATCTTCATCAACCAACCACCAACACAGCCTTCACCACCAACATCCATTCCACCTCACTGTCCCCCACAACATCGTAACCCATAACTAAGCACAAGCTTCCACCTTGTAACCACCACGTTTGCACCACACCCTTACTGTACGTCACAAGCACAACCACTATGAAGACCCAAACCAAAAGCCACACACAACCTCTGCTCTCAACGCACAAAAACAGAGCCTTCCCATCTCTGTTTTGCACCACCAAAATCGTCCCAACAGACTAGCAACCCAACTTCATCCCATCACCATGAAGCGATCTACACCGCGATCACACAGCCACGCAAACCAGATCCACCATAAACTTGTGGCCACCATCGCTTGAAGCTGCTGCATTCACACTATGGCCTAGCTCCCACCGTAGTAGCAGCCGCACGTTGCACCTGTCACCTGCTCAGAAGTCGTGCCATCCACCACCTGCCATCAACTGGCCACATCCTCACAGCAGCCATGTGATCACTGTCCGGCCAACACTCTCCCATAACCATCATTGTCGTCCTCTGCACTGTTGAAGACTAGGTCCCCTACGTTTTCTGTTGTTTTCATTCTCCTTTGTTTCTTTGTTTCTGCGTTTTCTTTATTAAAACTTTTTTTGTTTAATGTAGTTTTTTTATATGTGAGAATAAAAATAAAAAAATAATTAACAAAAAAGATAAACAAATAAAAAATAAAAGGATGAGTTTTGAAAATTATAATTGTATGAAGAAAAATGAAAAATCTGAAAATATCAAAAAAAAATTGAGTTATGAAAAAATCTAAAAATATCAAAAAAAAATTGAGTTCTCTTGTTTGGATTTTATTTTTTAGTTCTTGTCTGATTTATTATCTGTTTTATTTGAACCATAATAAAATAAATTTTCTTTTTTAAAAAATAATAAGGAAAATAAAAAAGAAAACCTTTTTTTTAAATCAACGCAATGACTAATGATTAATGATTGAATAGCAGATGTTATCTTCAATATCATTTAGATCATAAGGGTTTATTGAGTAGTATGGTGCTAACTTAAAACCTGTACAAGAGTTGATTTATTTTCAAACAAAATTTCTTTATAAAAGATCTTTTTTTCATAATTAAAATTAACCAACACATAATTATTTTCTAAAGAACTACGTGACATTGAGTTCCTAATTGCACCTGGGGATACGTAGGAGCAGAATCTCTATTCTGTCTAGCTAAAAATTAAATTTTCACAATTTGGTTATTTCTTTTTTTTCTTTCTTTTTAAAAAAAATATATAATATTTTTAAGAGGAGTAAAATAAATATATTTTGAGATTATTAAGTTTTGCACAACTAACTTAAGGTACTGTCTCAGGACGAGTATGTTAGGGGTGCTGTGGGATTAAGTTTCCACCCTTCCTTATACATAATCGACTCCCGAATCCAACCTGGTTTCAAAGACTATTTTCTAAGAAAAAGGTTTTTCAATTTTTTCAAATTCAAATAAAATTGGTGGCGACTCCATTTTCTTTTTTTTATTATATTCTGTTCACCGCTCCCGTCGCAGATCTATCAGTCGCAATAAGGACGTCAAACATGTAGAAGAAGACATCCACAGATAGCGGGAGCTCAAAATGGTTACAAACAATCTCAAAAGATTGAATGAAGGCCCAAGAATTAGGATATAGTTGAGATGGAGCTAACTAGATGGTGCGAAGGACAGCTATTTAGAAGATCGAGAATGGGAACCGAAGCCCAAATCTCGTACAAAAAGTGTACATATATAAGTAGTGGGACCTCGATGTCTGCTATGTGCAAATTCTCTCGTTCTCACCACAAGGAAGCACTATGAAGCTTTCCTCTAGAGTTCCATACTCCATTATGTTCATGTAGTCCCTGAGCTTTTTCACTTTGTCCAACATGTTGACAATGAAACGGATCCCTAGAGGCTCATAGTGAAACCACTGCTAAAGATGGCATCGAGAGGCGAAGGAAATCATTTTTGTCGCTTTTCCAAAGTTAATCTATTCCTGCCCATTATCGCAAACAACGGACATCGAACAAGACCTTCAAAGGCAGATGACTTATCAAAATCATTACTAATGGGTCCCAAGTATCTCTCTAGTTCCTCTTCAATTTCGAAGGTTGGACGATACCCAAGAACGATCTTTTTGAGCATGTCATATAAATGCCTACTACCTCAAGTCTAGAACTCAGTAGTTAAGGGTTGCCTCTACACCCCAAAAGCAGGAAAACCTCTTGGGGCTCTACCCCGTCGCACGCAATGCGACAACAATGAGGGTTGTTCAAGAACTTCTTGAGAATACTCTTCTTCTCCATCGCTCCCCATTTCCTAAATGGAAAGAGAAAGGGAAGAAGGGGGTACCTTGAGAAAGAAGATAGGATGGTTGATGAGCAAGCACAACAGCAAGCCGCCGCACACGGTGGCCCAGGGAGCAACAAGGATCGCTAGAAAGAGAAAGCGCATAGCGTCTCTGAGAAGTTGGGGAGTGAAGGAAGCAGAAAGTGAAAACTACTCCTCTTCACCCCAAATTTATAGGGAACGCCTAAGTGCAAACTGCTACATACGCTGAGGGCAATTTTGGAAAAGCACATTAATTTGAAATTATGACAATGCGTGAAAACCAAACGCCTATTGCACGTTCTCGAATACTATGAGGTCACATGAAAAAAGGCTACTATTACTGTAACATCCTCTTCAATATGTTAGACTTGTAAATAGTTACAGAGGTAGCTTAATACTTGCTTAGAATGCATGTTTAATTTTGTGACAATCTGTTAAAGAGGCTGAAACAACTAGTTTACAGCAATAAATGATTCAATTGACTGCCATGGTTTAGAAATTAATGGATAATCGGAAAGTACCAGTACATGCTTGTGGGATTTGTTGTTCTCCTGGCCATCCCACTGATATGTGTCCCACCTTACACGAGGACACACCTACGGAGGTAAAAATAGTAGGGGGATATGATGGACCTCCTAAGAATTACAACCCTTACTCCAACACATATAATCCGGGGTGGAGAGATCATCCTAACTTTAACTATGCAAAGCAGCCCCAAGCTCAACCTCAAGCTTATGGACCTCCAGGTTTTAGCAAAGGCAAGCACATTTTCCTCAGAGACAACAACAAGTTCAAGCTCCTAGGCAACCTGAGCCCTCATTGGAAGAGTTGATGAGACAAATGGCCACTAATAGCATTCAGTTTCAACAAGAAACAAGGGCCACCATCAGTAACTTGTAGAACCAAGTGGGGCAGTTAGCCACTGAAATTAATAAAGTTCAGAGTCAACTTTCCGGGAAACTCCCTTCGCAACCGGAAGTGAATCCAAGAGAAAATGTTAGTGCTATCACATTGCGAAGTGGGAAGAGGTTAGATGAACCTCCATCTTCCCCACAAGCCATTCATGACAAGGATCAAAAGTCAAAGGAGGTAAATGAGGAAGGGCAAAACTCCAAAGCCCCCAAGTTGAGTATTCCTAAACTTCATCCTAAGTATGTCACTAAGGCTCCATTCCCTAGTAGGTTGGTTAAGAGTAAGAAAGTTGAGGATGAAAAGGATAGTGATCTTCTTGAGACTTTCAGGAAAGTGGAAGTCAATATTCCATTGCTGGATGCAATCAAGCAAATCTTGAAATATGCCAAGTTTCTTAAGGAAGTATGCGCCCAGAGGAGGAGGCTGAAGAGTAATAAGAAAATCAGTATGGGCCAAAATGTTTCAGCTCTCATCTAGCCTATGCCTCAAAAATGCAAGGATCCAGGGACTTTTACAATTCTGTGTGTTATAGGTAATTACAAAATTGAGCATGCCATGCTAGATTTGGGTTCTTCTATTAATGTAATGCCTATATCTGTTTTTAACTCTCTTGGACTTGGCCCTTTGCATTCTACAGATGTTGTGATTCAGTTAGCTAATAGAAACAATACGTATCCAGCTGGGTTGATTGAGGATGTATTGATAAAGGTTGATGAGCTGATCTTTCCTACAGATTTTTATATTTTGGAGATGGAGGGAGAGTCACCATCCAGCAAGGCTCCACTCATTTTAGGAAGGTCATTCCTCAAAACAGCGAGGACCAAAATAGATGTGCATGCAGGAACTCTATCCATGGAGTTTGGAGACTTGATTGTTCAGTTTAATATTTTTGATGCTATGAAGCATCCCAAGGAAGAGAATTCTGTTTTTCATATTGATTTACTTGTTGATTTAGTTGAGGAAATTGATGATGAATTATGTGCTGAATTTCTTGATTTAATTAGTTTTAATGATTCTATCCATTGCCACTCATGTACTGATTGTGATGGTGATATGATATGTGTTATTTGTGCTGAGATTTCTGCATACTTGAAAGCTAATGATTATGTTTATGCAGATGCTAATGGTATTGAAGGATCTTTCAATAATACTCATGACACAATTGTAGAATCTAATACACAAAGGGAGATGGAGTTGAAGCCCATTGCAGAATTTTTAAAAAAGGAAAAAGAGCACCGGATGGCGGTCACTACTGTGGTAGATTTTGCTTTTGGATCATGGTCCACCATAGACAATGTCAATAGAGTTGATGAAGTAAACATGCTACAATTCAGTGGTGGGGCCAAAGAAATTAAGGAAGGCCCATGGGACCCTGGTGGAAGCTTCTTCATTTGATAAGGATGTTTCTTTTCTTTCCCTCCATTTTATTTTACTTGTCCTTCATTAATTGATGATTTTGATAGATGTTATTTCTCTTTTGAACTTTACACTGAGGACAGGACAATGTAGAATTTAAGTGTAGGGGAGGATTTTACTTTGTTTTCTGTTTTTAATTTTTTTTATATTTTCTGCATTTTAATTCTGTTAAAAACCAAAAAAAAATAATATTGTGTGTTTTTATTTGATTTCCAATGATGTTTTGAGATTTGTGAAGTTTATGAGTTTGAAGTAATTGAAATTCAAGATTATGATTTATAAATTTCTTCTTTCATCTTGAATTTGGCATGCTTGGTTTTGGATGTTTGATTGATGAATTGAGTATGATAGATGCATACTTGATGAGATTTTGAGTCTTTTGATGAATGAATTTAGCATTTATGTCATTCTATTCTTTCTTGTGTGATTTTCACTCATGTCATATTGATCACTCTAGAACTTGCTTTGATTCTTTTTGAAGTTACATTTTCACTTGCATACATGAACATAATTGAGGCATTCTTTTGTGATTAACTACTTTGCCAAATAGCCAACCTTGCATTATTTCCCTTTGATTAATCCCTTGAGCCTATTTGCCTATTCTTTGTCTTACCTCGTTATATGCCTTATATGAAAAATCATGATTTTACCTTACCTTAGGGAATGGGAGAGTATTGGTTCATTTTCATTGAGGGAGCTCTTTTGCTTGCAAGTATTTAATAGGACAAGTGTGGGGTTTGTGCAAGTTGATGTGTAATATGCAAGGTGTTGGTGAAAAGAAAAAAAACTTACAAAGAAAAAGAAAAAAATTCAAGAAAGGTTGTAAAAGAAAAGAAAGAAAAAGGAAAGGAATTTGTAAAGAGAATATGCATTATATAGATTTGAGGAGTTAAAAATTTCATGTTTGTCAATTGAGTTTCTCCCCAATATTCTTTTATTCTCTTAGGTGCTCATCTTACCATACCCATATTATTTCTTTCCTTTACCTTGGCCCCATTACAACCTTGAATAAATTCCTCTTGATTTGTGTGTGCATGTGTTTGAGTAGTGGAGAAGTAGAAGATAAGCAAGCTTATGGTAGTATATTTTTCATGGGTTGAATTAAGTGAAATACTTATCTTGTAAATACTTGAGAGATTGAGAGTGTATCTTGTGAAGATCTATCATTCTTAATTCATGTTTTCAAATTGAAGATACTTTGCTTGTTGGTTGGAAATGTGAAGAATTGTTATCTCTTGAATGTTTTGATCCCTTGAATCTTTTCTTACTTTTCTTGCTTAAAAATTTTTGCCTCTCTTGAATATCATTGGAAATTGAGTTCTTTAAATTGTTAGGTTTTGAATTTGTTTTGTTTTCTCTATTCTTTGGTTTAGTCTTATGTTTTGCCCAGGAGTGCAAAAGGCTAAGTGTAGAGGTATTTGATCTGTTGATAATTTTAATAATTTGAATGGCTTTTGTTTGATCTAATTGGACTCCATATGTGCTCAATTATTGACATTTAGCTAAGTTTCTGTTATAAAGCTTAATTGGATGTTTATTGTGAAATTATGCTTAAATGTAGTTATAAACACTCATAAATGAATTATGCTTTTCAGGAGACCTTTGAGTGTTTGAATCCATTAGCATCAAACCAAGCTTGAGATGAATACTTAAGAAGATCAGTTTTACCCTTAGAAGCAAAGGAAGAAGGACATTTATGAAGAATCAAGGTCGTATTTGAAGAAAGTGGTCAACATGGCCTGTGTCACATGACACGGGGTGGGCCGTGCACTCCTCTGACTATTTCAAGATAGGTCAAATCCTATTTTTGGATAACACGGGCCATGTCAAATGACACGGGGTAGGCCATATACGTCTCTGTCTTCACTAGGAAAATCAGTTTTCAGCCTTGACCGATAACATGGCCCGTGTCATATGACACGAGTTGGGCCGTGTTCTTCTCTGACTTTGAAATTAGTTGGAATTTTGTCACCAGATTCAGACACGGGTTGGAACGTGTTATATGACACGGCCCGTGTCATCGGTTCAGAAATTTAAATTCGTATTTTAATGCTAAATTAGGTATCAAAACTGTGAACACCATATTTTGACCGGACCCTTTTTTTTATTTATTTTTATTTTTATTTTTAAAAAAAACAAAAAAAGTAAAAAAAAAATCAAAGAATTGTTGTTCACATTTTTAGCCCATCTTTCTAACCCAAATACATAAGCCCCAAAAAAAAAATAGAAACAGAAAAAAAAAAAAAAAAAATAAAAAAATAAAAAAAGTAATTTGCTGCTGATTTATTTTTCTTGTTTGAGTAAAAAAAATTCTTTTCTTTATCCTTTGTCTTTTTCTTATTTTAGCCATGCATTATGCATTCACTCTATTGCACAATAGCACTCCACGTCACTTTCATGTACAAAATGGGTCACATTTTGACTCACCCACTGAGCCAAGTGCACTCACCCTCACCCACTCACATTTCACTTGGATTTTTTTTCCTCACCTGCACACACTCATGTCCCCCACTTCACTCATTCACGTAGCACTAACACAACACTCTTTTCTTTTCACTTTTTTTTTATTTTATTCCTTGCACCCATTCAACCCTCTGCCAACCTATCATAATCATAAAGCACACCCATTTTTTTTATTATTACTCCAATCATGTTCCCACCAAAGACTAACCCATCAAAGACATTCCATTATCTTCACCTTCACCAATACATGCATTTTTTTTCTTCTTATTTATTCCTATTCCCATGCCACCTTGTAGCCATCATCACACGACATTTAGCACACATGCACTTTTTTTTCTTCTTGTTCATTCCACTTCCCATCCTCCAGAATCCTCATCTTCCCAACTATCCACCTCCAAACATATATATCCATCTACACCCATAACTTCACCTGGTTGCCAATAACCTTCATCTCCCTCACTTCCACCTCAAAATTGTGACCACCTTCCACCTTGCAACCATTATTACAAACACCTCCTCTAAGCTCTCCACGTAGCCCCTCCACCTTCAAACTCTATCACCATCACCCTTCCTCCAAGCTCCAACCATGAAGCTCCATTCCATCATCCTCCTCCATCATCTAACAGCAAATACTACACCCTCCAAAATCGTGACCCAACCAAAATCACCCATAACCATTGAACACCCATCATCGACGTCCTCTCTCCTTCATCTTCCAACCTAATCCAATCATCACTCTCGGCCACCTTCCCTCACCACCATAACAAACAACTTCATCCCTCAACCACCCATCAACCATCCTCCATAACCTTTCCAAACACCACCAACCGTAACCATCATCCAACACGCCACCACACAGCAGACCACCAACCTCTTTCTCTCGAAGCACCCACAACCACCACCTTACATTCATCATCATCCAGCTTCATCAATAACAACCAACACCACAACCCTCCCTCACCATGTCCACCGTATAACCCACCACCATAAACATTGTGACCTTCAAGCTCACTACCAACCATCACCTTCTTCCCTTCACTCTCACCTTCAACCTCCAAACCAATAGCAACATCTTCACCATTCCACAACCCGTAACCACCCTCACTCATCACCACCTCATCACCATCAACTTCCTCTCCGCCATAACAACCACCACCTTACTCCATCACCCATTATCACCGTACCCAACCCTCACCATAACTACTTCACCAACTTCAACCCAAAACCATCCGCTTCCGCCAACCGTGACTCACCCACGTCCTAAGCCCCCCACATATCCCCTTCATCATTCTCATTTCCAACCTCCATCAATTCATCATCTTCAACCCACATCAACTTCCATCCAAACCTTCAACACCCACACTACACCAATTCACCCAAAACGTGACCCCATTCCAAAACCACTCCACCATCTTCCACTTCCAACCAAGCCACTATGCTCTTCAGATCTGCAATCCACCAAGCAATCGCCCGTCGTTCCCACCCAAGACAGCAAGCCGCACTAGTAGCTCCGCCCCTCCACGTGCGGCATATGCCCGGATCCGCCTCAGCCATCAGACGAACCAGAGCCTGAAACCGCGACCCACACCCCCAGATCCGTCGACGAGTCTCCGCCGTGTTGTCCCTCATTGTGAACTTCCTCGCTGCCCGTTGTCGCATATCGTGCTGCTTAGATCTGGGCGTTCACCGCGAACTATGCGTCGCCAAACGGTGCTAAAGCTCGGACGCGCAAAGCCACGAACCAGCACTGGACCCACGACCGCGACTCATTGCCTTCGCCCCACGCGCCACTGCTAGCTGATGTCGGAGTCGCTCCTCTGCCACTTGTTCATGACCCCCCATCTCTTCTGTTCTTTGTGTTTGTTACAGAGTATTGTTCATTTTTTTACTTGTTGATTTAAAAAAATTGTTAAAAATAAGTTTTAAAAAAGAAATATTAATAAGAATATGGGTTATTAAAAAGGAAATAAGAAAAGCAAATGAATATTAACATGATAAATTAGTCAAATAATTTGGGTTAATGTTTTTTTTTTAAATAAAGTAAAATAAAAATAAAATAATTATATTTTTTTTAAAAAATTAAAATGGGATTACCGAGTTGCGACAAACTCATTAATCCTATGTTTTTTGTAATCATCTGAGTTGTGACAATTTGATGAGCGATGGGTGACGTTTCTAAGGTGATGCTAGTTTCATCTATTCAATCCTTAATTTGATTAACAGAGTCACGACGACTTGTTAATTCTAATTTTTTTTTAAAAAAATTAAATTTTTTATTTTAAAAAAATAAAATATAAAATCAATCATATTTTAAATAATTTTAAATAAAAATTTTGTAACAAATTTGATAATCAGTGGGTGACGTCTCTAGCGTGACGCGAGCTTCACCTATTCAATCCTTAATTTGAATAACTGAGTTGCGACGGCTTGTCAATTCAAATTTTCAAAATTATTTTAATTAAAATCAATCAATCCACAATTATTTTCTAGAGAACTACGTGACTTTGAGTTCCTCATTGCAGCCGGGGATACGTAGGAGTAGAATTTCTATTCTGTCAAGCCAAAAATTAAATTTTCACAAATTATTTATTTATTTTAGTGTTGTTTTAATAAAAGGGGTAAAGTAAATATATTTGAGATTATCAAGAATTTGCACAATTGACTTAAGGTACCGTTTTATGACGGGTGCGTTAGGGGTGCTGTGGGATTAAGTTTCCACCCTTCCCTAAGCATAACCGACTCCCGAACCCAATCTGGTTCTCAAAGACAATTTTCTAATTTTCTTAGGTTTTTCCAATTTTTCCTAATAAAAAATTGGTGGCGACTCCTAATTAAATATATTTTAGTACGAGTTGCTATGTTTCACCGCGATTATGATGGTTCTCGACAAAAACCTATAAATAGGGTTGCTTAGAGCCCCTAAAGGAGATCTGGACAGAGAGATCCGTCAAGGAAACTGAGGGAAACACAAAGACCAAGAAAAAGAGGGATTCGATTGAGGATTGGAGATTCAGATTCGAGCGATCAAAGATCAATCATTCTCAAGCCTTGGAAACTAGTTTGATCTTTAGTTTTTCTTTTCTTCTTTTGTTCTAAACAATGTCTTTCTTTAATTCTTCTTTTGTTTTTAACTTTGCCATGTTTGGCTAAATTTCTTGATTGGTTAAGGGAAGATGAAACTCTAGTTTTGATTATGTGAATCTTGCATATTTCTTTATATCAATACAGTTATGTTTTTATTCATATGTTTCTGATCTTAAATCAATATAAAGGTCTTTATATTCTTGCCAAATTTTGAGAGTGGTAAAACTAGGATTGCTATGCGCGGTTACGGTGGTAAAACTAGTGAAACATATGATCTAAGTAATTTAATCCCGATATACGATTAGATCTTAGTGTGATTGGTTTTCTAATTCTTAATGCAATCATTAGGTAGGGGTAAGAGCGGTTGCTTTACAAATAACTAATGGTTAGGATTTGATTTGAGCGGTTGCTGAATTGAGCAAAATATAAGGAAAACAAGGGATTTATATCATAATCACATAAGAACATAATTGATCATGTTGGTATAAAGAGTATGTAAGTTAGCATAATCATATAAATCTAGTGGTGGATTCCATCTCTTAACCAATATCTTTAACTTGATAATTCAATTTGTGCTTACTGTTTTGGTTTAAGTTTAATTTCTTTTGTTTGTTTTAATTAACAAACCCCCCTTTTACTTTTACTATTTATTCTTCATCAGAGTTTAATTTAGGAATTGGATTGATAGTGTTAATTGAATTAGTTCTCTGTGGATCGCCCCTTGCTTACTACAACTGGTTGCAAGGTTTTTATATTTTTAGTGGAACTTGACAACTATTTTTGATATAATTCTTAATTGTATTCCACACCTCACCAATGGTCAAGGTTACCGATGTATGGAGTTGGTAGTCAGTACTCTTACTTTTGTTAGGAAAATTGATCCACACATCACCAGGTAGTGTCAGGGCTTGGATGCCTTTCCTACTTAGTATATACAAAGAATGCGGTTCTTGGGAAAATAAGTAAATAGCTTGTGTTTTCAACTTTAAAACCTACATTGGCATTGCACATCCATAATACGTGGACTTTGTTTGAGCATAATCATACTTCATAACATAAAACATTGCATGGTTGACACTTGTTTGGACATTTGTCAAGGCTTAATCGATTGATTGTTTGGTTGCTTGTTCGATAATACCTTAGGATTGTATGGGCGATTCTTTGATATTATTCTTTTACATCGAATGTATTTTTGGTGTTCAGTTGAATTATTTATTATAATTGTTTAACTGCTGGTCTTGGTATGCTTATACTGAGAAATTGTGATTTCTCACCCTTGTGTGTTTCATGTAAATCCAAGTAAAGTCCCTAAAAAGGGTAAGGGCAAGGAAAAGAAGAAGCAGAAAGCTTAGATTAGTATTTTGTTTCTTTGTAAAGCGATTTGTATATGTGCACATTTCTGGTTGTTTAGAAAAGTTTATATATACTTTATGGCGTGTTAGCCAGTGATAGTTGTATACATGACTTTTGATCATTTGTGGCTCTCTGTAATGACTATGTAAGTTATTATGGATCTTTATTTTTCACAATTTTATAAGTGACATGTTTAATGTGATTTATTTTGGAATATCCCATTTATTTTACAATAATTCGTATTAGGGTGTTACAATTACGCAGGCGAAAAGATGTTTGCGCAGCTAATGGAACGTTCTAGACCAAACCAAGCATTGCCCTTTCATCTTTCTCGGATGGCCCTCCACCATGGGTCACAAAAGGACTTCAACTAGACAACTCATGGTCACGATCACAGACAAAGCTAAGGCGTCACCTCAGTTCCTCACTTTGCCCCAAATCCAGTTATCAAGAGCGAAACTGCCTAACCCCAATGGACTGAAGGCATGAGCCATTGAAAAAAACAAATTTTTCATATATTAGTTAACCCTTATATATAGTCTCTTAGACCTCTTATATTCTTAATTGATTATTTTTTGTCACATTTTATAAGTTTGGGTTTGAATTGGACTTAATTGTATTTTTTAGCATTAATGGGAATTTTACACTATTTTCTGTATTTTGGACATAACTTGAGTTCTAGACACCTAAAAGTTATGAATTTTACCTTGTAGGAAATCTGAGAGAGAGCTCTACAACTTTGATGAAAGATTAAAGGTTGAATCAGATGTCTAGTAATTCAGATTGAGCTACAAAGTCATAATAGAGATACTGTCACTGGAACTTGGACGATGTGCAAAGATAGCCCTATAATTTGGATTGTAGGTGTGATATGGACCTGAAATTGTTTGCATTTGAAATATAAGACATATTGCTTTACTTATTATGAAGACCACTTGATATGGACCTGTTCGCATTTGCATTTGACATTTTGATAGTGTTTTCACCCTTTGAAGTTGGCTGACGGGTTCAGAGAGCTGTTAAGAATGTTTTGGGCATAACTATATCATCCTAAGCTCAAATTATACGAATTAGGTGTCCAATTAAAGCTAAAAGAAAGAGGATTAAACCTAAGCTGAGGGCAAACTTGGATTTTTAATTTTTGAAATAGTTATTTAAGCAATAGAAGCTACCACGAAATAGAACCCTAATTTTCCCTTTCATCCTTATGGATGAGAGCGAAGAACCTTTTAATCAATCCTAGGGATTAAAACATTCTTGATGTTTAATTTTGTGACCTTGTGATGAATGTTTACATTCTTATTGTTAATCAAAATTCTCTCCCCCTTCTATTGATTCTGCTTCATCTTCACTAAATGTTTAACTCAGTTTGGGTGTTCATGCGATGGTTGTTTAACTATCACGTGTTTGCATAAACTAAACAATGCATCAAAGGCTTCTTGGATGTTGTTTGTTAAGCTTGGTTGAATTCTAGGTTTTAGATTAATTTAGGATTAGATGGGTACTTAATTCATTTAATCTTGATTAACTAAATTCTGAGTGCTTATCTAGTAGAGAATTAATAGATCATCTTAAGACTTTTTGATGTGATTTAAGACCAAGAATCTAATTAGCAATTGAATGGAAGAGACTAAACAATGCATCAATGGTGTTTGATGGATTGTTTAACTTGATTAAATTATGAATTTTAAGTTAATTTAGGATTAAAAGGGTGCTTAATTCTTTTAATTTTGATTAATTAAATTCAAAATGTTTATCTAGTAAATAATTCATTGATCATCTTAAGGCTTCTTGATGTGATCTAAAGTCAAGAACTTGGTTAGCAATTGAGTGGATTCTTAGTGATCAAGGATGGATTAAACTCAAGAATAGTTGATTTTCTTAGATTGATTGTTTACTTAATTATGTTTACAATTTTTAATTAGTTTCTATTAATTAATTCTGTAACCTTTCTCCCCTTTATTAACTTCTTAATTTGATTGCTTAATTAGAGTGATCTAAGGATTCAACCCAGTTGTACCTTATACACTACAAGTATTTTGGTGAATCAGTTTATAAATTGATTTAATTTGATAGTCTCGACTGCTATCAAATTTTGGCGTCATTGTCGGGGATCATTCTGAGTTTAGTCAATCATATTAGGAGTATAATTAACTACTAACCTTTGTTTCAGGCAGTTTTCAACACATTTATGGCCTTCAAGTGCAAGATTAAGCGATTTTTTGTTTTTTTTTTACATCACTTGATAAGGTTGTTTCTTCCTTCTCTCCTTTATTTTACTTATCCTAGATTTGTTGATGATATTTATGGGATATTGATCATTTGATGATTTTTAAGCTTTACATTGAGGACAATGTAGAATTTAAGTATGTGAGGAATTTACATTCTATTTAATATTTCTGATTTTAGTTCTATTTTTCTATTTTTCTATTTTATTTTAATTCTACTTGTTTCTATTTTTTGTTTCTATTTTCTATTTTAGTTCTATTTTTCTACTTTTTCTATTTTACTATTTTTGTTTTAATTTTACTATTTCTATTTTTTCTATTTTTAATTTTGTTTCTATTTTTTTCTATTTTTAATTCTATTTTTCTATTTTTTTGTTTTAACTTTACTGTTTCTATTTTTTTTGTTTTCTATTTTTATTCTATGTTTCTCTTTTTCTCGCTTTACTTGTTTCTATTTTGTTTCTTGTTTCTATTTTTTGTTTGTAATTCTGTTTTTTGTTTTTTATTATGTTTCTATTTTATTTATTTTTTTGTTTCTATTTTTGTTTTTATTTCTTTTTTTTTATTTTTATATTTTACTATTTTTGTTTTAATTTTACTATTTCTGTTTTATTTTTTTTTCTGTTTTCTATTTTTCATTCTATTTTTTATTTTTTATTTTGTTTTCTATTTTTAAGTTCTGTTTTTGTTTTCTGTTTTTAATTCTATTTTCTATTTTTAATTCTATTTTTTATTTTTATTTCTGTTTCTATTTTCTGTTTTTATTTTTTTGTTTTGTTTCTATTTTATTTTTATTTTTTTCTATTTTCTGTTTTAAATTCTATTTTATGTTTTAAATTTTGTTTTCTATTTTTAATTGTTTCTATTTTTTATTTTTGTTTTTTATTTTGTTTCAAATTTATTTTACATTATGTTTTTCTTGTTTTAAAAAGAAAAAAAAAAAATATATAAGTGTGATTTTAATTACTTTCCAGTGAAACTTTGAGTTTGTGAAAGTTGTGAGCATGCATCAATTGAGGTTAAAGGTTTATAATATAAGTGAATATATTGTCTTTTATCTTGAAATTAACTAATTTAGTAATGAGAATTAAATTTGTAGATTGAGTTTGATAGAAGCATATCTTGTGAGACTTTGAGTCTTTTAATGAATGAATTAAGCATTTGTGTCATTCTCTTCTTTCTTGTGTGATTTTCACTCATGAAATTTATTACTCTAAAACTTGTTTTAATTCTTTTTAAGATTACATTTTCATATGTATACATGAATATGATTAAGGCATTTTTCTTGAATTAGCTACTTTAACCAAATAGTCAACCTTGCATATTTTCCCTTGATTAACTCCATTGAACTTATTTGACTATTCCCTGTTTTTAGCTCATTACATGCCTTCAATGAAAAATCATGTTTTTACCTAACCTTAGGTAATAGGAGAGCATTGACATTGTCATTGGAATAGTTCTTAAACAAGTGTTGGTGTGTGCTAATTGGTGTGCAAAATGTTTGGTGAAAAAGGAAAAAATGGCCAATTAAAAAAAAGAAAAAATTGAAAAATTAATAGAAAGAAAACAAAGGAAATGGTTGTAAAAAAAAAAAAAAGAGGAAAAGAATATGTAAAGAGAATTTGCATTATATGGAGTTAGGATAAACTTTCATGCTTGTTATTAGAACTCATCCCCAATGTTCTTTTGTTCTCTTTGGTATTTAACTTGTCATCTTCATATTATTCCCCTCCCTTACCTTGACCCATTACAACATTGCGTAAAGTCCTCTTGATTTGTATGTGTATTTGTTTTGATTAGTGGAGAAGTAGAAGATAAGCAAGCTTATGGTAATGCAAATCTTCATAGGTTGAATTAAGTGAAACACTTAACTTCTAAACACTTGAGGGATTGAGAGTGTATCTTGTGAGGTTCTATTATTCTTGATTTATGTTTTTCAATTGAAGTTACCTTGGTTGTTGATTTGAGATGTAAAGAAATGTTACTTCATAAATGTTTTAATTCCTTGAAGCTTTAGTTACTCTTCTTGCTCATAGACTTTTGCATTCTTGAACATCATTGGAAAGTGAGTCTTTTAAAGTTTTTAACTTTTGAGTTTGTGTTGTTGTTTCTTGTTCCCTATGTTGAATTTCTAGTTTTGCCCGGGGCTAAGTGTGGGAGAATTTGATAAACACTATTTTCATATATTAGTTAACTCTCATATTTAGTCTATTAGACCTCTTATGTGCTTAATTAATTGGTCTTGACCACATTTAATAAGTTTGAGTTCAAATTGGGCTTAATTGTATATTTTAACATTATTGAGAATTTTACATTATTTCTGTATTTTGGGCATAACTTAAGTTCTATACATATAATAATTATAAATTTTATCTTTTAGGAAAGATGAGAGAAATCTCTACAACTTTGATGAAGATCTCAAATGCTGAATTAGATGTCTAGTGGGTCAGATTAAACCACAAAGTCACAACAGAGATGTTGTCGCTAGAACTTGGACGATATGAAAAGATTGGGCCACAATTTGGGTTGTAGGAGTTATATGGAGCTGAGACTAATGTCATTGGAAAGCTAAGACACATATCTTCAACTCTTATGAAGTCTGATTATCAAAACTGTGACGTTTTGATGGTGTTCTCACCCGTTGAAGTTTTAGACATCTAAAAATTATAAATTTTACCTTGTAAGAAATTTGAGAGAGATCTCTACAACTTTGATGAAGAGCTCGAAGGCTGAATTGGATGTCTAGTGGGCCGGATTGGGTTACGAAGTCATAATAGAGATATTATCGCTGGAACCTGGATGATGTACAAAAATTGGGTCATAATTTAGGCTGTAGGTGTAATATGGACCTTAAACTAGTGGCATTTGAAATCTAATACATATATCTTCACTTCTTATGAAGACCACTTATCACAACTGTGACGTTTTGATGGTATATTCACCTTTTGAATTTGGCTGATGAGTTTAGAGAGCTGTTTAAAATGTTTTGGGCATAACTCTTTCATCCTAAGCTTAAATTATGCTAATTAGGTGTCCAATTAAAGCTAAGAGGAAGAGGATTAGCCCTAAGCTGAGGGAAAACTTGGATTTTTAATTTTAGAAGTAGTTGTTTAAGTAACAGTAGCTACCACAAAATAGAACCCTAATTTTCTTCTAGCCACTCTTGCTTGCACTTTCTCTCTTCATCTTCATCTTTCTTCTTCTTCCTTCTCTCTAGGTTTCTTTCTTTTATGTTTCTCTTCCCTCTCATCCTCATGGATGAGAGGGAAGAACCTTTTAATCAATCCTAGGGATTGAAACATTCTTGATGCTTAATTTTGAGACCTTGTGATGAATGTTTACATTCTTATTGTTAATCAAATTTCTCTCCTTCTTCTCTTGATTCTACTTCATCTTCACTAAATGCTTAACTCATTTTGGGTGTTCACGTGATGGTTGCTTAACTATCACGTGTTTGCATAAACCAAACAATGCATCAAAGGCTTCTTGGATATTGTTTGTTAAGCTTAGTTGAATTCTAGATTTTAGATTAATTTAGGATTAGATGGGTGCTTAATTCATTTAATCTTGATTAATTAAATTCTGAGTGCTTATTTAGTAGACAATTCATGGATCATCTTAAGCCTTCTTGATGTGATCTAATACCAAGAATCTAATTAGCAATTGAATGGAAGAGACTAAACAATGCATCAAATGTGTTTGATGGATTGTTTAGCTTGATTAAATTATGAATTTTAAGTTAATTTAGGATTAAATGAGTGTTTAATTTGTTTAACTTTGATTAATTAAATTCTAAATGCTTATCTAGTAGATAATTCATTGATCATCTTAAGGCTTCTTGATGTGATCTAAAGCCAAGAACTTGGTTAGCAATTGAGTGGATTCTTAGTTGTTAAGGATGGATTAAACTCAAGAATAGTTGATTTTCTTAAATTGATTTTTTACTTAACTATGTTTACAATTTTTGATTAGTTTCTATTAATTAATTCTACAACCTTTCTCCCCTTTATTAACTTCTTAATTTGATTGCTTAATTAGAGTGATCTAAGGACTCAACCCAGCTGTTCTTTATACTACAACTATTTTGGTGAACCGATTTATAAATTGATTTAATTTGATAGTCTCGACTACTATTAGTCATCCACCCCCCTGTGGTCAAGAGTGAAATGCTTGAGCTCGGGGGCACACTAGGTACACATAGTTGGATCCACAACCTCGACACAAACCCAAAAAACTCAAAGCTTGGCACTTTAATACCACCAAAGCACCTATCTAGGAACAATGTTTCATTCTAGGATTTGGGTCTTATTTGGCCAAGCCCAAGAACAATGGGACATGACAAGAGACATAGGGAAGTCAACCTAGGGCAAAGAACGAGCAAGGAAGCTTCCTCCTGGCACTAGAATGACCATTTTGTCCCCCTCTACTACTTGGTACCCACGACACTTACTCTTCTATAAATAGGGCAATGTAACTCCATGGTAAGGATCTCTTCTCTCATCCTCTACTCTTGAAGCCCTTGCTTACTTATAGAGTGTTTTTGCAAGTACCCAACCTTCCTGCACCAACACTTAAGGAAGCTTCTGAAGTGGAGTTCATTCTATCTAAGGAATCTATTACATCCTCAAAGGGCTAGGACAGAACAATAATGTTACATATATTTACACACACATCACCTCATATTTACATAATTTTTATTATCTAATTATAACTTGTCTCATCTCATGTTCCACACATATCTCATTTTATGCACATTCACACTTTGATTCTGCCACCTAACATAAACGTAAGGTAATGTGCTTAGTGCTTATATGCTCCATAGCATTATAATATTTCGTCTTTAAATTTGGACTTTTAAATATATTAAGCATTTTTATTTTCTTTAACATCGAAAGTGTAGGATGGACAAATCCATCAATCAAGATGTGCTCTAACATTGTTATTTATTTTTTTGTCTTCAGTTGCACAATGTTATAAACTTGTCTGGATAGCCCAAATCTTTAGGTCATTCCAATCTAACTCTAAAACAGGCCATTTGGGACTAGGAACTCTATTCGTTCTTTGGCACAAAACACTTGATAACATCTTCAATAACCACAGAAAAACCATCATAGGCCACTTCCGCTTGATAAGATGTTTTAAGCAATGTACTGCTCGAGGGTAGGGCTTAGAACTTCACAACTTCACAGCCCCTGTGATCTCAAAAGCTGTGTTTGATAGAATTCTATATAATTGACCCAGGTCCCACATAGGTGACAGACAAACTTACTTTATAATGTTATTCAGTGCACTCCTTTCAGTAAGTTGTACCCAGAACGATCACCTGGATTCCGATCACTGGAGTCTCAGTTGTTGGAAGGCTGCATTGTGGTACTCCTCAGTGAGCTTGGCTCCTCCACATTGCTTTGCTTTTACTTAAAGTGCTCGACCAAGTTGTTTGCATGGTATTATCCTTCCCATCTACTAGTATCTTACCACTATTATTACAATGGCCCTATGTTTTTTGGAGTGACACCCTTTGTATCATCAGTAACTGCAACTTCGCGATGTTTTTCTTTGTGCCCTACCTCCCCCACTATAACAGCAAAATTGGGTGTGGTCTTTGGTATTTAAAATCCACCCAAACAATGAAGATTAACTCAACTTGTAAGATTGAACGTCGTCAAAAAGGTCTTGGGTTCGATTTTATTGATAGGTTATATGTAAATACCACCAAAGCAAGACTTAGACATGTCTTAACTTTAAAATGAGTCCCCCTCCCCCTATACTTTTTTTGTACCCAAAAGAATAATCCACCCAGAAAATGTTGTGGCCCCCACCCCTCCCCCCCCCCCCAAAAAAAAAAAAAAAAAAAAAACCTACCCAGAAGGCACTTTTACACGTCCTACACTAGTGAATGTTAGGTGGTTAGTACTGTAGGGCAAAATATGTGATCAGTATGTTCTTTCTTTTTCCCATGGGCCAAAGATACACAACAATAAATTCTCAATTAGGAAACATCTAATCTACAGTAAAGATTCGTCATAGTCAATCAAAATTTGAAGGAAAAATACAGCTTCCTAGCACCCATCAAACACGAACAAATCATACCATGGATTGACTACTACTGGTACATTTAAGGCATGAAATACTCCACCTGACCTTTTACATTAGAACATCCAAAACCTCATTTGCTATTGATACATCTTGTCAATTTGGCATTGATTTGTCTGGACATTGGATTCCCCAGAGCCTTAAGGATTTGTAGCTCTGGAAAAAATTGTGCAATGAATGCTTACTTAGTGTTCATTTGCATACTTATGGCACCTCTAACACCTGTCTCCACATTTGAAGGGCTCCTATGCTGTTGGGCTCCCATTTGGAACACTAGCACTGCTTTCAACCATTGTAACATCCTCCACGTTGCTTTCAGGTGGCATATCTCCAGCCACATGGTTATCAACTGTTGTAGCTTCCTCGCTTTCATGTGGTATATCTGCTTGTTCAGGCATATCAGTGCCCACAATCTGCTGCCTGTTTTGCACCTCATCTGTATTTACTGACGGTTCTAACTGACTAAAATAAGATCCATTTTGCTCAAACTGATGTCTCAACCGTTCCTGGAAATAAAAGTGAAAATTTATTGATTTTAGAATTTTTATCTTGTCTTGTAGAATAGAATTAATTAAAAGAAGAGGAGAGTCCAATGGCAGAGGATAGAAATCCTTATAGGACAAAAAGCAAAGAACACATAAAGAACAAAAAAGCACACAGAACAAAAAGGAAAATGCACTAGCTCAAAAGAACCTCTTCCCCAAAAAGAAAGCTCAAGCAGAATTCTTTTATTACAAGGTAAACAATACCATCCAATATAAGATGTGGCGATAAATATCTCACAGGAATATCTCTGGCATAACGTTCTAACCAATGCAACACAAACCAGCAAATAATGAGTGGTAAGGAAATAGCATTTACAGTTTACCCTCATCCCTATGCCAAAACCACAATAATGAATAGTAAGGAAATACACCCAAGTGTCGGGACAACCCTTAACAACAAAATTTAATCCATGTAGAATAAAGCAAAAGTTAGATGCTTGCTTTACATAGAAGAAAATTTCATAACATTCGGACACAGCAAATAGAAAAGGTAAATAATTTTAAAAATGCAACACAAAAATAGAGAAAGATCAATACATCATGTTCCACAAGCAGGCAATGTGTTTCTTCACAAACAGTTTATAGCTTTCAATAGCTTAATGACCAAGAAGCAAAAGTGGAATAGTCAACTTTCAGTGATTAACGTTTATATTTGCTTTCTCAGTAAGACACGCTTTTACAAAAGTGGAATTTTCATAAACAAGATGAACCCTTACCCAAACAGAATCTCAAGCAAATGTTCTTCAAGAGATAGCAAGATTGTCAAGAGGGACAAGCTTAAAGATCAAAACATATCAATATTGTGGATAGTATAGACATCAGGATTAATTGTAATATTATAAAAACTTTATAAGCTCATGATAGTTCAGATTATATGATAAACTAGGCTGCTTATACACTACTTTATTTGACATTATATTTTCATTCCATGGGTTAGCAATTTTTGTTGTCCCAGATCAACATCAGTAATTGGAATTGGACTTTGTATAAATAATAGCCTAAATCAATGTACAAAATCTTAATTCTTATATGTTTAGAACTCTTTCAATACATATTCCATTTAGAATAAGTTGAGGGAAATATAAACATTTATGTAATTAAATTTCACATCCATGTGGGTGTGAGCACATGGTTTATTCGTGGGGCTTTCCTCTTAGGATTTCTTATACTCCTCTCTGGTACTTCCAAACTTTGTCTTATGATTTATTTTTATAGGAAGAGAAATTTTCACTTTAGAGAAGAAAAGAAGTACAAGAGGAAGGATAAGAAATCCTCCAAAATGGAAAAAGGAAAGAACAAGGAAAATTCAATGAAGTGACTTATATTTAAATATGGGCCTGCCCCAACCCGAAACCCAAAGTGCAAACCAACAAGGAAATTTTTCAAGGAGATTTGTGGTGGAAGTGGAAGGAACACGACAAAAGGGAATAACATAAGCCTATCCCATAGCAAAACTATGGGCAAAGAAAGGCCTTTAAAACTGCAAGAAAAGCAAAATACCACATAATTTTGGCATCCTTGTTTCTTCCAAAACTTTAAAGTTAAGGGCACACCCAAGATTCGTCCAACACACAAACAGCTTTTTCCAAAGTAGCTGCCATACAATGTTTAAATAAATGGGGGCTACTGTTTCTGAACTTGAGAATTGAGATGCCCATAACACATATATTCCATTTGAATTAATCTATTTAAATGGTGATTTTAATTAATTATCATGTCAGCACTCTCGTGCGTCACTCTCATTTTGTTTGTATTTTCCCTAGGAAGCCAACGGAAGGTGATGGTATGGTGAGTCATGAGAAACACCAATTTGAAGTATTGACTAGTGTGAAAGAACCAACTCTCCTAAAAGCTTAGGCTGGTAGGTGTAGGTCTAGGAATGGTTTAATATTTCTAACATGCCTCTCATGCAAGAGCCTTTTGGACTTGAAGCGTGGACAATGCACTGGCCCACTTTATTTTGTGTTGAAGATTGAAATTCTATTTAATTATGAAGAATGGGGGTGGTAGCAAGGATTAAAGTCATGATCACTTGGTCATAAAGGCTGCAATATCATGTCAAGGACCAACTCACCTAAAACTTATGCTGTTAGGCGGAGGCTTGAGAATGATTTTATATTAACAATTGGTATTATGCCTATAATGGCAACATGCTTTATGTCCCATCCATTAGTAGTAAATCACATCAAACATGTGACTTAAATACTTTCTCTCACCTCTCTGACCACATTAAGACTCTCACTCGCTCTACAATAAATAGGCACTCAATGCTTCTCTAGTTCTTTCAATAATAATTTCCAGTTTTGTGAATAATTTCAAGAGCTACAAAGTTTATTTCTATTTGGATTGCATAGTGCAATTCCTTTCAAGAAGGCATGTTGCCAAGCAGCCCTAGGTGTGATGCCAAGGCTTATTTACTTCTTATCCTTGACCTTTACTAAATTAGTTTACTGATAGATACCTCCTATTACTAGAGTCTATGTGAGGATAAATAAAGGAAAGACAGTGGGTTAGTGACTCACGTGAGCAAGAGAGGTGAGGTAGAAGGGAATATACATGGGGGATTTTCTTGTAACTACCTAGACACGGGGCACCAGGGGAGAGGAGAAAGTGAGTTGCATTCTGTTAGAGCAGGAGGAGGATAAATATGATAGGGGAGGTTCGGAAGAGGCAAACAGAAATTGAGTTAGGAATTGGGGTGGGAGAGACCAACACTCTCGAAAGCTTGGCTATCATTCTTTCTGTACTTTCCTTCTACTTCTACAGTTTTCTCCTTGACATCAGTTCAGAAGAGGAGAATATACTCCATATTTCTTGTTATGTGTTGTGTTTCTTATCCAAGTTTCTATCATTTACTCAATTTGAGACCTAGACCCTACTGAAACATGTTTTGAGTTGACACCTAGATTTATATAAATCCCTCATATATAAACCATAATTTGTTTTGCTTAAATTTACCTTAGAACACAATGGACCACCAAAATTACTATTGAATATAATGTTTAACACTTGACAGCAAAACAGCCATTACGTAGTTGTTGTCATCAACCCGGAACTTACGCGGCACCCTATTGAATGCAGGTTGCAACCCACTCTAGCCCCAGCCAACTTTCAATAAACCCAAAGTTACATAATTTCCTGCCTTTAGTCCATCTCAAAACCCTACCCCAAGCCTGTTCAGATCTTTATCCTCTTCCGTGAGCTGTCTGATAACAATATTGGTATTCCAGCCCTTCCATGCATATGTCTAGCATCAATTCATTTCTCATCATTACATCACACTTCAAATTACCTGCTGTCTCTTCACTACTCTTTCCCATGTCTTGCGATCTTAGAAATGCTTTGTCCACTCTCCTAGTTTCCTTCCTCCTCCTAGAAGAAATGTCAGTATGTATCTTGCTGATGTTGCCACCAATACTTCCATGTTTAGCTTCACTTGCTTTTCGTATCAATATTACAACCCAATTATCAATGGATCATTTTGCATATATTCGGAAATCAAAAGCAATATCCATACCCTAAACCCCATGATTTTCAAATCTAGAGGGCAAGTATAATGACTTTAAATTTGAATGCAGAATGTTAAATGAAGTCCATTTTAAATACATGCATGAATCAGATAGCTATTTTCTGATAGATTTCCCATGTCTTCATCATCTTTCTTCCTTACACAGTTCTCCTATGCACAATTTCTGAATTGGAGTCCCTCCTGGGTCCCCTCAACTCTGTTCATTTGTCTTCTAACCCTGGAAAAAAGGATTTGACCGCTTGACCCTTCTAGGGTGCTCTGGTGCAATTTTTTTTTCAAATCCTCTCTCATTTCTTTGAATAGGGGTAGGGCTACTTCCCTTCTTGATAAACCCCTTCCCCTTTGGAAGTCCAAAGCTCCTACTAAGGTCATGCCTTTTATTGACATTGGTGCTTAATAGAATTAATACCAATGACATGTTGCAGGTTAGTAGGCCAAATAAGGTTCTTTCCCCCGATATGAGTGTAATGTGCAGTGCCTGCTCAGGATCAGTTCCACATCTATTCTTACACTGTTCTACTGCTGTCTCTTTATAGAATTCCTTATTCAGCATTTTTGGTGAATGTTGGGTGTATCCTAGGTCCCCAGACCAATTTTTGATGATTAGCTTTCATAGCCTTGGTAGAAGTGAAGAGGCAAAACTTTTGTGGCAATGTGCAGCCTATATGCTATACTTCCGTGCATTTGGTTGGAGCATAACTCTTGTATTTTTAAGGAGGTTTTTAAGGAACACTTGATTTGGAATAATATTGGGCGTTCGGCTTCTATTGGTGTAAACCACATGGCCCATGGGGTTTCACTACTATGTTAAGGCATCAGGCAGCTTTGCTCCATTGATTTTCTCTTTCTTCATTGTTGTTTTGTGTTCTGTCCTTATGTTAAGGAGGATTCCTCTGTTAGTAATAGGCCTCCAATCACGAGGACCTATTTTAAGACGAAGCCTAGAAACACAGTTAGGCTTGGGGCAGAAGACATGTAATATTAGTAGGCAGTTTTATTAATTATTAGTAACTGTTATATTTTTAGTAACTGCTATATGTAACTGTTATATGGAGTCTGAATAGGTGTAACTGATAAATAGAGATTAGGAGGGAAATGAGGGGGAAGGGAGTTATCATGGAACTGGTTTGTTAGGAGAGACTAGGCTCTCGAACTCCTAAGGGTCTCTTATTTCTTTTCCTCTTTTTCCCTATAATTTCTAGATTCTATGTACTGTATTCTCTGTTGGAAGTGATTTCACATAGATATATCTATAATAAAAGTACATTCAGTGTATTAATTGTTTTTCAAATCAGTTCTATCATCCTCATCCTCCCATCTCTCTCTGATTTTTTCTACTCGTCTTAATGAATTTCTTTTTTTATCAATAATAATAAATTAATGTGATGATAATTGAGGGAAAGAATATCTCCTTTTCAGACTAACTTAAATTAACTTTAAGGTTTACGAATTGGAATTGAGGTACTGACATAAAAAGAAACAGAGAACTTTCTTGTATCATGAGATGTGAGACATACCTGATACAGCCTGTCTATGATACTACCCATCTCCTCAATGCCACTGACAAGATGTATATGATGTCTAGGTCCGGGATCTTCAACATCTCGTTCAGTATATGATGTAATCTCACTCATATTAAGGGCAAGGTGGTCAGGTCTCTTGAGAAGAAGCTGAAATGTAGGCTGCAGCTCATAGCATTGCTCAAAAAGGGAACGACGGCAAAACACATATAAACCAAGTCGAGCACGTGACATGGCAACCACCAATCTTCTTACGTCACGTAGGTGACCAACGAATTGCGTACGCACAAGAGACAGCAATATAAAATCATTTTGCTGACCTTGAAACTTATCAACTGTAGCAACCTGGAAGCAGTCATGAACAGAAAACAAAGATAACTTGATTGAGATCACAACTTTTGAAAATGTACAATAATATCACAGAGATGCCTTATTTAGTCTACTATTCAAGACATTATACAGGGAAAAAAATGGGATTGACACAAGACATTGCTAGAATTTGTCTTGGTGACAGTCTAAAAAAAATAAAAAATAAATCATCTTCAGAAATCAAGAACCCAAAATTGACACCGCCTTCATCAAAGAAATCATTTAGAAATTTAATCTAAAATATAACATGAAAGTAAAGAGTAATGACTAAGTAGCATACCTTGCTTGGTGGACCAATGAAATCATATGGAACACATCTCCTGTTTATAACATCACGGATGAGAAGTTTTTGGCCATTGTAAGTAGTCAAAATTGATATCTTATTTGCAGGATACCCTAACAGACGCATGTATATATAGACACTAACAACATATTCTGCTTCTCCCATATTTTGGTAAAACCAAGGAGATGGAGTTGTCTCACCCTTACCAAGATAATCTGAAACATCCACTAACTGATAATCATAAGCAAATCCAGCATTTGCCCTATGGAATATGGTTGCCTCCTTTACATAAGGAAGGTCTCCCAAATCTCTATATCTCCAATTGTAAAGTTTAGCTATACTTGGCCTGGCTCTTCCCTGGGCATTTAGCTCAATGTAAGGAATGCCCAAACGGACAAACCTAGTAAATAGACTCTGATCCATATGGCTGTACTTTTGGAAAGCCATATTCTTCACAACTGGAGGCAACTGGTGATGATCACCAATCAGAATGCAGCGTTTAAGCCGTGCATGACCATCTTCCTGCCTTTGGAGTAACATTGGAATGAAAGTCTCAATTTCTAAAATTTGGGCACTTTCTTCCATCAACAAGTTGTCATACTTAAATCCTAACTGAAGGAAATCTTTCCTTTTTAGTGCTGCATGAGTACAAGTCATTGCCACAATCTTAGCCTGCTTGGTCATTAAGTAGTTAGCCCTATCAGCTGTTGACTTAAGTAATTCAAATGCCCGGCACTCTTCAAGTTCTTGAAACATAGTCTTAAGGTGACGAAAGCACCCCATAGCAGCCCGCATGTCTTTCTCAAAAGACTCGCCAGTAAATACAGGATGTGGCGTGTCAGTGAAGAACTCTTTGAAGGGAAAACGACCTTGAACAAATGTTGGCTTATCTTTATTCTCAGCACAAGCAGCAAGAAATTGCTCCCAGTGTGAATAGACATGAAGCAACCAAAAGTATCCTGCAGTTTCACAAGTGTAACCAACATCCTCTGGCAATTGAAGAGATCTTGCTAGCCTTTCCACTTCGCTCAGCAGTTCTAACCGTCTAACAAGCATTGCATTAACACGGCCTTGCCGACTGAAATCAAGATCAGTTGCTAGCTCTTGTTCTCCTTGACCAAGTCGGAGAAGATAACGTGCAGGTACATCTCTCTAAAACAAAAAGAAGAGTAAAATGAAATACATACAATTTTGTATAAAAGGCAAGGATCTATCAAAAACTTGAGTAACTAAACTCAGTGTTACACCCCTCAATGGATTAGCATAGGTTAATCCCAGGAAAAAAAAGCAATAGTAAAGTACTGGGTTCATCTTCCACAAAATTAAAAATTTGTTGAAACACAATATTATGGTAGTGCTTTATGTAAACTTCTCAACTCAGACAAAGACCACGAATGATTGCACGTATGTTATACTTAAATAGTCTTTTGGTATTACTTATTAATTTTGTTTGAGTACAAACTTTCAAATACCAGATATTTAAGATATTACATGCATGATGCCATGTAGATCATCACTAGTGCAAGACTTTAATTCAACAGTAATAATACATATAGTTATTGATTGGTATAATATATCCTAATGAAAACAACTTTGATTACAAACATTCTCATACCTGACAGATTTAAGATATTGCATGCATGATGACCTTCGCTAGTACAAGATTTTAGGTCAATATTAATGACACAGCCCACGAATTGCTTAAACTTTAGGGAAGTGAAAATATGGAAATAGGTTAGGCAGGTATATGGGATAAAGGGTTTGTGTGGGAGGAGTCCACCTCCTTGGATAGAATTTTGATATGATCAGAATTCTTATCCTAAGTTGAAAAGAAAGCCCAGAAGATATAATCTGAATAGTGAATATACTTCAATTTACAGCAACAAGTCATCTCTTTCACTATCAGAGAATCTGCCTCAAAAAACCTGCTCTGGTACCAAAACTGATGCAGCCCAGGAATTTGTTTAAATATAGGTTGGATGGAAAGGGAAATTATGGAAAATTGGAAATAGGTTAGATAGGTATGAGGACAGTTTGTGTGGGAAGAGAGTCCACCTCCTTGGATAGGAATAAGATATAATCAAAATTCTAATCCTAAGTTGAAAAGAAGACCGAAAGATATTTTCAGAATATACTTCTATCCCACCTAGTGGAAAAAGGCTTGGTTGTTGTTGTTGTTGTTGTTGTTGTATACTTCACTTGATTCTGAATTCTAAGTTCTGTTGAAATTACATAGAAAATCACTATTTGTAGACCCAATATGTAACTAGAACTGACTGGACACTTGAAGTGGCTTAATTATGACTTTTGACTTAATTTTGGACTACCTATATTTACTTAGACCCTAATTATTGAAAAAATTTAGGCTTAATAAACTTATCAAATACATAGAACAATGACCCTAGAGTAACTAAAATATCTAATACTCTTATATAATACAGTTTTAAAACTTAACTACTAAAAATCTTAATTGACACATAATGACATAAAGAAGGCTTCTTTATTCTCCATCAATTAATTACCAAAAATCATACTTCATACATGTTAGAGAATATTAAGAATATCTGTATATCTTTTATAATTTGTTTTCTTATTTAATTAGGTTATTAGTCTTATGGTTAATGGGCTTGGGCTTGTATTAGTGGCATAAGTATTTGCCCTAGTTATTAGTATATATAGGATAGTAGGTTATGGTTTTGTATCATATATAATTTCTATTAATAATATTCTTAGTCTACTATTGTTTAGCGTCTTTCTCTCTTTTCATTTCCCTAACCCTAAACCCGTAATTCTTCAACATGGTATCAAAGCGGTACCATCCACCATGGCCTGTGTGTCTAGCTTCCGCTGAAATGAGTTCCATGGAACTTAGTGTATATCCCCCTTTCAGTTTTCTTTCTGTTTTCCCTTAAACCTTGTCTTTCCTTAATCCTTTTTTTTTTTGGTACTATAGGAATTAATTTCCATGTTTGAAAAAAAAAGAATGAAAAGACAGAAGAGTATCGTGCAGTTGGGCAGCCGTCATTGTGGCTGCCATCTCATTTCTCAGGCAGCCAGTGAGTGGTTTCCAGTGACAGATCGGTCCGACATCAGGTGGGCAGCCGACGTCAGATCCGTCGATGGCCAGCGGAGGAGCTGGGTAGTTCGTGGGTTTCAAGCAAGTTTTGTGGGTTCTGTTAGGGACGTTCACAGTGCGTACGACATCCTAGTGTTGAAAGTGGCCAGCAACTGAAGATTCCGGCCCAGACAGGTGCACACAGTTGTCAGTTAACCTTGCCGGCGACTGCAGGTCCGTCAACGTTGCTGGGGAGTGCAGTTTCAGGCCTGGATTGGGCGTTTTCCTCTGTTCGCATGTTTTTGGAGGCTGTACGTTCTCTGTTGGGCATTTGTTCATGGCTGGGTATTCTCTTTTACAGCACATATCAGGTTGCCAATGACAGGAGCTCTGCTGACAGCTCCAACAAGCAGTTTCAGGTTTGATTTAGCTGGTTTGGGTTCGATTTCCTCCCCCTTTAGAACGTTCTTGGGGACACTGTTGGTTCTGTTTATGGTGGATTTTGGTTCTGATTTCGCAGTTTGTGCTTCAGATTCATGAGTATAGGTGATGATAATTCTGATTGTGACCGGAATCGGAAAAAGGTGAGGAGTTGACGTTGACTGCAACAGGCGGTGGTTGGCCGGATCTCCGGTGAGGGTTCTGGCAAAGGGCATTTCAGGTCTAACGTGACCAGAGACCCTTCTGGTTTGGATGAATGTAGAAGGTAGCCGCTTAAAATTTCAAGGGAATGGGTGGTTCGATTGTTGTTCTACCTAGTTTCTCTATTCTTCTTGTGTTTCTTTGTTTTTCTTGGTGCACCTTGAGCTCGGAGGAAAAGGCTGCCCAATTGGATGCAAAGAACCACCAACGAGGTGGAGCCGCCCCAGAGATGTTAGAGGAAAGGACAGCCTGTTATATGGAGCCGCCAGGAGGAAAGGGCTATCAGCGAGGTGAAGCCGCGTTAGATTCTCATTAGCGATGGTGTTGCAAGTTTGAGAGCAGGAGTTGAGTTTCCCAATTTCTCTTCTCTCTTCTCTTCTTTTAGGACATTGAGTGGTATAGCATAGCTTCTCAATGGATCAGCATCTTCTCTTCTTCCTTATGTCATGCTTGAATGGTTCAACATCTACCGAGTTTCTCTCTTATAGCTTTGGATAAAAATGGGTTTTGTTAGTTGTTTTATGTTTATGGGTTTGCTACTAGCTTTAGCTTGAAGGGAATTGTTAAAGAATATTAAGAATATCTTTATATTATCTTAGAGTATCTTTTACGATTTGTTTTCTTATTTAATTAGGTTATTAGCCTTATGGTTAATGGAATTGGGCTTGCATTAGTGGTATAAGTACTTGCCCAAGTTATTAGTATATAGGATAGTAGGTTATGGTTTTGTATAATATATAATTCCTATCAATAATATTCTTAGTCTACTATTGCTTAGCCGGCTTTCTCTCTTTTTCTTTCCCTAACCCTAAACCCGTAATTCTTCAACAATACAATTTATACAAATTACAAAGCTTATGATTGGTATAAAACAAACAATATTTTCAGTATTAACATCTCCTTCCGCTGCAGAAGTACTTAGTAAACATCACACAGCAGGCACTACTACATTAACAGCTACATGAAAATACGAACTAAAAAGTCGCAGAAAAATTTAATATATAATAATAGAGGAGAAGAAATAAAATATCTTACCTGCATTATCTTCTCGAACAGGTCATTCAGAGCCTGATTTGAATGAGTAATTATTAAGGTTCTCTGAGAAGGACAATTATGATAAAGAACATTCAAAATTTGTACAGCTGTATCAGTCTTCCCCGTACCAGGTGGCCCCACAACCATAGTTAGACCAGGCTGAATGCCTGAGATAATTGCTTCAACCTGCTCCACAGGAACATTCGACATTATAATTATTATTATTATTTACAAATGGGAAAGGAGATAAAATACATCTGGGGGAAGGATAAGAAAAAATACTGACAGAAAGCAAAACGAAAACAGCAAGCCAACGTGGCCCAAAAATGAGACAAAGCTGTCCAATTTCTTAGCATATCAGTAGGGGAAATTCCTTTAAAACAATCATCAGCAGAACATCGACAAGAAGTCATAAACCCAATCTTATCCTATCCCATGACAAATGTAAGTGCAAAGAGACACCCTAGAAAATATGGCCATTCCAACCAAATACACAAGAAAACTGCATAGACTGCACACTGCCATAAAATCATGGTCTCCATATTCTTGCCAAAACTTTTAATAGGTATCATGACACACAGACCGTCCATTTCACATTACTGACAATACTCGAGGGAAATAGGATGTGAGCTGTGATCTAACTAAACATTGTACTTAAAAATGTAATGGATGAAGAAATACATATTGTATTCATACATTCAAGAGACATCAATTTAGTCATCTGAATCACTAGGATTTGGTCAAATTCCACTACTGTGGGGGGAGCGGGGGGAGAGAGAAAGATTACAAGAAAAATACCATTATACTTGAAAAGAGACATACTATGATTGAGTTTAAGAGCTGAGTGCACCTGTGTGGATGTAAATCTAACTGAATTCTGTTTAGGCTGATCTTGAGGATAAGGGCCAGGGTCAGGAGGAGTATATGTCTCGATAATTAATGTTTCTTTCTGATAATTAGCATCAACCATATTGATATCATTTGTTGCATCAGCAGTAGACACTACACTCCCGTTAAGAGCACCACTGCTTCCTTTGGGAATACGGGGAAGCTTGATCTTAAAAGGAGGCCTTGGATTCAAGTTTTCTGTGCCATCGGGATTAACAAAAGAAACCTGAAGGACACATGAAGAAGTAAGAGGCAAGTCATAATCAATATCTTAATTTCGTAGTTCATACAATAAAATGGAAGACATCCATCACATCCATGCAACAATAATTTCTATAAATCTGAAAATGACATACCAACCTCATAATCCACAAAACTTTCTTTAAAGTGATCAGCATCTATGAAAGTATCTTTGAAATCTACTGTTTCCAATAGATCAGGCATATTAGTCCACTGTGCAGCTGAAGGGTCCCCATAACCAAGAAAAATGTTTTCCAACCACTTAGGAACGATACAGTATTCATTCATTAAATCCCTTATTGATTCTAAGATGGCTTTAAAATTGTTTTCTTTTGGCTTCCTCCTCATCAACACATTAAATGTACCATAAGCATCTTCTGCCCCTTTCTCTGCAATGTTATTGACATCCATGTGGTATTGTGCTGTATCCAAAGCCACAGTTACAGTTCTCAGCTCCCCCTTTGGTGGTTTCCACTCATCCCGTTTAATTCTTCCAGAAAAATCATTCATAACGGTTCCTTCTTCATCACGAATCTCAATAATTTCACATCCTCGCACAAATTGTAGGCCAAGCTTCTGTGGCACACTAGCTTTGACTTCTTCTTCTGTACTAAGAGGCTCAAATGATGGTCGAATAGATAGTAAAAACAATACGTCATGTTCTTTGAGTGCATCCCATTCTGATCTAATCTGTGCTCTATAGCTGGAAATGCTATAAGTAACTTCAGCAGTCACAGATGATGGCTTGACTTCTCCTATGTTGGGCTGTTTCACTTCAGTGATCTTGAATTCTTTAATTGGTACACCCATTCTTGACCAACCACGAAAAGCAGTTTCTCCATCATTATTAATATATGCAAGAAGATGTGGAACGGCTTCCTGAATGTCCTCACGTATCTCATATGTTGATTCAAGTCGAAAGAGATTAAAATTTCGAAGAAGATAATCATGAAGTGTTAAGAACTGTAAGTTAAGCTTTGGCAATGCCAAGCAACCTTCTCCAGAGTAATTTATGCTTGGTACAACACTTTCATCCCACATAATCTGCTCATTTGGGTAAAGAGGAAGAGCATTGATGGCTTCTTTTTGAGATTGTAGCTTCTCAAAAAAGGACACCATTACTTCAATAAGAAAATCGACCCTCTCTGACCAGGGATCTTCCTTAGAGACGAGTTTGAGCTGCATAAAGAAACATTGTCAGAAACAGAAGTTTGTGGTATTGAAAATCAATGCATGGCTCACACTCGCGAGCATTTATTACACTTTCTAAAACTAATCTACAGAACCAGTACACAGTACTATGTAAGCCCCTTTGGTAAAACTCAGAAAAGCTAGCCCACTAACATATCATAAATATAACAAAAGATCACTTCCCCCTCCTAGTGTCATAATCCTGCAATATAAAGTAAGGAAGCCTGTATGTGTGCATCTAGAAGGGAGGATGAAGCAGGCTCTTACATTGAGATTTTTTTTTTTTATAAGAAAAGAAATATTATTAGATGAGAAGAAGAGAGTACAAATAAAAAGGATAAGGAATCCTCACAAAAAAAAAAAGAAACAACTAAAACTTATGTGGGAAAAACATGCAACAAGGCATGCCAATCCCTTTGCATGTCTATCAAAGAAACACCACTAAAAAGATCATGAGCAGAACACCAAAGGGATGCCAAAAGAGTAACCCTATCCCAAATGAAGTCTAGAGTCAAAAAAGAGTATTCTAGCATTCCTTTCCAACCAAATACACCAAAGAAGAGCATAAACAGAGCACTGCCACAAGATCTTTGCATCTTTACGAGCACCAAAACCTCTGAACTTGGTAAGGAGAAAAGGATGCAAATCTATCGGGTAAACCCAAGACTCTCCAATGATCCCAAAAAGTCTATTCCAAAGATAATTAGCCGCAGAACAATGCAAAAAGAGATGAGCCCCGGATTCCAAATCAGAACCACACATAATACACATTTGGAGACAAAGCAGTGAGAGGCTTGCGTTTCTGAAGCATGTCATTAGTGTTAATCCTGTTAAGAACAGGAGTCCAGACAAAAGCTTTGACCTTTGAGGGAACTTTGGATCTCCAGATGGGTTTATCCAAGAGAAATCTATCCCTGTTATGAGATTGAGTCAAGAACTGAAAATAAGATTTACAAGATAAAACTCCTGATGATTCAAGGGTCCAAATTCTTGAATCAGGCACAGAAGAAAGATGAATAGAATCAATTAAAATCAAGAGAGACTCTAACTCACTAACCTCTTTATCATGCAAGTTTCTAAAAAAATGGAAGTTCCAAGAGAAGTTATCATGAGAAAAAAATTGGCAAATAAGGGCATTATGTAAAGAAGATAGGCGAAATAGCCTTGGAAAAGCCTCAGAAAAAGGGACAGTACCAACCCAAATATCTTTCCAAAATTTAATACTAGAGTCATCACCTAGATGCAAGGACGAGAGAATTAAAGGAAGGAAGACCGTGAGAGATAAATTTCCAAGGACTAGCATGAGAAACTCTACTTGCAGAATCGGTGTCCCACACATTCAGATGCAAACCAAACTTACTTCGAATAACATGATGCCATAAAGAAGAAGGTTGTAGAGGAAAACGCCAAAGCCACTTAGTTGCCAATGCCTTGTTCTTGGACACCAAATTACCGAGACCCAACCCTCCCTACTTCTTAGGTCTACAACAAACCTCCCAGCTAACAAGGTGGTCTCTACTAGAATCTCCTGCCCCCGACCAGAGAAAATCCCTCATAACTCTCTAATTTCTGAGCCACAGCCACAGGAATACAAAAAAAAGGAGAGAGTAAAGAGGGATACTAGACAAACAAGACTGAATTAGAGTGATTCGACCACCCAAAGAGGAAAAGGCACCCTTCCAACAATCTAACCGCTTAGCGATCTTACAAACCACCCAGTCCCAAATGGAAACAGCATAAGGATTACCTCCTAAAGGTATCCCAAGTTAAGTGAGAGGCCACTGAAGAATTTGACAATCTGCTAAAGTAGCAAAAGCGGATAAAATCTGATTGTCCACATTCACACCCGCCAAACCACTTTTTGCCAAATTAATCTTAAGACCAGAAATGACCTCAAAGAACCTCAAAATAGTCAAAGTATCAACAAAAGAATCACATCAGGTTCCAAGAAGAATACTGTGTCATCGGCAAACTAAAGATGAGAGACTAAAATTAGCCCCTTAAAACCATTATTTACCTGACTCTAGAATTAAACGGCTAAGCACATTGACCACAATCGTAAAAAGAAACAGAGATTGTTGAAAACGTGTAAATATCTTTTATATATCTTTTATATATCTTTTGTATTTATGTAGTTTCCTTGTATAGGCTAATCAGATCATAACCCTAATCCTTGTATTTATTATCATAGCTCTATATAACTGCCTCGTCGTGTAGTTTATACGCAGTTTCATCATATGTCTCTCTTCGTTTCTCTCTTTTAACATGGTATCTAGAGCCTAAAGAGAGGCAACCCTAGAATCGCGCATACCCGGTGGGTCCATCAAGTGAAAATTTCTCCGACCAACCGTGAAGACCTTTCTCAATTGCCGTGACGTTTTCCCGCTCTTTTTTCTCTCGTTCGCCACATGCCACCGTCGTCCGCCGCCGTTCGCCGCCTTCTTTCCACCGCCGACCACACCGTTGGAACCACCCCTCCGACCGCCAGGCCCGGACCCCGAAGCCGGCCCCAACGCCGCCGTAACGCGCCCCACGCGCCGCCCGTCTCCGCAGCCCAACCAAAGCCTATTTTTCGGCGCGTGGTTACTCTCGTTTGAAAATCCGCCCCGATCCGTGTTTTCTTGCGTTGGAATCTTGTGTTTTCCATTTTTGCCCCTTATCTTTCGACCTATGGCCTACCTCTAATGGTTCTAAAGATCAAGAAATGAGCCTCCTGTTTTCACAAGTTACCTCCATACCCCTCTCTCTCGATAAATTAGATGGCCGCAATTATGATACTTATCAGACATCAAGTTATGGCTTGAAAGTCAAGGCTATGAAGACCACCTCACCACGACCTTACCTCATACTCGCGGAGGAACAACCCGGTGGAAGAAAATTGATAAACAATTGTGCGTTGTAATCAAGTCCACCATCCACTCCTCTCTCAAGCGGATCTTCCGTGCGAGAGACACTTGTGCTTCCATTTGGGACCAAGCCAAGGTTCTTTACACTAATAACAACGATTATATGGGGTTTGTCACAACCTCATGAGTCTTATTGCTCCTCGTCGTTTGATGGACCTATGTCCGCTTACTTGGGTAAGGTTCATGGTGCTCGCATGATTTCAATGAGTTACTACCCCCGCCGCTACCCCCGCGCAAGAACTCAAGCAACGTAGCACCTTTTTTCATGCTCAACGAGTTACCTCCAGAATATTCTCGCTAATCATGATCGATTTTGGGCTCGCCATCGTTCCCACTCGTCCTCGCCTTGGTCCTCAAATGAAGCAATCCCTCGGGTTCCGTCCTAGCTCAGGCCCCGCTGAAGGTGCCAATCGTGGTCGTTCTCGTCCCGGCACCTCGAGTAGACCTCGTCCGAAGTGTGCATCTCAGTAACAGTTGGGTCATACCGAGGATCGTTGTTGGACCAAAATGGCCGTCCTCCACGGCCGCCCATATTGCCTGTGCCACCGTCCCCGATTTACTTGAGTCCTCTCGCTTCCACCGACCCCATCTCCAAGCAGCCTATGCAGATTTTCTTCGAAATGGTTTGAGCAACAACAAGCTTCTAACTCTATCGCATCCGTTGAACACACCGGTAATGCATTTGCTTGTCTCTCTCAATCCCCATCATTAGGTCCTTGGGTACTTGACTGGACGACCATATCTCCGTAATAAACATCTTTTCTCCAACTTCTCTACCTCTGGCTATTTACCTATAATTACTTTAGCAAATGGTTCCCAAACACAACCCGAAGGGATAGGCACTGTCCATCCCCTCCCTTCTCTGTCTGTTGATTCTGTTCTTTATGTTCCCTGGTTGTCCTTTTAATTTACTTTCTATTAGTCGTTTGACCCGTTCTTTAGATTGTCGCATTAGTTTCACTAAAGACTCGTCAAGACCAGGAGTTCTAGACGGATGATTGGCGCCGATGTGAGTCTAATGGCCTTTTTTCCGCCACCTCTCGTGTGTGCTTTGTTATCGATTCCCCTCTTACCATCCATTTGAGTCATCCTAAAACAAGAAATGGTGCCAACTTTTTCTAAGTTATCTACTTTACCTTGTGAGTCGTGTCAACTTGGGAAACAACAGTTCGTTTCCGATCGAGTGTGTCGTCAGCCGCGTCTCCTTTGCTTTAGTTCATTCGATATTTGAGGTCCTAGTCGTAACTTTTGGGTCAAAATACTTTGTTACTTTCATAGATGATTATTCTGTACTTGGTTATTTTTAATGAAGAATAGATCTAGTTGTTTTCAATTTTTACCTTTTATAATGAAATCAAAACTCAGTTCGGTGTTCCGATTCGATTTTGCGTAGTGACAATGCCCGTAAATTTTTGTCTCACAATTTTCAAAATTTTATGGCATCTCATGGCGTTCTTCACCAAACATCCTGTGCCTATACCCTTCAACAAAATGGGGTTCTTTGAACGCAAAAATAGACAATTGAAACAACTCTGACCCTTTTATACCATGGTCATGTTCCTTTCGTTTTTGGGGCGATGCGATTCTCACGCTTGCTATTTGATTAATCGTATGCCCTCTTCGTTCTTGATAAGGGTCCCCATTCCGTTTTGTTCCCTCACCTACCCCTCCACTCTCTTCCGCCTCGTGTCTTCGGGTTGACATGTTTTGTCCATAATATTGACAAACCGTCCGCTCGCTCCATCAAATGTGTTTTTCTTGGTTACCATCGGCCCTCAAAAGGGTTATCGGTGTTTTTCACCCACTCTTAAGCGTTATCTAGTCTCGCCGATGTCACATTCTTCGAGTCTGTTCCTTTCTTTGAGATCTCCCGACCCGCCTCCTCCACCCATCACTAAAGTCCTTCCTAGTTGACCCTACTCCATCACCACCTTCTCCTATTGGTGCCCCGGTCCCTACCACCGGCCCTCTCCAAGTTTATAGTCGTCGGCCACGCCCACCACCACTCGGCGATTGTAGAGATTACCGAAGCTCCTTTGGCCTCTCATCCAAGACCACCTCCTTTAATACTTTGCCTCCTAGTCCGACCTTCCCATTGCTCTTCGAAAAGTATTAGATCGTAACCCTTCTCCTCAATGTTAAAACCATCGCCTTTCTTTATTGCATTATGCTTGCCTTTCCACTTTGTCTTCTCGTGTCTATTCCTAAATCTCTAGGTGAAGCTTTATCTCATCCCGGATGGCGACAAGCAATGATTGATGAAATGTGTGCATTTCGGAGCAAGTGGTACTTGGGCACTTGTTCCTCTTCCTCCAAGAAATCTGTTGTTGGTTAGGTGGATTTATACGGTCAAGGTTGGCCCCGATGGACTCTTGACGCCTAAATCCAAATACCCAGATATTTGGTTTGGATTATGGCCACACTTTCTCCCCAAGGGCGAAAAGTCTATGGTGCTATTCGCCATTGGTCCCTTCATCACTGGATATCAAGAATGCTTTTCTTCATGGTGATCCGGAAGAAGAAACATGGAGCAACCTCCGTGGTTTGTTGCTCGGGGGAGTCTTCGGCCTCGTGTGTCGTCTACACAAGTCCTAGTATGGTCTCAAACAATCTCCCGGCTTGGTTTGGTCGATTCAGATGCAGTGCAGCTTGGTATGACTCTGATGAGGCCGACCACTCGTTTTCTATCGCCATACAATCCGAGGTCGTATCTATTTGATTGTGTATGTGGACGACATTGTTATCACCTGATCACCAAGGTATAACTCGGATAAAACAAGATCTCTGTCATCACTTTCAAAGATCTTGGCAAACTCGTTATTTCTTGGGAATTGAAGTGGCACAATCAAGGATGGCATAGTAATCTCACAAAGGAAGTATGCTATGGACATTCTTGAGGAAACAGGACTATTGAATGCAAAGCTTGGTTGACACCCTATGGAAATGTTAGACTTTTATCGATCGGGGGAGCCATTTTGCACAAGGTAGATATAGACGATTGGTTGGAAAACTTAACCATCCAGATATCTCCCGGTGATGGTGAAATTTCTAAACTCTTGTGAAGGGCATTGATCAGATGATTCGTATTCGAGATATATTAAGGGAGCTCCAGAAAAGGCCTTGTCTATGAAGACAAAGGACACACTCGATTGTAGGGTACTGATTGAATTCTCATCGATAGGAGATCAACTTCGGTTATTGTGTATCCATTGGGGTAACTCGATTTCCGGAAAAGTAAGAAACAAAATGTGGTTGTCAAGTGTCGAAGCGGAATATCGAGCCATGGCCTTAGCTCTTCTTAAAGAGCTTCAATTTGGAAACGTTATGCAAATGACTCTTATTTGTGATAATCAATCGCTTTGCATATCGCCTAATCTGAGAGGACCTTCATCCTATCAAAGAGTCTGGAGAACCACTCTTCGTCAATTCAAATGATTGCGCAGATGTTTTCTAAGTCTTTGAGAGGTCCCTGATAAACTATATTTGTAACAAGCTTGGTACATATGACTTATATGCTCCAGCTTGAGGGGGAGCGTTGAAAACGTGTAAATATCTTTTATATATCTTTTGTATTTATGTAGTTTCCTTGTATAGGCTAATCAAATCATAACCCTAATCCTTATATTTATTATCATAGCTCTATATATACAACTCTCCGTCGTGTAGTTTATACACGCAGTTTCATCATATGTCTCTCTTCTGTTTCTCTCTTTTAACAGAGATAAAGGATCTCCTTGTCTTACTCCCCTTTGACCCTTAAACCAAGATTCAGGTTCCCCATTCACTATAACTGCAAAGGTGGACCCAACATCCAATTTCTCCATCTTACCCCAAATCCTTTCCTATCCAAGACTTTGTCCAAAAAACCCCAACTAACACGATCATAAGCTTTCTCAAAGTCTAATTTAAAAACAAGACCATGTTTTCTCTTGGATCTAACATCATCCACCACCTCATTAGCAATGAGAGCAGCATCAAGAATTTGTCTACCCGGAATAAAAGCACTTTGGTTCTCAGAGATGGTATCAAAAAGCACCCCACTCAACCTGGAAGTAAGAACTTTTGTTATGATCTTAGAAACACTAGATACTAAACTGATGGGTCGAAAGTCCTTTACTTTAATTGACCTATCCTTCTTGGGAACAAGAGAGATGAAAGTTGAGTTCATGCAAACTCCAATTTTACCATTAAGGAAAAATTCAGCAAACACCCTAGGGAGGTTAGGCTTGACAATATCTTAGCAATTTTGAAAGAAATCAAAAGTAAAACCATCAGGACCAAGCGCTTTGCCTTTCAGCAAACTAAAAACAGCCCTATGGATTTCCTTCTCCTCAAAAGGCCTTTCCAACCAACGAGCCTTATCCGAAGCAATGGGACACCAATCCAAATCCTCAATGAAAGGCCTAATAGGCATATCTTCAGCAAACAACTCAGAGTAGAACCTAGAGATTTCAGCAGCAATGACCTCAATATCTCTAACAACACTACCATCCTCAAGTTCCAGCTCCTTAATTAAGCTCTTTCTACGCCTTCCAGAAGCCACCCTATGAAATAACTTGGAATTAGCATCCCCATCCTTAGCCCATTGAAATTTCATCTTTTGTCTCCGACTAGATTCTTCCCTAACTAGAATTTCATCTAAATCTAGTCTTAGCTTCTGCCTCCTAGCACACAGAACCTCTGAGAGATTACCCTCTAACTTCATCCTATCCAACGAGTCAATCTCTTTCAAAATATTATCTTTTCTAATCGGAATGTCCCCAAAGACCAACTTATTCCACTCTCACCCCCTCAACAAAAGTTGTGCTCCAAACTTCCTTAACAAAAGGGATAAAAGAGTGATGACTAAGCCACATGTTCTCAAACAAGGAAGCACGGACACGGCAAAATGCTTGCCATACCGGTGTCGGACACGTTTCCGACACCGGAACACCGACGACACGGCTGGATACGTGTCTGCACGGTGTCTGGTCCCATTTTCCCATTTTCTCAGCACTCCGACACGGCCGGACACAACCGGACACAGCCTGACACGGATCGGACCCGACCAACAACAGCCCACCAACACGGCCCACCTCTAAAAGGCCAGGTTTAAAGTTCCTGAATCCTGACTTCCTATAGCTCTCCTTCATCCTCCACTGAAACACCACTGCCTCCTTCATCTTTCTTCTCTCCCAGTGACCAACATCACAGCAGCAAAGTCTTCTTCCTCACGCAGGCACGCAGCGACGCAGCGTTCACGGCGGCAAATCGACAATTTTCTTTTTCTGATCACCAACGCTCCACTGTATCTATCTGCTACGGGTAAGGCTAATAATTGCATATAAGCTTTTGAAGGAAGTTCTTCTATTGTTAAAATATTCCACTGTACTGAACTTTTTCTATTGTAACTTTACGATGGTGAGAAGTTATTCAGAATAACTTATTCTATTTGTATTTGTATATTATATATTAAAATATTTCAATGTATCTCAACTTTTTCTATCACAAAGTTTAACTTTTACGGTTAGTGAGACGGTAACTGTAGGCTGTAGCACTTTCTCTTCATTATGTTATAATAATATTTTATTAAAAAAGTAAAAATTGAAAAAAATTAAAATTATTTTAATTTTGTCTTTTGTAGTTTATTATTTTAGTTTTTTATAATTTTTTGTGGATACTTATTCTTGTGTTAGTAGTACTTATACTTCTAATTAATAGTCATTGACTCATTGTTATCTTCAAAACTATGATCTTGAACCTGCGGGCCTATGACCTAGAATAAGATAATAATATTTAATTTTGTGAGTGTTTATATCTTAAACTTTAATTCTTAAATCCATTTTATAATGTATAAATGTTTATATGTTTAATTTTTTGTGTTGATAATTTTAATCTTTGATAGGACAATGACTACATCAGTTGGTGCAAGCTCTAGCTCTAGTTCTACTATCACTAGTAGATTTGCAACTACTGAAATTATTGATCAAAAAAATCATCTTTGGGCATATGTTAAGATTATAGAAAATAGTTCAATTGCAGGTGGTGGAAACAAGAGTTGGTCTTGTAATTTTTGTTCTAAAGTTATTCGTGGTTCATACTCTAGAGTTAGAGCTCATTTGCTTAAAATCCCTGGTAATGGGGTTGCTGGTTGTGTGAAGGTGAATGCTGATTATTTGGCAGAATTGAAAAAAATTGATGAAGAAGCTCAGAAGGCATCAAAACCACCCCATATTCCATTGCCTACAAAAAGTCAAAATGCCTCCTCAGCCCCTAAAGGTTTGATAGGGAAAAGAAGAAAAATAAGTCCTTTGGAAGCAACATTCAACAATGAAGAGAGAGCTCAACTTACTGCTGAAATTGCTAGGATGTTTTATTCTGCAGGCTTACCATTTCATCTTGCAAGAAACCCTTATTATATGAGTTCTTTTGCTTTTGCTACTAGCCATTCATTGTCTGGTTTTTTACCTCCTGGTTATAATGCTTTGAGAACAACTCTCTTACAACAAGAGAAAGCAAATGTTGAGAAATTGCTTCAACCCATTAAAGGTTTGTGGGCTTCAAAAGGTGTTAGCATTGTTGCTGATGGGTGGACTGATGCACAAAGAAGACCTTTGATAAATTTTATGGCTGCAAGTGAAGGCGGTCCTATTTTCTTGAAGGCTATTAATGCCTCTGAGGAGATTAAAAATAAACATTATATGGCTGGCTTGATTAGAGATGTAATCAATGAAGTGGGGGCTGAAAATGTAGTGCAAATCATAACTGACAATGCTGTTGTTTGTAAAGCTGCGGGGATGTTGATTGAAGCTGACATTCCTCATATATTTTGGACTCCTTGTGTGGTACATACTTTGAATCTCGCGCTAAAGAATATATGTGCTGCTAAAAATACTGAAAAGAATGAGGTTACATATGCTGAGTGTCATTGGATCACCCAAATTGCTGATGATGTTTCATTTATCAGAAATTTTATTATGAACCACTCTATGAGATTAGCCATCTTCAATGTGTTTGTGCCATTAAAGTTAGTTGCCATTGCTGATACACGATTTGCATTAGTTGTAGTGATGTTGAAACGGTTCAAACTTATAAAGCATGCTTTGCAAGAAATGGTCATTAGTCCTGAGTGGAACTCTTATAGAAAAGATGATGTGGGAAAGGCTGCAACAGTGAAGGCTTTTATTTTAGATGATTTATGGTGGGATAAAATTGAGTACATCATTTCTTTTACAGATCCAATATATGACATGCTTCGATTATGTGACAAAGATGTTCCTACTCTTCATTTGGTATATGAAATGTGGGATACAATGATAGAAAAAGTGAAAGTAGCAATTTATCGACATGAAGGAAAGAGGGGAGATGAGCCATCAACATTCTATGTAGTGGTTTATGATATTCTCATTGACAGGTGGACTAAGAATAACACCCCACTCCATTGCATGGCACATTCTTTAAACCCAAAATAAGTTTATACTTTAATGATTTATTATTAAAATTTATAACAATGTAACATATTATTAACTATTGCTTTGCTTGTAGGTACTATAGTAATCAGTGGCTTCAAGGGGCTCCAACTAGAAAACCTCCTCATCAAGATGATGAAATTTTTAGAGAGAGGAACAAGTGTATTAAGAGATATTTTCCTAATTCCAATGATAGAAAGAAAGTTGCTATTGAGTTTTCTAGATTCTCATCAACTGCAGATGTATTTTCTAGTTTTGATTCGGTTCAAGATAGGTGGGAGTTAGATCCTAAATCTTGGTGGGTGAACCATGGAGCTTCTGCACCTTTACTTCAAAAACTAGCTTTAAAGCTTCTTGTGCAACCTTGTTCTTCATCATGTTGTGAAAGAAATTGGAGTACGTATTCCTTTATTCATTTTGTAAGGAGAAACAAGATGAATCCAACAAGGGCAGAAGATTTAGTATATGTACATACTAATCTTCAACTCTTGTCTAGGAGAAGTGAAGCATACAAGGTTGGAGAAACTAAGATGTAGGATATTAGTGGAGATGCATTTGAACCATGTGATAATGGTCTTGGTCTTCTTGAAGTTGCAAATTTATCATTGGATGAGCCAGATTTGGAAGCCGTATTATTTGCATATGATGGACGTGGAGGAGAAGAGATTGATACTATTCATAAAAATTAATAGTTTTTTCATTTACAAATTTAGAAGTCATATATATATTTTTACTTTATGTTAAGGATTTGAATTTTTATGTTAAGAATATATCTTTCTATGATTATAACACATTATTTTATGTTTTATTATATAACGTGTCCTAGCCGTGTCGTGTCTTATATTTTTTGAAATGTGCCGTGTCGCCGTGTCCGTGTCGTGTCGTATCCGTGTCCCGTGTCGTGTCCGTGCTTCCTTGTTCTCAAACCTAAAAGGAGTAGGGCCCCATTTCACACCTTGCTTGATTCCAACACGATAGGGAAGTGATCAGAAATTGAACGAGATAAGCTCTCTTTCACCAGATCAGGAAAAGCATCCTCCCAGGTAGAGGTAAATAGGAATCTATCCAAACGAGAAGCAACAGTGTATTGCCTTCTAGCCAACCAGGTGAACCTAGCATTGGAGAGGGGAATATCCCCAAGACTACACTCCCTAATAAAACTGACAAAACCCCTCATAGAAGAAGTGAGATGATCGCCACCCAGTTTCGGCCGGGGATCTAACTGCATTGAAATCCCCACCCAAACACCAAAGCGACTCATAAAAGGAAAACAAAAAACCAAGCTCTTCCCAAAAGAAAGAACGCTGTCTAGGATTATTTGGGCCATAAACTGAGGTAATCCACCACTGACCTCTCCCTTTTACATCTAACAAGACAAACACTGAAAAGTTACCAAAGATGGAATCAACCTTAGAGGCAAACCTAGTGTCCCAAATGATTGTATACCTCCCAACACTCCAAGAGAAGGGAAGCACTCCCAATCCTTAAATCTAGAATCCCATAGGTCCCTAACTAGTAAAGCATCCAGATCTTCAAGCTTAGTTTCTTGAAGCAAAACTACGTCAGGAGTTGCTTTGTAGATTATCTCCCTAACTCTCTTACATTTCGGACAACTACCTAACCCTCTGACATTCCAGCTAAGAATCTTCATTAACTAACTTACCATCTCACTTTCCAACCATCGCTCCATAATTAATGGTAGAAACCAAACGATCCAATTCTCTAGTTAACCTCTTTTTCTTACGAACATAAGTTGACGGAGAATCAACTGAGAAGCTAGACCAGCCCTTAGAATTGACCACCTTGACCCCCAAGTCTTGAATTAAAGGATGAGAACTCAAATTTTCCCTGACACTACTGGCATGGCAACTAAGATCTTTGACACTTTCCTCAACTTTGTCCCCTTTGGCATTATTGAGTAAGCTAGAAGAATAGGTTGGCATCGGAATAGGAAGAAGCTCATTTCCTTGAAGAGAGTACTCAATTTTTTCACCTGAAAAAACCACGGAAGATTGAGCACAAAAAGGAACAGGAGGAGAGACAAGATCAACTGTAGAAAGAGAGTTTGAAAATTGAGGAATTAAAGTGTGATGAACTCTCCCTGGATTAGACAAATCTTGAGTCTGAACATAGTTGTCCTTAATAGAATTAACATCAATTTCAAGACCAGAAGGAGACCCCTCATCCTCTGCTCCAAGTCCTTGTTCAAAAAGTTCGGGAATTCCTGACAAGTCCATCTCAGGTTCAAGAAGATCACTGTCTTTTTTAATGCAATCCAGAAGATGTTGTTGCAAATTATGAATGAGCAAGCCACCCTCTTCAAAATCTTCCAAATCAAAAATTGACTCTAAATCTTCACCTTCATCTTGAGAGGAGAAATCTGATTCAGATGTAGAATCAGAAGTTTCTAACACTCGAAAATCCTCTTGCTTATCCCCACCCTGTGATATCTCAGGTTGCATATTCGTCAAAGGAGAGTGCTGAATAGGCAGAAAGGGAACACACTCAACAACCTGATCAATAGAAATCAGAGGAATAGGAGGAGAATCAAACTTAGTGAAAAACGGTCGCTCCCGAAGTTGTCCTAGCACTCACTGTTTCAACTTGACCAGCTGAATCCAAACCACCCACAAAATTTTGCTCATTGCAACCATGCTGAGAACTTGGGAAAGAAGGAACTAGAAGGCTTAAAGAGGTTCCCGTCGCTAGACTACTTGAGTTCACCTTAGGGACCCAAATCTGCCTGATCTTTACAGTCCTTTCTCCAAATCGATTAGATGGTCCAGCTGCTGAAATGGTTTGAGGATAAGTCAATTTCGGACCTAACCTTGAAAAGACACCCACCTTGGTTCCTAATCTTGAGAAAACACTGCCTTTGTGCCTCTTGGCTTCAGTTCCTTCATTAACCCATTTCACTAACCGTTTCCCTCCCGGGTCAACGTCAATTCTCAAAGAATGATCAAATTCATTCTCCTTACAGCCTAGCTCTTGCCTTAATAACAAACCCTTAACCACAGGTTTCACAATACGAACACCGCGACGATCTTCACTAATGCCTCCACTCTTGACCACATCAGAGTAAGATTTTCCCTTGATCAATGATTGTTGTATTATTGGAGAGCGCTGTTTGAAATGTTTCACAGCACCCTTCAAAGGATTTGCCACCAACAATTCTGATAAAGCCTTACCGAAATGACTCCACCCTGTGCACAAACGACCCTCAGGGACAATAACCGAATTCCTCCTTCCGTTACCAAAGAATTCTATCACCAACACATATCAACCTCTCTTATTTCGACCCCGGAAAACAAAGAAGACTTTGCCCTCACCTTCGAAACGCCTTATGAAGGAGGGATCAGCAAACAAGGCTTTGTCCTTGAAAGTGGATAAGAGCCAAAAAGAAGTATCTCTGCCCAGCAACAGAGATTTTATAAACCTACGACCCCTCTCTATCACTTGTAAACGAAAGAACTTGCCCTCATCTTCAAGCAACAAGTCAAAGCATTTGGCTTCAATGGCAATCAGCTTAACACCTCCCATTCAATGGCTTCAAGTGGTTGTTGAAAATTCAGAACTCTCCCATACTCACAAAACACAAGCCAAGTCCACAAAACAGAGGCTGAAATCAAGGAGGAGGGAAAAACCACCAAAAAACACCAAAAAAAAGAAGAAAAACGTCCCAAACAATGTCAGAACGGGCCAAACAGAGACTGAAACGTCTCGTCAGAGTGCTACGCCGGAAACCAACACGCCGGCAACCCTCCTTACCACCGTTGCACCTCTCTAGGCCGGAGAAGACAGCCAACAACCACCCACAACCAAAGCTTCGTTGGAAACCGAGCGGGTTACCCAGAAACTGCGTTTGAACGATAACAATACAACCCACGTCGCCGCCGGCCGTCAGTTGGTGCCGCCGGCCGTCAGTCGGTACCGCCGGCCCTCCCCCGGCGCCGGACCGGTCTGTCACCGGCAAGAGTCCTGCCAAAAGGTTGGAGGTCAAGTGACAGCCATAATGACGGCTGCCCTAAAAATCAATTAAAAAAAAAACCTTTCGACTCTTAAATTGAGATAGAACTCACAATTATCTGGATAAATATATTAAAGACGAGACTAATGCTTCATCCAGAAAAAATAACCAGAATTTTGACAGAATACAAGGGTGTTGGTTGTTGGATGGAATGAAGTGGTAAGGACCACTCACCCATCCAAGAGTCAACATGCATGCCACATCATTCTAGCAAAAATTCTAGCTCTCCAGCATTTTTCTAATGACAACTAAATTGGAAAAAAATTATGATTTACCTTCAGAAATTAATGCATTGCCAATTTCACAAGACTATAAAGCTCCCACCAAAGATACAGGAAAATTGAGAGAAAATAAAAAAGAGAATGAAAAAGCTAGAAAGCAAGACAAGAAGAAGAACAAGTAAACTTTCAATGATGGCACTATAGTTGGCAATAACAATAAAGGTATAGTAACAATCAATTCTAACTCTCAACATTCAAATGTGGTACATGGAACAGTTAACATCTAAACTCGAGATTATAAGGAAAACAGAAGATTAAAGAGTTGCATCTATTAATCACACACCTTACAGCAAACCAAATCCCTTAACTCCTCAGGAGAAAGAACAGACAATTTCTTGGATAGATCCGCACGCTTGTGAATTGAACCAATGTTAGTCAAAGCAAGTTCCCGCAGCTACAACCACAACAGAAAAAGAAATTAAGTATTAGAATCTGCTCATACCAACAAACATGAAATTAGGGGGAGGTAGGATTTAGAATTACATAATATTACAATTAATACACAGTAGAGGCAGATTTTTATTAGATTTTCTTCATTCAAACTAAATTACATCGAAACATACCTTGCCCATCTTTTTAAATGCAAGTAGCTGGAATGAGTGCAAACGACTGTAATGAGATTCAAGAACCTCATGATCTGTTAACTGTGTGCCAGTTTGATCGTTAATCTCAAATCCTTCATAGAATTGTAATAAATCAACCAACTGCGCAAAAAGTTTCCCCTTTTCATGCCTATAGAGTGCACTCAAATGGCATTTGGCAACTACAGCTATATCCGCCACAAGAGGCCTCAAATACCTACAACAAAAATTAAAAGCAGGGTAAATTGACATATTGGGAAAACAGAAAACAATATTCGGTGAGATTTACACGAAAAAAATTACAATGTATAAAAGTATTGCTTCTCCCTTCATGTCTTTAAGAATTGAATCCTTTCTCAGTTCAACCACAGTTGCCAAGGAAGAAAAAGAAAATTGCTATATTTTTTTTTTGGGCCAGGGAAGAAAATTGCTAGTTTAAATTATGGACGTAATTTAATCAACCATTTATTTCACTTGCAAAACATAAATCTACCTTAGCAATTGGAAAAATATAATACTAAACATAACAACTCAAGCCTTAAATGAGAGAGCCTGCAGATAATCATATCAACATACCTCCTCGTTGGCAATTGACTCAAGAGGTCAATAAGAAATTCCATAAACCTCTCACAATACAGGACACAAGCATCATTAACTAGCCCCAAACCAGAAGCATCAATAAGTTCATCATCTTCACCAGATAACTGTCTCCGGGGAAATACCTGTGAATCTAGTATCTAAAAAGAAAAGAAAGACAACAAAAAGAAATTCAGCTTAATACTTCTGAGCAAAAAGATTTTGTTGTACTGGAAAACATTATAGATTGTACAACAACAACAACCAAGCCTTTTCCCACTAGGTGGGGTCGGCTACATGGATCAAACGACGCCATTGTGCCTTATCATAAACTAAGTTTTCAGATATGTTATACAGATTGTAGTTGAGATTAAAAGTGCTTGATAAATTACAACCTCCAGAAATTCTTCTATGAGGTTTCTCAAGAACATCACTTCAAGTGTAGTTGAGGGATCTAAATGTTGTCCTCCTTTCACAGGTTCCTTCCTAGCCATCCTTTTCCATTTCTTGATCAAACCAGGATTAAGACAAAGCTCCATCTACATAGGGGAAGAACAATGGCCCATAATGCATTTAGCATTCAGACAATAATATTTAACATTAATCACAAAAATTTCAGAAAGAATAAGAGAAACAAAGGTAATATTTCATCACCACAAAAATTGATCTTTAATTTTGATTTTACCTGAAAACGACCATAAGACAAACTGTACCAGGATTTTAAACTTGCTAGTCTTAAGACTGTCTTGCTAACAACTTCATCTTCCAAACTCTGCAATGCAAAATTATTAGCTTAGCTATAATGTTTAGGAAAAACAAATCAGTCATACATTTAACAGTGATTTAAGGGCCTATTTGGTTCACTGGAATTATTTCAGTGAGAATGGGAAGGAAATGCAATAGAATAAAATGACCATTCCCAAAGTCTTGTTAGGTATGCTCAATAATGAAATGAAATGACAATTCCATTTCATTCCTATGTTAGACTTGCCTGATCAATTCTTTAAGCAGCACCAACTGACAATCATTAACCAGAAGCCAAATTCCAAATGCACTTGTTTGGGATGGGATAGATGAGTTGGCATAGTACATGTTCAGAGATAGGAATTGGTGACTTAGAATTTAGAAATTATTTTCTTCCTTTTGGTTATTTTCCATTGACCAAGAAAATACAACATTCACTGTTTGAAACAAATACAGTTAGCATCTTCCATAATGACAGTTTTCACCAAAATTATAAAATGAAAACACACCCTATTTTTTTCTTTGATAAAAAAGGAAATATTATTAGATGAGAAGAAGAGAGTACAAAAAAAGAGGATAAGGAATCCTCACAAAAACAAAAAACAAAAAACAAAAAAGAAACAACTAAAACCTATGTGGGAAAGTCATGCAACAAGGCATGCCAATCCCTTTGCATGTCTACCAAAGAAACACCACTAAAAAGACCATGAGCAGAACACCAAAGCGATGCCAAAAGAGTAACCCTATCCCAAATGAAGTCTAGAGTCAAAAAAGAGTCCTTGAAGATTATAGCATTCCTTTCCAATCAAATACACCAAAGAACAGCATAAACAGAGCACTGCCACAAGATCTTTGCTTCTTTACATGCATCAAAACCTCTGAACTTGGTAAGGAGAAAAAGATGCAAATCCATAGGGCAAACCCAAGACTCTCCAAAAATCCCAAATAGTCTATTCCAAAGATAATTAGCCGCAGAACAATGCAGAAAAAAAAATGCTAGATGGAAAAATTGTTTTAGGAGCTATTTGTCTCAAAGCTTTAGGAGCTAAAGCAAAACCCAAAAAAAAAAAAAAGTTTAAATGGAAAAATTGCTGAAAGCATAACGATTATGTAAAGTACTAGTAGTTCTACAATAATGGAAGCCTATCCTTCGATGATAAAATAAACTTGTACACCAATTATGTAAACGTGTATAACAAACATTATGACTTGAGTAAAGGATGAAGTACAATGCCAGCATACCTGAAAAGCATTTATCATGAAAACTAGGTAATTTGTCTTCTCTGCTATACTTAGTTCTCTTCCCTGCAGTCAAATTTGAATATAAGATTTAGTAAAATGTCACAATATATATAGGGTTCTACGATCAAATGCCACCCTGCCATTTCACAAGAGAGAGGGAAAAGAGGGGAAAATAAAATAAACTCTTGAAAGCCCAACAAAGTTTTGAAATGACAAATAGACACTGAACAAGATATTGAAACTTAGTAATGGCTAATGAAAACAAGTCATCTTGAGAGATGTTATGCAATCACGAATCACATCAAACAAACAGTAAGAAGGATATAGAATCAAAAGCGACACCCCATCATAATGCATAAATTACTGACAAAAGAAATGAAAATGGCAGAGAAAGAAAAAGATGGACAGAGACCTCCTTAAGGCGAAGAATCCTCTCAAGAAACCCTTTGAAAACATCCTTCCTATCATAGAAGCAAGCCCAAGCCGCAACATTCTCTCGGAACTGCAAGCCATATACATTCCAATAACAACTTGTAGTTACATTATCCAAACTTGCTATGCATAAAAGTAAAACTTATTTGAAACCTGATTGAATGAAAATAACGAATGTAACGAGAAAAAAGAATACCTTCTCGTTGACCATAAGGATCATGGACATAACGTGCTCGAAGGTAGCAGTGTGAGGGTCGAAATTAGGCCACAGATAATTCTCCAAATACTGACTAACCTCAAGTATCATGACCCTCTGCAAAGGAACGGGTTTGTGGCCCTCTTTCACTAGCAATTCAGTTTCATAAATTTTCTGGACGAGGTCAGGGTCGAAGGGCTTCTTGGGCCCAGTGACGTCACCGGTTTTCAACCAATTGGCCTCCGCAATCTTGGTGAGGCGGTCACGCTGGATCTCTGAGAGAGTGATTGTGCTCGGAACACTACCACCGCCACTAGCACTGGGCTTTTGATTCGACTCTACCGCTTTCGACTCCACCGGGTACTCCGCCACTCTGTGACGCCGGAAATCGTATATCCCGGTGCCGTACACCCTCGTCATCGCGTGAGGAATTAGGGTTTATGGAACGAAATCACGCTTGTTTTTGGTCTGCAACTGCGACAACCTCAAATAAACCCTACAAGAAACTGTTTTGTTTGCTGGGTGGAAAACGCCCAAAAACGGAAACAAAAAGGAAAAAGACTACTGAACCCAACGTTGCAGCGCAAAACCAGTGAGTGGCCCAAATGAGCTAAAACGTCAAAGCTCTATTGTGATGTGAGCAAAGCTAACAAGCCAGTCTCTACAAGCAAATTAATATCTGGATTCTGGAACGATAGCCTGCAAGTAACAACTCAAATTTGCGGCTAAACACAACACGAATACACGACTTATGTATTGGTCTGTGTAATTCAAGTTAGTTTTGAGTGTGGGGCAAATAGCCACCGTTCAAAGCATTGTCGGCTCTCTTTTTTTTTTATGCTTACATAGATAAATATTGTTTATCTCTTAAAATTATATAAAAACAATATTTCAAAAATTTACACTTAATTTTTTTTATTATGTGTTTATTATATCTTAACACTTGTTTTATAATAAATTAAAACATTTAAAAATAAAATAAATAATTTAAGTTTACAACTTTTTTAAAAGTCACATTACATCACATACATTTTCACATTTATCAAAGATTTATTTGTATTGTATATAGAATTTTATCATAGAAGAGAGTTTTTTTTTTATATTATAAAAGAGAGCTTTTATAAAGCTCAATTGTGTTTATTCAAACAATTAAATTATTCAATATTTTTAAAAACCATAAAATCACAGTTGACCTTTCAAAATTAATTGTAATAAAAAATAGATTATATTTTCTGCACATATTTTTAAATTATATAATTTTTTTATAGAAAAAATGGAATTTTAATAAACTTGGCAAAATAAATCCTTACAACCATATTACAAAATTCTGAAAGGAGTTCTTCCAACCAAACTTTGTTTGGGCTTATTAAATGAGAATTAGCATGGAATGATCGGTTTCCTTCCACTTTTAGCATGTGAAAAGCTAACATGTTATAAAAGATACAAGAAGGGATAAACAATCTTCTAATACCAAACCAAAGTAAGACAGGGTATCGCATTTAAAAGAGAGCTTGAATGACCTTGGCCAAATCTCCTTCAATCTGCAGGTCCAAAAAACAAGAATCCGAAGTTATGGAAATATGAGTAAACTTTCATTTTAATCCCTAGAGTTTTATACACTAGTTATATTAGTTCCTAAATTTTAAAAATTGATAACTTAATCCATAAAATTTCAAAATGTCAGTTATGTTAGTCTTTACGTCTTTTTCCTTCAATTAAATTTGATAGACACGCATACATGGTACGTTAAGTGTCAAGTTGGACGCTGATGTAGCTTCCTCCTTACTCCAAATTGACATAGTTTCGCATTTGCATGAAAAATAAAGGTCCCAAAAATGAAACGACGTCATTTGGGCTCAAAACTATCTTCTCCCTTATTTGAATTCCATTACCATTGCCCAAGCCCCAATTCCCCTTTGCAAAACCCTAGAAATTACAACTCCAAATTCGTAACTCAAGTTGACAAGGCTGGGAGATGATTGGTGGTGGAAACCCACCCTAATTCGCCTCATCAAACATTGAAGGAAGCTGGAGTGGAAGGTGCAGGTTCTGTACCCAATTCGTCTCGTTATAGGGGAGGAAGTAGTAATGGTAGGGTTTGCCTTTGTGGTCTGACAACGATGGTAAAAAGATCCAAAACCACAGTCAATCCTAGTAGACTATTCTATGCATGCCCTAAGTACAAGACAAATGTAAGAGTTTGAGTGAACTAAAGCTGTTGGGATGAGCACTGTTGTTATTATTTTTTATTTACAATGTGAACTATGTTATGTATGTGATGGCTCGCAAAGTGGTGACCATTGTGACTACTTTTGCTGGGTTGATAATAAGGCCGAAGATAGTGGAATTGGGGCTGCCACTAAACCTACTATTGAAGCAGCAATTGAATCTGCTAGTAGGACTGCTACAAGTGAGAATCAAGAATAGAGATAGAATGTTGCTTAGAAGATTGGAAGCTTAGAAGTTGAAGTTAAGGTCTTAAGATGTTGTGTAATTGGCCAGTGTATTATGATGCTAGTTTTTATCATAACGTGGGGCTTAGTTTGTTTAGGGAAGTAGGTAATTGGATTTGGAATGTGTAATGATGATGTTGTGTTATTAGTTTGGGGAATTAGGTAATTGTGATGTTGTGTAATTAGCCATTTGGCCTTTATAAACTAATGAAATGAATGAAAATTGAGTTGTTAAAGTTCATTGTCGATGTACATTAGTCTTTTGATGTTTACTGTAATTCAATTGTAAGCAAATGCATAAATAACAAATATTGAAACTGAATTGGGGTTGCAAATTGATACTCGATATAAGAGGAACACACTTGGAATTGCAAAACATAACATATTGCATTAATATCTTAGTAACTCTTACAACCTTTGGCATAAACTAATACAAACTTCTTTCACAGGTGTGTGAAGCTTCTATATTGACCATTTACAACAAAAAAAAATTACCATTTCCCTATCCAAGTTAATTTTTAAAAGGATCATTAGCCTTTACAAAGGACCATAAGTATTTACAAATGTACCATAAACACATCCAAAATGACCATGAATATTTCCAAGAACAATATTTTATAAGCATGTTTCAAAAAGAAGGACTAAATCCTATCACCATAGGCATTTACATTATAAGCCCTATACATCATCCAAAAAGGACAAATCTTCAGTTCATCTTCTTTAGTGGAGCACCTCTGAAACCAGAGATTGGTATGAACCTCATGAACCTTGTTATTGTACCCTCACTTGCTGTTTCTGCACTAACAGGTGTTGGACCAGGTCTTCCTGCAACACTTACAGTGGCAGAGTGTGTTGGAATAGGTGGTGGAATAGCTGGTAGAATAGTTGTTACTGATGTAGTGGCAGGTGGATGCAGTGGCATTAAACCAAATGGTCTGATAGGGAGTTTATGCCTATCTTTGGTATAGCAATGAGTCTGTTGATTCCCTGCAGGAAAATACAAGTACACAAGGCAATCAAAGTAGAAGTGAATCAACAGTACAAGCAAATGAATAAAAGGAAGAGCAACATATAACATCCCGAAAAATCATGTTAGGCTTGTATAATATTACATAAGTAGTCTGATACTTTTTTAGCAAGTTAATTAAGTTTCGTGACAAATTAAGTTAGTTTAGACACTTTGTTGCAACGTAGAAAGTGGTAAATAGCCTAAAATGACTGAAAAAATAGCATAAACTTCTATTTTGAGGGAAACATGTTTGGATAACTTATTTCTAACTCACAAATAAGTTGAGTAAAATGTGGTTAAAGTTTCAAGACAATCGGAGTTAATTTGGTATTTTTAGGCATACTAGCTATGTTTTTAATACCGGATTGACCCCCAGCAAATATGAAAAAATAGAGAAAATGTGCAACATGATTTTTAATGAATCTTAGGATTTATTTTGAGTCTGTTGGAGGTTAGGAACCTTGATTAGAAAGAATTTAAGTGTTCATAGCAGATTGGGATTTCCAGTACCACATTAGTGGTTATCTTATAAGAAGCAAAATTAAGATTTGCTTCTTATATTGTTTTCTCTCTTCACGACAGAGAGTAGAAAAGAGAAAAGAGGAAGGGAGAAAGAAGAGGCAGTAGCCGTAGGAGAGAAAGAGGAAGAGGAGAAGCTCAAGGACAAAGGCCAAGCTTGAATATCTCCATCCAAGATCAGAGGTAGGGGTTCTATTAATCTTTTTTCCTTGATGTTCATCTTGTATGAACTTGGTTCTTGTGAATAGAAGCCTAGTAAGATCAAAATGACCATTTATGGCTTAATAATCATATATTTTATACATTAATAAACTCTCATTTTTAGTCATTTACGTTCTCTATGTGCTCAATTAATTGATGTTTGGTCATGTTTTGTAAGTTTGGATTTAAATTGGGCCTAATTGAATTTTTCCAGCATTATTGAGTTATGACATTATTTCTGTATTTCGGTCATAACTTGAGTTTTAGATATCTGAAAATTATACATTTTATCTTGTAGGAAAGTTGAGAGGAAGCTTTACAACTTTGATGGAGAGCTCGAATTCTCAATCAAATGTCTAGTGGACTTAATTGGGCCTGAAAGTTCAAACTCAGGTTTGGGGAGCATATGGCATTAAAGTGAGCATATATTGGTCAATTCAAATTCAATTCAGATGAGACTTAGGCCATTATATTCCTACAAGGCTCAGCTATGTTTGGGAAATGTAATGAAGTACTAGAGACCAATTTAGGGGGCAGTTTTAACTGTAAAAAGGGGAATCCGAGATGAGCTCTCATTATTAGACTTTCACCTTCTCTCTTCAGATCTAGATCTCTAATCTTCTTACTTCTTCCTCCTCTTTCTCTCTAGAATTTCCTTTCTCTTCTTTTATTTTTTGAGTTCTCCCTTTCTCATGGAGGGGTAGGGCCTTTAGATCAATCCAAGAGATTGAATAACTGGATGCTTAATCTTGAGATTCTGCTTTAATTGTGTCACGACCGAGATCGCTGCGAAAAATAGCAACTCATAGAATTTTACAAAATGAAATGGAGTCACCACCAATTTTATTTTAAATTAGGAAAAATTGGAAAACCTTTCTTTGAAAATAGTCTTTTGAATCAGATTGGATTCGGGAGTCGGTTATGGATAGGGAAGGGTGAAAACTTAATCCCACAGCACCCCTAACACACCCGTTCTAAAACAGTACCTTAAGTTAATTGTGCAAATTCTTAACAACTCTTTGAAAATTATTTATTTTTACCCCTTTTGCAAAACATTAAAACTATTTATAAAAAAAAGAAAACCACAAAATTATGAAAATTTAACTTCGGCTTGACAGAAATAAAATTCTGCTCCTACGTATCCCCTGGTGCAATGGGGAACTCAAAGTTACGTAGTTCTTTAGAAAATAAGTGTGGGTTGATTGATTTTAACTAAGAAAAAAGACTTTTATTTGAAAACATATTTATTCTTACACAGGGTTCAAGTTAGCACCAGGCTACTCAATAAACTCTTATGATCCAAATGACATTGAAGGTAGTATTCACTACTCAATCATCATCATTGGTCATTGCATATATTGAAACTTTCTTTTTATTCATATTCTCTTTTTTTATATTCTTTTCCCATCCCCCTTTTTACCAAAATGCGTCATTACTGCCTTAATGTGAAAGGGGCAGGAACCCACGTGATCCAAACTCAAACTCAACAAGACAATCAACAATGCAATTTAAAGAAAATAAGAGTTTGGAGACTTTGGCAACAATGGCAGCACACACCAGGGGACGTTTGGGGAGGGATCCGGTTTAAGATTCGACGGTCGGATGAAGGTTGATGAAGATGATGGGGTGACGTCTGTAGAGGGGAAGGACATGGCTTCTTGGGTTTCGACGGTCAGTTGAGGGTATGATGGATCTGGTGTTTTGAGTTCGACGGTCGGTGAGGGGAGACCTAGCTGAGGTTCGACGGTCGGTGAGGATGAATGTGGGTAGTTGAAGATGGTGGGGGTCACAGTCGATGAGGGAAGATCTAGCTGTGAGATCCGACGGTTGGTTGGGAAGGGATCTGGCTTCTTGGGGTTCGACGGTCGGTGAGGGGAAGAATATGGTTCGGCGGTCAGTGAAGGGATGTGACTGGTGTTTGCTCGACGGTCGGTGAGGATCATGGTGTGTGGTTCGACTGTCGGTGAAGGGATGTGACTGGTGTTTGTTCGACGGTCGGTGAGGATCACGGTGTGTGGTTCGACGGTCGGTGAAGGGATGTTGGTGTTTGTTCAACGGTCGGTGGGGAGGGTCTAGCTGTGCGATGATAGTTGGTGGTGGACTTGGACGTGGAGAGGGTGTTTTCTGGCTTGGTTTGGAGGATCTGGGGTTCGACGGTCGAGAGGAAGTGAGATATAGGTTGGCGGTGGACTTGGACGTGGAGAGGGTAGAGGATGAATGTGGGTAGTTGAAGATAAAGGTAGTAAAAGGGAGATAGGTTCACGGTTGGAGGGTGGACATTGGGTTTCGGTCGGGGGAGGCTTGAGTGGATATGTAGTATTCATTTCGGGTTGGGTGCGAGGAGGATTCGGGGGTTGTGTGCAAGTGAGAAAAGCTAGCAGAAATGAGCTACATGGCGTAAATGAAGAATGTTACTGTGGAGTTCAAGGTGGAGCAGTTGAAGTGGATGCTATTCCTCAGCAAGGCTCCTGTCTCCTTCTTGTCCCCTTCTCTCTGTTTCCCTTGTGATAGCTGTGCTTCTTGGAAGTTCGTGATGAAGGTGGTGAAATGAAGGGGGAGGTGTTGTTTTCTGGTGATGAAGGTGGTGAAATGGAAGATGTTTGCTGGTTCAATTTTGGGTGATAGGAAGGTGAAAGAAGGTGATTTAGTGCTGGGTGGTCAGAGGTTGATAGAGATTATCAAGGGTGGAGTGATTCTTGAAGGTGAATAGAAGTGAAAAATGCGGTTCCCCCCTTTTTTCTGATGCTCCTCTCTTTTAAATATCCCTCTTTTTCATCATTTCTCCCCTGACATTTTCTTCTCTTTTTTCTCTTTACGTGAACCTCCCTACATTGAGCCTTATTTCTCCTCCTCTCTCGGAACCTTTTTTTCTTTCTTTCCATCCTTTCAGCCCCCTTTTTCTTACTTGCTGCCTTAAGGCATTTAATGCAATTCTTACTTTACGTGTGCATGCAACAATGGGCATTAAATGCATTGCAATTTCTCTTTCTTTTTTTTATTAAAAAAAAACGAGATCAAGATTCTTTCCCTTTTTTTATTTTTTTAAAAACGAGATCAACATTCTTTCCCTTTTTTTTTAAATGAGATCAAGCATTCTTTCCCTTTTTTTTAAAGGCTTACAAATGGGCCCATAAATATGGGCTTTTAATTAATTTAATTAATTTTTTTTTCACTTCTCATTTTCTCTTTTTTTTTTGTTTTTTTTTTTTGGCAGCCTGATCAAAATTAAGTGTTCACAAATTGTTAGATTCATCTATTAATCAAGTTTCTCTTCTTCTTCTTCTCTTTATTAATTCTGGTTGTTTGATTAGATTACATATGTTAATTGCTCAATTATCATGTATAAAGAGATGAACTCAGAGATTAAATAAGGCATTGAAGGTGTTTAATGAAATGTTTAACTTGGTTGGATCTTGGCTTTTAAGTTAATTTTGGTTTGGATGGATGCTTAATTTGGCTAACCTTAATTAATTGAATTCTGTAAGCGTTTCTAGTAGAAGATCCATGGATTTGAGAGGCGTCTTGATGTGATCTAAGACTAAGGGTTTGGTTGATAGTTGGATGGATCTGTAGTAATCAAGAATGAATTAAAATCAAGATTGGTTAATTCTCTTGAATTGGTTGATTCTTAATTCTGATTTCTTCCATTTAATTGAATTTTATTTCTGCATTTTGATTCTCAATTTACTTGAGACCTCCCTTTTAGCTCCTGTTTCTGTTCGCATAATTCTTTTCCTGTGACCTAATTCTATTTCTGTTTGCGTAATTATTTTTCTATTTGCGTAATTCTTTTTCTGTTCTATTTTTTAGTTTCTATTATCTAATTCTGTTTTTTCATTTTTGTTCCTTAACTTCCCCAATATTTGCTTAATCTGATCCAATTGCAATTAAAATCCTTGAGAGACGATCTGGTGTTAACTTCTATGTTATAAGTCATAGGTATAACTCGGTTATAATTTTGATCAAGTTTGGCACTTGTCATGGCTTAAGGAAATTAGTTTTGGTTCATTGAGGAGCTTGGAATTGATTTTGAGGTAAAGGTGATTTTTGGATCTAATAACATGTATAGGTGAATTAATGGGTTGTAAGAGGACTGCAACATGTTTAGAAGTTGTTAGTGGTGCTAGAAATCACCCAGAAACTAAGGTTAGATGTTTGGAAGCTCAAATGGATTTATGAAACGATGCAGAACCTAGGGTTTTATGCAGAAAACTAGTGAGCGTCGCGGCATGAGAAGCGTCATGCCATAGCGTAAAGATGAACTGGCTTCGAGTGCTGCAGTGTGAAGATGAGTTCCGCGACGTGAGGTGCATAACCTTGGCACCCGAGAGTAGGGTGCCTTGGCGTGCAAAAGCAGTGTCGCGGCGTAAGGGTCTGAAACTCACCAAAATGCTAATTTTGATGGTTTGAGTTCCCTAGTTGCTAGAATCCTTTGTTTATGCCTTTTTAAGAGTGTTGAGGCACTAGAGAGGGTATTTCGTAGAGAGAAAGACCTAGTGGCATACAAGGGAAGATAAAGGAAAAGTTATGAAATTCATTAAGTATGGATTGTCATAGATTAAAGTTCAGCTTATGAGTGACAAAGTGTTGCTTAGATATCACTTGGGAAGTGATGAGAAAGTGAGAAACAAGTGTATAAGCTAGATGGCAAGAGTTGAGTGCCATAGGCCCTAGTTGGCAAGGGTGAATACCATAGTGCGTGAAAGCTCTTAAAGAGTGTAATAAAATTAGTAATGCAAAGTTAGAAAGTGTACTAAGTCTAGTTAGCATTGGATAAGTGTCGTACTGTATGAACTACTCCTAAAGAGAAGAGGTACTCTTAGTAATACAAGATGGACTTAGTATAGAGTTATGCGGTAGTTATATTAGAGTTAGGACATAACTCTGCACTTTCACACACTTCACTTCACATTTCCTACTTATCCCTGGAGATTAGTGAGTGGAGGCATCCACTCAATTTGGTGGCGATATCCACTTAGTTTACGGTAGACTACTTAGTAGCAGAAGGAGAATACTTTTTATAGTAACAAACTTTGCTATTACTTTGTAGGCTATAAGAGGTCACACGTTTTTATGGCAGAGTATATCCTTAAGCAAGGGGAATAGTTAAGTATCACGACACTACGCCTACACTGCACATACTTTCGATGAGCATACATCATCTCATCATTTCATTATTTATTATTTGTTTAGTTTGAAATTTGTGCTCTTGTTGTGTATGTTTTGTTATTGCATTGTGCCTTCAGTGACAACTGTATGAGTGGTTGTTTGGTCGATGGTTTCCAAATGACTGTATGGGCAGTTGTTTGTTATCATCATGGTTTCGGTTATCAAATCAGAAGTATGGAATTTCTTAGGAATGTTATATAAAGAAAGGAAGTTTTGTAATTGTTCTGTTGCAATGAGTTTTTAGTACGTGTATCAGTTTAAGTTGGGATTATTCATTTTTGAATGTTTAGACTGCTGGTTTTGGTTACTTATACTGAGAAATATGATTTCTCACCCTGTTTGTTGTCATGTAAATCCAGGTGGAAGCTCTCCAAGGGCAAGAAGAAAAGTTTGAATTCTAGAATAATAGTTTTGTGCTTAGTAGTTTTAAAGCTTTATATTTATTTGCTTTGCTTTTAGTTGTATAAAGTTTATGTACACAATGAGCCCTTTTGTGACAAGATATATGTATATGACTTTTAGTTTTCCACAAGGCTCTCTATTATTATTTGCTTAAATGATATGGGTTAGTATGATGTTAAGTTAGAAGTAGCATAACTAAGACTGTTTATCTTAGAGTATGCTTGATATACTAGGTTACCAATATTAAGGTGTTACATTATGGCATCAGACCAGTTCATCTTGTTGAGCCAGGGTATGGATTGACTAGGCTTAGACACATTTAGTGTTTTTCCTGCTAGTGTTGTGCATTTCTTGTCTCATATGTTAGATGTGATGCTAGAATTGCATGAGTTGTCTTAGGTTGGTTTGTTATTGGCTACTGTTGCATGATTACATGATGTTGAGATTACAGCTCAATATTTATTATTTCTATGTGTATAGGAAACTATGACACCTCCTAAGTGAACTCGGATGAATAGGAGCTCATTTGGTGAAAGCCCTACTTTAGCAGAAGTGTTAATGGCGATGGCAACAACTATGAGGAAGCAAGTTGTTGTTGTTAGTAGGATTCTTGAGAGGATTGAAGCTGATCCATCTCAACAGCTAGTTTCTCTAGTGGCAGCAGAGGAGCAGTTAAGTGAAAGGGAGAGCAAGTCAGTAAGTTCTTTGAAAATGAAAAGGATAAGTGTTGAAGCTAGTGAGAGTGTTTCTTGGTCTTAGTTTCTACCAGATAAGGGAAAGCAGGTTCAAATGGGAGAGTGGAACCAAAAGTGCACGAAGTATGGAAGGAAACATAGAAATCAGAAGTTCACCAGGGATGAAAAAGGGAAATCAGAACAGATAGAGTTAAAGAAGGGTTAGTGCCCTAAATGTAGGAGGTAGCATGGTGATAGACCTTGCCTGACAGGGTAATCCGTATGCTACAAGTGTGGGCAGCAAGGGCATTATGCTAAGGGATGTCTGCAGAAGAAAGAGGTGCAGTTAGATACCAAGTCTACGGCTCTAGGGAGAGTTTGAGACAATGTGACCTACAGGTTCAAGAGAAGGTTAGTGTTTGATTTTGTTTCTTTAAAGTTTAGTTGAGTTTGTTTTAAGTGAGTTGCTTGTGACTTCTTGCATGAGGTAGACCAAATTTTGAGGACAAATTTTTCAAAAAAGAGGGGAGAATATGACATCCCGAAAAATCATGTTAGGCTTGTATAAGGTTACATAAGTAGACTGATACTTGTTTAGTAAGTCAGTTAAGTTTTTAGATAAACTGAGTTAGTTGCAGAAAGTGGTAAATAGCCTAAAATGACTCAAAAAATAGCATAAACTATTATTTTGAGGGAAACATGTGTGGATAACTTATTTCTAGGTCACAAATGAGTTAAGTAAGGTGTAGTTAAAGTTTCAAAACAATCAATTAATGAACCTTAGGATTTATTTTGAGTCTGTTAGAGATTAGGAACCTTGATTCAAAGGAATCTAAGTGATCATAGTAGATTGAGATTTCCAGTACGACATTAGTGGTTATCTTATAAGAAGCAAAATTAGGATTTGCTTCTTATATTGTTTTCTCTCTTCACAACAGAGAGCAGAAAAGAGAAAAGAGGAAGGGAGAAAGAAGAAGCAGCAACCGTATGAGAGAAAGAGGAAGAGGAGAAGCTCAAAGACAAAGGTCAAGCTTGAAGATCTCCATCCAAGATCAGAGGTAGGGGTTCTATTCATCCTTTTTCCTTGATGTTCATCTTGTATGAACTTGGTTCTTGTGAATAAAAATATGGGTTTGGTTATGCCAAATTGAGTTCTTAGCTTGATTCTTGAATTCTAATGATTAGGTTAGGATAGTTTTAGCCTAATAAGATCAAAGTGACCATTTATGGCTTAAGGAAATCAGTTTCGGTTCACTAAGGAGCTTGGAATTGATTTTGAGGTAAAGGTGATCTTTGGATCCAATAACAAGTATAGGTGAATTAATGGGTTGTAAGAGGATTGCAACATGTTTAGAAGTTGTTAGTGGTGCTAGAAATCACCCAGAAACCAAGTTTAGAAGTTTGGAAGCTGAAATGGATTTATGGAACAGTGCAGAACCAAGGGTTTTCTGTAAAAAACCAGTGAGCGTCGTGGCGTGAGAAGCATAATGCCGCAACGTGAAGATGAACTGGCTTAGAGTACCGCGACATGAAGATGAGTTCCGCGGCGTGAGGTGCATAACCTTGGCACCCGAGAGCAGGGTGCCATGGCGTGCAAAAGCAATGACGCAGCGTGAGAGTCTGAAACTCACCAAAATGTTGATTTCGATGGTTTAAGTTCCCTAGTTGCTAGAATGCTTTTGTTTGTGCCTTTTTAAGAGTGTAGAGGCACTAGAGAGGGTATTTCATAGAGAGAAAGACCTAGTGACATACAAGAGAAAATAAAAGAAAATTTGTGAAATTCATTAAGTATGGATTGTCATAGATTAAAGTTCAGCTTATGAGTGACAAAGTGTTGCTTAGATATCACTTGGGAAGTGATGAGAAAGTGAGAAACAAGTGTATGAGCTAGATGGCAAGAGTTGAGTGTCATAGACCTTAATTGACAAGGGTGAATGTCATAGTGTGTAAAAGCTCTTAAAGAGTGAAATAGAGTTAGTAATGCAAAGTTAGGAAGTGTACTAAGTCTAGTTGGCATTGGATAAGTGTCGTAGTGCACGAACTACTCCTAAAGAGAAGAGGTAGTCTTAGTAGTGCAAGATGGACTTAGTATAGAGTTATGTGGTAGTTATGTTAGAGTTAGGGCATAACTCTGCATTTTCACACACTTCACTTCACATATACTTGCTATCCCTAGAGATCAATGAGTGGAGGCATCCACTCAGTTTGGTGGTGACTTCCACCTAGTTTACGGTAGACTACTTAGTAGCAGAAAGAGAATACTTGTTATAGTAACAGACTTTGCCCCTACTTTGTAGGCTATAAGAGGTCACATGTTATTATGGCAGAATATCTCCTTAAGTAGGGGGAATAGTTAAGTATCACGACACTACACCTACACTGCACATACTTTCGGTGAGCATACATCATCTCATCATTTCATTATTTATTATTTGTTTAGTTTGAAATTTGTGCTCTTGTTGTGTATGCTTTGTTATTGCATTGTGCCTTCGGTGACAGCTGTATGAGTGGTTGTCTAGTCAATGGTTTCCAAATGATTGTATGGGCAGTTGTTTGTGATCATCGCGGTTTTGGTTATCAGATCAGAAGTATGAAATTGCTTAGGAACGTTACATAGAGAAAGAGGAAGTTTTGTAATGGTTTTGTTGTAATGAGTTTTTAGTACGTGTATCAGTTTAAGTTGGGTTTATTCATTTTTGAATGTTTAGACTGCTGGTTTTGGTTACTTATATTGAGAAATATGATTTCTCACCCTATTTGTTGTCATGTAAATCCAGGTGGAAGCTCTCCAAAGGCAAGAAGAAAAGTTTGAAGCCTAGAATAGTAGTTTTATACTTAGTAATTTTAAAGCTTTGTATTTATTTACTTTGCTTTTAGTTGTATAAAGTTTATGTACAAAATGAGCCCTTTTGCGGTAATATGTATGTATATGACTTTTAGTTTTTCGCAAAGCTCTCCATTATTATTTGCTTAAATGATATGGGTTAGTATTATGTTAAGTTAGAAGTAGCATAACTAATACTGTTTATCCTAGAGTGTGTTTGATATACTAGATTACTAGTATTAGGGTGTTACACAACACACAAGATGGGAAAGTTGAGAAGGACTATGACAAATTGGAGCTTGAGTTGCTGGAGTTAGAGTCACACTTGGAGCTGCAGATACTGATACCTGCATGCACAAAACTAGAGAAATTAGGGGTATTAATTACACTAAAATATCCAAAAGTATGACATAATTCTATGATAATTGTTGGACCTCCACATTTGTTGCATCTTGAGAGTACTGTGACTAATAACATTGTTGGGGATGAGACTGTGCTAGATCTATCTCCTCGGCCTCAGTCGTTGGCCCATGCTTATTACTTGGCCCAACCCCAGCCTCAGTACTTGGACCAGCCCTAGATGCATTTCCTTTTTTCTGCCTTTTGGGTTTAGGCACTCCTTGGCCTTTGCGTCTTTGCTATTATGCCCTAAACCACCACACCTATAGCAAGTGAATTCAAAGTACACTCACTTCAATATATGTGGGTTCTAGTTGACATCTTGCTTTTTTCCATCTTTTGTTCTCTATTATTTTTGCCTTCCAATAGGCTTTTTTATTGGTGGTGGAATAGGCTTAGGGTGTGGTGTGTGCTCCCAATGCCTTTGGCCTCTCAATGTTTTGACAAAATAGTCATATGTTTCATGATAAGAAATCATTGTTAGCCAAGCATGACAATAATCCTCATGTTTGTCATTGACATATACTATTACATCAACAACATGCATGCATAGCAAACCTACCACAACATATTTAACCAGTTGAAGTAAGTAAATAAACAAATATAAACTAAAATTTAACAAATTAAACTAAACTAAATAAGTGTGATTAATATCTGTGAGTTGCCAGAACCTGCAGGTGCATATGTGTTTGTTTAAATCCACATCCACATTGCTTGGGTAGCCTTGCACCTCAAATATATGGTGGTTCTAGTCACCAGTCCAAATAGAAGTCCATTTGTTACTCTCCCTTTTCTCCTTGTCCATCCTACTTTGTTGTAGAGGAGCTAAAGTCCTTTTATACATTGCCAACTTTAACTTATTTACAGTCGTGGTCTTCATTATGTAGCACCTTATTTCCTCTGCCATGGTTAAGATTGGCTTGCCCCTCATCTTCACAATTTTTGCATTGAAAACTTCACATGCATTGCTGCAGATTTTGTCAAATTTAGGATACTCAGAGAAGTACGCCTTTGTCCATGTTTCCTTAGGCCACTTGGTCAAATACTCTCATGCTTTCTCATTTACCCTCTTCACACTTTTCATGTTTGCATTAAACTCACTGGCAGTGATTGATCGTGTCTTTCCACATCTTAGTGAAATTTCTCCACAAATGCCAAACATGGAACCTGTGGGGCACTCCAAGCATCACCTTTTACATTAAACCCTAAACCTTGAAAATAAAGTACTTCATATTAGTCCTTAACACGTAGACAACTAATTCATTTTAGTCCCTAACACATATACAACTAATTCATATTAGTCCCTAACATATAGACAACTAATTCATATTAGTCCCTATAAATGAGGTTACCTTCTGCATGTTTGAAATGAAGTTCCAGCCATATTCTTTGTAGTCCCCCGGGTCATCATGTAATAGTGTCAATAACCACTTCTAATTAGCTTTTGTTCTCCACATCTATGATGGCATAAACAATGACAAAAATGTCATTATTGGCATCTTGTCCAACTACTGACAGAATTTGGCCACCAAATAGCCTTTCAGGAAAGCTCCATCCAAGCCAATTAAGGGTCTATAGCCAGCCTTACAACCTCATTTGCAAGCTTCCAAGTAGACATAGAACTTTTCAAATTGTGGTGGGGAATTGGGAATTTAGATCACACCCTACTTCACAGCAGAACCAGGATTGCTCCTCAACAGCTCTATAGAATAATCCCATAGCCTTCCATATTGCTCTCTCTCATTCCCTTCCACAACTTCCCTTGCCTCCTTCAAAGCTCTGTATATTTTAGTGTCATTCAAATGTACTTCACACTTAACTTTCATTTAATCAGAAGCTTCCCTTTAGGTCAGAGTTGGCTGCTTTCTAAGTTTTATAACAAGCTTCCCAATAACTCACTTCCTGCTGGCCTGAGAATTCTTGACCCCTCTACTGCAATTATGCTCATCATTGAAAGTCTTGATCTGGAAACCATTGATGACATTACTCCATGCACAATAGATAACCCATATGCAGTTGTCATTCTTACACTTGGCTTTAGCCTTTAGCTTATCATTCTTCACCCACTTGATCTCTCTACCCAGCTTAATTGTGTAGTCCTTAACCCCCTGCTTGAATGCATCTAAAGTCACAAACTTCATTCCAAGCTCAAACCTGACATGTCCAAAACCAATAGCTTCATTGAACCGAGGGTACACTTCTTTGGTAGTTCCCTCATCTTTAGAAGTAACTGGAGTTTTCATGTTTTTAGACTTTCAACTGTAATCATTCTCTTCACTAGCTTCTTCAGTGACATTGTGAACACTCCTTGCATTCTCAATGACCCTAATATTTAGTCCATAGCTTTGCTTGTGTCCTAAAACCCTCCTTACAGGTGCATCAGAGTCAGTTGCTTCATCATAATTTACAAATGCATCATACCCAAAGTAAGAAACATTATCGCTAATTTAGCCTGAATGTGTAGACACATAAAACTAATAACCACACAAGAAAAGAAAAACTAGGTTAGGACTTATATCCAGACCCATATCTCTAACTATTAGGGAGCAAATAGTGAACTACAATCAATTAACAACAAAAAGTGCTAGGTTATAGTACTCAAATCATATAAATGGCAACAACAGCCAAAGAATTTAGTATCCAAACTAGTAAAAGAAAAATAGGCAATCAACATTCTTTAAAAGTACCATAGTTCAAAAACAAAACCCAATAAAACACCTATAGAACCGAATTTTCAAAAATCATATCTTCTTGAAAACAAAAACAACTCATATAAAACTTGTCTTAACAATGTATATAATAACTAACAAAGATAACAATTATGAGGCAGCAAATGGCTTCTTTCAAAGGATCATTAATACGAAATATTTCAATAAAAGAAAGTAACAACTATTACTCATTGTCATATGCCTTTATAGACCCACATTTCTAATTAATAGGCAGCAAATAATGAACTCTAATCAGCTAACTACAAAAAGTGGTGAGTTATTGACTTAGAATATATAAATGGCAGCAGTAGCCAAAAAATTCATTGTCCAAATTGATAAAAAGAAAAAATATATAAGCAATCAACTTTAAAAGTACTACATTTTAGAACCAATTAAAATAAAATTAATAATAAATTTAGAATATTGTACACTACTTTTAATCCATTAACTATGTCGAGATCATATAAATGGCAATAGCAGCCAAACTCCAAATATACCCAAATTGATAAAAAGATAACTGGAAAAAAAAACTTCAAATAAATATGTAATTGTCAATTTTCAACTATTATATTGGCACTTGCTTGATCCCAGCCAGTTTTTAGTGATATCATATGTACATCATCAATAAATCAAGTTGTCATTTTACATATACATGATTGCAATACTTCACGGGCAAGTCCTCAAATCAAATAACCTGACCACCATACCGTTTTACATTCTCAACCTTGCAAATTGAGGTTTTTTTAATAACAATATATATGTATGGTTTTAATTTCCACTGATTTTGGAGATCACGATTAGGAGTGCTTCACAAAATTTGATGAAAAAAATAAAGAAAGTAAACTCTTGAATAACTGAATATTATCATACTTCATCAAACAAAAATTGTTAATATCTATAAAAAAGAAAGTAAACTTCTTGAATCAACATTCTTTAAAAATTGTTAATTTCATCAAACAAAAAAACAAAAGCATACTATCATATTCTAAATTCTAGTTCTAACATTATTCAAATTATAAGCAATTGAACAAAACTAGTTCATAAATAAAAACAAAGTGATGTTATTAAAAATTTATTTAGGGTTTCAAAATTTTTTTTTTATAACAAACACTAACCTTATGATAGAGAATTATTAGTATCTATAAAATATATTACCTTATAGTTGGTAAAGTAAAAAAGTTCAACTAATGGCATCATACCTGAAGGTGCATCACTAGCAAAATCACTTTCTTCATCATTAAGGACAGATGCAATTTTCTTCCTGGACCTCTTTTGTGCAGTGCTTTTACTCGTGGCAGTCCTCTTCTTCTTTTGTACATTGCTTGTACCAACATTGCTCTTCTATACAACCCACTTTCCTTTCTTCGCAGCAGAGCTTTGAACCCTTTTATTCTTCTTCTTCAAAAGACTAGCAAGATGCTCTTCCTCATCCTCATCAGTAGCAACAAGAGGAGCCCTGTAGGGGTTATCCTCTGCACTTTCATAATCATCACTAGAAGAACTCGAGCTAGGAGTGTCAACAACTATAGGTTTAGTTGCATGTTGGTCTTGTTGAGAGTCACTTGCTGGTTGGGGTTGGACTTCTTCTGGAATAGGTGTCTCAGGTTGATTTTCATTGTCACCATTTGGTGGCTCCTCATTAAGGAATGACATAATTTCAAGGTAAGCAATTATGGGTTATTCGTAGTACAAGTGAACAACCCCATTGTTCAACCTTGAAGCCTCAATCATTTGTAGAAGATGAGAATCTGTATTCATGTCCATTAAACCATTTTCTAGTTGTTTACTAGGCATCAACCAATAGTAGTTGTCCACCTTATGATAACTAATCTGTTTAGCAAAATTGATTAAACTAAAGACATCCAACATATCCTTATCAACTTCAGGCCACCACTCTTCTCCACCCCCTCGATAAGAAACTTTGCCTCCATTTTCTTCAAGAAATTTATCACCATGATGGAACACAAGTCTAACCATCTACACAGATACACACAACATAACTTATTAAACACTTATACATATAAAAAAACAAATAATGAATTGATAGTTCATTTGGGGACCAACACAAAAAAAACTATAAAAAAACTACTGACAGAACAAGGGGAGCAACACACAAAAATAGGGAACAATACGTGTGTTGTGTGCATATAAAAAACTGCAAAAAAAACACAAAAAATTAAAGTACTTGTGTGTTGTGTTGTGCTATCAAAATGCAAAGATACAATGTCGGACCACACACAAGGGGACTACACACATCAAAAAGGGAAGACAAGCAGGACCACAACACTAAAAATGAAAAACAATGACCACTCAATATAGGGAATGTTTGGAGTTTAGGAAACATACCTTTCTAAAGCTTGAATCCCACGAGGAAGACGACTAATTCAACATTGCTGGGGAGCCTTGAGAGTAAAATGAGGTTGATTGTAAAGAGAAATCAAGTGGAATTTGAGGAATTTGGGATTAGAAATTGATTTGGGAACATAGGGTTTGGGAAACGTATACAATTGCAATAGAGGGCAAATGAAAATTTTCCCTACACCTCCAATACGACAGTGTTACAGGGTTGGGAGAAAGTTAGTCATCAGGAGTTTTGGGCCCAAACAATGTCGTTTCATCTTTGGGACCTTTTGTTTTCTCATGCAAACGTAAAACTACGTCTTTTTGGAGCAAGGAAGAAGCCACATCAGCGTCCAACTTAGCACTTAACGTGTCACGCGTATGTGTTTGTTAAGTTTAACTTACGAAAAAAGACACAAGAACTAACATGACTAACGTTTTGAGGTTTCAGAGATTAAGTTTTTAATTTTTAAAATTCAGGGACTAATGTGACCAGTGCATAAAACTTCAGGGACTAAAGTGAGGGTTTACTCATGGAAATATTGAGGAATGCAACTTGAGCTTTGGCCATAGTTGGATTGAGGTCCCTGGCAAGCTCCAAGTAGTCGCAACCACAATAAAGTCAAATGAGTCACACAACTACATCAAAATTCAACTTGAAAGATCCTTCAATAGGAGGGCACCAACTTGAGATTCCTACTCATGACAACTGAGACTACGGAAGTGGGTCTCTAGCCAAAACACCCCAAGCTTCTTTATGTTCATGGAGAACCTAAAGACCTTTATTAATAACGTCTTCTTGGTGTTGTTGTTTTTCTAGTAACAGAGATGATTTTTGCTAATCCAAATCCCATGAAGGAGCACACAAAACATTTCCATCGACACTAAAAAGCCTACTTCCCAAATCCAAGTGAACCATTCATGGAATTCTAGCTGTCGAACTCCATCGATTTTCAGAGAAAGAGATGAGCTGAACCATAATAGGTGAACCCACTATTGGTGTATGCCCTAGAGGCCATCTTATTTTAACCGTTTTTACATACATTGTATTATGTTATTTATTTAATACACGAGGCATTTCATTTATTGTGTTGTTTATTATAAACATAATAAAGTCCTTAGAATAGTAAGTTCAATGTCATAGGACATCAAGTGGATGGCTTGATCGTGAGATCCTATTGGATAGAATCAGAACACTATTCTTAAATGTCCCTAGTCAAGTATTATTGCTAATTAGGACAACAATAATGCATTGAGACAAGTATGTGCATAGACTAATGGTCACATCTCACGGGTCATGAATATGAGATATCAAGTATTAACATAGATACATATTAGAGTAATGATGTATTAGATTGACCCACCATGAGAACACTACATGGATCGTTGCGTGAGTGTCATAAGTGATTCTCAAAGTAACAATGGTATATGTGGTCCTTTGACTTGAAATCACTACGATTCCTACATGAGGAGTTGTATGTTTTAATGCCATCAAATATAATTTGTAACAAAGTGATTATAAAGTTGGTTATTGAACATACCGTAAATCATGTAAAGGGATGTGAGTGACCTAGATGAGATTTGACCCTCTTGCATAACAGGAGCGATATCTTCGGGCTCTCTGATTGACTGAGACTACGAAATACATGACCATGCTCAAATGAGTCAATATGAGATATTGATCTCATTTGTTATTACAAAGTCTACTCAAGTATCAAGAAACGAAAGATTGAATTATACAAGGGTGACACGTTCTATGCCTTGTGTTCAATCTAGATATCTAAACAAAGGGACTAAAATATACAGAAACATTGGTCACGGAAAGGTTATGTCAAATCACTGACATTCTTATTACTTGGGTAGCAGTGATGTGTTGCTAGATGCCGCTCACTGCTTGTAATATTAAAATGAGATTTCAATATTATTGCCAACGTCATTAGAACTTGCAGGGTCACACACATAGAACAGATTAAGTTGGAGCAATTAGAATCCAACTTAGACTAGGGTTCTGTCGTAGGCCAGATTCATAACAGATGAGTCCAAGGTTGTACTGCTAAACCTACTACACTCTTACTCACATAAGGCAGTCACTATTATAAATAGTATTGCTAAGGGGCTGTCAAGGAGCATCAGTTGCAAACCCTAGCCACACCCTAACAGAAACAATGAATGAAAGAGTGACAGATTTCTTTTCTCTTCGCAGCTAGCACAGTGCAGGAGACGTGAGGCTCCAAGATCATAGACATTGGATGTTTGTGATTCTATTCGTGTGGACAATGTAGAGGTACCATCATCGCTGCGGTGCTAGTGATTTGCATGATCGTTTTTCGTCTGTCTTCAAGAGAAAACTCAAAAATCACATTTCATGACTCTTCTTTTCGCATGGATCCTTGGTGGGAATCCTTTTTCAATTGTGCATATGTCCACGAATTTCCCAACAGTGGTATCAGAGACACTTGCAAAACCATGATTTAGTCTTTTTTGTTTACATGTTGTATGAAATAACATGATTAGTTATTTTCTTTTTGGTAAAAGATATGATCTTTAATGTGTTATTTCAGAAATCGAAAGAAACATTTGCAAAAACATAATCTGTTTGATATGTCATATGTGAAACCATGATGTTGTTTTCGAAGCCATGAACATGTTCATATGTTCTGCGAAAACCGTTTTGTATACATGTATGTTTTAGCAAAAATTTCTTATATATATGTGACATATACAGTGCAGTGACACAAGGATTTTGGAAACCTTATTTTTGGTCTGCGATGACATCAAGTGTTAATGTTAAGCAAACCTTGTTTCTGGATAGCGGCACAAGGGGTCCTGTGACATGAAGTGTTCATGTTCTCTCGGTTATGAGGGTTCAAGTGTTGATACCCTAGCCCTCAAGGAGGCGCAAGAAATTTAGCTCTTATTTTTTGGTTTTGGTTTTGGGGCGCTGCCCCAAGCGCCGCAAGGACGTCCTCCCCTTGACGCCCGCCCACTAACTGGGCAGCGAGACCCTCGTGCTAACTCTGCATAGAGCATCTTTTCTATGGCGTGATATTCAATTATGTTTTTATGATTCACAAAGATAATAATGTTATTATTTTGACCTTTTATGTTCTTTGTGGTGCATGGTGCATAGTTATGGCCTTAGTCTTCTTGTTTTGCCTTTTTGGGTTATTTTAAAATATGACCTGCGTGTTGTGCCTTTTTCTTTATATTCTGATTGTACATTCTCTTCTCACCTAACTCCACCCGTATATAAAATGAGGTTTCTTTATACTTTGTAATGTAATCTTGATGTGGAGGCAAGAATACGGAATCATATGAGGACGTTAGTGGGAGATGTTTGGTGAAGCTGGTTCGCTTACTAGGTTTAGTTATTGATACTCTCGTTGGCTTGGGAGAATCAATGCGTTAGGAGCCATAACCATGTCACATTCTTTATATGCTTTATATGTATGAGATGTATAGATGTTTATGGTATGTTAAATAGTTTAACAAATGGTGAGATCTAATAAAAAAAATCTCTCAAAACAAATATTAAGTCATTGTTTGATGCGGTCCAATGCATGGCCCTCGTTAAGGCTAGTATTGATTAAGTGTTGGTCTGCCAAAGCAGGATGCCTTTATATATATTAGTAAGACGCGATATGATAAAGGTAATATCCAATTGTCAACCATTGGGTCTGACTTAACTAGGTAATTTCAATAGGATTGAAGGCTTAGAGGCATATAGTTGGGCTTTAGTCCATTTGATGGATTAGAATAAATGTTATTCACCCAACTATCCAAGAGTTGCATATGATGTAATTGGAAAATGTTTCCTACCTAAATAACTAAATTTTGAGTGATCAATCAAAGTTGACTCAAAGCTAGGTGAAATATGGATCTTGGCCCACTAGGAAATCTTACGATAGATTTTTTCGAGTCAATGATAAGGGTCATTGATTTGAATAAAAAAGTGGGAGGCATATTTAATTAAAGACCTTGTTAAATATGTTTATGGCATGATACTTATACTTTGCATATTTTCGTTGATAGATAATCATGGCAACAAATATTACAAATAACTTGTCATTGCGATCAATCCTTGAGAAGGATAAACTGTTTAGAACAAACTTTCTAGACTGGTACAGAAATATGAGGATTGTCCTCAAACACAAGAAAAAGCAGCATATTCCAGAGCACCGCGTTCCTGAGCCACCTGTTACAAATGCCCCTAGAGCTGAAAGGGATGCTTATAAGAAGCATCAAGATGATGCCTTGGATGCCGGCTATCTCACGTTGGCCACCATGAACACTGAGCTTCAGAAGCAACATGAGAACATGGATGCATATGATATGATCGTACACATAAAAAGGCTCTATCAAGAGCACGCTAGGCATGAAAGATACGAAGTCTCAAAGGCACTATTTCAGTACAATCTGGTAGAGGGTAGCCTTGTAGGTACTCATGTGCTCAAAATGATTGGGTAAATTAAGAACTTGGAGAGGCTTGGTTTCCCTTTGGGTTAAGAATTGGCCATTGACTTAGTCCTACAATCGTTGTCGAAAAAGTTATAGTCAATTCATTATGAACTACAGCATGAATGAAATTAACAAACCTCTGCCAGAGCTATTAAGCATGTTGAGAACTGTTGAGTAGAACAAAAATGAAGGAAAATGAAAGGCCATTATGATGGTCCAAAAGAATAATGACAAAAAGTAATTGAAGAAGCCTAAGGACAAATGGAAGGGTAAGGGCAAGGAAAAATCCAAGTCCAATACTTCCAGGTTGAAACCTATGGGTGGAGTGGCTACGGAAGGTATGTGCTTCCACTGTGGTTAGACCAGACATTGGAAAAGGAACTGCACAGGTACCTGGAGGAGCTTAAGAAGAAAAAGGGAAGTAAGACTTTCACTTCAGGTATTTTTGTTATAGAAGTCAATTTATCTACTTCTGCATCTTAGGTATTAGATATTAGATGTGGATTTCACATTTGTGTAAATATGCAGCATCTAAAGAAGAATAGACCATTAGCTAAGGGTGAAGTCGACCTACGAGTTAGAAATGGAGCAAAAGTTGCTACTTTAGTCATAAGGACTTATTTATTATCTTTGCCCACTGGGCTTGTTATTGAGTTGGAGAACTATTATTTTGTGCCTATTATTAGTAGGAATATCATTTCTGTTTCTTGTTTGGAAAAGAAAGGTTTTTCTTTTATAATAAAGGACAAAAGTTGTTTCATTTATTTGAATAATATTTTTTATGGTAGTGCACAACTGAGTAATGGACTTTATGTCCTTCATCTCGAAATACTCATCTATAACATAAATACTAAGAGGTTTAAATCAAATGATATGAACCCAACTTATCTCTGGCATTGTCGTTTGGGCCATATAAATGAGAAACGCATCTCTAAACTCCATACAGATAGATTCTTGGGCTCATTTGATTTTGAATCATATGAGATATGCGAGCCTGGTTTATTGGGGAAGATGACCAAAGCCTCATTCATTGGACAAGGTGAAAGGGCTAATGATCTTTTGGGCCTCATACATAGTGATGTATATGGACCCCTAAACACACTGGCTAGAGGTAGTTTTCAATACTTTATTACTTTTACTGATGATTTCAGTAGATATGGGTTTGTGTATCTTATGAAACACAAATCAGAATCCTTTGAAAAATTCAAGGAATTTAAGAATGAGGTACAAAACTAACTTGACAAGAGTATTAAAGTCCTTTGATCAGATTGAGGTGGAGAATACTTAAGCCAATAGTTTGATGATCATCTAAAAGAGTGTGGGATAATCTCTCAAATCACTTCTTTTGGAATACCACAATGGAATGGTGTTTCTGAAAGGAGCAACCAAACCTTGTTGGATATGGTCTGATCCATGATGAGTCATGCAGACCTTCCAGACTCCTTTTGGGGACATGCTCTATTAACAGCAGCTTTTACACTTAACAGTGTTCCATCAAAGATGATTCAAAAGACATCATATGAGATATAGATTGGGAGACGGCCCAATATGTCTTTCATGAAGATTTGGGGTTGTGAAGCTTATATGAAACGTCAAGTTTTTGATAAGCTTGGACCCAAATCAGATAAATGTTTCTTTGTGTGGTATCCCAAGCAAACCAAGGGATACTATTTCTACAATCCTATCGAGGACAAAATGTTTATCGCACAGACTGTTGTGTTTCTAGAAAAGGAGTTTATCTTCAAAGGAACCAGTGGGAGGAAAATAGAACCTGAAGAAATTCAAAGTTCACAGAATAGCAATGAACCGAGGGTGGAATTAAAGCACCCTCTATGAAACGTTGTGGAACAACAACCTGCTCTAGTAGCACAAGAACTGCATAGGTCTAACAGGATACGTCATCAACCAAAGAGATATATATTTCTCATGCCCCAACAAGGTGACATATTGCTCATGGATCAAGATGAGCCTGTGGCTTACCAGGAAGCCATTATGGGCCCAAAATCTGAGAAATGACTTGAGGCCATAAGATTTGAAATGGAATCCATGTATGCCAACCAAGTAATGTCCTTGGTTGATCCACTTGAAGGGCTAAAACTCATTGGGTGCAAGTGGGTTTTCAAAAAGAAAACTAACATGGATGGTAATGTGCATACCTTTAAGGCGCAATTGGTGACTAAGGGTTTCAAGCAAATTTAAGGTGTAGACTATGATGAGACTTTTTCCCTAGTTGCGATGCTTAAATTCGTTCGAATCTTGCTTGCTATTGCAGCATACCATGTTTATGAAATCTGGAAAATGGATGCCAAAACTGCTTTTCTTAATGAAAATCTTCTTGAGGATGTGTACATGATACAACTTGAGGGTTTTTCCACTCCACATGATGCTAGAAAGGTGTACAAGTTATAATGATCTATTTATGGATTGAAGCAAGCTTCCAGAAACTGGAATCTTCATTTTGATGATACAATACAATAATTTGGTTTCATTAAGAAGGAAGAAGAATCTTATGTCTACAAGAAGGTTAGTGGGGGTACAATTGTCTTTTTGGTGTTGTATGTAGATGACATACTACTCATTGAAAATGATATCCCTACCTTACAGTCTGTCAAGACTTGGTTAGGGAAATGCTTTTCTATGAAGGACTTAGGCGAAGCCACCTATGTATTAGGTATCAGGATCTATAGAGATAGATCACAAAGACTGTTTAGCCTAAGTCAGAGTACATACATAGACAAAGTGTTAAGATGATTTAATATGCATGAATCCAAGAAAGAACTCTTGCCTATGCCACATGGTGTAAGCCTATCTAAGGCTCATTCCCCCTTCAACCAGGACGAGAGGGATCACATGAGCAATATTCTATATACATCTACAATTGGATCTATCATGTATACCATTTTATGTACTTGACTAGACGTATCATATACTTTAAGCATGGCGAGTAGGTACCAGTCTAATCTCGGTGAGAGTCACTAGACTATTGTCAAGAACATCCTTAAGTACTTGAGAAGGACTAAGGATTCGATCTTGATATATGGAGCCGAGGAAGAGCTAGTTATAAATGGTTATATTGATGCTAGCTTCAAGATCGATAAGGACGACTCCAGATCACAATCAGGTTTTGTTTTTTCCTAAATAGTGGGCTGTGAGCTGGAAAAGCTCAAAGTAGGAGACAATCACCAATTCTACCATAGAGTCTGAGTATATTATTACCTCCAAAGTAGCAAAGGAGGCCGTTTGGATCAGAAAGTTCATTACTAAGCTTGGTGTAGTTCCTAGCATTGTGGACCCAGTGGACCTCTATTATGATAATAATAGAGCCATTGCACAAGCTAAGGAGCCTAGATCTCACTAGCGATCAAAACATATACTCACTAGCGATTGAAATATATACTTAGGCACTTCCATCTTGTTACCAAGTGGCCTCAATACTCAAGAGGGGGTGAATTGAGTATGTAAAGCAAGTTTGCAAATCTTTCGCAAATCATTTGAAAAACAATTTTCGTTGAAGCTATTTGATGATTAGAAATGATTGGATATATAAGATAAACACTTTTATCTATAAATGCAATAACCAAAGGGAACAATATTCAAGCAATTTAATAAAATAGTGCTTAATGTAAAGAGAAAGGTTTAGAGAAAACAAACACAATGATTTATCTTGGTTCGATCACTAATCCCCTTGTGATCTACGTCCAGTCCTCAAGCAACTGCTAGAGATTTTCTACTATTTTTTCAAACTTCAATAGGTGCTTGATAACCTTTACAACCTTGAGCACTCAACACTTTGGGATACCTCACCCTTATGCTTGAGCCTCTATTTCCAAGGGATACCTCACCCTTACAATTCTTGAGGGATACCTCACCCTCTCTAAATAGATTGTATAAGATTTAAATGAAAGAAACTCTCTCTAAAGCAAGTAATACAAATTGAAGAGCTATGGTATTTGGGATTCACACAAGTTCAAGCTTAAAACAGAGGGTTTTGTGAAATGATGAGAAAAACTTGTTCTAATGCTTTGTAGTGATTTTTCAGATTGATAGTTTCAGCTTTTCTAACCCTCTATTGAAGCCTAACAACTAAATTTATAGTTAAGGGCCATTTAGTGTCGTTGGTGGTAGACGTGAGCAATTAATGCTCATTAATATAGCCGTTACGAGCTTCTCTTTATTTTCCAGAACATAGACTAACCGGTTAGCCAAGCCCCCTAACCAGTTAGAGGCCCTTTAAGCTTAAAGGAATTTATTCTGTTTTGATAAATAACCGGTTAGGGATGTGTCCTAATCGGTTAGGACAACACAAAAATGGGTTCTGGGAAAGATGCTAACCAATTAGAGCTCCAGGATAATCGGTTAAGACATAATCAGAATGGTTTTTGAGTTGGAGAATAACTGGTTAGGTCTCTCACCTAATCGGTTAAGACAAAACGTTTTTGGCTTCTGAGAGTGAAACTAACCGGTTAGGTCTCTCACCTAATCGGTTAGGACAAAATCATTTTGGCTTCTGAGTTGTTATATAACCGATTAGCCACTTTGTCTAATCGGTTAGGCATTTGATAAATAACGAGCAAAGCCTCTGTTTGAACAAACTAACTAATTAAGAGTTAGTCCTAATCGGTTAGGGGCCTTAGAATTGGCTCCTAATAGGACGGATAACAGTTTTGTGTTTATTAAAAAACTGGTAAGTTCTCAAAAAGGCTTATTTCAATTTTGGCTTATACAAGGAGATTTTGAACCTAACTTAAAAAACCATTAACTATTGGTAGCATAATTGGCTTATTTCAAACTGGTAAGTTGTTCCAAAAACCTTTTGATCCTAACTTAAAAAATCATTTTGCAAATTCATTTTAAGGAAGCCATTTGAGCTTGAGGTGAATCCTTAATATACCTTTACACAAGATCTATAACCTACATGCTAAGCTTGAGTTCCTTGTGACTTGATCGTTGTGTATCCATTGCTTTTTTGTTTGTCGACATCAAAACCATTTGCATCTAGCCCATGTCAATCACACATCTTATTCGTGAGATCATCGATATAGGAGATGTGAAGATGTGCAAAGTACTAATAGATGATAACATCACAAATCCACTGACAAAGCCTCTTGTGTAGCAAAAGCTTGAGGGTCATACTAGATCTTTAGGCATTAGACATATGCCTGATTAGTTCTAGTGCAAGTGGGAGATTGTTGGTGTATGCCCTAGAGATCATTTTATTTTGACCATTTTTACATAAATTGTATTATGTTATTTATTTAATACATGAGACATTTCATTTATTGTGTTGTTTATTATAAACATAACAAAAATCTTATAATAATAAGTTCAATGCCATAGGACATCAAGTGGATGACTTGATCATGAGATCTTATTGGATAGAATCAGAACACTATTCTTAAATATCCCTAGTCAAGTATTATTGTTAATTAAGACAACAATAATGCATTGAGACTAGTATATGCGTAGACTGATGGCCACATCTCACAGGTCATGGATATGAGATATCAAGTCTTTACATGGATACATATTAGAGTAATGATATATTAGACTAACCTACCATGAGAATGCTACGTGGATCATTGCGTGAGTGTCATAAGCGATTCTCAAAATGACAATGGTATATGTGGTCCTTTGACCTAAAATCACTACGATTCCTACATGAGGAGTTGTATGTTTTAATGCCATCAAACATTATCTGTAACAAGGTGATTATAAAGTTAGTTATTAGACATACCGCGAATCATGCAGAGGGATGTGAGTGACCTAGATGAGATTTGTCCCTCCTACATAACAAAAATGATATCTTCGAGGGCCCTGATTGAGTAAGACTACGAAATGTATGACCATGCTCAAATGAGTCAATATGAGATATTGATCTCATTTGTTATCACTAAGTCTACACGAGTATCAAAAAATAGAAGATTGAACTATACAAGGGTGACACGTTCTATGTCTTGTGTTCAATCTAGATATCTGGACAAAGAGACTAAAATATACGAAACCATTGGTCATGAAAAGGTTATGTCAAATCACTGACATTCTCATTACTTGAGTAGCAGTGATGTGTTGCTAGATACTGCTCACTGCTTGTAATATTAAAATGAGATTTTAATTTTACTGCCAATGTCATGAGAACCTGCAGGGTCACATACATAGAACAGATTAAGTTGGAGCAATTACAATCCAAGTTGGAATAGGGTTCTGTCGTGGGTTAGACTCATAACAGATGAGTCCAAGGTTGCACTGCTAAACCTACTGCTACTCTCACTCATATAAGGCAGTCACTATTATAAATAGTACTGCTAAGGGGCTGTCAAGGAGCATCAGTTGCAAACCCTACCTGCACCTTAACAGAAACAGTGAATGAGAAAGTGACAGGTTTCTCTTCTATTCACAGCTAGCATTGTGCAGGAGACGTGAGGCTCCAAGATCACAGACGTTGGACGTTTGTGAGACTATTCGTGTGGACAACATAGAGGTACCGTCATTGCTGCGATGCTAGTGATTTGCTTGATCATTTTTCGTCTGTCTTCAAGAGGTAAACTCAAAAATCACGTTTCATGGCTTGTTTATCCACGGATTTCCTAACACCCACTCACAATCCCTTAGAGCATGTGTAATTAATTCTTTTTTCTTCCAACATCTTGGACAAAGAGAGGTATATAGGGGACCCCTCTATCTGATAACTTCAACTTGGTAGGAATAGCACCACTCAAAGGCCTCCAGAGGAAATTTAGAGTTCTAAGGAGGACATGATGACACCAATTTTTTTTTTCCATTTCACTCTGATTTTGTTGGACTCATTCCTCGAACCTGGTTGCTCAAATGAGAAAATCTAATCAATCTATAAGTTGATCTAACTGAGAATTACCCATCCTTAGTCTTCGCCTAACAAAACTCATCCTCATGATAGAAGTGGGTCAAATGTATGCTAGAAATCTACACACACTCAAAGGGAAGAAAAATATAGTGGCTAAGCTGTGTATCCCACCTCTTGAGATTTGTGTCAATCAATTCACAAAGGTTTGGAGGCCAAGATATTTTTAATGATGCAATTTTGGATTTTGGTTTGTTTGTCAGAAGCACATTCCGACTAAAAGAGAGCTTAAATTTATCAAGATTGACCCGCTAGCTAGAGGCTCAGATTTTTAAGTCATATAATTGGTTCAACATAGTGTAAGAGTTTTTCATGTGTAACATCTCAATAATTTTTGGAATAAAATATTATGATTAATACTTGCGTATTGGCTTGTGTAACATCTTATTTTTCATAAAAATATTTTTGTGAAGAATAAAATTTATTTCATTTAACTTGAATATTTTATTTAATTTTATTCTACAATAATTATTATTAATAAGAAGATATTAGAAGTATTTTAATAGATATAAGTAGATATTTATGAAAAATATTTATAAGAAGATATTTATGAATTAATTATTATTTTAATAAAAAAATTTAAGTGTCATTATTACTAAAGATAAAAATTTAAAATGTAATCATTACTTTATGATAAAAAAAATAGGTGCAACATTGCATATGAAGATGTGGTGCAACGTGCACCTATTAAGAACCACAAATAGCCATTCAAAATGGATATAAAAGGATGTTGCAGTAAAGAAACGTAGCAATAGAAAGAGAGAAAAAGAAAGAGTGGAAGTGTTGTAACCCAGGGAGAGAAACAGGAAAGGAGAGAAAAATAGAGAGAAAAATAGAGAGAAAGAAAAAGAGAGAGGAAGAAAGAAGGGAAGAGAAAAAGTAGAAATGAAAGAAAGAAAATTTTTTGCAAGTAAGAATTGAATTTTTTTAAATAAAAGCATGACATTAAGTATATGCTTTATTATTTTAATATTTTGTACATATTATTATTTTTATTAAATTTATTATGCACATGTAATGTTGTTAGATTATGAAAACTTAGTATTTGTTTGGTTTTGAAATGTTTATGATATTTGTTAGAGTTATTATAATTTGAATGTTGACTATTCCATGGAACCAATATAATAAACTATAAAATTATAATATTACTCAAAACTTAAGTTAAATAAATATTTTTAATTATATTGAGTTATTATTACCTTGACTTGAGAACATTTTATGATCTTTGCAAGGAGTGAACTATTGTAACATATGTACTTAATTTACACGGACTTTCTTATATTTACTTTAGTTTGGGAACAATTTTATGACCTTTATTTTAACTTTTGCAATGAAAAGATTTTTGTGCAATGAATGCACTATCAGGATCAGGACAAACTATTGATCATGATGAGAACCTGACAAACTATGAACTATGATGAAGACTAGACAACTATGGATTGTATTGTGGACTTTTAAAAGAACTATTAAATTAATTTTAAATCATAGTTGGTCCCTTGAAAAACTGACATTTAAATCTAATGATTCTAAGTTTTGTGAATTTTATTTAATTGCCATGATTTATTTATAGACTTTTATATGATGAATTTATTTGTAATATATTGGTGGTTTGCATTACTTATGTTTGTGTGTGATGGCAAGCAAGTGATTCAAGAAAAAGTTTGCACCTAACTATTGAGAAGACGGGGAGATGAATTTCCTTTTATGTTACCTGTATTAGTTAGTATGAGTATGTCTGACTTTACTGTTATGATATTAAAGTAACACTCTAGATAGGGTAGATTCTCTATGGAAGTGAAAGTCTTTGAGTAAATGTGAGACAAGAAGACATGAAAAGAATAACGAAAACTTTAAGGGTGGATTCCCTGTAATGAGGAACTTGCTTGTTGATGTTTGGAACTTGCATGTTGATGCTTGTTTATAATGTTGTATTGCATGATTTATTTATGCTGCTGAAATTATTTTATTATTGTCATACTTTAGTTATTATGTGATTTTCTGTATAATTTACACAACTAAAACTCATCATGTGTTTTCAAATGTTTTATAACTGTTCATTTTTTATTGAGAATTTTCAATTCTCACTTTGTTCATGGTGATTTCAGACTAACATAAAATACACTATGGTTATCACCATCAACTATGTACGGACTCTAGTTCCAGAAGAGGGGTATATATATATATATATTATTAAAAATATATGTATTATTGACTAAATAATAACTCTTATATATGTAAACTAAATAATGATTCTATTGCGATATTTTTTTCTCTAAATAGAGCTTATGTTCCTAATTTAATTTACCTTATATTTCGAAATTACTAGACTTTATTAGCAAAATTTGGAAATTTTATGGAATAAACTCACTAATTTTATTCTTATGGTCATTAAGAGTGACACCCTCGATTAAAAGCTTTGTTGTCAGATAATAATTTAATAATGGGGTTATAGTCGGCATTATATGGTTGTTAATTTTTATTTTAATAATTTTGTTAAAATAAAAAATTAATAATAAAAGTGTTTGCAATTATTATTATTATTATTATTATTATTATTATTATATTATATATATTATATATGATTTTTATTTATATGATTTTAATTCTTTCTCATGTCGAAAGAGTTAAAGTTAATATTTACTTAAAAAACTAAATACAAATAAAATATTATTAGTCCGGCATTGTCAGAATTAAAATTTAATAATTACATATATGGGAGAAGTGTTTAAAGACAACAACAAAACCCATATAAATACACTTTTTTTTAAAAAAATCTTTAAAAAAATACTTATGCATATTTTTAAGTGTGTTTCGATGTAACTTTAAAAATAAGTAGAAGTTAAAAAAAAAAAAGCTGAGTTACTACTTTTTTAGAAGTTTATGAAAATAGTGGAAGAAAATGTGATTTTTAATATAATCTTATGACAAAAATAACCTATGTCTTTATTAAAAATTACATTTCATGTCCTCAATTTTTCTCCTTTGTGAACCTTATTCACAAACGTCTATTCCATTATGGCGGGTTTGGTGAACCAACCCGACAACCCGACCTAACGACCCGATGACCCAATAAAACGACGTCATTTTGCCTATATTTAAATTTTTTTTATTATTTTTTCTTACAACCCGATCCATGACCAACCCGACCAACCCCTTATCAACTCCGAACCAACCCGATTTTAATAATTCCAAGTTGGTGGGTTCGGTTATTCAAACTTTTCCCCTCTACCCGAACTCGAACTCACATGATTGGTTTGGATTTTTTTCTCCCCCAAACCCGACCCGAACCGACCCGTGTGCACCCTTAGTGAACCTTATTCACAAACGTCTATTCCATTATGGCTTATGCCTTTGCTTTGTGATTCATGAACACCGCTCATCTCACAAGTTCACCTCATCTCAAGTAATAATAGTAGATTATAGTTTTTGCTTAATTTTTGTATAATTTATTTTGACGCTATATATCGTGTGGTTTGGTTCCATTAGATTTTTTTTTCTTGATTTCATTGGGATTGTTGTTTGCTATATGCTTAGATTTTTTGTTTTTTGTATAATCAACGATGTTATTTATGTTGAGATTTTTTTTTCATAGATCTCTCTGTAATCTCTTTAAATTAAGGGATTGTACAACTGTAGTATATATTCTGATATCCTTATTTAAGATCCTTTGCTATTCTAATTTTTAGGCTAATTTGTTTTCCTATCTTGTAGCTCCATTTGTACTATAAGTACTAGTTGTACGTACTCATTTATCATATAGAGTGAATATCAATCAATTTATTTTTTCTTCTTTCAAGTTGGTATCAAAGCATATTTTTTTTTTTTTGAAACCTTTGTCAAAATGAGTGAAAAGAGTATTGAATCATCTGGAAGAAAATCAATTATAGTTGTTCAATCTGAAGGCGTTTTTAATGCAGGGACCATTCTTAATGAATCAAATTATGATGTTTGGTCACAACTGATAGAGATGCATATTGCTAAAAGAGAGATACTCTCTTATATCTGGGGCAAAATGAAGCAACCTACAGAATCAGAGGATGGATATGAAAAATGGTATGCTAAAAATCAGAGAGTGAAAAGATGGCTATTGATGTCCATGACACCAGAAATTATGAAGAGGTATTTACGTATACCTACTGCCCATGAAATATGGAGTGCCTTGTCAAAGGCATTCTATGATGGAAGTGATGAATTGCAAGTCTTTGCTTTGAACCAAAAAGCTTTTGCTACTAGCCAAAATGGAAGATCTCTATTTGAATACTATGGAGGGCTGGTTGAAATCTTTCGAGAATTGGATCATTGGGATACTGTGAACATGAAAGATCCTGATGATACAATTACATACAAAAAGTCCATCGACCGATTAAGAGTCCTTATATTTCTCGCTGGATTAGATGGTGTTTTTGAGCAAGTTCGTGGAGAAATTTTACGCAGGGATCTAATTCTAGGATTGGAAGAATGTCATGGATTGATTCAGCGAGAAGTAGTATGACATGCTACTTTGAAGGGAGAAACTAGACACTCTGAAGCTGCAGCAATGGTGACTCGAAATCGACAAAAAATAACCATAAGTGTAGACAAATCTGCTTATAAGTGTACCCACTGTGATCAAACTGGACATACCAAAGATTGCTGCTACGAACTTGTGGGATATCCAGAATGGTGGGATCATAGTCGAGCACCCAAAAAGAGGGGTTCCAAGAATGCTTCAACTGCTGCTATTGCTAAAACAAATACAGATGATGATAATGCAAAAAGGGGCTCATCGTTGGTGACAACAACAAATACTAATGGTAAGGCTTTAAATATTTATACACCTGTTTCTAATAATGTATGGATAATTGATTCTGTGCTACAAATCACATGACTTTTGATTCTAGACGGATTGCACATCTTAGACCCTCTTCACAAAAATTCATTTCTACTGCCAATGGTAATGAGGCCTCAATTGTTGGGGAAGGATCTTTATCTCTCACCAATACTTTAAATCTAGACTCTGTTTTGGTTGTCCCATCTTTAGATTATAACATTTTATCTATTTCTCAAATTACCACATCCTTATCATGTGTTGTTATTTTTTGGCCTGATTCTTGTGTTTTTTAGGACATCCAAACAAAGCAGACGATTGGTTGTGGTATTAAGCGAGGGAAACTGTATTACTTGGACTTGACATCAAAAGGTTGTAATGTGCTACATCAAGCTCTAACAGTGGAAAGTTCTAAACAGAATAAGAATAAAGCTGAAGTTTGGCTATGACATCGACGGTTGGGGGCCATCTAAAATGTGATGTATGTGAACTTGCAAAGAGTCGCCAAACTTCATTTCTATTAACATTAAATAAAAGTCCTATTCCTTTTATGGTTATTCATTCTGATGTGTGGGGGCCATCTAAAATTCCAACTTTAGGTGGCTCACATTAGTTTGTTACTTTTATTGACCATTGTACTAGAGTGACTTGGTTGTGGTTAATGGAGTCCAAGAGTGAGGTAAACTTGTTATTTCAGAAGTTCTATAAAATGGTTAAAACTCAGTATAATGCACAGATTCAGGTTCTTCGGAGTGACACTGGAGGAGAGTATCAAAATTTTGAATTGCAATAATTTTTTGAAGTAGAAGGCATTATTAATCAAATAACTTGTTCCAATACACCCCAACAAAATGGGGTCGCAGAGTGGAAAAATCATCATTTGTTAGAGATTGTTTGTGTTGTATTAATAGAGGCTCATATGCCATTGTCCTATTGGGGGGAAGCTCTTGCTTTTACGGCATATTTAATTAATCAAACCACCTCGCGATCTATTGAATTTCAAACACCTTTCAAAGCTCTTAATGATGCTATTATTGCTCCAATAGTTCCAAATTTACCTCCGCGGGTCTTTGGATGTGTAGTGTTTGTGCATATTCACAAACATCAACATAATAAATTAACCCCACGAGCTTTTACGGTGCGTTTTTCTTGGATATGCTATGCATCAAAAAGGATATAGGTGTTATTATCCTCCAACATAGCGCATGTTTATAAAAATGGATGTGGTGTTTCATGAAGAATTAATGTATTTTTCATCTAAGTCTGAAATTCAGGGGGAGTATCAAAAGGAATATGACCTTGTAATATGCTGTGATGTTCATGATACTAGTGTGATTAGTCTGGATCTTGATATCGGTCCACATTTAGAAGATGAAGATGTGATTGCACCACAAAATACAAATCCATCAATAGAAGATGAAGAAGTAATTGGACCACAAACTGCGAGCCCATCAATTGAAGAGCTTGAATACCTCAGTAATATACCACACCAATCGTCTACTGAGAATGCACCTATTCTCGAACTTGAATTGTAAAAAAATAGCTTCCAGTGCGTCTCAATCGAGGTATTCCTAAACCTACATATGAACCTAAAATTTCTAGTAGAGTGAAATATCCTATGAGTCATTATGTGTCTAATAAAAATTTGTCAGAATCAAATAAGTCATTTGCAAATCAATTATCTGCTATAACTATTCCTAACAGTGTGTAGGAAGCCTTAGCTGATCCAAGGTGGAAAGCTGCTATGAATGAAGAAATGAACTCATTACAAAAGAATGAAACATGGGACTTGGTCGATTGCCCAAAGGGAAAGAAGCCAGTGGGGTGTCGATGGGTGTACACCGTGAAGTATAAACCAGATGGTGGAATTGAACATTTTAAGGTAAGATTGGTGGCAAAAGGATATACTCAAGCCTATGGGATTGATTACACTGAGACGTTTGTACCTGTAGCTAAAATCAATATTGTCCGAGTACTGTTGTCCTTAGCTGCAAACTTGGATTGGCCACTATAACAATTTGATGTAAAAAATGCTTTCCTACATGGAGAATTATTGGAAGAAGTTTATATGGAACTTCCGCTATGGTGTATGATGCCAGAAAGGCATAGCCAAAAGGTTTGCAGATTGAAGAAATTGTTATATGGGCTGAAACAATCTCCGAGAGCATGGTTTGGAAGATTTACAAAGTCTATGACAGCTTTTGGATACCATCAAAGTAACTCAGACCACACTTTATTTTTAAAGAAACAACAAGGTAAGATTACTACCCTTATTATATATGTGGATGACATGGTGGTTACAGGGAATGTTCCAGAAGAAAGGAAGGCATTGCAAGAGTACTTGTCTAGAGAATTTGAAATGAAAGATCTCAGTTCCTTGAAGTATTTTCTCAGGGTCGAAGTCTCTAGATCCAAGAAAGGTATTTTTTTATCTCAAAGAAAATATGCATTAGACTTGTTGCAGGAGACTAGTATGTCAGCATGTCAACCAACTGCTTCACCAATAGAGGAAGGCTTGAAGTTACATACTACAACAGATCAAGTACCAGTTGATAAAGGAAGATATCATAGGCTTGTGGGCAGATTAATGTACTTAGCGCACACAAGACCAGATCTTGCTTATGCACTGAGCATTGTTAGTCAATTTATGCATGATCCCAGCGAACAAACATATGAATGTTGTCATGTATATATTGAGGTACTTAAAGTCTGCTCTTGGGAAAGGGATATTGTTCACCAAAAATGGAAACCATCAAGACATCGATGTCTATACATATGCTGATTGGGCTGGGGCAATAGATGATAGGCAATCAACTTCAGGTTACTTCACATTTATGGGTGGTAATCTTGTTACATGGAAAAGTAAAAAGCAACATGTTGTCACCCTTTCAAGTGCAGAAGCTAAATTCAAGGGTATGGCACTTGGCTTCTACGAAGCCTTATGGTTGAAACATCTTCTGGAAGATTTGGGTTATCCATCTAGGCAACCAATTCAGCTTTATTGTGACAACAAAGCTGCATGCGACATTGCTCATAATCCAATTCAACATGACCGAACAAAGCATGTTGAGGTGGATAGACTTTTCATCAAGTAGAAATTAGATTCAAAGATTTTAGAGTTGCCTAAGATTCGATCTGAAGATCAATTAGCTGATATGCTTACTAAAGTAGTATCAAGTAAATTTTTTTCAAAATATCTCTGCAAGTTAGGCATGGATGATATCTATGCACCAACTTGAGGGGGAGTGTTGAGATTTTTTCTCCATAGATCTCTCTATAATCTCCTTAGATTAAGGGATTATACAACTGTAGTATATATTTTGATCTCCTTATTTAGGGCTCTTTGCTATGCTAATTTTTAGGCTAATTTGTTTTCCTATCTTATAGTTCCATTTGTACTATAAATTCTGGTTTTACCTACTCATTTATCATATAAAGTGAATATCAATCAATTTATTCTTTCATCTTTCAAGTATTTCTTAGTTAATCATGTTCGTTTTCTTTCTTAGGATTGCCAATATTGTACTATTTCTTATTTTCATAATGTTTCTTGTTTAATCAGGTTTAATTGACTGTGCCATTAGGATTACCTGTTGCTAACTAGTTAATGTTACTTTTATTACCAATTTGTCTTGTTTTACACTAGGATACTCACCCGTGCATTGCACGGAATAATTATAGTTTTGTTTACAAATAGTCTAATATTATAATCTATGTTGAGATTAAATGATGCATTATAATTATAAATTAAAGGAGTTGAGAAGTTGAGAATGGTTGATGGCTGAGAAGAGTGAAAGATATAGGTTATGTTGATGGGACTACATCTTTTTAGTTGCATTATTGATGGACTGGCGTAAGACTGTAACGTACAGATTAGTCTAAGTTATATCTTAGAAAGCTAAATTAAAATGATTGGAAGGTTGTCAAAATTTTATCAGATAATAGAGTAAATAATAGCACATTATAAGAGCTTTTTTTTTTACCCAGGAAAAAGGCACTCATATTATTTCATGAAGAAGTAAAGCATCAATACAGGTAGGGGCATAATTAAAAATGTAGGGACTAGCATACAATCTAGATGCCCTTGCTAAAGAATGAGCGACTTGATTCGCTTGCCTCCTAGTGAAACTGACCGAACAGTTTTGAGATGATTGAAGAAAATTTCTGCATTTTCCCATAATAGTTCCATATTCAGAATAATTTAGTGCACTGTTTTGAAGACCATCAACCACCATTTTGCAATCTATCTCAAAGAACACATTGGAAAAGTTCATATCAAGGATCCATGAAAAGGCTGAGAGTAAAGCCATGGCCTCAGCTTCATGAACAGGTGGGGAGCCAAACTGCCATAGTGTCTTGGCAGAAACTAAGGTACCTTGATTATCTCGGATGCATATTCCAATTCCAAATTGCCCATCTTCTTTAAAATGGCTGCATCAGCATTGCATTTTAACATACCTCAGGGAGGTTTTTGCCAACCATTATGATCTTGATTTGTTGAATGAATCTGGGGAGCATGGTTTCTTGCCTGAGCTAGCTGCCAGCCTCGCAGAGAATTCAAAGCAAGTCAAATTGAGACAGCAGCAGGTTGCTGAACATCTTCCTATATTTTTTCATTTCATCTCCTCCATAAACACCAGAAAATGGTAACCATTTGGGACATAAGTTGTGCAATGGTTTTTCTAGCAAGTCAAAGAGTGCCTCCTGGAAGCCATCAGCGTTATTTACGATTGGTTGTATTTGATCCCACAGGCCTAGCACATTCCAAACTTCTCTCGCCTGGTTGCATTCGAAAAAAATATGCCAATCCGTCTCATGGCCACTGTTACAGAAAAGGCATATGCTAGAGTATTGCACTCCTTTTGAAAGAAGACGGTGCCTGGTTGGGAGGCAACCCCTCCCCATTCTCCAAGGAAGAAGCTTCATCTTTTGTGAACACTTTAGTTTCCAGATAAGCATCCAGTTTCCAGGCTTTCTATAAGCTTCATTTTCAATGAGAGATTCCATTGTATAGTAGTAGGCAGATTTGACTGTGTAATGGCCATGCTTTGTCAAATTCCAAATAGCCTAGTCAGGATTATTAAGATGATATAATGGTAACCTCATAACCCCTTCAACATCACGACCATTAAACAGATTATGGACTAACTCAGTTTGCCAAAAACTAGTGGAAGGGTCAATCAAATCACATACCCGTAAATGCTCATAGCCCGCAACAGGGGTGCTTGTTACAAAAGGATTATCATTGGTTCGCAACCATGGATCTGTCCAAACGTTGATTTTGCTTCCATCTCCTAAACGCCACCTTATGCCTCCTTTTACCATAGCCTGTGAAGCATGGATGCCACACCAAACATAGCTAGGATTGTGTCCCAATTAGGCATCCAAGAAATCTCTATTCGGGAAGTATTTAGCTTTGAAAACACGAGAAACGATAGCATCATTGTTGGAAAAAAATTTCCAACCGTGTTTCCTTAGCATGGCAAGATTGAAACCATATAAGTGACGAAAACCCATACCTCCATATTCCTTTCGCATGGTTAGTTTATTCCAGCTGAGCCAATTGATACCTCATCCAGAGTTTCTATTGTTTCCCCACCAGAAGGAGTTGAGCATCCTTTGGATTTCATCACCCAAAGATGACGGGAGAAGAAAAGTGCTCATACAGTAAGCAGGTATTGCCTGAGCAACAGATTTTATAAGAATCTCTCTTCCAGCGTTAGAGAGTCGTTTCCCTGACCAGTGTTGTATCTTCTTCCATATTCTATCCTTGATGTAGTTGAAAACTGCTTTCTTTTTTCTTCCAATCATTGACGGTAGTCCCAAGTATTTGCCTGTACCCAAGCATTCTGTCATACCCAATAATGATGAGATTGCATCACGAACACCTTGTTGGGTGTTTTTGCTGAAAAAAATTTGAGACTTCTATAAATTGATAGCTTGGCCAGATGATTTTTCAAAAATAGTTAAGATGTTACAAAGAATAGCTACTTCTGAATCAGTGGCCCTGCAAAAAAGAAAATAATCATTAGCAAATAATGTGTGTGAGGATGGGTGCTCCTCTACAGACTTTGATGCCATGGATATCGCCCCTTGCTTCAGCTTTCTGTAGGAGAGTTAAGAGACCTTCCATACATATAATAAAGAGATAAGGGGATAGTGGATCGCCCTGTCTTAGGCCTCTTCCAGGGATAATAGGACCAATTTCCTCCCCATTTACAAGGACATTGTATTTAACTGATTCCAAACACATAGATATCCACCCAGTCCACTTGCTATCAAAACCCATATAGAGCATCATATTTTTCAAGAAGCCCCAATCTACTTTATCAAAAGCCTTACTAATGTCAATCTTTAAAGCAAGTTCACCAAACTTTCCATTCTTTTTACAATTCATGTGGTGAATTGTTTCAATGGCCACCAAAACATTATCAAGAATGGATCTTCCTTTTACAAAAGCTGACTGTTCCTGTGAAATACACTTTGGGAGGAAATGTTTAAGGCGATTAGCAAGGACTTTGGAAATAATTTTATACAAAACGTTACAGAGAGAGATGGGTCTCAAGTCCTTCATAGTGTCAGGATTATCCTTTTTTGGAATTAGGACAATATTGGTACTATTCAACTCAAGGGGAAAAAAACCTTGTTCAAGCCAGTGAACTCCAGCATAGAAAATGTCTTCTCCACAAAGATACCAAAAGCGTTTGAAGAAAGCTGAATTTAAGCCATCAGGTCCAGGAGATTTGTCCGGGTGCATTTGTGAGAGAGCTTCCTTGAACTCGAGAATATGGAAAGGCTTTAATAAGAGCTCATTATCATGAGAAATGATTCTAGGATGGATGCTGTCTAGGACTTGTGCGTAGTCCCCCTCTTGTCGAGAATAAAGATCTCCAAAGTAACTCTTTACAATATTAGCAAGTCCCTCTTGGTGCGTCACAGTGACACTATTTTCATCCCCAAGTTGCATGATGGCATTGCGTTTCTTCCTTGAAGATGCAATTGCATGGAAGAATTACGTAACCAAAACACCTTTGCACATTGTTTCCAAAAAGATTCTTCTTGGGCAAGCAATAAACTAAATTGATACCTCGTTTCATCATAGAGCTTAACTAAATCAGGGTCATTTTTTCCCCCTTAGTAATTCAAGCTATCTTCGATAGGCTATGATAGGAACACGAAAACGAGATCTTATCCTCTTTCCCCAACCATTCATTTCATCAGTGCAGTTATGGAGGCGGGGAAGTAGATCATTAGAGCATTCTTTATTCCATCCTGCGACTACAATCTCTGGCAACTCCACTTCATCCAGCCAAGAGTTTTCAAATCTGAATTTCCTATTCTTACCAACTTTTCTTTTGTCATAGAGCTTTAGCAGAATAGGAGAGTGATCACTTCTGCTAGCAACAGTATTTAACAGTCGACAATCAAGGAAAATAGTTAACCAGTCTTGGCGAGCAAAAGCTCTATCAAGTCTTTCCTCCACTTCATCATAAGAGTTAGAAACTTGATAAACTAAATCGCAAATATTTGGACGATTAATGAACAAAATTCGATTATATCAACATATTTTTTATAAAATCTAAATTAATTTAACTAATAATATATAATTTAATTAGTTGTTAATCATTTGTTAACTTATATGGTTTATCAAAAGTAACTACACTTTCTAAGTATCAGAAATAAAGGAGAAAGCATTGAACACCCACTTATAATAATTAACTTGCATTTAGCTTAGCTATTTGACACAAACACAGGGCTAGAAAAGCAAAACCAACAGCCGAAAAAAGTGAAAATCAACACCTAAGCCAGATAAGGAAACTAAACCATGATTGAAACTTAAGACAGAATTCATTACAACTGAAAATCTCAATAATTTACGTTTATAAGAAAATATAGAAAATATCTTCATATTCAATGAGGTCCCTCCAAAACTCCAGAATGTGTCCCCTTTGTAACTGACTCTATTTGCAAAACAGCAAAACTAATACCAACCCATGCCTATATGGCATTGGTTCGGTCTTTCTGCCACCCAAAGCAAACTCCATCATCCCCTAACACCATTTGTTTCCTAAACACGGATTTGAGGTTGAAAACGATCCAATGAACTTTCAACATATGATGCAGGAGAATGCACTAAGAAAAAGATGAACATTCTAGATAACTATAGATTGATAATAACTAATGAACAGTATAGTGACAAATCGTATAAAGCAAACCAGTGGTTGTTTCCCTACGGCCTGAGCCTTAGACAAAACCACACTCCATGCAAGCTGCATATTATGATGATCAGGAGACATCAGAGTCAGAATCCGGATCCAAGTCTATTACTTCTACAACAGAGCAATCTGGGAAAGCCATATATATACAAATAAAATGGAGCTCACGTGAGATAGACACTGTTATCTAGGGGTGCACATTTATCTGACCCGACCCGACGACTCGGACAACCCGACCCGATTCAACTTAATTGGTTCGGGTTAGTTTGGGTAATCGGGTCTGTTCGGGTAAAATCCGACCAATCCGTCCATTAATTGGTTCGGGTGACGGGTCCAATGAGCCAACCTGATGACTCGACCCAATGACCTGATTAAAACGACGTCATTTTGTCTAACCTGACCACTTAAGGTGGATAATCCGACCAATCCGACCAACCCAATTACCCAATCCGCGAACTCGATTACACAACCTGCGAACCCGACCAAATCGACTGATCCAATTACCCAACCCGAACTAATCCGATTCTAATCGAGTTGGTTCGGTTCAGGTTACTTAAATTTTTTTTCATAATCAGACCCGACCTTACTTAATTAATTTAAATTTTTTTTATCCCTAAATTCGATTCAACCCAACCCGTGATCACTGATACTGTTATACAATAGGAATGTAGGAGAAGGGAGTTGTTTACAATATGGGAAAACTTGGAAAAGCATAACAAGTGAAAGCATATATCAAATGACAAGACTGATGGTTCTCACCACATAGTTATACCTATGGCACCGCTCAAGCGCATGGTGTGTCCATAGGAGAATCATCAGGAATCAACTCTGCAGCCAACAAAGGAGAGGGTCAACAAAAGCAGAAAAACTGTGAAACAAATTGGTGACATGACTTAACATGGATTGGAATTCGTGACTACTCAAAACCAACTTTAGTAATAAACAAAACAAAGTTATCGTATTCTTCTCATATTTTTTTTAATATTATTTATTTTATTTATCTTATTATTATTTTTCACTGACACCATTTAAAAGAATGTTAATAATATATATATCTCTAAAAAAATATATAATAATTTTTTCTTAAACAAAATTATTTATTTTCAGATTGTAACCAAAACAATTTTTTACCATCTTTGGGTATTATTAAATTGAGATTATACTATATTTTTAAATTACATCAACGATAAATGGATCTTTATTGAGTTAATTTATACGGAAAATTACTCTAAAAGAATAGTAGCCAAGAAAATAATCTATGCTATTAGAAAGGAGATAATATGAAATAAAATAGACCAAGACATGACATGAACTAACATATAATCCAAAGAAATTGAACTTCAAATGATAATACAAATAAATATTAAGAATGGGATAAACTTTTGTAAAAGTGAGTTTACTTTTAAAATAAATAAATAAATATTTATATATCATTATTTCTAAAAAATATATTGAAATCTTATTTAATTTAAAAATTTAAAAATAAATACATCTTATTTATTTATTATAAAATCAACTCATTTTAAAAATATCTATTCCTTTGAAATGATAATTCATACATGGTCCTGACTGTTAGATTCCACCTACATCACTTCCAAAGTGAGTTGTCATAATCACACACTTTTGTATTTCCCGGGCAATCAAAATTTACCACTTTTGATTGATGTGAAACACTTTGTATAAAAACAGGCGTGAAGTGGCTAAATTCTCATCCTACCCATAAACAATTATTTATCACATGCTATTACAAACAGATTTAAATTATAAATAATTTTCTTTAAGTTTTCAGAATATCCTTTAATTGAATTAATTAGAGATTATCTATTCAGGATATATAGTACATTGTCAAAGTAGAAACTCACTAAATAGTAATTTTTTCATACATACAAATGCCAACTTTGATTGCAAGACAACCTCATTAAACAACCCAATACATAAGTATATATCTTTCTAGTTATCAAAGGAACAACAGACTATATCTTCAAACAAATAGACCCATATGATCTTCTCATTATATTATTTTCTCATCAAAATAGCCTTCATCATTCACTTCATATGTCAAACGCTTATCAAATGTTATTTCTTCAACACATATACCATATGTAAAAGATTAAATAATTTGAAGAAAATTAAGGGTAAAAAATTCAATAATATTACATACATAATCCTTTTATAATCAAAATTTAAAATACAATATAATTTGCGTAGAAGTGTTAATTATATATATATATATATATATATATATATATTAAAGAATGGGTAGAGAAGAATGAAATAAGTTCAAATTAACAGTCATTAATATTGAATATAAATATTTTTAATATTGTAACCATTATTTAAAATATACTATTTCCTAGGGTTTTTTTTTGTTACACAAACTATCAATCACCCAATGAGACTAATTTTTCATGATATGACAAAGCACCTACTCACCAATCCTTATACGTGATATTTTTTTCCATAAAACAAACTTTGGACAAGCTGAGGATTACGTATTTAAAAGGTTCAGCCCATTTCACTCAAAGTTGTTTTAAGTATATTATTCAACAAACAGTACTGAAAAGATAATAGGTGAATTATCAATTTAATTTGGTTTCAATGTCAAAAATAAATTTCCTATTCAAAACTATAGTCAAATAGTCAAATATCGATAAATCATAATGCAATTGTCAAATTAGTGATTAATTCCATTCACAGATTTCAGCGATTGTAAAATTCAAAACATGATTATACATTATTATAACGTCTAAGAAAATTGTTGCATTTTTTTGTATATAAAAGAAATTTTTTTGTTGCATATAATTTATATGTTTAACGTCATCTTAAAAAAATATAAAAATCAAAATATAAATTTAAATCGCTGTAAACGATAATAAAATAATAACCTTTTTATGACAACCAAGCCAAAACCTTTTTTTTAGATTATATTAGTGGTAATTTTGATGTGACATTTGGGAAAAAAAGTAAAATTCAATGAAAAGTTCATAAATGACTATATATGATAATAAAATTGTTCCATTTTTATAAATCATTGTATTCATTTATAAAACAATAATAAGAGAGCATCAGACAAAGATAAAGTTCACCTATTTAATATGATTTAAAAGTATGTGCATAAAACACAGAAATATTGGACTTTGGACTAACCCCTTGTTTAAACAACTTAGTAAATATATTACGTACCACAGCTTCAACTACAATTACCTTTAAGTTTCACATAATTTTAAAATAAAATAATGTAGAATATCTATTCACAAAGAACTGTATACTATGGAGTTGCGCAAACAATTCCAAATAATTTTCCAATAAGTCAAACAAATAAAACTAAACATGTCATGGATTTACAATGTAACACAAAAGGAAATTCAATAGGCTGGTTTATATAATAATATAGACTTGCCATATGCATGAGTAGGAAGTTACCAAATGCAAAATAACGTCTCCAAAGAATCACATCTAATTCTCCACAAAATCTTAATATAACCAAGAATCCAAGCAAGATATTAAATGCATGATTAGAACCATGCCAAGTAATTGTTTAAAAACACCACCAAAGTAGTAGAGAACACATGTGCAGCTATTAGTTAATACAAATTTTTAATAAGTCAACAACTTAGCAACTCGAATTGAAGACTGCAAACACCAAAAATCTAAAGACATTATGGAAATTAGGAATCTTTGTAAGTGATAAATATTATTTTTATATATTAGTTAATCATCATATTCAGCATTTTAAACTTATCTTATGCTTAGTAAATTAGTTTTGGTTATTATTTATAAGTTTGAGTTCAAATTGAGCTTAGTTATATTTTTTAGCGTTATGATAATTTTACATTATTTCTATATTTAAGGCATAACTTGAGTTATAGACATCTACAAATTATGAACTTTATCTCGTAGGAAACCCAAGAGGAAGTTCTACAACTTTGATGAAGAGCTCAAGAGCTGAATCGGATGTATAGTGGGTCATATTGAGCCTGGAAGTCAGAACAGATGTGCTGTCACTGGAACCTGAGTAGTGTAAAAAAATTGGGTCGTATCTTGGGTTGTAGAAGTTAGAATGGGTTGAAACCAGTTCCATTGAAAAGCAGAGACAAAACTCTTCAACTTTCATGAGACTAATTATCAAAATGATAATGTTTTGATAGAATGTTTAACATTTGAAGGGAGATGACGGGATCTAGGAGTTGTTAAACATGTTTTGGCCATAACTTCTTCATTAGGTGTCCAAATCTTACAAATTAGGTGTCTAATTAAAGTTAATTAGAAGAGGAAGAGTCTAAGCTAGGAACAAACCTGTGATTACATTTTTAGTATCTGTTATGTGGGAGAGAGAGCCCAAAATCGAGACCATATTTTTCCATCCAGATACCACTTCTCTTTTTCTCTCTTGCTCCTTCCCCATCTCCTCTCCTCTCTTTTTACTTCTCTTTTACATTTCTTCTTTTTTACATTTTTTTACTTTTATTTTTTTGTTTGTGCTCTCTATTCATGGAGAGCTAAAGCTTTGTAATCAATCCTAATGATTGAAGCACTCTTGATGTTTAATTTTGAGACCTTGCAATGAATGTTTTCAATCTTGTTGTTAATCAAATTTCTCTCCTTTGTCTCTTGATTTTGTTGCATCTTGACTAAGTGCTTAAATCAGTTTTAGTGTTCATGTGATAGTTGCTTAACTATCATGTGTTTACAAAAACTAGATAATGCATCAAAGGTGTTTGATGTATTGTCTAGCTAGCATGAATTCTGGTATGAGGTTGATTTAGGGTTAGATAGATACTTAATTCATTTTTTGTTGATTGACCAAATCATAGGTGCTTACCTAGTAGAGAATTCATGCTTTGATGATGATATCATATGAGATTAGGCAATGCACCAAAGGTGTTTGATGAATTGCCTAACTTGGTTGAATACTAAGTTTTAGGTTGATTTAGGGTTGAATGGATGCTAACTTCATCTAACGTTAATTAATCAAATGCTAGATGCTTATCTAGTAGAGCATACCAAGAATCTGGTTAGCATGTGAATGAATCCATAGTGGTCAAGGATGAATCAAACTCAAGAGTTGTTGATTTCCTTAGATTGGTTGTTTTTTCTCATTTTGTTTACAACATTTTACAACATTTTAATTATTGTTTCTTAATTACTCTTGCAAACCAAATCCCCTATTAACCCCTTAATATAATTGATTAATTAGAGTGATTTAAAGACTCGACTCGATTACGCCACATACTATAAGTTTTTGGTGAATCGGTTAACAAATCTCACCTAATTTGATAGCCTCGGTAGTTATCAAATTTTGACGCCGTTGTCAGGGATTATTCTAAGTCAATTCAATCATATTAGGTGTATATTGAACTATTAACCATTCACTAACCCCTGTTTTGCTTATTTAAGGTGGTTTTCATAAGAAAAAACCTTCATCTAATGGAATTTTGGTAATTATTGTATAGAATTTTGTGCTCAGAATGAGTTGAAATTTGGTTAGTTGAAGGAAAATGGGGTTTTCCACATGGCTCATTATTAAAGCGATGAGGTCGTTCCTATCTCAGCCAAATTCTATCGTTTAGACCACTTTTTCCATTTTTTGAATTTTTGTATTGCAATTATGAGTTCCATTTTTGTGTAGGTTTCATCTTGTATAAGTCCCATAATTTTTAAAATTGTGTCGATATGGTAACTGTAGTCATTTTTGTAACTGATTAGTGTAGTATTTTCCATTGTGCATAACTTGTGTTGTTTGTGTTTCTACCTAAATTTGTATGTTGTATGTTTAGACCTTCTAGTAATCATTTGCTGAACATTGATCCTAACATTGAGGGAGCTTTGCATGCACTTGATAGGGCTTGTAAGCTTAGTGAGAGGATAGTTTCTGAGATTGAAGGTAATATTGAAGTTGAACGAAACTGAAACTAAACTTGAAACTGTAAGCAATCCTGCAACCATGGCTAATAACACAGATACTAAAACTGAATCTGGAACTGAAAATAAATATAATGCAAACATGGGTGATAATGTACATAATAGAACCCTAAAAGAATTAGCAGCCCCTAATGTCAATTATCTACCTTTGTGCATTTAATATCCCAATATAAATTCTGATTTTGAACTCAAATCTGGTTTAATACACTTGCTGCCAAAGTTGTTTGGTCTTGCAGGTAAAGATCCTTATAAGCATCTGAAAAAGTTTCATGTGGTATGTTCCACCATGAAATGACAAGGAATTCCTGAAGAGCACATCAAGCTACTAGTCTTCCCTTTCTCCCTTATTGATGCAGCCAAGGATTGACTATATTATCTTTCACCTAGTTTTGTGACAAGTTGGAATGACATGAAGCGGCTATTCTTGGAGAAGTTTTTCTCTGCATCTAGAGCTATTACCATCACAAAAGATATATGTGGGATAAGGCAAAATTATAGAGAGACTCTGCATGAGTATTGAGAGAGGTTCAAGAAATTATGTGCAAGTTGCCTACACCATCAGATCAGTGACCAGTTGTTGATTTAGTAATTTTATGAGGGATTACGTTCTATGGACAGAAGTATGATTGGTACTGCTAGTGGAGGTGCATTAGTTGACAAAACCCTAGTTGCTGCCAGAGAATTGATTGCAAACATGGCTACTAAGTTCCAACAATTTGGTACTAGGATGATTACTCCCACCAAGGAAGTGAATGAAGTTCATGTGTCTCATGCTGACTAGCAAAGGATGGAGAATAGACTTGAAGAGTTGACTTCTTTGGTGAGGCAATTGGCAATGGGGTAGCAAATACCTGTGCAAGGGTCTGTCAAACTGTGCTGAATTTGTGCTTGTCCAACCTATTCCACAGATGTGTACCTCACACTCCAAAAAGACAATTTTGCACCACAAGCTTATGTTGCTACAATAGGCATATTCCTTAGTAAACCTCAGTACCACCAACACCAGCAGCCCAGATATGATCCTTACTCTAGTAGTAACATCCCTAAAAATTTAATAAAAAAAATAATTAAATAAATGCAATAACCTATAAAATGAGAATTTTCAAATAAAAAGTCCTTTATTCGAATAATCATCTGGTTATTCGAATAAAATTCTGCTGTACAAACATATAAGAGAAAATGAGTCACCTTATTCGAATAACACTTTTGTTATTCGAATAAAAGAATTGTTGTATATATATAAAGGCAAAAATGTGTCACTTTACTTGAATAAAGATTTTTTTATTTGAATAAAGAGGCCCATATCAGTAAAATTGAAAAGCACATTACATGGAAACAAAATGAAGATAAAGATACACATTTGGTAAAGAGTATTGAAATAAGATGACCATGATAATAATGATGAAGATGATTATAGAAATGATAAGAAAAAAAATTTGAGATACTCACTCTTTCATTGAATTACTTACTCATTCATTATTGAGTTACTTATCTTTATCTTGAACTATTTACTCGTTCTTATAATGTTATTAATTTCTTTTCAAATTTATTTATTTATTATTGATTTGTTTATTTAATTTTTTGTTGGACTCTTAGATATGGTATTAGAAATAGAGAATTGCAAAGAATGGAAAATGTATATTAGTTTTTGCTCTTTCCTTGCTGAGATTGTATCTCACTCCTCTGTGGTTTAACATTTCAGATAATGCCAATAATTAGAGTTATGATTAATTTTCATGTTGAGCAAACATATATGCCCGAGCTTGGTGATTATGTGTTTACAGTCACTTTTGGAGGCCTTTTTCTGATAATTCTACTCTTCCATGAGTAGATACTAAAGAAAAATAATATTTGTACATATGTAAATAGTGGCACCTAGAGAAGGCTTTTGCCAGCCTCATTTTTGTTTAATAAATGCTTAACTTAAATAGTATTCTGTATGTATATAGCTAACTCTAGAAGGACGCATACTCCAAAATCTATGTAAAATATTGTATATATGAACTAATGAAATATCAGTACTCTTTAAGTAACGTTCTATTTTTAATAGGATACTAATATATATATATATATTACTAAAATAAGAAAATAATTAAAATTAGAATATGATGTTACACTAGTGATGTGTGTGAAATAACATCATGTTTTGTTCTTATTTTGCATGCATTCTTAGGCATTTTAGGCATTTTAGTTTGCCTTTTTAGTTTGTTTTTCCTTAGTTCGGATAACTGCGGTGTTTGTGGTATTATTGTGTAGGATTGGTGCTAAATTGGCCTTGGAATGAATGGAAGCTTGCATGATTGAAGTTGGAGCTTTATGGAACTAATTTAGGGAAAGATAAGACAATTATCTACAACTTTCATGAAGACCTCAAAGGCCCAATCACACGTTTGGATAGCTCAAATTGGAGTTGAAGCAAGAACTAGGGTGCTGATCCTGACAGCTTGACCTTTGTATACTATTCATGACATATCTCGAGCTACAAGTTGTCAAATGAGCTGAAATTTTGATGGTTGATAGATAAGATCCAAATCTACAACTTTCATGTTGAGCACTTTTCCAGATTCGGAGGTCTAATGGGTCATATTGAGCTTGGAAGGCCATTCAGAACCAACCACTACTGGACGTGGTAATACCACTACGGCCGTGGTTCGGGCGCAAAGATATTTTAGTTTTTGGTTTTTATTTCTTTTGGGGGCTTTTGGCCCATGAAAACCCTAGGTTATTAATAGATGTTCTGATTGCTATTAGGGTATTCTAGTTTTGATTCAAACCTTGTTCGAAAGGAGGCACAAAGGAGGCTTGAGTTCTTCATCTTTCTCCTTCGTCTTCCATTGTTACTGCCTGGGATGTTTTTAAGTTTGATTTCTGTTTCCTTCTTCTCTATGTCCGAGTAGTTACTTTTGTTTCTAGGATTGGGCAATGCCCTTTGATATATTGATAATGATTAATTGACGTTGTTTTCCCCTTTTATTAATCTTGATTGTTCATTGATTCAATTCTTGTTGCTTTTATTCATGTGAATTTGTTGGCCACTTATTTGCATCTCATAGGCATTTAGGACGCATCGAGAGGTGAACCTAAGTGTTGGAACCATTAGAATTGAACTTAGGTCTAAATCAGAGAGTAGTTTTAGCCTTTCGAGGAATCAATGAATTACCACAAAGCGTAATGGGTTCAATTTAAATTCAATTACCACGAAAGTAGGAATTGGTTTAATTGGGCTGATCTTGTATCTTGAAAGAGAACATTAACTAATTTTGGGTAACTCACCTTCAATTGAATTTCAGGTTTAATAAAAGGGTTGTCGATTAGGATTTGTCTTGTATCATTGTGGTATCCCAATCTTGGAAGCTTTCTTAATTTTGAAAACCTCATTCTTGATAACTTGCTGTTTTTATTCTAAATTCTGTTTTCTTAATTTTTATTTAATTATTTTGTTACTAAGTTCTTATCATTCAACAATCATATTTTCTCTTGTTTAATTTAATTAAGTTAATTAATTAGTTGGTATTCATACACACACACGGTCCTGTGGATTCGATCTTTTATTACTTGACGACTAAACCGTACACTTGCAGATTTCACACATCAAGTTTTTTGGCGCTAGTTGCCGGGTTGTGTTTTTCTTGAATATCGGTTTAATTTTAATTTAATTATTTTAAATCTTTTTCTTTTATTATATTATTACGTTCTTGTTTTCTCTTTGACTCTCTGCGGTAATTACTCCATTGACATCACCTGAGCACAAAAACCAGACCAAAGTCAAGCTAATGACTTTAAACAAGCGCTTCTTGGGAGGCAACCCAAGTTTCTTTGTTTTTGTTTTTCCTTTTAATTTCTTCTTTTTCTTTTGAATTTGTGTGTTGGATTACTGGTTTGATCTTTATCTCATGGATCTTGTTTAGGTTTGACCCTTTTAGAACTCAAATTAGAAGAAAAGTGAAGTCAGAAATTTTCACACCCAACCCATGAAAAAAAATTCCATGGCCATGGATTGAACACCAGAAGTTTTTCTGCCACCGTAGTGAGTTCTTTTCTTTTATCCCTTCTCTTGTTTTAGATTTTTACATTGGGGACAATGTAAGTTCTAAGCTTGGGGGGTATTTTCATTTTCATTTTCTTATTTTCATTCTCATTAGTTTCATGCATTCTCATGTCTTATTTAGCATTGTATTTTCACATCATCATATCTCTTGGGTTTTTGGTTGAACTTGTGCCCCTCTCTTTTGAGGATTTTGAGATGGTATTGATTTGGAACCCAATTTGTTGATTCATGTAGTTGGCAACATGCATTATTTTAATTGATAGTAGATGTGATCTTTTGATAGTTGATAATTAGCATATGTTCTTTAAATTTATGCTTCTCATTGATTTTTAAACCTCTAAATGTGAGTTTTGAGCTTATTTGGGACTTATGCACTGTATGATTTTTGTTTCCATTCTTTGTGTTGAGTGATATTCCTCATTGATCTTGTTCTCTAGAACTTGATTTGAAACCATTTTGAGGCGAAATTTTTGGTTGCATGCTTGAATATGATTAAGGCATCTTAGGTATTTTTCTCGCCTTGAATTTGTTACACTTTCATCCACTAGTTGCCCAATTTGAGCTTATTGCATATTTAATTTTCTTGATGCCTATGATGATATATTATTGGTAATCATTTAGAATATTAAATAGAGCAAAATGGGTTTGAAAGTTGTGAAAAGTGTGTTGGGAATCATATGTGAATGACATTTCTCTTTCTCAAAAAAAAGAAAAAAGAAAAAAAAAGAAGTGCAAATAAAAGAAAATCATAAGAAGCTTGAAAAAAAAAGAGGAGAAAGAGAAGGAGGAAAAGTAAGGAAGAAAATTCTTTGAAATGTGGAGTTATGTTTTAAATTGAAATAATGCCTTTGCTCCATTGATGTTCTATTGGATTTCTTGTGCTTATTGAAAAAAAAAATTGATGAGCCCTTTGTGTATGCCTTCCTTTCTCTTCCTTACCTATCATCATTCCCATGGCCCCATTACAACCCTTGAAAGACCTTTTGATTCTTGCATGCATGCTGATTATTAGTGGAAATCTGGTTTCTTATCAAGCATATGGAAGTGCATTTTCTTTGAAGGATTTTGAGCGTATTGTTTTCACCCTTAAACACTTTGAGTGTGGTTAGTGGAGTGAACTTGATTCAATCAGTGAGGATGCATGATTTTTGAGAACTTAGCCTCTAATTGGACTTGACTTTGATTACCTCTCAGATTCTTTGTTTGCCTTAGCCTATTGCTTGGATATTGTTTTCTCAGGTTCCTCATTCATTATTGTCTCTTGATTCCACTTCTTGGTTTGGCATTAGTTATTGCTTGGGGACAAGCAAAGTCTTAAGCTTGGGGGGATTTGATGTGTGTGAAATAACATCATGTTTTGTTCTTGTTTTGCATGCATTCTTAGGCATTTTAGGCATTTTAGTTTGCCTTTTTGGTTTGTTTTTCCTTAGTTCGGATAACTGCGGTGTTTGTGGTGTTATTGTGTAGGATTGGTGCTAAATTGGCCTTGGAATGAATGGAAGCTTGCATGATTAAAGTTGGAGCTTTATGGAACTAATTTAGGGAAAGATAAGACAATTATCTACAACTTTCATGAAGACCTCAAAGGCCCAATCACACGTTTGGATAGCTCAAATTGGAGTTGAAGCAAGAACTAGGGTGCTGATCCTGACAGCTTGACCTTTGTATACTATTCATGACATATCTCGAGCTACAAGTTGTCAAATGAGCTGAAATTTTGATGATTGATAGCTAAGATCCAAATCTACAACTTTCATGTTGAGCATTTTTCCATATTCGGAGGTCTAATGGGTCATATTGAGCTTGGAAGGCCATTCCAGAACCAACCACAGCCTGGACGTGGTGGCCACCACGGCCGTGGTTCGGGGCGCACAGCATATTTTAGTTTTTGGTTTTTATTTCTTTTGGGGGCTTTTGGCCCATGAAAACCCTAGGCTATTAATAGATGTTCTGATTGCTATTAGGGTATTCTAGTTTTGATTCAAACCTTGTTCGAAAGGAGGCTTGAGTTCTTCATCTTTCTCCCTTCGTCTTCCATTGTTACGGGTTTGGGATGTTTTTAAGTTTGATTTCTGTTTCCTTCTTCTCTATGTCTGAGTAGTTACTTTTGTTTCTAGGATTGGGCAATGCCCTTTGATACATTGATAATGATTAATTGACGTTGTTTTCCCCTTTTATTAATCTTGATTGTTCATTGATTCAATTCTTATTGCTTTTATTCATGTGAATTTGTTGGCCACTTATTTGCATCTCATAGGCATTTAGGGACGTACTGAGAGGTGAACTTAAGTGTTGGAACCATTAGAATTGAACTTAAGGTCTAAATCACGAGAGTAGTTTTAGCCTTTCGAGGAATCAATGAATTACCACAAAGCGTAATGGGTTCAATTTAAATTCAATTACCACGAAAGTAGGAATTTGTTTAATTGGGCACGGATCTTGTATCTTGAAAGAGAACATTAACTAATTTTGGGTAACTCACCTTCAATTGAATTTCAGGTTTAATAAAAGGGTTGTCGATTAGGATTTGTCTTGTATCATTGTGGTATCCCAATCTTGGAAGCTTTCTTAATTTTGAAAACCTCATTCTTGATAACTTGCTGTTTTTATTCTAAATTCTGTTTTCTTAATTTTTATTTAATTATTTTGTTACTAAGTTCTTATCATTCAACAATCATATTTTCTCTTGTTTAATTTAATTAAGTTAATTAATTAGTTGGTATTCATACACACAGTCCCTGTGGATTCGATCTTTTATTACTTGACGACGAAACCGTACACTTGCGGATTTCACGCATCAACTAGCACTTACAATCCTGGATGGAGGGATCATCCAAATTTTAGATATGAAAATGCAACAAAGAAGAAGACCACATCACCATACCAAAGTAGCTGGTTAGGCCACACCGCCCAAAGAAAATTCGGACCAAGTAGGTAACAATTCTAGCAACCTGCTAGATAACAAATACCATAGTAACTTGTGCAGCAACAAGGTCCTACTTAATCCAAGCATACATTGGAGGACCTAGTCAAGCAAATAGTTACCAACAACATTCAATTCTAGCAGAGAACAGAAGCCACCACCTTTTCGCTTCTACATCTGGGTATAATATGATTTTATGTGACGTTATCTCAGGGTCTAATCCAGGCATATCTCTGTAGGACCATGCAAACACATAAAGATATTCCTTAAGTAGTGCAACCATGTCTTTTCATTCTGGATTATCTACTATCTTTAACTCTTTCTTGTTTTCTTCGGTTCCCATGTTAATTACTTCTACTACCTCATTATTCACACTAAATTCTCTCTCTAAGTATTCCAGTAATTTTTTAAATTTTTTGACAACTTCTTCTTCTTCACCAGATCAGGATCCTCTTCATCAAACGTCGCAGGGGAATCAATTGATGAGTTTTCAAGATCTCTTTCATGAGACGAACTTTCTACAAGACTCAGATCCCTGGAAAGTAATTTGTGTGGAGTTGAAAAAGTAAAATAAAGTAGAAATGACAAAGCAAGAATTATATGAATGGACCAAGAACAAGATATTATAAAGAAATAAAAAAATAGAACTAATAAATGTAAAAGGACAAGCCAAAGGTATAACAAAGAGAAATGTTGAATAAACATCCAACTTTATATAGTTAATGTCTCAATTAACATAAATATAAGCTCAAAACATAGTTAATTCTTAAATATTTGCTTAGTACAGTATGACTAGACAATTACTTGGACACAATCACATCAATCATTGGTTCAGATTGTCAGTTCCTTAGTGGCTCTTCATAAAAAATAGGACAGATTACCTTGCACTATTTTGGGCCCTCTTTATGCAATGTATTAATAGTGAGGTAGTATTTGGGACGAATGACTATCTCGGCTAGTGATGGGAACGTTTCCCTCAGATGAAGAATGTGCTTTATCTTGGCTTCATCATTCTTTTTCCCCAGAGCTAGGCTCCCTATTCTTTCCTCTAGGATTGCTTCGTATCCCAACTCAAACTTGTCTAACTTTTCTGGGAACAACACTGGCAACTGAGTACCTTGTAGTTGTGAACCCAAGCCTTTTTCTTCTTAGTATCCATTACTTTCCATAATCCGAGTCACCACTTGAATCACACTTTGTGTCTGGGATTCCTTCCTACCAAGCCCAATCTCAACCACTTCGAAACTATGCCACAAATTCTCCTAATCTTTTTCTGTACTCTCCATATATGGCACTGAAACTGGTTTTGACAGCATCATTTCTTTCTCTTCGAGTATGGTGATAACCGGCCCATTTTTAATGTATTTAACACTCTGATGCAGGGTGGAAGGAACAGCACCAGCAGCATGTATCCATGGTGTCCCCAGGAGCATTGTGTAACTAGGCTTAATATTTATAACTTGGAATAACACTTGAAAATTACTTAGACCAACTCTAGCAGTAATGTCATTTATCCCAAAATGCATTTCCTATTTCCGTCAAAACCTCACACCACCATTTCTCGAGGGGACAATTCATCCTCACTTATTGATGATTAAGTTATAGTCGACTTAGGTAGGATATTCAATGTAGACCCCCTATCAATTAAAACTTTTGCAACTATATACTCTTTACATTTGAAGGTTATATGCAAGATCCATGGATTTTTCTCAGACCGAGAGGTGATCTCTTCATCAGTAAATATGATCATGTTGACATGCTTCACTAGATCCACCATGTTGACAACATTCTCAGCGGTAACATCGGGCCTGACATAGGCCTCATTCAAAACTCTCAGTAACGCCTTCCGATGCAACTCAGATGTCAAGACGAGTGATAATAGAGATATTTTGGCCAGAGTTTTCTTTAACTATTCCATCACATCATATTCACTTTGTTTCATGATCTTCAAAAACTCTTCTTCCTCCTCTTTCCCCTTCTCCTCTTCTCTTGATGTTTCCTCCATATTCCCTTCTTTAACATTTTTCCTCTTCTCTACCTCTCCTGGGCTATAGCATCGCCCACTCCTTGTAATTCATCCTATTCCAACTATATTAGTCACTGACTATTCCTCCTGATATATTTTAGCAACTCGGGGCCCCGAAGTCTCTTCCCTGACTCCCTTTGTTTCTACCTTAGTTTTATAATTCCACGACACTGCATGAGTATCACTATAAGCAAATGACATTGGCTTCTAGACTATCATTACCACATTCCCTAGTGTCGAAGCTTGTTTGAGAGGTGGCACCTTAAGCACCAAGCATTCAATCACATTGACCTCTTCAGAGGAATCTACCCCTTATCTAGCTTGTATTACTTCCAAAGTGAGTAATCCTTGGACTCAAACCTTAAAGTTCTAACAGTTCTCAATATCATGTCCCATTCCCCCACAATGGTGAGCACAACTTGACTCTTCATCATACTTCTCCTATTCTTTCATTGTTGTAGCTAGTGCAGTGATATCATAACCTACTTTCTTCAACCCCTCAAATATTTCCGCCATTAGCGTACGCAAGCTTATGACCTTCCTTATTGGTGGTCCTTCTATCTTTAAAGCATTTAAGACATTTCTTCCACCATGATTAGGAATTGAGTTGTTAACAATACTGGGTCCAACCTCCTCTTAAATGTCTAAATTTTCATAAGTAATAAGCTTCCTTACTACAGTCTTGAAAGATTCACAATCTTCAATTGAGTGCCTTGGGATATCCATGTGGTATTTGTAAGTTAAATTTGAGTTATACCACGTTAAGAATGGCGGTTCAAGGGGACGTATAAGATTTCTTGAGATGCGGCGAGCATCAAATAGCTTTTGGAATAAGTTTGCGTTTGACATGGATAATCTTGGGAAATGAGGTAGGTTTTGGGGGTAAGAGTGACCTTAATTTTGGAAGTTTGACCGAGGTTATGGGTGATTTGGGAAATTTTGTGAAGGTGCAGGTGGATATTGGGCATAGGTTGGGCGAGTTGATACATATGGTTGTAATGTGAGAACATTGTTGATGTGGAATTATGGGATTTGAGGTGTATTTGTAGGTGGAGTGGTTAGGCCAAGTAGATGAGACGATGTAAGTGTTTGATAAGAAGGGTAGGGGTTTGGGTTATATGGAAGGGCTCGGTAAGCAGGGTAAGACGGTGGATAGCGAGGTTGTAAAGGTTGTTGGTTTTGCACGTAGTTCACCTCAGGGTCCTTTTTCTTAGGGGGAAGCCCCTCCTTGAAACAACCTTCATTATTGCCAATTATTAACTTGCCAGGTTTTACCAGAATTTTAATCCTCTCTCTAGCAACAATTAATTAGACAAAGTCTCGATAAGCAGTACCAACCATTGTCCCAACATAGGGAGCTCCAAAGTCCCCAAGAAATATGAGCTCATTTCTGTCAAAGTCAACGATAGTTGCACTTGTACTGCGAGAGCTCTCCACCTCCGGGCATACTACTTGAAGCTTTCCTCATTCTTCTTTTGTAGTTTCCCAACTGTTCCGGAGTTAGGGCTATGTCTAGTAGGTTGAACCGATACTGCCCCATAAACAAGTTTGCCCAATCATCCCAAGAAGAGATTTTGGAAAGGTCTTATTGGATACACTATTCTAAATAGGCCTAGTCAGGCTTTCATGGAAGAAGCTGACAAGGAACTTCCAGTCCTTTGACCAAATTGACATTTTAGTAATGTATGTTTGTAGGTAGAAAAAAGGGTTAGTGCTCCCATCATATTTGTTGAATTCTGGAACCTTAAAGTCTTTTGGGATAACAATGTTAGTAGTGGGACACAACTCTTCTATCCTAAGGGGACCATAAGTGCTAGGACCCTTGATTACTTTGATTTGTTCTTCCATCTTTTCCATCCATCCTTCTTTCATCTTATTGTTTTGAAAGGCTGCATGACCAATCCTAACAGGAAATCCTGTTGAGACTAGGATGGACGCATACAGTTGTTCTCATGTGAACTCAGTGTTACCATGAACCTCATTTTGAGTACCTTCCAATGAATGATACCCTTCTCTGATAAGAATAACTAGCAATGCAGTATTTGAGGTTTTTCCCATAAAAGGAATCTCAGTGGTGACCCTAGGACTTGTCCTTATGGAAGTGATATTTGGAGGGTGCGAATGTGCCCCAGTTACTCCTATACCTCTGACTGCCCCAATCAAGGTGAGGGTCTCCCTCATGGCCGACAACATTTCCTCCATTCTTCTTTAGGACCCTGTCATTTCATTCATCCTCCCTTTTTACCTAATCTACTTCCATACTCAAATTTCTTCCTTCGTTCTCAACTGCCATCGCTACAAGCTTTGCTTGAGCTCTTGTGTTGTGAACTCAAGTTTGATTGAAATCTTCTTTCCTTGGTCGCGCAATGGTTCCAAATCTCCCTGTGAATAGTCAAAGTACAATTTATTAAAAGCAACCATGATTATTATCGATTTGTTAGAGGACCGTTGTTAGTTTGTGCTAAATAGACTTGAGTGAGTATCTTTGATCTTTATTTGTCATGACTGTTTCTTAGAACGTCTCGTTCAAAAGTTTGTTTGTCATGACCATTTCTTAGAACAAAAGTATTGGGTCTCCAGTAAAACATGGGATTAGAAAACAAAAAGGTATACTTTATTCAATCGAAAAAGAATCACCAACATCATTTGAGAGGAGTACATCATTTTCACCTTATTTGAAATACATCATTGTCTAGTCTAATTCATCATTCTCAACTGAGTGCACCTTGATCATCTGCTTCATTTGCCTAATAAGACTCTTGCAATACTTAATGAAGTCATTAATCTCTATCGGTATTTTAAGAGGATTGAGCATCTTATCAGCCATCTTTAAATAATATAGGACATCTGCAATTGCTGTGTTGGCTAGAATTGCTAATCTTGCAAAGCGGCCCATCCCAAAATGGACTTCTCCTTTCCATTCACAAATGTCCTCGTCCAATTATTTCATCTGACCTATCAGCTTTTGCAAGTTTCTTGTCCCTGTTGTAACGTTGCTTCATACCCCGCAATCGCCTTGTCAATGTGCAATCGCTCAATTTTTATCATGTTCTCATATCTTGCTGACACCATTTTTATTTGTTGCCTCATGCTATTTACCTGCTAAAGAGCATTAATCTGTCAACTTTGGCATTTACTAGCAGCTCTTTAAGTTGTTGATTTTTAGCTAGAGCCCTATTTCTTTCTTGCCATCGGAGTCCCAATTTTTCGTTTGTAGCTTCCAAGCATCTTTTGGTTCTTGACATATGTCCTTGCTCTATCTTTAGCTTCTTGTTAGCTCTTTCAAGAGCGTGACTTTTCTCAGAATTTTCACACTTTGAGATTGCATATGCTTGGCGAGCCTTTTCTAACTCTACTTCTAATTTCTTTTTTTCTCCATTGGCTTCTACTAGGTTTTCCTGTATTTCTTAATCTTCTATCGGAACCGGAGGCAGAGATTTACTAGTTGAAATTTTGAAGGGTAATTTGACTTCCTGAGCCTGATTCTTGACCCATTGCCGGTAGCTTTCTTTGACTCCATAGCTTCTGATTCCCAGCTCTCTAGCCTTTCTGACAACTTTCTTACAAGCGTCTCAGACCTTCCTGAGCATCTCAGTACACTTTGTCTTCATGTCATAAATAAAGGGAGTGGTTTCCAATTCCGAGGGTGGTACCATCATGGGATAGCCAAATTGTTGCAATGCCAAAGTGGGGTTGTAGTTAATACACCCCTGAGTACCTATTAGAGGAATGTTAGGAAAGCCTTCGCACTGATAGATCATAATTTGCCTTTCTTTACGTCGTGGGTACCATACAATTTTCCTCTCCTCAAGCTTAGCCAATTTCTCGACCTATTCACGGCCATTCATGGTCTTCAACTAGAGCATCTTGAGATTTGTAATGGGACATGGATCTTTGTAACCCTTCTTGAACATGTGAGTTGTGAGCCATACAAATAGTATCTGTAGATAACATAAGATTCGCTTACCATTCTTTTCATGGCAGAAATTCAAAGTATAATAAACATCAGCAAGAATGTCTGGGACAAGATTAGCGATATCATTTCTTTGAGTGAAGAACACATTGATTGCTATAAAATCTTCCAAGTCTTCATTACTCCAGAATAGGCTGCTACCATAAATGGTGAGGGCTAGCACATCCATAAAGGTATTCCAGTCTTCAACCTTGGCTAGGTAGCGCATGTGCTCTTCTAAATATTTCCTTAGAAATCCCTCTGTTCCTTTCCTATTTTGTTTTGCTTTTTTACAGATACTTTACATGAACCTTCAAGATGTCTGCTAAGGTTGGCATGGATGCATAATGGCCCATATATTGGTATGGTTTTTCATTTTCCAAAGGTAAGCCCAAGATTTGCTCAAACTCCTCTAAGGTGGGGGGCCAGCTAAAAATATTGAAATGTGAAACAATGTAATGGTGGGTCATAGTATTGGGCTAGTGCAATGATAGCTTTTGCTTGCACGTTCACTTCTAATAGATTCAAGATCCTCCCATATCTTGTAGTAAGGTTCAGACGCTGTGTCTTCTTCAACATTTGGCCCAAACTCACTAAGCTCTCTGTATCAACCTTCTTGGCCTTAAGTTGTAGAGTCTTTTTCAAAATTGCATCCTTGTGATCTGATCCCTTGACACTTTTCATTATTAATCAAAGATACTTATTGCTAATCCTTAGGTACTTAGTTTTAATAGTTCTCCAACAAACCTGGGTTCAACATATAAGAATTATCAATGCATGGTTTCCAAAGAAACTATGATGTGGAGAATGATGATTTGTAATGCGATAATGAGTGAGTGAGTTGTTGGTCTTTTAATAGTGACTCGCCTCCTCTTTTGGATTTTTTATGAGGGACACAAGTATGATTTGTCACATTAAAAGACTAAACAACTCACAAGATATGGATAAATCTAAAGGTAATGAAAGGTACACTATAAGAAATTTACAATTTAGCAAGGGAATTTTACGAGGGAAAATTTCCCTCACAATGTCCTCTCTAATTAGAGAGGGAATTGCGAGGGATCAGTGAGGGAAGTCTGAGCCCTCCCTAAATTTAGAAAATAAATTCTAGGAGAAAATAGCAAAGTAATAGCGAAGGAATTGCAAGGGAATTTTTCCCTCACTAAAATTAGTGAGGGAATTACGAGGGATTTTTTCCCTCTCTAAGATTATCTAGGGAATTGCAAAGGATAATTTCCCATGCTAAAATTAGCGAAGGAATTGCGAGGAATAATTTTCCTCGCTGAGAGCATAGTTTAAAGTTAGTCAATTTAGTGAGGGAATTGTGAGGGATTGTTTCCCTTGCTAACTGATAAAATTTTAGCGAGGGAAATTTTCTTCGGAAATCCCTCACAAAACCTAATTTAAATCTAATTACAAAATTCTAAATCCCTCACAGTCGTGCACTCCCTCTCACTCTCACCCTCTCTCTCTCGTGCTTTCCTACTCCCTCTCCCTCTCCCTCTCACCCTCACCCTCACCCTTTCTCTCATGCTCTCACTCTCATTCTTTCTCACTCAAAGTCGCAGCCTCTGTTCTCTGCTTAGCCTCTACCTTTGCCCAAAGCCGTGAAACCCGCGCCACCGTCATGCTAACATGAGCTCGCAAGTCCAGATCTGCTCAGCCTCAGCCTCAGCCTCTGCTCCAGTGCATGGGTAAGCCCCAAAGAAATCAGGTGAGTCTAACTCGATCTAACTCTTTGAGCTGAGTTGATTTTGTTTTACGACTTGGAAAATTTGGTGATTGGTTTCGTGTGTGTTTTTGTAGGCCATTGAGTTAAGATTAAATCAAGTTGCATACGCCCATTGTGATTTCGTGTAACGAGGGTAGAAAGGAAGTTTCAGCTGTGTAGAATATAGCCAACAACCAGATCGATAGAACCTTCGCATTTGACAAGGTTTTGTGCCTTTTGCTATTTTTGATTTATTATTATTATTATTTTAAGTTTATATTGGTTTGGTTGTTGTTGCGAAGCTGGTTCCTTCAATTCCTTCTGTTACTGGGCTGTTTTCATGTGTCGTTTTGCTTTAAAATCTATCATTTACCATTTCCATTTATGTTACTACTGCAATATTTGGGAGTGGCACAGAAAATTCAATGATGTTAATTGCTGGAAGTTTTTATGCTTTGCATAACTTCAAAAGAATATACTTTTGTCTAAAATCTAAATTTTATTAGAACAAATTTACATAATCAAACATTTAATTCCTTCTAGCAAAACAAAGATAATAGAGATAAAACAAAACTTGACATATTATGGAATTGTTCTTCCTACCTAGTTACTCAAGTTCAAGTTCATTTTCTATATATATATATATAGAGAGAGAGACTTTTTTTCATTCCCAGAGATCTTTTGTTATCTTTCAAAAAATTTGTGTGGTTACCATGGCAATTCTATGCTATTGGATTAATCTTTCTTCTTCACGGTCCAGTGGTTCTCAAAATTTGGGTTTCCTGAACTCCATGTTCTGATTATTTTTCTCTATGTTGGATTTATGGTATATATAGCCTAATATGTTGATACCGCCAATTTTTATGAAAATGTTGTGTAAGTAAAACTTTCTTTCTTTTGTAAAATATGTTGTTTAACAAGAATATGTACTAATCTTCTTATCTTATCACGTCCCTCTTGCTAGTTCACGTCTTCTTTTTCTAGTTTTAAGTTTTCTTTTATTTGAAGCTTGCCTTGTTTTTGGGCCTACAAAAGTGCCTTTGTCAGTGTTTTCTTCTCTTTTTTCATATTAATTATAGGCAGTTAGTTTGCTTTTGCAATTACATTAGATTTGGGTTTCAGATCAGGATGAAAGAGTTGTGACTTTTGAAAAGTATATATTTTCTCATCTAATTTACATTCATTGATTTATTTGACAAAATTTGAATATTATTATTATTTTAAAACCTGACATATTATTATGGAAGCATTATCAGATTCATAGATGAAAATGAAAAACACTAATGCCAGTACAATGTTGATGGCTAGTTTAGGAGAAACCATTTTTTTTCTTGAGAGCCTACAAAACTAGGAGGACTTTTATGATTTATGTCTCTGGGTTTAAGGGAGTGAATGAATATTACACTAACTCTTTATATATAAGTCACTCCTCAGCCACAGAGCAAAACTGCAAAAGAGAAGAAAAAGTTGAAAATAAGAAAAAGAGAGAATGTAGAAAAAGTAGCTAGTCATTGACTTATGGTACCCGTTAGTACATTGAGTTTTTCTATGTATCTGGCTTTATGGAAAACCTCAATGTAACTTATGGAACCATAAGATAGCTTTTTCCATATGTTGATAAATCAATTTCCTAATTTATTTTTGAAAAATATAGCCAAAACCCTCTTCTTTTTTTTCTTCTATGGGTCCAGAAATAAACAAGATCAATTCTAGGGATAGAAGCTACAACCATATCAGCCATGATCATCTATTCACATTTATAGCCTCTTCTTCTTTGTATGTGTTAATCTTGCTTTATAGCTCCACAAAAAGAAAAAGAAAAAAGTTTCAAGCCATACGAATTTCATTTACATTCTTGTCTATTTGTCATTTTCTATCTTTCACCTCTACCTCCCTCTCAACTCTGTCTCATCTTAACAATCACGAGCTGTATAGAACTCACAATTAGATGTTCATTCACATTCCTTTTGTCATTAACTAGTTTTGAGTTTCATTTTCTTTTTTCATTTTTGGCTCTTGTTTTGATATATATCCCTGTCCAAGTGAAAGTGTATAAGACTATGATTTTAATTCTGTCTCTTTCAATCTCTCCCTATCCTGATAGTCATGGTGAAATTCATGGCATATGGTTGGATGATATGATTATATTATAGTTCAACCGATATAGATTTATTAGAGTACATATGCTAGTGATATTTGAAAAGGCCTTCCTTTTTAACTTTCATATTAAACTTTAGGGGGAGTAGAGGCAGAGTTAGGGTGTTTTTCTTAGGCAGCAAGAACAACAAACACATTAATGGGATCAAGTTAAAGGTTTTTTTTTATCTTTTAATTAATAAAATACATGTAAATGTATTATCATTATTTTTAAATATGGGTGGGGCCATAACCCCGTCAAACATAAATACACTGTAGTGGGCAGGGCACAGTGCCCGCTCTGCCCTCCTCTCCTTTAGTAGCATTTGCCCATCACTTGAGTCTATTTCCTCTGTGTTGGCCTTTTCACTGTCAAAAATGAGAATTTTTGGGTCACAACCGATTTTACCCATGTAAACTTTACCCGTGAATCTCTCATCGAAAATATATTTTTACATTAAGTTAGTTTTGTACATCACTGTTACATGGAGATTAGTGTGTAAATAACTTGTGAACAGCAACAAGGTTGACTCGAATTTTTGCTTATGACAAAGGCATGTTTTAGATTCGAATCTTGATATTCTTCGTTGGTAGGAGATCTTGATTTGTACCCACTATAAATCTTTACTAAACTTACTGATTTATCCTTACAGTAGGATGACTCCTCACTTTAACCTTCTCTAGAAAAAAAATTAAGAGAACTATTTTTTTAGGCAGCAAGTACATAAGTTGTAGAAAAATCTAAGATACGTGAATCCTTTGAGGCATTAGTGGAGCTCCTCAAACAGTTTGCGAATATAAAAGTTATTGTTTGAAAGTAATTTTGAAAAAGAAACAATAACTTTGGACATGTTCTAACTGTCTTAAAGTTCTTCTCTTAGATATTAACCCACTTTTGTTTGGCCCTAACTAAGTATATTAATCTCTGAAATAAGAGTTTAATTGTAAAATAAACTTCTTACTTGTAGTTGCTCAAAGAGCACCGTCACAATAGAAGCTTGGTGCCATTGTTAAGATTTACTTTTATTTTTCTTTATTATGATCTTAGCCCTATGACTGGTGCTTCCTTTTATATATTTGTGACTGCTTATGGACAAATGTATCTAGAAATGCTGCATTACAATTATATATACTGGTCCAACTTTAGAAAATTTATATAGCATAAATTAAGGTACAAAATATATAACTGATTTGATTTATATCATAATAGTGGGTAGGTCTTTGTCCTTTTAAGCACCTTTTCTGTGAAAGCTCAACTGCCTTCAAACAATTAGGTGGCCTCCAAGTATTGTCTCCTCTTTCTTATGTTGAGTTTAATTAATTTCAATAGCTTAATTTCATAATATTCTTTTGAGTTTAAATTGGACTTGGAATGATTCGCCCACAAATTAAGTTAAATAAACTTTCTTTGTGTGTGTCAATGAGATAGGAAAAAGATGAAAGGAGAAGGTTAAAAGAAGATGAAAGGAGAAGGTTAAAAGAAGTTGAAGGGAGTACTCATATAAGACAACACCAAAATGGCCTATCAATTATTCCTCGTGGCACGACAACAACAATCCCTAAAATAAGGTTCGCTACTTGATGTCTCATCTTTGCACTCTTGTTGTTTAACTGCCACTTGATGGTACCACAAATCTGAGGAAGATACGGTTTCAACCTCTGCCTAAGAGAGTTCACAACCGCACCAAACCTATTAAGCATCACATTAGCATCATCGCTGGTCTGCTCTTGGAATGCATAAAAAATTCCATAACCATTCGCCTGTAAGGTTCACTCTCATCGTTAAGATCCTCAACAATTCTTCCGATAATATTGGGAATGCCAACTGTGTTTGCTATCTCTACAGTAGTCTGCATAAGTTGCTTATAGTTTCTTCGATCCAAAGCCATCCTCCTAACCCAGACGTTCTTGAAGAAGTCGGGGAGAATATCATTTCTAAAATAATCAGCTTCCACACCCTCAAGTAATTACACACTGCTTCACCACTTTCAGAATAATTTTTTTCATTTCTTCCTCAAGCGACTGAAATTCACGAATCAGAATAATCATGACTTCCGACCGTATAGTAACTGGCATATATGGCTTCCATCAACAGAATTATAAAACCAATTGCCTTTAAGTTTTGCTTTTCTCTCATATCCCAGTACATTTAGGCCTCTCTAAATATGACATCAAACCTTGGATGCTAAAAATGGAAGTTATGAATTTTTATCGAATTATGTATTAAGAATCTTGGTTTGATTTAACTTTTGATTATGCTTTAACTTATGTTTAAAGTTTTATTTTATTATTCGAGTAAAATTTTGAGCAAAACCTTAGTTTTTCGTTTGAGATTCAATATTAATGAGCACGCATACCTTTTCAAGATACTGCTCATTGTATTGAATCTTGAATTGTCCAAGTGGGACAGTTTGGTAAGAAATTTTTTCTTCACTTAGTTAATAGTTATTCTTTAAATCTCATATCTTATAATTGTTGAAATTTTGGTCTGCTACATTTTCTTTTGTTCTCTAGGTGTATACTTAAACACGGTAGATCTCACTGCGTTCAAGTCATGCACTTGGAGATTAATGGGAAATGCTGTCGAAATTTCATCAAGTATAAAATATGAGATTTAAGGAATAAGTATTAACCAAGTGTTGAAACAGTTTCTTATTGAATGGGATATGATCATACCATGTTAAGAAGGAGATGCAGATATAAGGATTGTATTAATGTGCTAAACCAATTTCAGCAATCATGAGAATCGATCGAAGTTAGATGTTACGAAGAAATGATCCTACTGGCTATGTAAGTGAAGAATTCAAGGATGAAGTTGATGATTTCATTAGGGTTACTCAAGGAGACCCGACAGTTACTGATGCATTAAATCGCATCCTTTATCCATGTGCTAGATGTAATAATCGTGCTTGGAGGGAGGTATTTGGGGTAGAACATCTGTATAAGTACGAATTTGTGGATGGTTATACAAATTAGACTATTCATGGTGAGGACAGATGGGGGGATAGCGGCTCAACATCCATTATCCATGATGATGAAATGGAGTCTAGGAATCCGTACATGGATATGGTTATGGATGCCGTAGGTGATAGATTAAATCCAGAAGTTCAAGATTTAGAAGAGGATCCAAATCTATCAGCTTCAAAGTTTTATGACTTGCTATGAAACACTAACGAACCTTTATAGGATGGTTGCCATAAGCACATGAAATTGTCAGTTGTAACTCAACTATTGAACTTGAAGTCAGAGTTTAACATGAGTGAGAGTTGTTATGATAGAATGATTGTCATATTAAGAGCATGCTTCCAGAGCTTGAAAGGTTACCCGAAAACTTTTACAAATCGAAGAGAATAGTTCATGAGTTGGGATTAGGATATGAGAAGATAGATGTGTGTCTTAATCAGTGTATGTTGTATTACAAAGAATACAGTGACAAGAGACTTTACTCAGTTTGCTTAGTGTGTGGACACCCACGATTCAAACCGAAGGCGGGATATTCATCTAATGAGAAGGATGTGCCGCACTCAGTGTTGTGATATTTTCCCATTATGCCAAGACTCCAACATCTGTTTATGTCCAAAAACACTGTAAAATATATGATTTGGCATGCAGATGGAGTGCATCAAGATGAATCAGTAATCAGGCATTTTGCTGATGCTGAGGCTTGGAAACGATTTGATACTACCCATTCAACATTTGCACTAGACACTCGAAATGTTAGGCTTGGCCTGTGTACAGATGATTTTAATCCATTTAGCGGTTCAGCCACACCATATTCATGTGTGTCTATTTTTGTCACACCGTATAATCTACCTCCAAGTATATGTATGAGAAGGGAATACATATTCCTCACTCTTGTGACTCCTTGACCAAAATCACCAGGTAAAAGTTTAGATGTATATCTTAGACCCCTAATTGACGATCTGAAGATATTATGGAATAATGGGGTGCAAACTTATGATGCCTAGAAGAAACAAAATTTCGATATGAAAACGGCTTTGTTGTGGACAATAAGTGACTTTTCAGCCTATGGAATGCTGTCTGGGTGGAGCACTCATGGAAAACTTTCTTGTCCACTTTGTATGAATCACATTAAGTCAATTGTGTTGAAGCATGGTAGGAAATGCTACTGGTTTGATTGTCATCGCCAATTTTTGCCTTTTGATCATCCATTTCACCGTGATCGAAACTCTTTTAAGAAATCAACAGTGGAAAAATCTAATCCACCACAACGGCTAAGTGGGACAGATGTCTTGAATAAAGTGACTAAACTTAAGGAAGTCATTTTCGGCTTGAATTCAGGTAAACAAAAACAAGATGGCTTTGGTATACACCACAATTGGGTGAAGAAGAGCATATTCTTGGAATTGCCTTATTGGTCCACTAATCTAATACGACATAATTTAGATGTTATGCATATCGAGAAGAACGTGTTTGACAATATCTTCAACACTGTCATGGACATAAAGGGCAAGACAAAAGACAATGCAAATGCAAAAGAAGATTTGAAGATAATATGCAAACGTCTTACCTTGGATCTAATAGTTGAGAATGGCAAGTGTAAAAAACCAAAGGTGACATATGTCTTGGGTGCCAATCAAAGAAGGATGGTGTGTAAGTGGATAAAACAGTTGAAATTTCCTGATGAGTATGCGTCGAATATCCCACGTTGCATCAATGTGGACGGCGGAAAGATATATGGAATGAAAAGTCATGATTGCCATGTTTTTATTTAAAGGTTAATTCCTCTGAAATTTCGTGATATCTTGCCAAAACTTATATGGGGATCGTTAACAGAACTAAGCTTGTTCTTTAAAGAATTTTGTGCAACTGAATTTGTTATGTTTTGCTAAATTTATGCTAAATATTAATTATTGTATTGATTAGATAATTCAAAGATTCGTTAAGGGAAACAGATCCCAATATCACTGATGATCAAATATTGGAAGCTCGAGATAAGGACTTCAGTAGGTGGCTAAAACATCTAGCAAGTCCTTTTATCCATAATCACATCTATCATATTAAATTCAATGTTCATTATGCTAGATGTTACAACTATCTACTGTCTATGTAATGATACAGGTTAATATAGTCGAGAATTAAATGATACAAGAGATAAGTTAAGTCGGACTTGACTTCTTTTGTGGCTTAATAGTTAATGGGTATAGATTTCATACTAAGGTATATGGACAAAATAAAGCTATCATAAATAGTGGCATATGTGTTAGAGGTAGCATATATGGTGAGAATGACTTCGACTATTATGGCATCATTGAAAATATATTGGAATTGTCATATATAGGAAATCATAATAGAGTATTTCTTTTACAATGTCATTAGTTTGACCCGATAAATGGAATCAATGTTGATGAGAGATATGGGTTAGTTGACATCAAGCATAAATCAAGACTTCATTCAAATGAGTCATTCATCTTAGCCAAACAAGCACAACAAGTGTACTATACAAGATGCCCACAAAGCGGGAATAGAGCTAATAATGAATGGTGGGCAGCTTGCAAGGATAGAGCAAAACTCTTCGTGGCTGAGATATTGAATGACGAAGGTAATGAATTGAATGACCCAGTTGCTACTGATTATTACCAAGATGATGGATCCCTTGGAACACACAATATTGTCATAAATGATGAAGCAGTTTCCTTGTTTGATGCACATGCCCAAATGGAAGAAGTGAACATACGTGATATACATTATACAATGGACGTTCTGGTTGATGATCAGTTCATTAATGACAACGAAAATAATGAAATTAATGAATTCTCAGATGAAGATGAGGAATCTTTTGCTTCAGACTCAAGTAGTTAAAATTGAATCTTGTTCAATAAATTTTGTTAATGGGATTTACACTGAAATATCATTATTATATTTTGAGGTTTTTATTGACATATAGTTTCTTAACTCGTCATATTTCATTATGCTTCCTTATGCAGATATTCATCATGACCATTCCAGGTAGAGGTGCTGAACGCGGTCGTGGGAGAGGCCATAATGTTTCATCTGGCCATGATTCTCCACCAATACAACACTCTCAGCCCTCTCTAGGTATACCTGTAGGATAATCTTTTTAATTATAGTTAACTCGTGGTTTACATAAATATAATATATATATATTTTTTTGTTTATCTATAATTATGTTAGGTGCAACTTCAGCTACTGGCCCATCGACCAGTGCAGGCCTACCAGCGTCTAGTCTATTGACCATTAGAGGTGTATCAGCTTCTATCCCACCCCTTACTGACCCAGTCCTTTCTATGCCACCCCTGCTGACCCACCCACTAGCGGCCCAAATGTGGTGCCTTCATGTGGATAATCCAATGTAGAAACAGATAGCAGGGAACTTATATATGTGGCGCCTGTCCCTGAACCATAAGTAATAGTGATTATCATATTTTATTACATGTATTTACTTTTAGATTACCAACATTATCTTCTTGTACTTATAGGAGGAGGTTTCTCTCGTCGAGAGTGACACGTGACATTATGTACAATGTCATGACAAGGATGCCTGTTCCGGCTAGTACGTGATGAGGTTATCCAGCTGAGATGAAGGAAATATTGTTTAACAACTTCATGGTAAGTAATTGTATTTATAGAATTATATATAATACGTTTATTGAAAAATAAATATACATACATATCATTTGTGTAGGCTAAGCATCGGTTCACATCTGATGCTAATTGCGGCATGACGAGAACTGTCTGGGAACGGACAATCATGGACCATTATCCAGACCATTTGAACAAAGCACGAGATAAGGCCTTTGAGAAGGTAAATTCAAACAACTTGGCTGGTGTTAAGGGCCCCGGAGGAATGAGGACAGAAGTGTGGGATGACTTGGTTGACATTTGGCTGATAGATAAATGGATGACGAGGTTAGGGGTGCACAACCCGACCCGCCAACCCGACCATATATATCCGAGTTGGTTCGGGTAAAATTTGACAAACCCGTTGAATATCGGTTCGGGTAACTTGTTGAGTGACCCAACCCGATGACCCGATGACCCAATAAAATGACGTCGTTTTGCTTATATTCAAGTTTTTTTTTCTTACAACCCGATCCGGTGACCCGACCAACCTGAACAACCCGATTAACCAACCCGAACTAACCTGATTCTAATCGGGATGGTTCGGTTCGAGTTACTGAAATTTTTTCCCCTCTACCCGACCCGACCCGACCCGAACTCACATGATTGGTTTTGATTTTTTTCTCCCCCAAACTCGACCCGACCCGTGATCACCCCTAGACGAGGTCTACAGCTGCCCGAAGGAACAGGGCAGCCATGCTTGATGCCTTGAAGCATACAGGCGGGTCAATAAGCTTTGGTCAACACAAGAGCAAGATGGTAATATAACTTCCTCATTTAAAGTTTTGATGGTAATCTGTTTATTAATTTGGAATTTTCTGAGTTTTATTTTATTTTATTAATCTGTTTATTAACATGTTGTAATTACTTGAGTTATTTGGCTATCTTGAGTATGTCATAGTATTTTAGAGGGATTGCCTTACTTTTGATATGTGTTTATTATATAATATTCTTCCATATGGGATTACAAGAGGCAGAGTTAAAGCATCTAATTTTTTACAGAGATCTCTATGCTAAAGTTCATAAGAAGAAAGATGAAAGCTACGTTTTTTAGTGCTCGAGGAATTTTATTGTAGGTGTCTTTAAAATTCAAAAGTCATATATATTTTAGGTTATTTATTTTTTTGTTAATATTTTTCTTGTTTTTGTTATTTTTAGGAGTCATATGACACCGCGATGACAGAAAAATATGGAGAAAACTCTTCCTCTCACCCTATGGTTGACCCGAAGGTCTGGTTGGATATGGTGGGTCCCAACAAGAAGGGATGTGTGCATGGCATAAGTAACAGCTTGCACATTGGTAATAACACCATACAAGCTTCATCCTCCTCAGTTGTGGGTCTTTCCCGTTTTACACCGTTGACACAGGACATATCTGAAGCTGTAAATACAGTAATGGCAGCAGCAATGACTTCGTTTGTCCAGAGTCAACTTGTCCCTATGTTGGCGCCCCTCTAATCGTTCCTATCTACGATCAGATCAGCAAATGTTGCTCCACAAGCACCATCTCAAGGTTTAGTTGGGGAGGGTTGAGAGGAAGAGGAAGATGAAGACGAAGTCAACTTAGACTGATTACTATTTTTTATTCTTCTTGTCTATATTTGTATAATAACTTTTAACTATATTGGATTGATTATTTGTATAATAACTTTCAACTATATTATTGGATTGTTTGTTGTTGCTGTTACAATTATTGATTGTTTGTTGTTTGTTGGATTTTTGTTTGCTGGATTATTTGTTGCGGTTTGATATGTAAGTTTTGGGAAAGTAATAATATATATAGGTTATTAAAAAATAGTGATTATCGAGGGATTAGCGACAGAATAGCAAAATCACATGGGTAATTAGTGAGAGAATAGTGACGTAATAGCAAGGGAATCACATAGGTAATTAGCGAGGGAATCAATTAGCGAGGGATTAGCAAAGTAATAGCTAGGGAATAGTTAGCAAGAGAATAGAGAAGGAATAGCGAGGGAATCACACAAGTAGTTAGAGAGGGATTAACGAGGGAATCACATAGATAGTTAGAGAGAGATTAGCGAGGGAATAGCGAGGGAATGGACTAGCGAGGGAAATTGGTTGACTTGATACAAAATTAGTATATCATACAGTGACAGAATAGCGATGGAATTTCCCTCGCAAAATGGCTTATATTTGTGGCATATTAGCGATGGATTAGAGACGAATTAGCGAGAGAAATAAATTTTCTAGAGACGAAATAGAGAAGGAATGCGTTCCCTCCCTAATTAGCGATGAAAAAAAGTGACTAATTTATCCCTCGCTAGTCCCTTGCAAACTTTATTTGCGACGGACTAGCAATGGAATAGCGAGGTAAATTTCCCTCCTAATTTACTGAATTCTTGTAGTGGTATGCTCATTTTATGTCCTAATGTGATTGCCTTAAACTTGAAGATTTATATCCAAAGGATCTATGGGTCATTCTGATTCGTGAGAACTTTTATTGGGTGACTCTTCTATTCTAAAAGCCTCTAGAGTTATGTCCCATTTCAGAATGTTGACCACAGATAGTGGGTAAACCATTAGGTGTAGGACATTCGTGAAAAAGACACACTTTAGATGAGGTTTTTGTAATAACTAAATAGGATGTACATCCAAAATGGCTACCACTACACAACCTCAGGCTTTACTCAGACTCGTGTATAGGGCCCCACTCGGATGTGTGTGATAAACGTGTAGGTGCGGTGGGTGTAGAGAGTATACAAACTTTCATAATCCTCAAGACTACCCATATCCTGCAAAACAAAGCAAACACAAAATAAACTCCAAAAGTTTTCTACCCTAAGGGGTAGATAATAAAACAATTAACACTAAAAATTAAAAAAAAAGAAACAAAAATAATAATAATAAAATCATCAAATAAAAAAAAAAAAAAAAAAAAAAAAAAAAGGGTAAAACAAACACATAAAGATTACAATATTTGCATAACCAACTTGTATAAGCTTGACTCTCAAGTTTTCCCAGTGGAGTCACCATTTTTCGCAATAGTGATCGTGGTGGAATAGCAACTTAAATTAAAAAATTAGGAGTCGCCACTAATTTTATTTTTTATTAAGAAAAAATGAAAAACCTAAGAAAAATAGTCTTTGAAATCAGATTGGATTCAGAGTCAGTTATGTATAGGGAAGGGTGAAAACTTAATCCCACAGTACCCCTAACATATCCATCCCGATATGGGACCTTAAGTTAATTGTGTAAATTTTTTATAACTTTTGAAAATATTTGTTTTACCCCTTTTGTTAAAAGATAAACAAAATAGACAAAATAAATTATGAAAATTTAATTTTTAGCTTGAAGGAATAGGGGTTCCGCTCCTACGTATCCCCAGGTGCAATAAGAAACTCAAAGTCACATAGTTCTCTAGAAAATAAGTGTGAGTTGGTTGATTTTAATAAAAAATAATTTAATTTTTTATTTCAAAAATTTGAATTAACAAGTCGTCACGACTTAATTAATCCTATTAAGGTTTGAATAGGTGAAACTCAACGTCATTCTAGAGACATCACCTGTTGATTATCAAGTTTGTTATAAAAAAATTTATTAAAAAAAAGTCTTAAGTCTTTATGGACTAGTGATTTATTTTATTTTTGAAAAAAATAAAAATTTGAAGACAAAACAAATAAAAAAACTTGAATAATCAAGTTGTTATAACTTAGATAATCTTGTTTTATTCTATTAAAAAAGATTCAATTATTTTTATATTCTTATATTATTTTTATATTTTTTAATTTTTCTTTTTCTATATTATTTTTTACCTAAAAAAAAAAAAATAATAGAACTAAAAAAAATAAAAAAAGTAACAGAAACTTGTGAAAAGATGGAACAAAAGGAAAATGGGGGAGGTCTGTTTTTTTTTTTGGGTGGAGATCAAGGAAGGGGAGCGACGGCGCACGACGATTCAGGCGTGGCCGATTTGGGTGGCGTGGCTGTGTCTGATTATTACACGATGTCGGTACGGGGTTGCTGGGTTGTGGTTCACTCATATCTGGTAGAAATAGAGAACGATAGGGGCTGGGTTCTGGTTTGCAAAGCGTGACACTAATGAAGGCTGATGGTTGCTGGTGCGGCCAGCTTGGTACGACATGGAGGACGTTGGCACGAAGCGAAAAAACTAAGATGATGGCGTGGTGGGCTGCGTGGATCTGCAATGCAGATGGCATGACTAGTGGAGGTTGGTGGTTGCAGGCCTTTGACGTCGTGCTTTGTTTGGTGAGTCACAGTGCAAGGGATGGTGAGACAATGGTGCCTACGGAGATGGGTGGTTTTTATGGTGGCTGGGTTACTGCGTTAGTGAACATGGTTTGGGGTTGTTGGTGGTTGTGGATGGTGAAGGATGATGGAGATGAAGCTTATGGCGAGAGGTGGTTAATGGTTTGGATGGATTGGTAGTTGTTATGGTAGATAGGGGTGATGTTGGGTGGTTATAGAATATGGTGGTGAGGGTCGTGGGTTGCGAGAGGCTACGGTTGGGTAACGTGAATGGTGGGTTAGTGGTTGTGGATGGTGATAGTGAGGTAATGGAGTCACGATGAAGTGAAGAATGTGAGGATTTGGATATGGCAGGGGTTGTGTTTTTTATGAAGGTGGTGAAGTGAGTGGCTTTTTGGTGAAGATGGTGAAGATTTGTGGCAGAGATGGAGACTGTTTTAATGTGATGGAGAGAAACAAATATGACTTAGGAATTAGCTATAGGCAAAAGCCTGTGTGTATCAAAAGTGTGTAGGTGATGGGTATTTATAGAAAAAATTAGAGTTTGGAGAGTGATGGTGATAAGTTTGTTTAGGATGAGTTTGTTTTTAGTTTGTTTATGAGTTTGTTTTAGAATGAGCTTGGTTAGGATAAGTTTGTTTAGGGTGAGTTTAATGATAACTGATAGGGTTTGTTTAGGATAAGTTTAATGGCATATACGTTATGAGATTGATAATGGGTCAATGGGTCAAGTTATAGGCTAATGGGTCATGGGTGGTTAAATGAGTCATGGGTTGGATAATGGGTCAATGGATGAAAGTTGAGTCCTTTTCTTTTTATTTCCCTTTTTCTTTTTCATGTTTTCTTTTTTCTTCTTTTTTTTCTTCTTCTTTTTCTTTCTTTATTTTTTATTTTTAACAAAATGTCCTAGACAAAATTGGGTGTTCACAATTTTTATAACCTTAATTAAGACTAACTGATTAGAGTGGATGTTACATTCTCCCCTCCTTTTTAAAAATTTGTCCCCAAAATTGCTTTTCTTACAGATATAATATCATACTCGAAAGGATTTCACCTCCCTTAGTTGTAACTAACTCAACCATAGAGGTTCTCCTTCTGTATGAATAACTTACTGAATCTAAAAACTATCCACTAATTACTTATAGTGAGTTCTGCTTCTCTCTTAGGTGGTAACTCAGTAATTTTCCTATAAAATATTTTTGAATATTCTCTTATCACAAGTATATTCTTTAAGACTTGCTTAACTTCCACATACAAGGAGAAAATGAGAACATATCCTTAAGTCCCCTTTACTAAAGAGTTGTTCACTTGTTTAACTCTCAAAACATAGACTCTAAAGAAATAGGCATAGAAGAATCATTAGATATAAACCTCAATGTCCTATCTGATCAATTCAAAACAACATGGTTTACTAACAACCAAAACCATGCCTAGTCTAACATCCTTGTTAAGAAGAGATAAACTGATAAGATTCACAAAGGAAATCTTACCTTCTATCTTTACATAACAATCTAAACTTACAAAGGAAGTTATGACTAGCTTTCCTGTTGGTGTAGACAAGGATAAAACATGGGGAAACTTAAACATAGGTAAATATAATCTCTTTACATATTCATATGCAATCAAGGAGTGGGATACTCTTGTATTATACAATACAACCTAGAGATCATCTTTGACTATGCTCTTACCTCGTATAAGATCGGGAGTCTAAGCTACCTCTTACTACTTAGAGCATAAACTCTTACTCTAACTTATGCTTTGAGGTTAGGCACTACTCCTTGCTTCTATGTACACTCATTTTAAAGTGTTCAGGTTAGCCATAGGTATAACATACTATTTGGCCTACTAGACAATGTCTGCCACCATGTTATCTCCTACATCTATCACACTTTGATCCCTTCATTTCTACTTGAACTTACTTGACTTTATCTTGAGGATAACTAGGTCTAGAAGATCCTTCCTATACCTATCATCCCCTCTCTTCCTCTTGTGAAAACCTTGTGACTTTCGTTCCACTTGAGGCTGGTTATTAGGACCTTCAACTATTCTCTTTGAATGGTACTGAAAACACCACTTTGTCTATTTTGATCAATCGAAAATAAGTTTTTCTTTGCTTATTTCAACCCATCGAAATACGTTAATCAGATGTCATTTTTCATTGGCAAAGTGCTTATCTCACTCTTTTGTCTGGCATAGGACTTAACTCATCTTATTGCCTTTGGTAGTAAGCTTTTCTCGCTTTACTATCCTTAGTAGAGAGCTTAACTCACTCTTACTACCTCTTACATGAGTGCTTATCTCACTCCTCATGTTCCTTGATAAAGAGCTTAACTCACTACTTTGTTCTAGGTAGAGTGCTTATTTCACTTCTCTACCACACTTGGTAAAGTGTTTTACTCACATCTTTACCATGACAATGTGTTTTTTTCACTCCCTTGTCTCATAACTTCATCCTTAGCAAATTGCTTTTCTCATTCCTTTGGGGCTTGTCACTCCTTTAGTTAGGATTATTGTGTTGTGTCTCAACTTTATCAAGTAGAGGAACCTATCTTTGCTAACACTCCATTCTAACTCAACTTAATAAGATGAAGGAGCATTTCTTTAACAACTTGCATATTTCACTCAACTTTAACTACAAGAGAGCAAATTATGCACTAAGATAAATAAAACTCTCTTATCATACTTGTATCAACAACTCTGATAAATGTTTCCACTTATATATACACAAATATAAACTCAGAAAACATAACTCAGCTTCACTTAATCATGATTTTACATCGAGTATCATGAAGAACTCGATACTATTCATCCCTTGTCAGCTTTCACAAAACAAAGAATGATGAACATAGAAAAACGAACACCACAACCACTTAACTCAGAGTTCTATGGATTGAAGTTTGATTTTGTAGCTTACTTTGTACTTAACACTTACTTCTTCAAACTCAGACATATACTGACCTACTAACATGCCACCTTATTTAGGTCTTAGGAACTTTATCTTATTGGGATTTCGTAGGTTCTTAGGGTAGCATTTATCCAGAAAAGAATTTCTAATCACTCCCTAAGTAATATAAACATCAGATGTCTCAAACAACATCATGGCACTTGCTCACCAAAACTCTGCCACCCTTTCTAACATATAGGAGACAACCAAAACTCTCAGATCATCTGAACAGACCTCAATTATAAATATTTTCTCCATTTTCTTAAGTCATCTCCCTATTCTAAACGGGTCTTACTTTCCTTTAAATGATGCAGGGTTGACCTTTCTAAACTTTGAGAGATCTGGGAAGTTTTGGTTCTCTACTACCACAACTCCATACACTAACTGTACTAGTGGTACTAGCTGCTGAGATAAAATTACTTTTATCCCCTCTAAAACTCTATTTACGATAGTAGTCTGCTCCCTCATAGCAGTTGCCATCTCTAAGCACACTTCATCCATAATAGCTGAACTTTCACTAGAAGAATTCTTATTTCTCTTAGTTCGCCTTGGTGAAGTAATAGTTCCCTATACACATAGAACAATACATATTGAGTTGATTAGTCTCAATATCATATAACAGTGTAACAATAACCATTAACATTCAAACCTAAGGCTTGTCATACAATTCTATCCACACATCTCACATATGAGACAATAAATGTGTAACACTTAGCGAAAAAACACTAAACTTGCCTAAGCCTAGCCAGTCCATGCCCCGGCTCAACAGGATGAACTATTATGATACCATAACATAACATCCTAATACCAGATACCTGTGTATACAGTATTAGCCATGCTACTCCTAATATAAACATCAATTAACATATAACACTCAAACAATTATTATGGAGAGCCATAGCTAAAAAGTCATACATATATACATCATAACCTCAAAAGGGCAAAGAGTTGCACATATAACTTTATACCTACTCAAAGCAAACATAAATCAATACATAAAGCTTTGTACTAAAAGCATTAAAACTAAATTAGTCTTCATGCTTCTACTTTTCTCCCTTTGAAGGGTCTTGACCTAGATTTACAAGGAACATAACGGGGTAAGAATTCATAAATCCTCAGTAAAAGTAATTCCAAAACCAGCATTGGTAATATTCATATTGAATAAACAAACCAATCACGCATACATTAATACTTGAACTTACTAACAATAGATTATGAATTCATAAAGACATTGAATCTTTACTCAATATCACTAGAACATTCATATTCCTCTTATGTGAAGGTTCCCTAAATAAATACATAATCTAATAACATAAGTTTGTCTTTTCTATGATATGACAACTCTCATATACATTATAACATATCACAGCCAGTTCATTCATAAACACGTTATAAATGTTACACAAATAACCTTCTTCAATGAATAAACTTACTAACTTAGGATTTAGGATTCGCAACTGGCAATTAAGTCTCTACCCGATTCCACTAGAATATTCACATTTCTTTACTCTATGTAACCATTCACTAAGTCAATCCACAACCCTTAACCAAACTCATTCGAAGATAAGACAATCACCCATACAATTGTCAGAGAATTGGAAACGAATATGTATGTAGTACGCTTGCGCATATGCAATGTTCGGGAATGGTGATTATGAAATGCAATGTGATTGTGTAAGTGTAGAATATTGTGTGTGTCACTTGCATATTCCACATTTTCTTTTAAAATTATAGTTAAGAAGACTGACTCTTCAAACTACCTGGTAATGAGCGGATTGGTTCTTACTCACACTGCTGAGAGTACTGATTCCACTACATAAAAACTAGTAGTCTGACACTCTGAGAAACTAGAGCTAAATCCTTGTTCAAAGAACCTTTTGGACTTTCCCATTTATCTCCTTTGACTAAATGATTGTATACACTGACACTATGAGAATTTGGGGCTAAATCCTCGTTCAATGAACCTTTTGGACTTTCCCACTCTCTCCCTTGGCCACATGATAGTGCACATCATTAAATATTACCCTACTTGGGAATTAGAAAGTAATAGGAAACTATGTAGCGTTGTGTTTAACTCATACAAAATCACCACATTAACTCATCACATAGTTCTCTCTAACTAAGTGAAGTACTAAACTCTAGTAAACATGTACTCTCAGCTCACTTCTAATTCATAAAGGAGTATATTCCATGTTTCTAGTTAAGTAAAACATACTTAAGATATTTGTATCTAGCTTATCTTATTATTGCACCATAAGTGGTAACCTATGCCACACTAGTGTGCTCAAGGTCCTAGATACCTACTTTAGTTAATTCCAAACTTATGGAATGCCTAAAGACTAGAACTTTCACAATAATTCTATACTAAGTCCATTCATGCATCTCTAGCTCAACTTTCAACTTAAAGGAGCACTTTATGCACTGTGACATTCAACTATTGCCAAAGAACTCAGCTTACTTGTATTTAGTACTCCATCTCATCACCTCATACGTGATATCAAATGCAACACTATGTTGCCTAAGGGACTAGATACCTACCTATAGCAATTCATAACTTTTTAGAATGCTTTAAGACTTAAACTTACACATACTTCCTATGTTTGCTCAAACTTTTGAAGTAAATGAGTAACTCTTTATGTACATACTCCTTTTCAACCATAAAGGTATAACTAGAGCTTCTAGAGCTCCTAGAGCTCCTATTATTCTTAACTTATTTTGATTGGATCACTAATCACTAATACATAGTTTTACTAGGGTTACTTTTAACCTTAAGAGGCTAAAACTTTGATTTTCCTAGGCCTATAATAGGTTATTCTATAAGGATAATCGGTTAGACCCCTTATTATTCTATTTTGGGCAAGTACCTAACCAATTATTATGTGAAATAATCGGTTATGACTGCCAAAAATCTATTTTGAGGAGCTAAATAATCAGTTAGCTCTTTCTTGCTAACCGGTTATTGAGTCCCATAACTCTTTTGTCATAAGTGAATAACTTGTTAGCCAATTAGGCTAACCGATTATTACACTATTAGATTTTCTACTATAAATAAATAATTGATTATCCTATTAGGTTAATTGATTATCTGCTATCTGGTGTGATAGCAGACTCTCTGCCATCACACAATAACTGATTATCCCTATGTGATAATCAGTTATCTAGTGCGAAATTGCACCAGAAACATGGCCTTATCACACTTTTCTTTCATGATTCCTTACTCTTCTACTTTTACGCTTTAAAACTTATCATATAATGTATTCAAACTAAGACCTAAGTGAAAGAAACAACAAGAATCAATCACTAACTATCAAGTTGAATATACATATATGATTCTAGCTTCAAAATCATCTCTCTAATACCTATTTCCCAACTCCATACTTAAAGAGCCAAATGGACATTTCTCAAGTCAAAAATGACTTTCTTGCATCCACTAGGTTGAAACTAACTATTCTTAACCATTGAGAATAAGAACTAATCAAAGAAAACAATTTTTGCTTCTCAAAACCCATTTTCTCTAATCATATTAACTAGTTTCACACAAGATGAAAGATAAAGAAATAAGATGAGTAAGTAAGCTCCTTTACCTCTTGTATCAACCTACCCCTTACGTGATCAAGGAGATTCTTAAAAAGATGACTTGATATGCACCAAGGTTGAAAGTGATCAAACCTCTTGCTAAGTGGCATGCACGTCCAAGGGGAGGGGATCATGCGAAAGACACTAGAGTTTCTAGGATAAAGCCACCAAGGTAGAGGGGCATAAGAGTTTCTCCATTGATAAAGTCATCAAAGATTCTTGTGATGGGTATGGCGTTAGCCATTGAAATAGCCTCCGTGAGACGACTTGTTAATCATGCATGGATAAGTGTGTCAGACCAATGCCAATGGAAGTAGTTAATATTAGATGGATCCAAACGCTTCTCCGAGTTTCTAGGTGCCATATGAGTAGCAACCCATTCCATATGCTCAAACATTTTACCACTGATGGAGGTAGTGAAGGTGGAGGAGGTGTTTGTTGAGACGTCAGTCATAATAGGCTTTGATACCATGAAGACATTTTGAATGGAAAAGGTTGGTTGAACTCAAGTGAGTTACAACCATAATGATTTATTATATAGATGAAATTGTTATGTAGCTAACAAACAGACTAAGATAAAATAATAACAACAAGATAAGATAAACATAACATAAGATAACAAAAATAAATTCAAAAGAAAATCAAGCTAAATCTTAAGATAAGATTTTGAAATTAATTAATAAATATGCATAAATTTTTTAAAAAGAATAAAAAATTTATTTCACGGTCGAATGTGGATTAATCTTATAGACAGTTCAAATAAGACGAACTTATGGAAATACTTTGTGGTCTTATAAAAATAACAAATAAAAATAAAAATCTTTTTTAGTGGGAACAAATTACCACAAACCAATTAATAGATATGCATATATTTTGAAAAACTTTAAAAAAACCCAAATGTCTCCACCTTTAAATAGAAAGAGATATTCTAACAAAAACAATTATAAGCCAAATAAAAAATAGACTAAACTTAAAAACTAATTAATACAAAATTAAACGAGCAACATTATTATTATTTATTTCATGATAAAAAATCGCAACATTACAAAATCACCCCAAATTGGGCAGAAAAAGTTACCCTCAGAACAGCATAAGACTGCTCCACTTTTATATATAAAAGGTAAAACGTGTAAAAGAAACTATTAAGAAAACATAAATCTAATTTTAAACCTAAATCTAGTTTATTAGGTAAAAAAAAGCTGTTAGCAAGCTAGTTTTTATTAGCCATGACAACCATCACCCAAGAGGGGGGTGAATTAGGTGATTACAAATTTTTAAAACACCATTAAGAAATTAAACTTTTTGATATACTCAATCAACACATGCAACAGAATAAGTCTAATAAAGATACAACAATTGTAGATTACTCAAATACAACTTGAGTTATATGATAAATTAAGCAAATAAGTTAGATATCAAGTTTTTAAAATCAAAACATCAAGATGACACGATATGCAATAAATAAATATGTTGCACCAAATATTGAAATTAAAGAGTGTAGGAAAGAGAGGATCAAGCTAAAAAATTTATCATGGTTTAGCCACTAACCACTTGTGGCCTTCATCTAGTCCCCAAGCTTAACTTGAGTTTTTCTTCACTATTTCCTAGACTTCATGGGTGTTAGGAAAACTTTTGTACAAGAAAGAGAACTCTTCACACCTTGGGATACCTCACCCTTGTGCTAGAGCATCTAACTCTTCAAGTTTCACAGGTGCTTGATGAACATTTACATTCAAGAGTACTCACAACACCTTTGGGATGTCTCACCCTTTGTGTTTGAGCCTCACTTTAAGGGATACCTCACCTTTTTCTCTCTTGAAGGATTTCTCACCCTCTTACAATGATATTAAGATGAAGAGAAAGATTAGAAACTCTCATAAGAGTAGATATACAACTTGAAGAATAAATGAATAGATGAATTTTGTAATAAAGAGCTCAAAATATGATTTTGATGATTCAAGGATCAAATCAAGTATTCAAGAGTTGTAAAAGCTTTAAACAACACTTATATATAGAGTCAAAGTGATAAAATAGAAGTTGGTAGTGTTTAAAAATGATTTCTTATGAAAACTAGTCATTTATAACCATTGGGAACATTTTAGACTCGTGGTAATAAATTACATAGATGTTGTAATCGATTACATGACTCTTAGAACATGTTCTAGGCTTCTTAGGCAGGATGTAATCGATTACAAGGTTCATGTAATCGATTACATAGTCTTTGTTTCGTTAAAAACACGTTTACAACATTCTGATGTTTGGAAATAGAATTTAAACACCCATAACTTCTTCATTTTTTATCCGTTTTCAGCAAATGACTACTCATTGGAAAGATTTTTGAGTCTATTTTTAAATGAAATAAGTTTTAATAAAACTCAAAGTATTTTGAAAGTTATGATCAAAATAGTAACCAAAGATTACTTTTTCAAAACTCAAACTTGACTATTTTTTATAGTTTTGAACTACCATCATAACTAGCTTTTTAAAACTTGTTTGTTGGGCATCTTAGCATGTAAAAATTATTTGTAAAGATTTAAAAATATATTTAGGATCTTTTCATGTAAATCCTCTATTTTTACGTAGGAGAAAACTTAAAAGAAAAATATACCAATTCTAGTCCTTAAACTTCTTGATGTAATTTAAACTTCTAAAAAATTCTTCTCTTCAAATCTTGCAAATGCTTGGAACATCTTATCATTCTCATTCTTCTTGAGTTTAGCATAATTGTGATATTTTACTTTCTTGTTGCAATGCTCACTCTTGGTACTTAAACTATCCTACAAAGTATTACTCACTTAAACAAACATAGTTAGTCCAATTCATAATTCAATATCTTCATATGTATGATTCATAAATATATAACTCTAGTTAGTCTAACATGCATAAAGAATATGCATAATTCTTATATGAAATATAACGAGATGGAGTATATGATCATACATGATTCAATATAATATATTAAACACATCTATGTAGTATAAACATCATTCTTTTTATTTTGTATTTGTCATCATAAAAAATTAACATATTAAACTATTATGACAAACTTATTTCCATAGATTCTTCTAAACCAACTTCGTAACAACAATTTTAAAAAATAAACACATAATGTTGACGAGTTAGTTTGAGGAATTCCACTCCTCAACATTACGTGAAAAAATAATGTTTTACTATTAAAAATAGGTTTTCTTTAAAACTAACTTATCAAAAAAATTTATCAACATTAAAAAAACATATTTTAAAAAATAAAGTTTGAATTGACATAGAATCAATCATCAATCAATATAATATATAAAAAAAATATGTCATAAAATTTTGACATATGTCATCTCGAGTTAATTAATAAATACATTAATTTTTTAACATGTGATAATTACATTAATTAATCTTTTATCATGTGTTATCTATGTGATAACTTAAAAAATATTGACAAGTGTTAAACAAAATTGCCACATGTACAAAAATGTCATAATGAATTAAAAAAAATAAAAAAATGTTATCTGTTACAAAAATTGGCGAAAGAAAGTAAACAAAAACTTTTAAAATAAAAAAAAAATCTTATCTGTTATAGAAATTGGCAAAACATATTAAACACAAAAAAGACTCTCTATTCACAAAAGAATAAAGTTACCAAAGTGACTCTAGGTGCTGCATCTAGAAAAAAAAACAAAAAGTCTAATTAAGGTGCAATAGTGGTAACAAAAAATGAAAAAAAAACTTAATGCATTTAGGTGCAATAATATCATTATTGCTAATGGCTAGGTAAATATTTTGTTGGTGTTAATATTTTCTTCCTAAAGCTCATCAACAATGTGCTAGAGAAATTGCTAGAAGTTGAATTGTTAGAGAAGTTACTAAAAGCTGAATTATCAAATGTAATTATTGTAATAAATTAATACAATAAATTCAAAATTTAAATATTTAGTAGTATGTTTTTCTAGAAATAAATTTAATTTTTATTACTTCAATATTCATGAGTTTAAATAATATTTTTTATTGTTTGTCTCCATAATTTACATATTAGACATTAATTAACGTATTATATGCAATTTATATATTATAATTATTATTTTAATTAACTGTTGGTTAATTTAAAATAAATTTACTCACTATTAATTAGAATAAATTTGATTTTGATTGAGATAAAATTTAAATGAATAATACACGTCAATCAAATATTTTTATAGATATCTCCTATAATAATAATATTAAATAGCATTAAATTATTAATGATATGTTCAATTATAATTTATTCGTAAAACTAAATAAAAATCTTATAAAGAATATGCTAACTGAAAAAAAAAACATAATACATTAAGGAGCAATAATAATTGTCATTATTGCTAATTGGTAGATAAATATTTTCTTGGTGTCAAAATTTTCATCGCCAAGCTCATTAACAATGATTTAGAGAAATTACTAAAAGTTGAAATATCGGGTATAATTATTGTAATAAATTAATTAATAAATTCAAAATTTAAATATTTATTAGCATATTTTTATTTTAAAAAATTTAATTTTTCTTACTTTAATATTTATGATACCAAATAAGATTTTTGATTTCTTGTCTCCACAATTAATATATTAGGCATTAATTAAAGTATAATAACCATTTAAATATTACAATTATTATTTAAATTGATTGCCGGATTAATTTAAAATAATTTTAAAAGTTATTACTTAGAATTAATTTGATTTTGAACGAGATAAAATTTAAATGAATCATACATGGTTAAGAATGTTATTAAATTAATAATAGAGAATACTACGCAAAAACATGGAAGACTTTTTAATTTTGATCTTAAATTGCTCAACCTTAAAAATTGCTCATAATCAATGCAAAAGTGTAAAATATAATTTATTTTAATTTTAATATGCAAATGCTAATAACGTATCTTATATTGAAAATGAAATATTAAGAAGACTTAAATAAAAGATTGACTCTCTCTAATTTTATATGGAATTAGGTATTATCCTATAATTGACATAAGTATTAATCACCGAGTGTGTATATCAGTTGGTGGGAGATTGTTCTAGCTTAACCAAGTGTCTTGGTTCAAGTCTTGGGTATGCAACTGTGTTAAAACTTGGTTGGGAGAGCTTTGCCACCTTATAGGATCCTGCCCGACTTGGAAGATTAGTCTCTCACCTTCGGGTAGAGGAACACTATGGGAAACAAAAAAAATGACATAAGTATTTGATGACGATGACGAATAAGTATTATATTAATTTAATAAACAATATTTGCTTTCCTGCAAATATTGTTAGTGTCTTGGTGAATAAAGTTAGAGCATAATACTTTATCATCTTATTCAGTTATTTGATGGAACATCTACCTCTTGTTGTATTTTTTAATGATAAGTTCAGGTAATATTTTTCTCAACATTTCTATAGGAAATTACTTGTCAATTTTCTCTAGATTGATGCGCATAATATTTAAATTAAAATCATATATTTCTAATTCAAGTATGATATATAGATTTTTTTAGGTTATTATTATTTTTTGTATATATTTATTTATTCATTTTCATTTAAAATTGAATTTAGAAAATACTTTTGTGTATGATAAACTTATCTTTTATTTACAATTTAATCTTTCATTATTTAAAAGCATTTTAATGAAATTAAGTTTTTTTAATGTTGGTATTACTCATAATCTTTCACTTTTAATATTATTCAATGTATTGCATGAGTACAAAATTCTAGTTAAAAATAAAGTTAAAAGTTACATTATTGATCTAAAAAGTCATATTTTAATAGGGATGACAACAATACCCACACACGTGGGTATTTGCGGAGATTACTCGCAACGGGGTGACAAGTATCTGTTTAATAAATGAGGCAGAGGGAGAGGGTGAGGGCGAGGGTGAGGACGGATGCGGAGATCATGCTACCTACTCTGCGAGTACTCGGAAACCCACCAAATATATATTTTTTTCATTTAGTATTTACATATATAGTATTTTCTGAAGACTTGATTTATGATAGGACACAATAATATCGTTTGATCCATGTAACCGATCCCACTTAAGTAGAAAAAGACTTAGTTATTATTGTTGTTGTTGTATTTATATATATATATATATATATATTATGTTTTTTTTTTTTTCACTTTGAGATGAGATGAAAAGTTATATTTTTTTATTATTTTATAATAAATTTTTTCAATGAATATATGTAATAATTATTTATGTAAATTAATTATTTTTTATAAACTTATATAGATGAATTATTACATAATATAATTAAATTTAATATGTTATTTTTGAATTTTTTTTATTTTATAAAAATTTTAAATTATTAAAATATATTATCATATGTGATATTAAATTTTATTTTTATTTTTTAATTTTTCTTTAAATTATTAAATACTTATAAATACCTATTCACTCCTATTGAAATCATAAATAGATATTCGCCACCGAAATGGGCGCGGCCGATGCCATTCCTACTTTTTATATCCCTTGACATTTCTAAATTTTGTTTTTGGTAACAATGTAAATTCAAAATTTTAATTTTGACATTGTCACATAATAAAATGTCGAAGTTGCCCCTCGTGGTATCCCATCAAACACAAAACACGGCTGCATCCATCATCCATGGTGTCCCAAGAGATCTGGTCTTCTTCACACGTTCTTGTGCTCTCCTCTCCTTCTCATTCTCCTCAGTCCAATTCGTCAAACCCTTTCGTACCATATCCCTATCCCTATAAAAAACAAACCAAACCAAACCCCTCTTCTCTCTCTTCCCTTCCTTTTCCCTCTACCCAATTGGGTATTACTATTCTATTTCCACTCTCTCTGATTAGCCACCTCTTCCTCCCTTTGCAATTGAATTACTAGCTCCAGAAATAATCGAGATCAATGCAATGGGCAAAGCCTCGATCATTGTTTACATAACATTAGCAGTGTTACTCCTATTGTTCCTTTCCCACTCCCCAAACAAACACCCAACCCATCGCCACCGCCGCCTCAAGCTTCGCTCCAACTTCACTCTCACCCATCAAACCCACCACCACGACCCCGTCGTGTTCGACCCGCTCGTCGCAGAGCTCGAACGACGTCGTGAGGACAAGCAGTGGGAAAAGCAGCACTTCGAACACTCGCACCCCGAGTTCGCAGCACAGGGCGAAGAATCGCAGCCCGAGTGGGAGGACTTCATGGATGCTGAAGACTATTTAAACGATGACGACAGGTTCAATGTGACGAGCAGGTTGGTCTTGCTGTTCCCCAAGGTCGACGTGGACCCGGTTGATGGGTTCCTGAGTGAGCACGAGTTGACCGAGTGGAATCTTCAGCAGGCTCAGAGGGAGGTCTTGCATCGGTCCCAGAGGGAGATGGAGCTTCATGATAAGAACCACGATGGCTTTGTTTCCTTCTCCGAGTACGATCCTCCCAGTTGGGTCCAAAATGCAGGTCCTATATCTAATCTTATAATTATGTTATGGGTTTTGCAAAATAGGAAGTTTAAAATAAAAATAAAATATTCAATACAAAAAAAAATCTTTATTTTTTTTATTTAAAACTTTCATTTTTACTTCTTTAACAAGTAATTTAGCAAAATCTTTATGTTATAACTTTCCCTTTTTGCTTTTTCGTGTGAAAGTTGTGATTTTTTCTTCTGGATCTGTTTAATTAATGGTTGCTTTAATTGGAATTAGTGACTTGTCATGCATTTCATTAGCTGCTGGTTGTATTTAATAGAATTTTGAACACTTATTATGAAATTAGCATTCATAAATGCTTGAACACTCAACTTGGTACCATACCTGGCAGGTACCAAAGCAAATCTGGTATTTGGTGTACTTTTGTTCTGTGAACTTTCTGTTCTCGATGAAGGGATTTCAATTCTATTTGTCTACCATTGGTTTCAAACAGTTAGTGTCAGAGACATTCTTACGAAAAAGAAAAAAAGTCTTGACGAATTCCTGTGGGATCTATGATTGTTCAGAAATTGAAGTAGTGATATTTGTGTTTAACAATTCTCTACAATTAGTTCTGTAAGCTTATAATAGTTGCTTGTTGATTCTGGCTTCTGTTTAAGCCAGTTTGACTAATGTAAATGCTCACTGTTTGTGAAGTACAATATGGCTGTTATGTATTGAATGTCTTATTTTGGGTTTTTTAGCAGATAATGATTCTTTTGGTTATGATATGGGTTGGTGGAAAGAAGAGCATTTTAATGCATCGGATGCCGATGGAGATGGTCTTCTAAATTTAATTGAGTTCAATGAGTGAGCTCCTACTACTTGTTTCGGAAACTTTGTTGTATGCAATACATCTTACTTGATGATCTCTTTCACACTACGCTGATGCTTTTCCTAATTTTTTTTTTCTTCATCTTTCAGCTTTCTTCACCCAGCTGACAGCAAAAACCCAAAGCTTCTGCAATGGTTGTGCAAAGAGGAAGTAAGGTGACTCTCATAAAAACCTATGACAGCTTCTGTATCGGTTTCTTTCAGAGCATGTGTATTTGCATGTTCCATTCTGGTTAGACATGTGATTTCTGTTTGTAGCAGCTTTGTTTACCTAACATGTTGTAGGTTTAAATTGCTTAAGTTCTATCAATGGGTAAGCTATCTTTTCATTTTCAGTAAGTACAAAATCTTTGTCAGCCTAAAAAGAGTAATCTGGATTTGTTTCATATAGGAGCACGGTAAATGTGTCATGAATAATGATCTAAGATTTCTTTTCCTTGCTGATAGTTCTTTGATTATTAAATTCCCCACATGATCAACATTAACGGAATACTCCAAATAACATTATCTTTTTTTTTTTTATAGAAAAAGAAATTTTATTAGATGAGAAGAGAATACAAACAAAGAGGATAAGACATCCTCACAAACAAACAAAAAGAAACAAGAAAAACCTGTGAGATTGAGTCATGCAACAAAGCATGCTAATCTCTCTGCATGTCTAACAAAAAAATACCCCTAAAGAGACCATGAGCAAAACACCAAAGGGAGGCCGAAAGAGCTCCAAATAACATATCATATCCACAAACAAATAAAATATAATGGTAATGGATGCAGAAAAGAGTCCAAAGCTACATGAAAATTCCAAAACATAACAGAAAGAAAAAGAAATTACAATATAATCTTAAATTAATGGTAAGAGGTAATCAAAGACTTAAATAAATATGTCAGAAGTAGAAAAGATTTGGTATCACATTTACAAAGTTGGCCCTCTAGCCAATAGGCCCAACAATATTTATCTTCATTAAGCTCTTCCAGACAATGAAGCAGGGCAGTCACCCAAAGTCTTACTACAATCTCAGCTGAAACTGATAAAAGCTAAAGTAGGTTTGAATACGGAACCAGTTACTAGTTGACTTTAAAGAGTGCCTTGCAGAATCTGAGAATTACAACAGGTATAGTGGTACACTGACAGATAGAAAGGAGAATGGTCACATTTAACAAGAGAACCTGCACTTGATTTAAATGGCACCAGGAAAGAAATGTGCTATTTTGTACACAATCATCAATAATTATGGCAGCAATTTTATCCTAAAGAAGTTCAGGAAAGATCCAACAATAAGATTCTAACTAAAGATTTTCATTGTTAGGTAATAAAGCAAGTAACCAATCCTTTTTCTGACTTTCAATGTGATATGACAATCAGGAAGATTTTTATACAGATGACCCAACTACGAAGAAGAAAATAAAATCCAAATTCAAATATTTAATTGATTATCAAGTGATGCCATTTTTAAAGAATAAGTACAAGAAATGTCAACCGGCTGCTCTATTATATTGTTAAAACAAAAGGTGAATGTTGGTGATAAGTCTGTGCTTATTTGCAATATAAGCTAAGCAACTCTGCAAATTGACTGATACTCTGGAAACCAATCTGTTCATACTAGTTTCATCATTTCATTACATACTAAAACAATAGTATTGATTGTAAGTTTGCAATATTTTCAGTACTCATCTCACATGTCACATCATTAGAATGACAAAAAGATCAATAAACAATGAAGTTAAAGAATAGAGTCATGATTATTAAAATGTAAATATGTAATGTTATAAAGGCATGTTTAATGAGAATCAACTAGAAAGTAATCAACAAAGCTGGAGGTTTTAGTAATATTAGCTATTACCCTACTGCATGTATAATACAAATGGACTGCCTTGAGCATGAAATAAGACAATGAATTTAAAAAATTAGGAATTCGTACCATGCTGATTAGTGAGTCCAAAAGGAACTTTCTGTGTATCAATTTCTAATAGTAAATTACTAATGACCAGCTTTCCTTTGAGTTCATTCTTAGCTTGAAAAGATTATAGAGCACAGTTTTCTAAAACAAGTTCAATACTAGAGCAATAACAATAACAAGAAGCTTTATCCCACTAAGTGGAGTTGGCTATATAGATCAAATGACGTCGCACCCTATCAAAATTTTTAACTTTCAGAGGCCTTAATCATGTGGGTTATTTTGAGAGCTGTTCTATATCAATACAAAACCTTGATGGCTTCAAATTCCCCAAGGAAATGAATAGGTAATAATAACATTTATAGTTGACTTTTATACCTTCAAAAAAAATCTTTTATAGTTGGCTTTCCCTAGTGAAAGTTTTATAGTAGCAAGACACATAATGCACTAAAACTTACAGCCAAAGAGAGCTTCCCAGTTCATCTATCTTCAATTACTCAATCCAATACCAAAACAAAGAACTTGGAAGGGAAGCATATCATTATCTACTCCAAAAAGGATGAGACAACATCCAAGCAACAAAGGAGAATAACTCCACAACTTGTGAATCAGATGTACCAATCAACGAAGGGAAAAAAATTCCCTCCTATCAGTCATTATATATGGGTAAAATGAAGCAAACCCAAACTTTAGATGAAATGACTAAGAAATTGATTACAACACCAACAACCAAAGTCTTTTTCCACTAAATGATTTGGCTTCATAGATCAAATGACGACATTGTGTTCTGTCATAAACGATGTCTTCAAGAGGATATTTAGTCCAAGTCCTTTTTAATGGTTTCTCCTATAGTTTTTCTTAGTCTTCTTCTACCTCTAACTATTGGGCTATCCTCCACCTAGTCTACTCTTCTTACTGGGACTTCTAAAGGTCTTCTCCTCACATGAAATCATCTAAGGCGAAATTCTACCATTTTTTCCTCAATAGGTGCTACTCCTATTTTCTCTCTAATGCATTCATTCCTAATCCTAATACTATCTTGTCTTGTATGTCACTTATCCAATGCAACATTCTCATCTCTGCAACATTCTCATCTCTGCAACATTGAACTTATGCTCTTGTTGGCTCTTTACTGTCAAACATTTAGTACCATAAAGCGTTGCAGGTCTAATAATTGTGTGGTAAAATTTTCCTTTAAGCTTGAGCAACACCTTTCGATCACAAATAACACTTGAAGCACTTCTCCATTTCATCTACCTCGCTTGAATGCTATAGTTTACTTCTCTCTTTATTTCTCCGTCATTTTGTATGATAGATCCAAGATACTTAAACCGTGTGACTTGTGGTATGATATGATCTCCAGTTTTTACCTCTAAGTCAGTGTTAGCGCGCTTCTTGGTGAACTTATATTTCGTATTCTCTATTTTACTTCTACTTAATCGGAAGCTATGTGCTTCCAAAGCTTGTCTCCACAGCTCTAGTTTATTATTTATTCCTTCTTTTGATTCTTCCATTAGGACTATATCATCTACAAAAAAATGCATTGTGGCGCTGACTATTGGATATGTTCAGTAAGCACATTCAAAACTAAGGTAAAAAGATAAGGGCTCAAAGTTGACCCTTGGTGTAATCCTATAATTATAGGGATATCTTTTGGAAATCTTCTGTGATCACACCATGTGTTCGCACACCAGTTTTAACCCCATCATACATATCTTTGATTGCTCGAATATAAACAATATGAGGTCATTTATTCTCCAGAGCCTTCCACAAAATCTCTCTTGACACCCAATCATAATCCTTTTCCAAATCAATAAAAATTATGTGTAGATCCTTTTGCTTCCTTCGATACCACTGGATCAATCTTCATAGAAGGTATACTGCTTCCATGGTTGACCTGCTTGGCATAAAGACAAATTGGTTCTTTAAAATGCGAGTTTCTTGTCTTAATCTCCATTTAATGACCCTTTCCCATAGTTTTATAGTATGACTCATGAGCTTAATCCTTTTGGTGTTAGCACAATATTGTATATCTCCCTTGTTCTTGTAAGCAGGAATTAGAGTGCATCTCTTCCATTCATCTAGCATTTTCTTCAACTTCATTATCTCATTAAACAACTTTGTGAGCCAAATTATACCTTCCTCCCCTAAACACTTCCAATTTTCAATAGGTATATTATTTGATCCAACTGCTTTACCATTGTCCATCCTCTTTAAAGTTTATTTTACCTCATACTCTCGGATTCAATGATAGAAGGTATAATTTTGGTCCTCCTCTCTAGTGTTTAAATTATTTGGGTCCTTTAATGTTGCATGTCCTTCATTAAATAAAGTGTGAAAATAATCCTTCCAACTTTCCTTGATATCTTGTTTCGTAACCAAAACATTATCTTCGTCATCCTTAATGCATTTCACTTGATCCGTTTTCCTTTCTCTTCCTTTAGCAAACCTATAAATATGTCTTTCCCCATCCTTGGTGCCTAAAGATTGGTATAGCCCCTCGAAAACTTTTGCTTTCACCTTTCTAGCTTTCTTCTTAGTATCCTTCTTAGCTACCTTATATTTTTCACAGTTTTCAGCTTTCTTACACAAGTGTCAAGCTTTATAGCATTCTCTTTAAACTCTAACCTTCTCTTGAACACCTGCTTCCCACCACTAAGATTCTTTATCCTTAGGTTCAAAGCCTCTTGATTCTCCAAGCATGTCCTTAGCTACCTTTCGTATCCCTCTAGCCATCTCTTCTCACATATCATTAGCGCTCCCTTATACCTCCCAAATATCTTCCTTTTGAAACATTCCTTTTAAAATCCATTTGTTTTCCTTCCTTTAGCTGCCACCATTTGATCCTTGGGTTTTTGACTTAGCAATTTCTCCTTACCCTCATCTTAACATGTACATCCTGAACCAAAACTCTATGCTAGGTAATAAAGCTCTCCCCAGGTATGACTTTGCAATCCATGCAAAGCTTCTTGTTCGTTTTCCTTATAAAAAAGAAATCGATTTGCGAGCAAGAAACCCCACTTTTGTACGTGATATGATGTTCTGCCTGCCTCATAAAACAAGTGTTTGCTATTGTGAAATCAAAAGCCAATGAAAAATCTATAATAGCTTTACCCTCAACATTAGATTCCCCTATACCATAACCCCCATGCAATCCCTTATAGTCCCTAGATTCCCTCCCAAAATGTCCATTTAGATCCCCTCCTAGGATAATATTTCCCCCTTGGGGTATTACCTGAACTATAAACCTTTTAAATCCTCCCAAAATTTTATCTTTTGTTGCTCTTCTAGCCCTATTTGAGGCTATAAAACCATTCGTGTACCTGTTAGAATTGGTTATTGACATTGTGACTATTAGAATATTAGGATTATTCATATGTTAGGAGTCTTTTTATGTTAGTAGTCGTATTAGGCTAGGCTTGTGCTAGTAGTACTACACTAGTATAGATTATTAGTATAAATAGGTGTTAGTGCTTTGCATCTAAAACACATCTATCATGTACTCATATCTAATATTATTCAGAGACTCTTCTTTTTTTCCTCCTTTTCCATCTAATCCTATAATTTCAACAGCAACCACAGTTGAACTATGTCAAGAATCAACCATCTTAACAACTTACACATAAATAGTTCTATTTCCTTAACACAACCTATTAGGACCAAATTTGAATGTTTCAATCCTTGTTGAGCTATCCTAGGTAACATAATTGTTAAGTGATGGATGTATGGTTGGTTTGTTCTTGAAAATGATTTTTTCCTTTAAGTCATTTGATTCCTTTTGGAGAATTTTCCATATGAGAATAATTTCCCCAATGATCATTGTGCAAATATTAGAAATGTAGAAAATCTTATTGTCATTTTATTTTTCTGAAGCGAATTGGAATCTTCAGTTTATATGCAGTTAGCTTATTGTATCTCTGCCTTGGCTTACTCTTGCAGTCTTTGCTTGATATTCTTATTCTTATTTCTTCACAGGGAAAGAGATACAGACAGAGATGGAAAGGTCAACTTTAAAGAATTTTTCCATGGGCTCTTTGATTTGGTAAGAAACTATGAAGAAGAAAGTCACAATGATGTGAATCATTCTGATGATTCAAGGGATGCTCCAGCTAGAGTGTTGTTTGCTCAGCTTGACAAAGATGGTGATGGGTATTCATCCTTTCTTATTTTCATTATTTGTTTTCTTTGAATGATTATGATAGTCTTCTTGTACTATCAGTCAGTTTTTATATTTCATCTCAACCTTTGCAGGTACTTGTCAAATGTTGAACTACTGCCTACAATTGGGAAAATCCATCCTTCTGAGCGTTATTATGCAAAGCAACAAGCAGATTATGTAATTTCACAGGTATTGAATTTAACCTGATGAAAAATATACTCTTATTGTTCACAAAGATGTCAACATGCAAATGACTTTTTATTCTATTGATATTGGCATAACATGGTGATAGATACCCACCTATTATAAGTTGTATGTTAGGAAGGTGTATAAAAGAAAAGGTGTGCTGAGGAACAAGGGATCATCACCCCAATTAGGTATGGATTGTGAGCTCCAACAGCAGCATAACTGCCAGTTGATGTAGCAGGAAACAAGTGGGGGGGGGGAAGGAGAGAGAAAGGGAAATCTGTTAGGAGGAAAAAGGGGATAAAATGGGAGAAGGTACTGGAGAATTAGGATTTAGGAGGAAATTGGGAGGAAAAGACCTGGCCTCTCCAAAGTCCTAGAACTATTTGTCCTTACTTTCAGTTTATTGGTACTCACTTCTGTCATCGACTCCCCACTGGAATCAGTACAGAATTCCATAAATAATACCTACATTCCAGTCCTTGTTGGGACTGAACACAGTTTTCTATCATCTCTGTAACTAGTTTCTATTAATTGGTATCAGAGCTCCCGATCTGGGAGTTGTGGATGGTGCATACGCAGATGGAGGCCAGACTGGAGGCGATCAAAAAAGGGTTTGAACGATGGAAGAGGGAACTGCAGGAAGAAAAGGAGCTGAAGGAGGCTAGGCGTGAGCTGCAGGAAGCACGACTCAAGAGGAGTGAAGGAATCCAAGAGGAGTTGCTGAGATTCATGAGAGGATGCGACCAACGATCTCATTTCGGAGATTCGGTGAGGCGGGATGGGGAGGAGGAAGAAGAAACGATCGGGCGCGATCAAGGATCTCATTCCGGAGATTCGCGGGATGGGGAGGAGGAAGAAGAAACGATCGGGAGTCGTCGAATGGGTACAGAGTTCGATCGAGGGAGGAAACTGGAGATCCCCATCTTATCAGGCGAAGATGCGTACGGGTGGGTAGCTTGGGTTGAGCGATACTTCCACGTGAACGCCTTGAGTGTGGAAGAAAGGGTACCGGCGGTTATGGTAGCCTTGGATGGCCGAGCCCTGTATTGGTTCCAGGGGTGGGAGTCTCGCACAGACCACCCAACTTGGGAAGGGTTCCGATCGGCTGTGATCAGAAGGTTCTAACCTTCCATGATTCAGAACCCGTACGAGCTATTGTTGAATTTGTAGCAGACTGGCACAGTCGGGGAGTACTGAGAATGCTTTGAGAGACATGCAAAGCCATTGACGAAGACGGAGGATGAGTTTCTTAGAGGAATTTTCTTGAATGGGCTTAGAGAGGAGATTCGGGCTAAGTTGAAGCTCCATCGGTTAGAATCCCTTTCTGACTTGATGGATCAAGCCTAGTTAATTGAGGAGAAGAATTGGGCCTTAGTCAAAGGAGGATTAGGTGGGGGAAGTAAGGGAAGTATGCTGCAAAGAAGGGCTCAAACCCATAAAGGCCTCAGTGTACGAAATTGGGCCTAAGCCCAATATAATGGCTGAACCCATTGAAGGCAGTCTCACCGCCAGCTCGAGTATGAGCAGAGGAAGTGTTAACCAAAGAGGGGTCTTGGATGGCAAGCTTCCTGAAACAAGCAGTCAAAGGAGAGGGAGAGGATTTAAGCAATTATCAGAGGCTGAGTTACAAGATAAAATGAAAAAAAGGGTTGTGTTTTCGTTGTGACGAAAAATATAGTCCAGAACATGTTTGCAAATACAGACAACTCCGTTTAATGTTGGTGGAATCCATGGAGGAAGATGAAGAAGAGGAGACACCTGCAGTAGAATATGTAACTAGTTATTGGGTTTTCCATGTGACATATGGTTTCAATGCTATGGTTGTAAATGACATGTTTGCTCCTAGATGGATGGACACAGAACTAGAGAACACGAAGGAAGAACTATCAGCTCTAAAGGTGAAGAGTGGAGCTGGGAAGACAACATTCATGGTTTTTCTAACAGGAAGAAAACCAAGTGACTACATTGAAGATGTGGCTATGGCAGCTCATGGTGTGGGACTTGGAGAAGGTAACTAGGACCCAGGTGGCAGTTCCTATGCCGCCTACATCACTTGGTCCTCGTGCTTCAAACAATGGGACCCTGGTGGAAGTTCTTTTAGCAGCTACCGGAACATTTACCCCAACCTTTACCTTGAGGACAAGGTGAATCTTGTGGGGGGGAAGTATTGATAGATACCCACCTATTATAAGTTGTATGTTAGGAAGGTATAAAAGAAAAGGTGTGCAAAGGAACAAGGGATCATCACCCCAATTAGGCATGGATTGTGAGCTCCAACAGCAGCATAACTGCCAGCTGACGTGGCAGGAAACAAGTGGGGGGGGAGGAGAGAGAAAGGGAAATCTGTTAGGAGGAAAAAGGGGATAAAATGGGAGAAGAGGGGGGAGAAGAGGTATTGGAGAATTAGGAGGAAATTGGGAGGGAGAGACCAGGCCTCTTGAAAGTTCTGGAACTATCTATCAGTACTTTCAGTTTCTTTGTACTCACTTCTGTCATCGATTCCCCACTGGAATCAGTACAGAATTCCATAAATAATACATACATTTCAGTTCCTGTTGGGACTGAATACAGTTTTCTATCATCTCTATAACCAGTTTCTATCACATGGATTACGTCTATGACTGGTTTTTTGAGTAAATATTGTATGTCGTCTTTACTGTGCCATGGTGCATTCACCTTGATGCGAAATTTTTTAAAAATTACTGCATTTCAGTTTTCAGTTGCCAACATATCAGAAATAATAATGTCATATAGTTGAGGAGGTTGATAAGTTTTATATTCCCTTGATGGTTTTGAGGGCTATACTTCATCTCCTCCATCTTTGGTGTTAAATGACACTGTGTGTGTTCAATAATATCTCACCGTAGCCATGTAGGTTGATAGCTGCACTTCATGGTATTTCCTGCTACACTGGTGGCTGCTTTTAAATTGCAGAAAAGAAAAGAAAAAGTTGATAAAAATAATAAGCTAATAAATAGAGGGTGAGCCTTGGTGCAATGGTAAGGTTGCTACCTTGTGACCTGGTGGTCATGGGTTCTAGTTGCAGAAACAGCCAATCCGCCCATGGGAGTAAGGCTGTGTAAATATAACCATCTCCATACCCCACAGTGGTGGGAGGCTCATGCACTAGGCCGCTCTTTGTTAATAAGCTAGTAACTTATAATTCTACTCTGCCTTTGATTTTTTCTAAATCTGTCACCAGTTAGTTCTTATTGTTTGCAGATTCTTTTACTGGAATAAATGTTATCTGCCCGTTTTAATTGTTGTAGCTTCTTGAGGGATTTATATTAAGTAAATCACAATTTTATTCGCAATTTCTTCTCTGCATTTTCAATTTTTTTAGTAGTAAAAAATGCACATTTTGCATTTGCTAGTGGTGGAATGATGTCCTTACTCCTCATGTAATAAGTGCATAGATCACTACAAGCTTCTGGATAGACTTGTACTAAGTAAATCACAATTTTATTCTCCATTTCTTCTCTGCATTTTGCTTTTTATTTTTTTATTTTTTTTGGGTGGTGGAAAGATGTCTTTACTCTGTAATCACCACGGCCAGTGTACATCTCCACTCCTCCATGCTTAGAAAAGTAGTTTTGGTGAATAAACACTGATTTGGGAGGGGGAGAGGCAAAGGTTTTCTTTTCTCTGTGCGTGTTGGCGGGGGGTTATGAATGCCTTTTGACTGTCATTTTCATATTAAGTATTGTTAACAAATGCGAGTCCTTGAGTTAAATTTTCTTACCGATGGCCTCAACATGCATTGGAACATCTTCATATAACATCCTGGAATAATGCTATGACAATTGACAGGCAGATGTTGACAAAGATGGGCGGCTTACTTTGACTGAGATGATTGAGAACCCCTACGTATTTTATAGTGCTATTTTCAATGACGACGAAGATGAATTTGATTACCATGATGAGTTCCGTTAAATCCATCTTAGGTAAGGGCCGCTCTCCCATCTGCTTCTACATGCTCTCTCTCTCTCTCTCTCTTATCCACCTTTAATGATCATCAACTGCAGGATACACAGGAAAATTCCCTCGATTCTAATTTTTTGTGATAAGGAGTCAGTATTTGAAGGTTGTGAGTCTTGTGACAGAATTTTGATGTTTCGGCCCTTCCCAAGTCACTAGCCTCAACCCTGTGGGGTTTTATGCGATGGCTACATTTATTGCTTCATTCCATTCTTATTATCAGTGAACTCTTGCTGATTTGCTTCACTGTTGCTTGTCGTAGAGTCACACCTGGGTCAATTGTAGGATGATAGGATCTCAATCTCATTGTAAAATTTGTTGGATATACAGATTTTCAAATCACTGGTTAAGCCTTATTAGTTAAGTACAACATGTCAATGTATAATACATGTACCATATTACTGTAGTGACCATCATGATCCTAGTAGCAAACTAGCAATGTCAGAATTTTATGGACCCAAGTAGCAGAGCCAGATTCTTTGGCAATAGAGTTCTGTCAGAATTTTCAATATAAAAAAACTGACTCAAGTTTTGTCACCAGTTATTGCCTTAGCGAGACATTCACTGCTTGTCTCATAAACCTCGACCAGGAGATGGGCTGAGTAAATTATTGGATTTTTTTTTGTTGGTCTAAATTTCAGTTTCAATAATGAAGTGGCTAATACTTTTGATTTATGACTTCTGATGTTTATATTACTATCTCCAGAAGTCTAAACTAGTAGTTTATTTTTAGAGTAAATACACAATTTGATCACTAAAAGATATACGATGTGTACTTTTAGTCCCCGAAAATGTGCGTGTGCACAATTTAGCCAAAGTTGTGTAACTTACAACAAGTTCAGCCTTAGGGCTCAATGAATACTAACTGATGGAAGGGTGAATTTGTTGACAATTTCACAACTTTCAAGATTAAATTGTGTTCACGAGCACTTTAATAGACCAAAGGCACACAACATGCATATTGCATGAACCAAATTGAGTATTTACTCTTATTTTTAATTTGCCAAAGTAATTCTATTGTGCTTCTGCACTTAGCTTCCTTTGCAGAAGATTTGCATCAATGTTATATCGCTGCTTCAGTTCTGTTATTCTTTTATTTTTTTTGGGTGTAATTATTTATTTTGTTTTTCCTACCATGGACAAGTCTGTGCCAAAGTATAACACCTTACTCTCCAAAAGAAGCGGAGTGCCAAACCAATTTGTCCCTCACTAAACTTGGATATGACTATATAAAGTTTTTAGAATAATATATACAAAAATATGTCTAGACCTTAACCATTTCAGTATGCAAAATTTACTATCAGCTAGCGCAATGACCCTTGGACGCGCATATATGTATAAAGATAAAAGTTTAACTTATATCAAATAATCAAAATGTTATTATTTAGATAATTATATTTAACTAAAAAACATTATTATTATTATTATTGACTTGAAAACATTACTTAATCATTTAAAAGTGATCTTAAACAAACTCTTCCTGCGGATTACTTTGCTTTCATAAGCTCCAAAAGCATCTATAGAACACCTTCAAAGTTCAAATAGAAAAAAAAAAAAAGACATATGCCGTGTTTGGGTATATGCCGATAATCATAATCCTTGAGGGATGTAGAGATAATAAAAAATAGAAAAATAGTTATTTCCGCTTCGTACGATTCTCGTTATCTTCGTCGTTGGCGCTGCTATTGTCGTCATCGGAGGGCGGAGAAGGATCGAGACGTGCGGCATCCTTAGCCCACTCGATCAATTTCTGTACTTGATCCTCTTCGTCTTCGCTTTCTTCTTTATATTCATATTGAGCGTTGGATGCAGTGGCAGTGGGGCCTACTCCTTGGGAGGATGAGTTGGCTTTGAGAGCAGCGAATCTTGCGGAGAGATCGTAACCCAGAACAGATTTCAGTTCCTGATCTTGAGCAGGAGATTTGCTTTTCAAGGCATGGAATCGACGCTCCAGATCCAGATCCAGATGGATATCATCATCATCATGCTTTTTGGCAGAAGAAGAAAGAGAAGGAGAAGGAGAAGCACGAGCTATGTGGGAGTTGAGGGAGAGATTTAAGAGGAATTGGTCTTGTGCAGCTTGCAATAGTTGTTCCACTTCATCCTCTCTCTTCCCTTTCTCTTTCTCCTTCTCCTTCGTCTTCCTGTTGCTGCTTCCCCTCATCGTCTCTGTTTTATCGAATCTATCTATACCAAACTCATAAGACCACCAAACAATATAAGTTTATATATACAAGTACTAGTTATGAATACGTACGAGGATTGGGCTTGGGTTGGAGTTGAATGTGCAACTGTACATACTCCAAATCAATCACTACAATTTGCTTTGGTATGGATTTATTTTTTTGGGTTATCAAATCAAACAGCTTTCTTTCTCCACCCAAGCCACTCTTTGTTCCAACTTAAAAAACCCACACTACCATTACTAAATAATTGGTAATGCTCTAGCTCTACTTGCTTGCTTTCAACTTTCAGGTTTTAACTATCAACTTTGAATGCAATGCATGGATTTCTTAGGATATATTTGGTTCAATACATGAAAAAATTAGAATAATACTATTTCGTATTTAGTAAAAATAATGTGACAAACTGTTTTCTTACTAGACTTTGATAATTTTAATGATATTTAATTTTCTTTAAACGAAAAATTAAGAGAAAATTGTCATTTCAAATTAACTCTTTTTAGGAACTTTCTATTCTGAAATATATTTACATTGCAATTTTTTAAGTCGTATTTTATTCAATTTTTTGGGTACACCATATTTTTTCAATTTATAAATTTAAAAATAAAAATGTCTAACGTTATCTTCTCATTAAAGGTCAAATTCAGTTTACCTCCTTGTTTCTCCTGTTTTTCCCTTCTAGTTCTCTAGTTTACTTCAGCTCAAGTCAAAGCAAGACCGAAGATTCCGTGAAGTGAAAGTAGATTTTCAAAAATTGCATAGTTGTATGCCTGATATAAAAATTATGAAAGGACGATCTGGCTAGAAGCTATGGTAATATATATCTCTTGATGCTGCATGCCTGCATTATTTTTCTAATAATGAAATTTCCTGAACAATGAACATATTTAGACACTAGCTGGAATCATGTAGGTAGAAAATTTTGACCATCTAAACGAAGCCGTGCTTGGATGACCATGGAATTGTTCTGCAAGCCTCAGTTTGTTTTATAGAGAGAGATATCATACCAACATCAATATGATAAGAAACGAAGACAGTAAGTTTACCCCCCCCCCCCCCCCCCAAAAAAAAAAAAGGAAAAAACATGAAAGAAATGAAGATAGTAAAAGAATGGTAGCCCAACGACGACAAGCTTTTAAGACAAGTTTCTACATAAAAAGAACACTTTATTTATAAAATTGTAATTTCTAAAATTATTTTGGAAAGGGGAACATAATAATGGATATCCTCGTGAATTCTTTATCAAAAAACACCACATAAGTCAGTTTAAATTCTATAAAAACTCGTGAGTTCAATACACATTAAAAAAAAAAATTCCTGTTAAAATAAATGTAAAAATATGAAATTAAAAATTAATTATACATAACATATCTTAATTAAAAATTACCAATGTCTCAAATAAACTAAAAAGTCATATAAACGTCTTATATAAACATAATTTTTTAAATAAGATAAATAAATATAATAAGTTTTATTGGTCATAAATAAATTAAAGTAAATTAACAAGTCTCAAAAGTTATAAACAACAAATCACATTAGTCAATTGAGTTTGTCATCACATATTATATGGATTGACATAATTATATATTTCATACTCAATTTTCCCAATATACTCTTTGTCATTTAAGCGATCCATTAAATTTTCTTCACAATAGTTTGTTAAGTGTTTCATGAGTTAGTCATTTCTATTTTCTTGGTTGGTCACATTCCATGTGACCAAAATATCTATACTTAAACTTAATAGCAGAAAAAAAAATTGAAATGTCACAATGGCTAAACGATTTTTTTTTTAAAAAGTTATTTGGATGGGTTGGCATTTTCCAAATCCACTACTTGTCCCGTACCTCGTGGGTTGAAGTGTTTTTTAACCTTACCCAACCTGCGGACCTAATCTAACTTGCTAAAGATGGAAACGAGTTGAACTGAGTCGAACCTGATTCAACTCAACTCAACTCAATAAGAAATGGTTCAACTCGAAACTTGACTTGAGTTTGATATAAACCATTTTTTGTAGCTCGAACTTGGTTCGAACCAAACTCGCAAACTATTTAGTTCAACTCGTGAGCTCGAATTATATAAACCAAATGCAAAAATGAGACAATATGAACCAAATGATGTACATATACGTATGTATATTCAATAGTGCTTAGAGTCGAGATCAGAGGTGTGTACCTGATCTCGCCTCTAAGAGGTGGTTGATGGTGGAATCCTCCTTGGTACAGCGGCGAAGTGAGAAGGGGGTGTACTTGCAAGGCACTCCAATGCTTAAGTTAGAGCTATGCATTAGGAGAGAGTGTGTATAGGAGAAAATCCATATCTGAGTGGTTTAGCCCTGTATTTATAGAGGGGGATTGCTTGTAGGCTAAGTAGTATATGAAGAGATACTATTTTGGTAGGATTAGGATTTGATAGATGTTTGGAGATAAGATCCTAAAATCTCCTAGTTTGTCAGGGGTTTGTTAAGATAAGATGCTAGTTAGTTAATGAGTAGTAGTTAACCATGAGGAATCTTACAACTAATAACCATAATTGGGCCAACTATATTGGGTTGCTCATATTGGGCCTGGATCCGAGATACCAATCCAAAACAGTTGCCCCAACTCGGTGCTCTAACATGATAGCGGAGTGTCAAGGTACTCCATACAGAGGCCAACAAGAGTGTTAGATGCCCCTATACATTGGGATTCATCTTAAGGAGTTAAGGCCGAGATCCGTTTCGTGATAGGATGTGTTGTAGTTGTCATTTGAGATCCTGTATAAAGGATTCCTTCAAATAATTGACCCCGTGAGGGTGTTTTTCCAAGATCCTCTATGTAGAGTCGTGATACTCGCCTTGCTAAGGACCACTATGATGTTTGTGTCGGGGTCCAATTGGCAGTGGTATATGACATGCACCAAGATCCAGAGTCTTTCAAATTACATATTCTAATGTCAAGCTTATTAGTCAAATTGTATGTGGAGTCGTGATCTCGGGGTAGTGTCCCCTTAAGAGGATAACATTTTGTTGTAAATCTGGGATCCACCATTAGAGATAGGTGCTATCCGGGATCAAGCATTAAGAGTTCTGAAGTAAGTGACGTTTGGCTTGCTCCCGATGCTTCGTTTAGAGCTGGGGTCGCTTCACTTGCAGTTGACAGCCTTTTGAGGACATGTGGTTGGTTACCGCCATTTGGGTTTCGCCTGCAATAATTTCAAATGGCTGGAAAATGACCAGCATGTCCTTGCCATGATGGTGGCACTTGGGGCACTAGTTTCTTATAAATAAGGGAGTGGGTGAAAACATCGCACTTTTACTACGTTCTGAGTTTTCTCAAGAACTTTTCGACAAGTTAGGTGATTTCCAGCAAGCTAAAATTGGTGGTGCATGGTGGTGTTTGTGGTGGTGACTTGTTTCAAAACTTTTCTTCCCAATTTTCTTTGTTTTTCAACCTTCCACCTTCCACCTTTGACCTAGGTACCCCTCCTTCTTATTTCCATTATTTTCTCATTTTTTTTTACTAAAAATGACGAGAGTTAGAGAAATTGGGAGTGATGGCAAGGAAGGATATTCCTTGTAAATCCTCTCAAAGCCTCCACCATTGCCGCACCATGTACGACGACAGCGGTTCTAAAAGGGTGGCAACCCCGTGAGGGCATAGAGGCCGTGATCTTGGGTTAAGGCCCAAGATATGATCGTAAGGCGTATGGAGGCAACCCAACACAAAATTCCATGTAGGGAACTCTTTTCGGCTTCCGAGAACATTACAATGTGGGAACGCCAATTAGGTTTGCCTAGTGATTCAAGTTCTAACACTGAGAGTTTAACCTCTGTGGGTGTTTTTTCCAGGATCCAGGAACCTGGTATGGGAAAGAGGAAAGTTATGATAGCGAATCCTAACGAGTACCCCATGCATTGATATGCTAGCTTATATCGTTGAGTGGATAAAGATGTGTTGGGGACTCATTCACAAATAGACGCTATAAAAGCAGTGACGGAGAAAAGACAATATTTGCAATTAACAGTGAGAGGGCTTTGTGATGGAGAGTTCCTAAAGTTTCCGCCTATTGACCAAGAGCAGGTGTGTTCAACTCGGACGGCAAGAACCAACCATTTTATGTATCTATACGGAACCTTATTCGTGAGATTGGGAGTTTGTCTATTGTTTTTTGCCTTCGAGATTAGAGTTCTCAACCATTTGTAGGTGGCTCCCTCCTAACTTCATCCAAATGCATAAGGCTTCGTTCGAGCATTCGAGCTTCTATGTCGATATCTTGACCCTCCATATTTTGTTTGAGCCTTCTTTTACCTCTTTTCTTTAGGTAAACCTTTTGGGGTCGGTTATACTAAATGTTGGATAGCTTTGAGAGCTCATGCCAGTCGGAAGGTCTGGGAACCCTATCAAGAGTCTTACAAGAACTTAAAAAAGGACTATTTCCGATTGGAGGCGGTCCCCAGAACACGCCCTTTTTTCCTGACAGTGAAAGATGACCCCGTGATCTATCTCTATTAGACTCAACAAGTGTGGGAGAAATCCCCTGAGTAGCTCGAGACTAAGGATGAGGATTTATCATTTGATAATATTGAGACAATCTCTTTCCTTATTGAGTGGGCTAACAAGAAGGCTAATATTCGTTGTGTCGACATAATAGACTGTCCTAAAGAAGATCTTAGGGCCATGTTGGTTATGTTCCGAAATGTCGATATACCTCTATTTTATTCTTCACAAGTTTTTATACTTAGAAAATTTTATCATGTGTTAATACTTTTAATTTTAATTCTTGCAGAAAGGATGGCGCCAGGTGATGGTCTTGGTGAGCTTTAAAGGAGGCTTGCCGCCTGGTAAAGACCAAACATTAAGGCCGACCCAAGTGGTAAGGATCCACAAGTGGAACTTGTCGTCTAGATCAACAAGCCAAGCTCGGAGTCCTCTAGGCAAGGTTCCCGACTTCAAAGGAAAAAAAAGGGATTACCTAGTCCAGATAGAGTCAGTTGAAAAAGACTGTTGTACCCGAGGTCCCCGTAACCGACATGACCTTTGGCTGGGATGATGAAGTCCCTCAAGGAGTTCCAGCCCGTTTTGCTCTTGCCTCTATTTGAGGTCCGAGGTTTGAGTTGGGAGACCACATCGACCAAAGTCTCTTTACGCCATCCGATGTGGATGTGTTGATGGAGAAGGATCTCCTCTAACTCCTCCAAGACTTCGAGACTCGTTGTCTGTGTAACAGCTCAATGTTTCATTTTCTAGAAACAGTGGTTATGCAACTGAAAAGGGTACAAGAGATGGAAGGGGAGGTTGGCACCTTGAAGGGGGCAAAAACCCGACTAGAAGAAGAGAATAAAGTGAAAGGTGTGATGGCGGAGAAAGTCATAGAGAAGACGAAGCTGGAACAGGACAAACCCCTTAAACTTTGTGGTCAACTAAAAGGGTCTGAGTCTCAAGCCGAGATTCTTCGTAATAAGTTGACGGCGTCTGAGGTCGCAATTGAAAAATTACGATTGAAGGTTTTGGGCTTGGAGAAAGACAAATTTGACTTGAACGAGATGTGATCGTAAATATCAAAGATAACTGGGCAAACTTTGTTGATGAATCTTTTGGGAATGCCATAGCTCAGCTTCAAATCTTGAACCCTAGCTTGGTGATTGAAGGAGCAGATTCTCGACATGTCGTTAATCACAGGGTCATCGTTGACGTGCTAGCGACTGCTGAGGTCCCTTCTGGTCCTCAGGTGACTGGCCCAAACGAGGCTGGGAATAAAGGAAGGCATGAAGGAGGATAAAGAAGAGGATGGGGCCAATATAGCTATTAATGATGGAAGAGAGCCTGACCTCTACTCTTTATTTTGATTTTTCCTTTTCGTTGCCCTTTGCATGGGGCTTTTAATTGCTATATGGACAAGTCCCGATGGGCATTTATAATTTATGTAATCTAATTTTTGTTTCGTATTCCTCTGTCCGTTATGGGTCCAACGCCCTTTGCAAAAAAAAGATTTAGGATTTAGAACTAGCAAGAAAATGGAATTGTTGTCCGTTTTAGGTTGCAAAACTAGCACTTGAGTTTTGTCCCTAGGACTTAAAAAAAAATTTGAAAAACATTTTTGTTATCCGCTCTAGGTCCAATGCCTAAATCTGAGATTGTAAAACTCGTGGGACTTTGGAAATTTCCAAAGAGAATTTATCATAGTATTAAGTAATGGATATCAGATATCATGATCTTCGATATTATATGGTTCTTGTTTTAAGACTGTTGTTTAAATACTTCAGAATTTTCTTGAAAGAACACACTTCTATGGGACATATGTTCCTCGAACCACGTCAAGGCATCCATGGCCTTGAAGGGGGTCTATAGTGCGTATGTTCGGGATGTCGATCCCTCAGACCTCGTTAAGGCAGTCACAGACGACCTTGTGGGTTGCACATTAAAAATGAACACGTTATATGTAACTGAATTTAACTGGAAATGTCATTGCAATAAATCCAAATAATTGGTCTATGTTTAATGAAAGTAAAAAGATAAAGGCTTGAAAAGGTGTTCAAACATAAATACAAAAGCTTGAAAAGGCATAGAAAAGACTAAGTGTCAACTAGTTGTAGTATTTGCGGAGCTTGGCCGCGTTCTAGTGTTTGGGGACTTCTTTTCCTATAAGGGTCTCGAGCTTGTATGCCATGGTGTCTGTCTTCAAAGTGATCTGGTATTGGCCCTCCCAATTGAGGGCTAGCTTCCCTTGTGATGTATTTTTCCCTCCGATGCCTATCTTTCGGAGGACTAGGTCTCCAAGTTGAAAACTCATTGGTATCATTATGGAGTTGTACCTGGCTGCTATCTTTAGTTTAAGAGCAGTTTCTCAGATGTGAGCAATGTCTCTTAGTTCGTCTAACAAATCAAGGGGGCTTGACCCTTCAAAAAAATGTTGCCTCCTCTAGCTTGGTTATAAAATTTATACTAGGATCATGGCCTTGTATTGGTATGTAAGTTTGAATAGAGTTTCTCCCGTGGTAGAATGTGGAGTGGTCTGGTATGCCCATAGAACTCGGCCAAGTTGATCTACCTAATCACCTTTAGTTTCATCAAGACTCTTCTTCAATCTCTGGAGGATAACCTTGTAGGCGGATTTTGTATGTCCATTAGTTTGCGGGTGCTCTACCGAGGTGAAGTTTTGTTTGATGTGAAGACCTTGATAAGAGCTTCTGAAAGTTGTTATCCATGAATTAAGTGTCATTGTCTGTGATGATGGACTCTGAGATCCTAAAATGATTGATAATATCTTTATAGTATTCAGTTCTTTAGGTGGAGTGGCATAAATGTCTACAAGTGTTGGCACGTGTCACACTTCTGTATATGCTCCATGGCATCTGTTTCCATAGTTGGCTAGTAGAAGTTAGCTCTCAGCACTTTCTATGCCAGAGATTTTCCTCTAAAACGGTGTCTACAACTTCCTTTATGGATCTTATCCAGAATGTATTCTGTTTTACTGGGTTCGAGACACTTTAGAAGAGGGGAAAAACCTCTACGATATAGTTGATTATTGTACAGAGTGTAATGGGCTGAGGTCGAAATTAACTTATTGGCTTCTTTGGGATCATCAGAAACGATCCTGGTACAAAGATAACTAACTATGGCTTGATCCAGTCATATTTTTTGTTGACCATCATCACAATCTTAATATCCGTTATGTTGGGAGCCACAAAGGTTTCCTGTATAATGGATCTATTATTTCTAGGACTCTTGGTGCTCGTGAGCTTAGATAGTATGTCGGCCCGAGAGTTGTGTGATAACAATATATTTTATACATTTTATAATCCTCTCATTGGGTTTCTTAAGGTTCAATTAGGCTTAATTATGTTGGTTTTGTCACATTCTATGATATTGAGCCTAGTTGGATCATTGAAGGAATTATTCCATGAATTAGCCTTAATTTATTTTTTTTTGACAATGTTCAGTAAACTGGCTATAATTTGAGTTTCAAATATCTGGTTGATGTGATTCTAATCTTATAGGAAAGTTAAGACAATTCCCTACAACTTTCATGAAGACCTCAAAGGCCTAATCACACGATTGGATAACTCAAATTGGAGTTGAAGTAAGAACTAGAGTGCTGATCCTAATAGCTTGACCTATATGTACTGTGCATGCCATAGATTGAGTTATAGGATGTTAAATGGGCTGAAAATTTGATGGTTGATAGTTAAGACCCAAATATACAATTTTAATGAACAATACTTTTTGAGATTTTGAGGTCTAATGGGTCATATTGGGCTTGGAAGTCAGAACAGAGGAGTTGTAACTGGGCTTGAATACTATTCAGTAATTGGGCCATATCTCAGGCTGTAGGTGGCTTTTTGAGGTGATTCTAGTGACATTTGAAAGCTATGATCCAGGTCTACAACTTTCATATGACCACTTGGTCAGATTATGACGCATTCAATAACTTAAGAGCTGAAGGATTTCAGAGACAAAGAATTTATATAATTTTTCACTCATCAAAAGTCATTTGGTATTTTTCACTCATTTTTCACTCACCCACTCACTCATGACTCAGCCCCCTTGTCATTTTGTATCCCTAATCCTCTATAAAAGGATGCCTAGCTGATCATTTGAGAGTCTTGGTCTTAGGGGCCAAGATCATGCTATTGTGTTGTTTGTTTATCTTGTTGTAATTTTTTTTTGTTCTAAATTAAAGTTATGTTCTTATTATTATTATTATTATTATTATTATTATTATTATTATTCTTCTTCTTCTTCTTCTTCTTCTTCTTCTTCTTCTTCTTCTTCTCTCTTCCTTTTTTCTTGTCTATGAGTAACTAATTTTTATTTTACTTAGGTGAAAGAGTGAAACTCTTAGTAATGAAATAATGTTAGATTAATCTCTTTCTTGTGCTTAAATGATATATTTTTAAGTGGTCATTATACGTGTTATATTTTGTTTCCAATCAATTTAGAAACCCTGTAACACCCTCCTTAGGGCGTCACACTTCGTGTTACTCAATTATCATATCACCCCTTCGTTATGAATCGTGCTTGTAATATAAATACGAGTTGTAAAATTTCTTGGTGATAGTAAGATAAACTTAGCGGAAATTAAAACATTACAGCATCCTTACAATAAAATTTTACATTATATATACATAAGTCATAGTACTATCACACTTTAATATTTACAAATTGGACTCTAAAATATTTACACATTAATTAAATTACATAATGCCCAAGTAACTCTAAACATGCAGAACCCTCAAACGGGTCCTCCTCAGACTTCTCAACAGGGAGGAATCCAATTTGACACAAAATATACAATACTAACCATACCAGGAGTATGGTAGTAAGCTCCCTATTACTATTTATGTGAGAAATACATTTTCCAACAAGCTCGACGCACTATGCCTCCGGTTCCCATAAACCTTACGAAAACTCAGCATCTCCATCTCTTTAGAACTCAACTTCGTTCTTAAAAATCTGATCTTCCTTACGTTCTCACTCAACGTCTTGCTCAATCTCTTTTCAATTATAAATACAATACAGAAATAGACAGACAAAGAGGTGAGATCACTTATGCCAATACCAGTATGGTAGCAATGAAGATAACACAAACAAATTCTCATACCATACATCATACATAATTACAATTATATCATCAATATCATTTATTTAACATACATCATATCTCATATCAACACATATCATTTATCATCATAATTCATAATTACGTCCATGTCTTTATCAATATTCACTTATTTAATAATTCAGTTATCAAAATCAATAATTATGAAAATACCCTCAAGTATCTCCGTATATGCATCTAGACTCATGTACCTAGACTCAATTTTCCTACTCCATGGAGCTAAAACTCGGGTCGGAAAGAGTGATCGAAAAGAATCATACTGCCTGCACAACATGCCTCGGACCACGTGCTCATTCTCTTTGCTCATTTAGCATTTGCTCATTTAGCATTTGCACATCTAGCATATGCATCACGGTCTTTATCGATCTCGATTATGGATAGTGTCTCGGTAGGATCATCGGTGTGTTGCATCGGTCTAACCTACGGTATGAAGCTTATTTCTCGTCCATTGTAGGCAACCCGCACCCGATGCCCCCAAGGTCAACGAGTGACCTACACTACGCACATCGCACCCACTCAGGAGGTGTGTTCTTTCCTTCTTTCGACAATCAGTCTTATTCAACCCATCAGACTTTTTCAATGCACATTCAAATGCACCTTTCTCAGTTCAATTCATTCTCTCATCTTCTCAATTCAATTTTCTTTATCTCATATTCGGGGTCCTCATATAGGCCCAATAATATTATTACTGTTATTTCATCGTGAAACCTTACTTTTTTCGCATTTTCTCAAATCACGTATCAATTTTTCATCATTTCTCAATCTTGTGAAATACTCTTCACACGTTTTAAATCAAGAATACTAGTTTCTTCGATTAACACCAAAACTCAACTTCATTTTTCATATTTGCATTATAATCCTCATCCAAATAATATTTTTCACAACAATCCCTCATAAAAGTCACATTTACGAAATAGTCCCTTGAAGAATTCATATTTTACGAAATCATCTCTCATAAAATTCATATTTACAAAATAATCTCTCAAAAATTCATATTTACAAAATGGTTTTTCATAAAATTCCTTTTACGAAATAATCTATTTTACGAAATCATCCCTCATAAAATTCATTTTACAAAATAGTCCCTCAAAAATTCATATTTACAAAATGATTTTTCATAAAATTCCTTTTACTGAAATAATCTTTCATAAAATTCATAATTTATAACATAGTCCCTCATAAAAATCCTATTGATTGAAATAGTCCTTCATAAAATCACATTTATGAAATAGTTTCTCATACAAATTATATTTATGAAATAGTCCCTCAAAACCATATTTACTAAATAGTCCCTTATAAAAATCATATTTACAATATAACCATTCAAAAATCAATAGTTACAACATGTCCCCATTAAACACAAAAATTACAATATTGCTCCTATAAAATCATAATCTGTATTGTTTCTCCAAAATCATTTCATCTTGCTGTATTCGACTCTTCCAAATTCAATTCCTTTTCTTTCAAATTCTAAATTCTCAGTTTAATCCATCATATTATTCACATCCTAATTTACACATACACTTACATGCATTCAGTTTCATACATACCAATATTTATCAAAACAATAAACATATTATCACACATGCAAATCATAATTTCAAGGCCATAAACACCACAATCACAAACATAAAATCACCAAGACAACACAATCACAACTAAAGAAGTAATTAAACAATAAGTGAATAAACCCATAGGGATTTTTCACTGAGACACAACCATCTCCACACCACCAAAACTTGGTTGGTGAGGTTAAATCTCCCTCTTACCTCTTGAAGAACCTCCAAAGCTCCTTGTATGTCTCCTTCAAGTGACTTCCTCCACCAAGAGCTTCTTCAAGGCTTCAAACTTGATCTTTGAAGAACAAGATAAAAAAATAGATGATTCAAGCTTTTTAAGCTCTTCTCCTTCTCCTTGTTTTCGTACTAAGCCACAACAATTCCTCCAAGAAAGTAAGATAGAAATTGGATTTTGAAGCGGTTAGAGTGGGATTTTGTGAAAACTTTCTAAATGAAAGTGTTTAGAATGGTGTTTGGCTTTAGGAAGTGGTGAGAATGAAAATTACATGTGTGATGGATAGTGTTCGTAGGATACCGGCCGAACCAATGAAGAGAAAAAGAAGAAAATGATGCTCGGTTTCGTAGGATTTCGAGAGAAAAGATGGATGCTTTTGATGAGAGAGAAAACGTAATTTATGAGAGTGAAAATATGAGGCGGTTCTTAGTGGGATAAGTATAGGAAAAATTAGGATTTACTTGAAGTAAAATATCTTATTCTGAATGCACGTGGTGATGTCATTCATTTGACTTTCAATGTTATTGGATTGTTCAAGAACCTTGTAGAACCTCCTTCAATTTGCTACGTGGCCGACGTAGAATCCCTCCAAATTGCTTGCATGAACGTGAATGTCCAAGGAAATTTTCGACGAAAAACGACATTCGGTAAGATGGGAGAACATCATTTCCCAAGAATGGTTAAAATCAAGTGTTGTCGGATGAGAATTGTCGAATGGTGATTCGTCGAACGAAATGAAATTTGTTGGATGAACTTGAAAAGGTCAACAAATATCCTAATTCGTCGTGTGTTGATGTTGAAGAAATCTTCCAATTGTCGAATCGACGAAATATTATATGGTCGAAGATCAAATTCGGACGGATTTTGACATTAGAGAAGTTTTTCTTGAAATCGGGAATTCTTACTCGACGGTCGTTAGCACCATAATTCGACGAACATTATCATTCAAATTCGACGGACATTGGTATCCCCGCTCGACGGAAATTGACATTCTAACTCAACAGACATGAGCATTCTCACTGAATTTTAACTTGGTACTTAATAATTAAAAGATCCAATTCGACGGATTTTAACATGGTACCAAATAGTAAGAAGATTAAATTCGACGTATTTGGATAGAAGTCCAAATTCGATGGATATGACATTGTCTTAAATGATCAGAGGATCAAATTAAATGAGATATTAACATTGTCCTAAATGGTCGAAGATAAAATTCGACGATAAGTGTTTGTCCAACAATGAGCAACCTTCGACATAAAATAGTGTTCGACAACAAATTACTATTTATGATCAGTTAGGTCGATTACATAGAGTCATCTTCATTTTGATTTGGAGAATCGTCGACAAGATTTAGGGAAAAGGAGAACCAGATTGTTTTTATTGGTGATTTCTCTATTGCAACGTCCAGCGTTTTGTCGAATCCGACGACATCTTCCATGTTTTTGAATAAATGGTCTTCTGTCGGAAAGATGGTCTTTGTCAGAATAGATGGTCTTTGTCGGAAGAGGCAGCCATAACAGCCAAAATCTTTGATTTCGATTCAAGAATTGAGAATGTTTCATCCAGTCTTGAGGTATTTTGGGTTTTGTCGAACTACCGATTGATGTTGTCGGGAAATGCTCTGGAAGTGTCGAATTCAACTCACTATTTAACTTATGCTTGCATTCAGTAATTAAATCCGACGGGATCAAAATGTTAGGAAAAATTTCTTCAAGTGTTTGGATCTTGTCCAAATTCTGTCGATGTCAAGACCTTCAAAAATCTTGGATTGTCGAAATAGACTTGTCGGAAATAGACTTGAAATGAAAACAGTTAGAGGAAATCTTGAGGAACTTCTGTCGGGTTGGGATCCTATCCCAAGAATTTTGGTCGAATTGGGAATTCCATAATTTTGGTCGGTTGAGTATAATGGCAAATTAAACTATATAGGGTCAAAATAAGTCATAGCAATAATATGCATCAAGCAACATATATTTATCAAGTAAAATAGAATTATTTTACTGAGATAAATTCTAAAAATTAATAGATTCTTTTCTCGTGTTACTCGGATTCGGGTTAAGTAAGATCCCCGTCTCTAAATAATCGACAAGAATTTTTACCGAAAATTATTATTTTCTTGACCAGAGCAAATCACACAGAATAATCACAAATAGTATCGAAATAATCAAATTATTTTTATAATGCACAGAAAACACAAAGTAGTGTAATTCTGTCAGCTCTTGCAACATAGTCTAAAATTTGGGGTGTTACAAACCCTCCTTGTAAAGTGGAGATCTTGATTTGTTGTAGACAAGATATTGACACAATGAATGCTTGAGCTCATTTATAAGTGGTGGTGTTAATAGATGATTAAAGGAATCATAATATAATTACGTATATAATCTTAAATGAACTTTGAATGTTGTATTTTTCGATTGGAACTTCTATTATGTGTGGATTCTAATTGAGTTATAAAAAGAATTAATCTTGTCCTTATTTTATTTACCAAGAGTGGGTCTCCTAATCCAAGTAAATCCTTTTTATTTGTGACTAAGTTTATCACCTTTATTGTTGTAACAAAATATTTACTTTACGTCAAAGAATTTTTCTTCATCAATTTCCTGTGGATCGACCTCGGACTCCCGAGAATTTATTACTTGAAACAACCTGCACTTGGGTTTGCAACTTTTAATTCGCATCATTGTGTTCTCTTAAAATGTGTCCTATCTTGGTCTTAATGAAGCTGCTTAGGAGTTCTTTTACTTTTATCAAGTATTTGTGCAGAAGAGGCTCCTTAGCTTGATATTCACCGAGAACCTGGGAGGTGACTAGTTATGAGTCACTACAAAGAACGATCTGGGTTGCCCCCAGATCCTTTGCTGTTGTAAGTCCAGTAATATATGCTTCATACTAGGCCTAGTTGTTTGAGGTTGGGAACTCAAATCTTAGGGAGTATTCAATGGTCACACCTTCGCCATTTTCTAAAATTATCTTGGCTCTGCTGCCCTTGGGGTTGGATGAACCGTCAACATAAATGGTCCATGTATTTCCTTTAGGAGGGTCGTGTCTTGCATCATTTTGACAATGAAGTTGAATAGAGCTTGAGCTTTAATGGCTTACCGGGGTTCATATAATATGTCGAACTCGAAGAGTTCTATTGACCAAGCAATCATATGACCGGCGAGGTCCGATTTGTGAAGTACTTATTGGATTAGTTGGTCCGTCTTTACAACAATGGGGTGACATTGGAAGTATTGCCGAAGTTTACGAGCCGTTATGAGAAGAGTTAGAGTTATCTTTTTCTCAATGTTTTGATAGCGAATTTTAGGGCCTTGGAGTACTTTACTCACGTAGTACACATGTTGTTGTCCTTTTTCTGTATCTCTTATTAACACAGAACTCATGACTTCCTCATTAATGGAGAGGTAGACATAAAAAGTCTAATCGGGTTTGGGTTCTAGTCTGGTGAGTATGGGAGGTGAAGTTAGGCAAGCCTTTAGGTCTGTGAAGGCTATTTTGCATTCTAAGGTCCACTTAAAATCGTTCTTTTTCTTGAGAAGTTTGAAAAGTGGAAGAGATTTGTGAGCTGCTTTCGCTATGAACTGGGTAAGTGCTACGATCCGTCGTGTTAGTTGCTTGACCTCTTTTACAGTTTGAGGGCTATTTATGCTAATTATTGCTTGACATTTATTCGGGATTGCCTCAATGTCGCGATGTGTTAGCATGAAGCCCAAAAACTTGCCTACTTGTACGCCAAAGGTGCATTTTTCCTGGATTCAACTCATATTGTATTTTCGGAGTTGTGGAGAAATTTTTTCCAAATCCTAGATGTGGTTTCCCAAGGTAGGGGTTTTAACGATCATGTAGTCGATATATACTTCTAGAGTTCTTCCAATTTGCTCTTCAAAGACTTTGTTCATCATTTGTTGGTAAGTTGCCCTAACATTTTTAAGGCCAAATGACATGATGCGATAGCAATAATTGACTTTCTCTATTATGAATGTTGTCTTTGTCATTGGGGTGCATCGAGATCTAGTTGTACCCTGAATAAGCATCCATGAAGGATAGAAGCCAGAATCTAGAAGAGTTGTCCAATAACATGTCAATATTGGGGAGTGGGTAGGGGTCCTTTGGATATACTTTGTTGAGGTCCGTGTAGTCCACACATATACGCTACTTCCCATTAGATTTTTTTACAACGACAACATTAGGTAGCCAGATAGTGTACATTATCTCTTCGATGAAATTGGCATCCAGGAGCTCTTTTACTTGTGCCTCGATGATCTTTTGCCTTTTTGGGCCAGCTTTTCGTTTCTTCTGAGATATTGTTTTGGCATCAAGATGAATGGAAAGCCAATATGTAATGAAGTTCGGGTCTAAATCTGACATGTCTGTTGAAATCTAGGCAAAAAGATCCTTGTTCTTTTTTAAGAACGCAGTAATGTGATTCCTTTCTTTCATTGTAAGATTTTCACCAACCTTGGTGATCTGGTCAGGCTTATCACCGAGTTGTAGGGAGATAAGTTCTCCCTCTAGTTGGGGTTGCATATCTTGGATCTCTTCTCGCACAACTAATTTAGTCAAGAAGGCATTAGTATGGTTTGCAGTGACTTGATTTGAAGTGCGTGGTGTGATCTTTGAAGGGGATTTTCCAATCTTCAGGATGACATTGTAAGTGTTTCTAGTCGCTTCCTGATCCCCTTTGACCATAATGATCTCCTCATCTTTGTTTAGAAACTTCATTGCCAAGTGTGTAGTTGACACCATGACTCCAAATGCATTCAGTGAAGGGCATCACAGGATCATGTTGTAGGCAGAAGGGCAATTTACCACCAAGAAGTTTAATTTCACTGTCTTGACATTGGGTTTGGCTCTTGAGGTCATGTGTAGTTCAACGTACCCTTCTAGGGCAATTTCATTACCCGTGAATTTGATGAGTTCTCTCTTGTATGGTATGAGATTCTGTTTAGGGAGCTCTAGCTTTTTATACAAGTTCATGAACATGATGTCAGTAGAGGTCCCTTGATCTACAAAGATTCGTTAACCTCGACATTGGTCAGGATCCTAGAAATTACCAATGGATCATCATGATATGGGATTGCTCCACCGTAATCTTCGTCTGTGAAGGATATGAGTGGCGTATTGCTCGATCCTAATCCCTTTTTGGAGATCGAATGAGAAGCCACACTGTGGAAAGCTTTCAAATGTCGTTTTGTAGCGAAATTTGATTCACCGCCTCCTACGAAGCCACCTGAGTAGTATTAATGATTCGAGTGACCTTTATATGACAATGATCCTCTTCTTGTGGAGATGGATCTCTTGGGGATATGCTTTCCTAGTTTTGTCTTGCATCTCGTGGAAAGTTCTCCCTTCTTTTATCATTCCTTGGAGGGGTCTGCCTTCTCTAATACAGAGAAGGGCTTCGTCGAGGACTGGGACTCCTCTTTCTATAGTTTTATGATTTGCGCTGATTGCCCTCACTCCAAGATTAGTGAATGTATTGTGCAAGATGACCATCCCGGACGAGTGACTTAATTGCGTCCTATAGCCAGATGCAGTCCTACGTGGTGTGCCCATAGCCACTTTGATAGTCATAGTGCTTGGACTTGTCTTTCTGAGCATGTTTCTTTAATGGAGACGGCCAGGGTATACCACGGTGTGGTACACTTGGTAAATTTGGCTTCTAGGGACGTTCAGGGGAGTGCATTTCTCATATTTTCCCCTTGGTGTTGGCTTAGAGGAGGTCCGAGGTAGACGTTGTTCTTGGGCCTTCTTTGATTGAGAGTCGTCCTTCTTGTCAAGCTCCTTCTTAGCCTTGTTCATTTCCTCCATATTGATGTATTTTTCTAAGCAATTTTTAAGTTTATTAAGGTCCTTAGTATTCTTCTTAGCGATAGAAGAGGAAAAAGGCCTTGAGCAGAGGCCGGCTATGATAGCATGCATAGTGACCACTTTGTCGAGGTTCTTTATCATTAGGGACTCCTTATTAAATCAAGCCATAAAGTTTCAGAGAGGCTCATCTCGTCCCTACCTGAAGTTAATGCGGCTGCATGAAGTTTTTGGTTAGACTTTACTTGTGGTAAAGTGCAACAAAAACTCTGTACACAACTCACTAAATCGGTTAATGGATCTCGCAAGTAGGGTGGAGGACAATCTCAAGGAAGCTCTCTTCAGGGTTGATGGGAAGGCACATCATAGTATAGGATCGATGGCTCTATGGAACATCATGGCCGACTTGAAAGTGTCCAGATGTTCCTAGGGATTCGTTGTTCTGTCATACATATCATTGTTCTTTGGGAACTTGAATCCCCTAAGGATCTCTACCTCTATTATGAAATCGGAGAACAGATGATGGAACTTGTCTTGAAACTGGTCACCGAGTTCCATCCCAGCTGAGGGTTGTTGGTTAACGATTTCCAGTCCTTCTACATGGATATAGGGTTGGCGGCTTGCAGGTTAAGTAATATATGAAGAGATACTATTTTGGTAGGATTAGGATTTGGTAGTGTTAGGAGATAAGATCCCAAATCTCCTAGTTTATTAGGAATTTGTTAGAATATGATGTTAGTTAGTTAATGAGTCGCAGTTACCCATGAGGATTACAACTAATGACCATAATTAGGCCAACTATATCGAATCACTCATGTTGGACCTGGATTTGAGATATCGATCTAAGACAAATAGTATAATTCAAAATTAAAATAATTATAAAAAAATTGATTAGTTGAATTAAGTTATGAACCATACTAATATACACACATATATCGAGACAATTCATAAACCAAATGAATCAAGCAATGCTTAGCTTAAATTCAGTTCATTTATTTAACGAATTCAATTTTGAATTAAAATTTAACTTATTTAATTCATGAACCAAATTTATCGAATTAATTAAGGAATAAAATCTCCAACTAATCTCGGGAATTCATCCAACTGGCTGGACACGCATGGTTTCATTTATCAAGAAATATAGCTTAAAGATTCAGCGGTAACACATGTCATGATAACATTCCTTTTTTTAGAATGACCATGTCAACAAGGGTTCAACAATGACCAATCTGCAGCAAATCTTGTACAATCTCTGTACTTTCAGGGACAATCTGTTAAACAACTTCAAACATGTTTAAAATCTTCCTCGGCGTCAACGGGCTTCTTTAACAAAAAGAAAGCAATAAAATATTATTAAAACAGACAGAAGGAAAGCATAAACTCTTGCAACGTTTAATTAACAGAGCCACATTTCGTGGTACTTCACACACAGACCAGCCAGTAATTTTAGACAAGAACCATATATACTTTCTCTCCTTAGATGAGGAATGTATAGAAAAAGATCCATAAAACTGTGACAGTCAACAAATCTGTGCAGAATCCTAAACATCCTCATAATACTTAATAAAGAAAATATTAAATAAAAAAGTAAATATATTCAATGTTTTGAAAACTTGAAAAACAATTAATTCTTTCTTCATTAGGAAGATTATTAACAGAATTTACAATTATTCTATTAACTTTTTAACTTGTAGGATGGCAGCTCAAAGAGTGATGAACTGTGGTCAATTTCAAATGCAAAAGCACATCCCTAGCCAGTTTGAATAATAACAAATATGTACAGAATACTAAACATCAGACAAAGTAACTGCTGATACTCAGAGAATGGCAGAGTGGCCTTGCAGCCTAACTTCAGGTAGAAAATCAAAGACTTATAGCCTTTCATATAGGTACAAAGCCAGAGAATCGACTGGCTTAGTTGAATCAAAATTTCCAGATTTCCGATTCCGTATCTTAATGCGAGCTAAGTAATCCACTGCAATCCAAGGAAAACTCAGCATGACCACATTACCAGGACCATCTGGTCTTCGATTCTCTAGGGAATTGTCTTGAAGATCCAGGGCCTTCTTCACCCATTCAGGATGATAAGTGACCTGGTACCAGGCTGATGCTTTCTGTTCATACAATAAATTTCTTTCTTCATCATTTGATTCTTCTACTTCAGAATTCAATTTCTCAAAAATATGCCTGAACTCTTTCTTCAGGGCACTGTAAGAGTGCTTGAGCCTCTCTGTAAGCTCCCCTAGCTTCCTGCTACTGTATCGGGGCATGGACCAGATCTGTCCAGTTACAACTTCTTCTTCTCCTTTCACTTTGTATTGACCTAACAGTCCATTCAACTGGCCATCATAAGAGCACTTCTGTTCCCATGCATCAGTAATAAAATCAGCAGATCCTGGAAACACAAGATCTGTATCATAAGGCATATTACCTGGTGCATAGTTCAAACCAGTAGCTTCATTATCTTCATCATAGGCATCTTTAACATGCCGGTAAAGCCTACCTAGGATTTTCATGGACTCATATGACTGGTGCTTCTCTTTCCCCATAAAATCAGGGTATAGTTTTGGTTTCAGATGAGAAGGCATTGTGACAAGCTTCCCAGTCTTTGGAACATCAACAGCTGTGGCTGCTAACTCAGCAAGTTTTATGCATTTCTCATCCAAGGCACCATAGTCACTGTAATCAGCATGGACCACGTGTGCATTGCTGATTACACCCAGATTCTCATGTAACATGTTTCTAACAAAAAAGTCTATGATATCCTGCAGTATGGAACACAACTACTTTTAGAAATTGTTGACGCATTTTCAAAAAACACAAATGCTGGACACTGCATGAGAGAAGTCACATAAAATTTTGGTAGATTAAGATAAATTTTTGAGTAAATTAATGTCTTGATGCTTGAAAGTTAGGATTTACATCACGCTTGTCCTTGAAAATTAATTTACATCAATTGATCACATCAATCTCCAAATTAGATTCTCAAGTCCTTTTATTATGGAATAAATTAATGTAAACCCAATTTTTGTAGGAGTAAATTTCCTTCCAAATTGATTCAAATTGGAAAAATGATGTGGTCAATTGATGTAAATAGTTTTTGGAGGGCTAAATCAATATAAACCCAATCTTTACAAGACCAAAATATCAATTCACTATGAAGTTTAGGATGATGTGCGGTGTAATGTGTTCTCAGAGACATGGGCAACGAGCAAACATTTCAAACACATACCTCAAATTCTGATTTTACATTATATCTGTTAGGTCGTACATGAGTTTAATCTTAGTCTGGACACACTTCAGTCTTACACTCAATTGTATGTTCACTTATTGACTATTCTGACTCAAGTACATGACAAAGGCAACTGGTGTTATGTAACCTAACACCAGAAAGGCATCGTGCGCCTAGAAGAATAAACACACTTCCGAGTTGTCATGAAACAGATAAATTAATATGCTGCAAAGTATATCAGGGACAATGCAATTATCACATTTCAAGGCGTAATGCAAACTATAATTCCTGTGAAATACTAGTCTTATTTGAGTTTTACCCAAGAAAAGTACTATGCTTTTTACTAGTTGAGCATAAAAGTTCAGAAATGACAATCATAGAATACATACCCGAGTAGTGACTTGACGGGTCAAAAGTTTGCCTTCTTGAGGAGCATACTCCATAGGTGTCCAGCTCTTCTTAGTTGGAGGTACAAGATTTTCATCCCATGTAACAAAATACAGGTCTCCATCAAGGTCACTTCCAGAAGCTTCATTGGTGTGAGGTCTATCACCCTTCTGAGGAAAAACAAGACAATCATATAAATGATGTAATTCAGAAGCATCCACTGCTTCCAAAACTCTTATATCTCCTGGGTGAAGACAAGGGTTTTTGGCTATGACCACAAAACCTTTAACTACTTGCAAGTTCTTTGTCTTTGTAAACCTTGATCCATGCTTTGAGAAACAATTTTCAAGTGAAGGAGTAGAGACTTGGACAAAGCACTGTCCTTGCTCAAGAACACCCAACTCATCGAAGATACCCATCAGCCATCGCCCAGATGAGACAAAGATCCTAGCCTTCTCTCTGAGGCCCCAAAGCTGAGCAGCACGCACAGAGGTTAGCATGCCTCTAAGATGAGGTTCTGATTGAGGATTAAAACCAACACTCAACATCATTGCAGCAGCATTTCCAAATTCAGCACAAGATCTAGTCAGAACATCAAATGCCACTTCCGCATCCACGAGCATTTCATTTAACTTAGAAATCATCGCCTCTTGCATTTTCCAAAATACTTCATCAGGCACCTTCAAGGCTGAAAGCAATGTCACAATCTGCCTATTAAGAAAACCGGGCTGAAACCTGGTCCAAGCACAAATCTCTAAGGTAGTATGATTGGATTGAAATTTGTTCATACTAGGCCATAAGTATAGTTGGAACCCATCACCTTTGGCTGGCCAGGAAGCCACAACTCCCTTACAACCAGAATATCTAATCTGATAGGCACAGGGAACATTGCCCAATTTCAATTTCTCAGCTACTTCTGCTGCAAGATCAGGTGTAATAATACCAATCCCATCAGAGAAAACATAATTATTCCTCTTAATATCAGGTATCATGTAATTAACCTCATTTGCTGCAACCTCCACAGTTGCGTATGTAGATGCGAAGCACTGTCCCATCCTAGCAGCACACTTTGCAACATTCTTTTGATTGAACTTACCCATCCAGCTTCTTATAACATCACAAGTAATGCCTGGTTTTTCTTCAGCAAAAAACCAGGCAGAACGGTCTCTCAGTTGATTGGATGAGAATGCCAGAAAAGAATATTTTCGGCCACATAAGTAAAGCCCCTCTTCCAGTATGGTCTTCAGTCTTTTATATACATTAGTCTTCTGTTGAAAAGAATTTGATGTGAGTTCCTTCACTATAGGGGAATCATAGCTGAGAACATTAAAATTGATAGTCTCCATGCCTTCATCCATAAAAGTAACTCTTTAAAAATGATCTGAAACTTCTTTGTAATTTCTCAGAACCCTATTAGAGAGTTCAACTTCTGGAGGAATGCAATAGGCTTTTGTTGGAGTGATAACAAGCCTTCTCACCTCAACAATATTTTCTAAATTTTTAGAGCTCATATAGAGCTTTGGGTTTCTTAGCAACCATTCTTGGACTTGTTTCAGCCTCTTAGCTGCATCATACACTGGGTGCCTGTAAGAGTATAAGTGCTTCAATGCAGCCACATTAACCTCCTTAGGTTGATTTCTTAGCAATGCAAAGAACCCATCTGGTCCATGTTGATTAAATATGCCTTTGTGTACAATAGCATTCACCAAGAACATGATATCAAAAGTGATGCCCTCCTGGAAATGAATACAGAAGAAAGGATCTGATGTGAGCTTCCCATAATCACGTTCATCCTGTATCCTAATTGGCTGCCTATCTGAAATCTCCTGCACTCTTTTACCCCTCAGATAATCCATGGCCTTCTTCAGTTTTGCACCAAGACGAGGTGGGATTGAGATTCTATAAGAATTACATCGACCAATGGCCCCACTAGGTGTAAAATCAGTGGTTCTGATCCAAGGATCATTGTCATCCAGCAAATCAAATGAAACTGTTTCATGAATGTCATCATCAGCAGTTCTATACCAAATCCATGGCGATGAAGCCAGCTGTAATATTATAACCAGAGAGAACAAATCGTTGTATTGCCTCATCTCGTTTATGTCCCTCACCAAGAATTCCACTTTAAAATCACACTTTATCACTGCTTTTTTTGCCACACCTTTAAAAGAGAAAGCAGTATCTCTAGTAAAACAAAATTTGCACATGCCATCAAAAGGATCCACTAGAAAGTTAACCCCTTTATCAGGTCCTCTCCAAGCAACAACAAATTTCTCTGGGTTTACCAAACTCCCAATTTCAACAAGCACATCAGATAATTTATAAGGAGTTGTAGTTCTCCTCCTCTGGTTCAGGGAGTATGGATTTTTAGGTCCCAAGCTAACCTTTAAAGGTTGATTCCAAAATAGCTCACAACGACCAGCAGCATTAAGGGCTTCGGTTGCAGATCCCGGCAATTGAAAATGCACAAAGGCATGGGGCTCCACCTTCTTGTAGTCATCTGTTCTTTCAACCTCTGCAGTATTGACGATTTTAAAATCTGGATAAGACTCTGGAGGTGTCGAAGAAGTTTTCAGCCGACATCTGTATACAACCCCAATGTTGTCTTCCAAGTATGTCAGAAGATCCTTTGCTTTAACCTGACTGTCAAATCCACCAACAATAACTTGAGTAACCACTGAATCCTTTTGACTCCCTTCCAGCTCCATTTTCTCAATTTCTGAAAATTTTAAATTCTAATTTATTATCTTTGGATAATGGATACACATACACATATGAAGCAGTAGTAAAAAATCAGTAACAAAATTAGAAATGAATATTGAAAGAGGATCACAGAGAGTAAAAGAGAGGTGAATTTCTTGTACCGAGATCCTTTCCCTTTCTCCCCAATCCTCCTTTCTTTCACCACTCAAAAATATTTACTCATACAAAAACTAATTCATGTCATAAAGGGGTCACCGAAGCTGAACCAAAATTTGAGAAGAATTTCCCGCATATCAGAAGCAGCAATTGACTTCACTAGTAAATTCTTAAAGAGTGACATCAAGAATTAATTCATTAAGTTTGTTCCAAAGGTGACATAAGAGAGAATCAAGGAGCACCACCAAAATGCATGAAGCAAAAGATAAATGTTTTGCTAGATATAATCTCATTCTCAAGACTTGGGTAATAAATAACAGAACAATTTATAGAATAAAGATAAACAATATAGTGCTGTGATCAATTGAAATATACCTACAACTACAAGAATGAAGAGAACAACATAAGTAGATAAGTCAGTGAGTTGAGGTGTGATTTTATATATCAGACCGTGTTATCACCGAAAAACACTGATGCTTAAATTTCCCGCAAGTGATTGTGTTGGAGAAGGAAAGTATAATTGGAACTTTCAGATTATTTAAAATAATTATATTATAATCAAAAGCTTAGTTATTGTATTATAAAAATGATTATGTCGCAGAAGCGTAAAATTTGATAATGTCTTAAGATTGTGTTTAGAATAAATAAAAATAAAAAATTATTTGATTTGATTTGATTTAATTTAATTAATTTAAAAATTAAATTTTATGTTTAAAATTTTTAAAAAAAAATTAGAATTTGAATTGATTTAAAAATTAAATTTTATATTTAGAATTTATTAAAATAAAAATTAATTTGATTTAATTTTATTATTTTATATTTTAATCTTATGAGAAGTAGTTAGAAATAATTATTAAGAATAAAATAATTGTTCATTTTAAATCAAATCAAATTATAATAAATTCTATCAAATTTGATGGAATTTCTAAAATAAAAAGAATAAAATTTATAAGATTTTAGATATCAAATTATTTATTATTTTTTAACATTTTAAACACAAAATTTAATTAAATGTAATTTACAAATTAAAATATTTCTTATTTTTTTATATTTCAAACACACTTTAAGAGATGAATTTCATTGTAAAGCCTCTCAAGTTCATTCCTTTATATTTGACCGGAAAAATATGATCCTACACATTTTTCAGAGGTGTAGGCACTGTACACATCCTGCACTATACACACCCTTTTTAAGGGTGTGTGATTGAGAGAGAAAAAGTGATAAAAAAATAAGTATAATAAATGATATTAGATGAAATATAAAAAGAGATGTATGCACTGTTTGTGGTAAGAATATCAGAATTGTATTTGACCTAGTTCCAAGCAACTTCAATACCATGATAAGAAGGCAAAGCAGTACAATCCAAGTCCAAATATAAGAAATTTGTTCACTGATAAATGAAAATAAAATTGTGGGTTGCCAACTGGTTCTCTAATACAACTCTACAAGTATATAAGCAACTAGAAAACAAAAATACTAAGCACACAATAGAATCGAGTGGTAATTACCACATCAATATCTCAAACTATGACTAAATTAAGCAAGAATAGATTTTCAGCTCAAAATTTCTAGAAACACATTTAACTCTGTAAAAATTATTTGGTGTGTATATATATATATATATATATCAGGTGAGAGGAGTGTTTATTTTGAGAGGTGAAAGGAGTGAATCTTGACTATTAGATCTTTCATGAATGGTTAAGATTAGAACATAAATGCATGTGCCTTTTTTAAGTGGTCACATGACCTTCAAGTAACTTTTAATCTTGATCATCAATGTATGATTGTATAGTCAAGATTTACTCATCTCACCCTTTCACAATAAAAACTCCTCTCACTAGATAGGGGATGTTCCAGATACTGAACAGGACCTAGGTCGGTATAGTTCGGTAGATAAGAAAGGGACTCGCTGGAGACCTACAGGTAAGGCAACATCAAGGTCAATGACACCTAGGTAGGTTAGTAGGATGATCACAAAGTATAGTCAGTATGAGTGTTTGGGTAAAGATGGAACATGTCCAATCTAGATTGCCCGATCGGTTTATATAGATGATCTGAGCACTGACTCCTCGGATACCTGTCATTCAAGCCATTTAGGACTCTGAGCGTTAAGATTCGTTATATGCCTAGTCATTAAGGCATGAACTGTTCACAATCGTTGATCATGATAGTGTCGGTCAGCTAGTGAGGATCATATTAAGCACGTGTTTAACGAGTTGTTTCCCGTTTGAGCATAGACTGGTCGGATCCTACAAGCACGACCTCGGTCGGGTTAACCCGGCTACTGCTGGGCCTGTTATTCCAAAATGGGCCTACCTAACAGATGGTTTGTATGGTCGGCCTGTATAGGTCTACGGTAGGCCTATTATATCTTGGGCCAGGGATGGTCCATAGCCCCTCAGCTTGGTCATCTGTAAAGATAGGCCGAGCTTAAGAATGGTCGAATAAGAAATGGGTCAGGAGGGTATGACCTCGGCAGGATTTACCGGGCTGGATCGTCTTCATTACCTCGGTCGATTTTATCGGGCTGGGCCATCTTCAAGACCTCGCCCGGATTTTTCGGGTTGGGTCGTCTTCATGACCTCGGCCGAATTTACTGGGCTGGGCCGTCTTTATGACCTCGGCCGATTTTATCGGGCTGGGCCGTCTTCAAGACCTCGGTCGGATTTACCAGGCTGGGTCGTCTTCATGACCTCAGCCGGATTTACCAGGTTGGATCGTCTTCATGACCTTAGCCGATTTTATCGGGCTGGGTCGTCTTCATGACCTTGGCTGGATTTACTGGGCTGGGTCGTCTTCATGACCTCGGCCGAATGTACCGGGGCTCTCGGATTTACCAGACTAGGTCATCTTCATGACCTCGGCCAGATTTACTGGGCTGGGCCCTCTTCATGACCTCGGTCGGATTTATTGGCTGGGCCGTCTTTGTGACCTTGGCTGAATTTACCAGGCTGAGCCGTCTTCATGACCTCGGCCAAATTTACCGTGCTAGGTCATTTTCATGACCTCAGTCGGATTAAGCAGACTAGGAATTAAAAACTTTATTCTAATTTAGACAACAATGGAAAATAACTTTATTAATAATTTTATGAAATTAAGATGTGCATCATTAAAACCTTCTAGGCAAAACCCAGTGGAAAAATCTGACATTATAGTTCGAATATAACGCATTCGAGACGAATTTGAGCTTCAACCTCCTACAAACACACCGGCTATTCAATCTATGACTCCCCTGATCACTTGGTCTCTGGAATCAAAAGTCGTCGCGACTGCTTTGCCCTTTTCTCCTGGTCTCAAACTCCTCCCCCTGGACTGGTTTCCTTCCCTCGCTTCTCTACTTCGGCTTCTACGTCGGTAGACGTATTTTTCAAGCTGACCCTCTCTGATGAGTTGTTTGATTTTAGTCTTTAAGGTAATGCATTCCTCGGTCGTATGCCCATACCTTTTGTGGTAATCGCACCTTTTGCTTTTATCAACATTGACCTGCTCCCTTGGCTGTTTTGCACTCTTTGGATGCTAGATAATACTAGTGTTATAGACATCCTAGAATATTTACTCCCGTCAGGTGGTCAGTGGCGTATATACATCATACCGAGGTTGTGGATGGCTTAAAGCTAGCCGAGGAGCACGATCAAATTGGTCAATTTTTTCCCCTACTCTCAATGGTTTGCCCCTTTGATTTGTTCCTCGTCCTCCATATGGTTGGTCTTGGAAACTCGGTAGGATAGAAATTTGAGGATTACTTGAGTTTGCTCTGGCTTCGGATCCTGAGTGCTCCTGCTCCATTTGTCTTCTTGCGGTTGCAATCTCCTCCATGTTTATGTACCCCAAAGACCTGGTTCTCAAATCATCCAAATCCATAGGTGGTTTTTTGGCCAAAGAATCTGCAAAGGGTCCTGGTCGCAGTTTGGCCATGATAGCATGTAGAGACACAGCAGGGTTGAGATCCCTGATCTGAACTGCTTCCTCACCAAATCTCCTCATGAACTCCTTGAGTGATTCATCTTGACCTTGCTTCAAGTTGATAAGGCTAGCCGAAGTCTTTTGGTGAGTCCTGCTAGTAGAAAAATGGTTAAGAAATTTAGCTGAAAATTCTGCAAAATCATAAATCGAACTTGCTTCAAGGCTCAAGAACCAAAGTAACGCTGATTTCTTTAGGGTCATCGGGAAAGCTCGGCATTTGATAGGGTCGGTTCCCCCATTCAAGAGCATCATCGAATTAAACATTGTAAGATGCTCCTGAGGGTCGGTCGTCCCATCATAAAGCTCCATGGTCGGAAGTCGGAAACCTTCTGGAAGGGGAATCGATATTATGAAATCAGAGAAAGGAAGTTCAGCAATTGGAGGAGGATAACTTGTCTGTCGGTGAGCTTATCTATTCGTAGTGTTTTCTTCAGGCCTCCTTTCAGTCTCCATTTCAGGCTCCCTTTCAGGCTCCACACGTGGCTGATCTTTGTTAGTTATCTGATCGATTCGGCTGTGAATATCTTTGATGGCCTGCATCAACATTTCAATGAGGTTGGGCTGAGGATTCTCTTGGTGGATTCCGTTGTCGACGTTGCTTTCGTTAGTGGCCATAATTCATTGGAAAGATGACTTCGATGAAGGTGAAGTTGGTTGGTTGTGGGCTAGGAAAGTTTTACCTATGCCCCACGGTGGGCTCCAAATGTTCCAGATACTGAATAGGACCTAGGTCGGTATAGTTCGGTAGGTAAGAAAGGGACTCGCTGGAGACCTACGGGTGAGGCAACAGCAAGGTCAATGACACCTAGGTAGGTCAGTAGGATGATCACAAAGTATGGTCGGTATGAGTGTTTGGGTAAAGATGGAACATGCTTAGTCTAGATTGCCCGACCGGTTTATATAGATGATCTGAGCATTGACTCCTAGGATACTTGTCATTCAAGCCATTTAGGACTCTGAGCGTTAAGATTCGTTATATGCCCAGTCATTAAGGCATGAACCGTTCACAATCTTTGGTCATGATAGTATCGGTCGGCCAGTGACTGTTGGAGGATCATACTAAGCACGTGTTTAACGAGTTGTTTCCTATTCGAGCATAGACTGGTCGGATCCTACAAGCACGACCTCGATCGGGTTAACTCGGCTACTGCTAGGCCTGTTATTCCAAAATGGGCCTACCTAACGGATGATTTGTATGGTCCGCCTGTATAGGTCTACGGTAGGTCTATTATATCTTAGGCCAGGGATGGTCTAGGAGACATATCTAGTGAGAGGAGTTTTTATTGTGAGAGGGTGAGAGGAGTAAATCTTGACCATACAACCATACATGGATGATCAAGATTAAAAGTTACTTGAAGGTAATGTGACTACTTAAAAAAGTCACATGCATTTATGTTCTAATCTTGACCATTCATGAAAGATCCAATGGTCAAGATTCACTCCTCTCACCTCTCACAATAAACACTCCTCTTACCTGAGTAAGATCCTATATATATATATAACAAACTTACCAAATAATACAATATCTCCTTTGAAATTCAAAAGTCGAGGAGGTTTGGGACACACAAGCTTCCTCTCCAACACCCATGTCTTGTCCACCGCCCAAGACCAAGAAACCCATCAAGATTTCAGATATTTTGGGGGAAAAAGAAGTAAAGTAAGACAAAAAAAAAAAAAAAAACCCATGAAGATGCAACTGAGAAAAATAAAAATGTAGCAAAGATGAATGAACAAAGAAAATCCACCTAATAAGAGATGCAGAATCAAACACATAAATGGAGAATCTATCTATCTATTTATAATCTATAAATATATAATCTATAATGGATAAATAATTACAATTTGGAGAAATTTTTTTCCATTGTATTATTACTATTTAGTCCACGTGTCCATTTCTTATGTTCCACATGTGTGTCATGTGTGAGTGGAATTGAAGAAAGTGTGTGTAAAAAAGACTTTATGAAGAAACTTAAGGAAGAAGCATTATAAGATGCCGTGGAAATTTTTTTCCATTGTACAGTGACTATTTAGTCGACGTCTTTCTTTTCTTATGCTCCACATGTTAGTCATGTCTGAGTGGAATTGAAGGAAGATTGTAGAAAAAAAGTTATTATGAATCGAATTTTGAGTTATCAGTATAGGAGTAATTTGGTTTACTAAAATAATATTTAGATCATATTATGTGTTATTTTGATGAGTATAGTAGCTTATTTATTAGACATAAATCTCTCAAGTATCATTTATGAATATGAAAACTAATTACATCTCATATAAATAGAAAATTAGTTAAAAGGAAGGGATCACAATCTTTAACGGATTCTAATCTTAAATAACTACATTGCACAAACCCTAAAACGCTCCTATAAATACTAAGTCAAGACTCAAAGGTATGCGTCTCCTCTAATATACAGACTGCCTACTATGTGCATAGTCTAACTTGAGCGTCAGAGTGCATTTTACAGGTACCTACCCACCTGTTTCAACACGCTTGGCTGCTGTTGCTCAAAGAGGAGACCACCATCACGTGCTATCTTAGGTACCATCGGAATTCATTTTAGAACATTGGTGTCGTCTGTGAGAAACTGTAAATTTCTAATCCCACACAATCATGGTAAACATACATCAGCACTCAAGAAGGGATGTTGCATAACCCTATGCCAATCAGAGGCAGGGATCAGTGACACAACACCCCCCTTCCAATTCTACCACTTGCAGCTGAAGCCTTTGTCGTGGGGAATCAAGCATTTGTCCCACAACACCCGCCTAACGACAACGAGACTTCACTATTCGATCAGAGTCCATACCCGTCACGAAGGCAATCCGTTTTGGATAGGCTTGCCCGCTTTGAGAAAGAACTAACAACGTTGTTCAAGGGTCCCGAGCTCCAATGCAAACAAGCCTAGGCCCCTTGAACGATGTCGTTGTTACTCATGCTCCTAGCTGAAACACAGTATGCTCTGAGATGACTAGAAATCACCTTCAGAAGCTGGTGGCTCAATAGATGCTACAGATTGACAAGTAATGCCGCCAGTTGGATGACCAGCATTGTCGGCTGGACGAGCTAGAAAAGTCTATGCATATTGAGCATGACAACAGAAGGCGAAATACGGCTCAAAACCAGAGAGTTCCATCGCGCGATGAAGTCAACAATGCCCCCAGAAATAATCTTTTATTGCATGGAGGCCTTCAACAGCCCTTTTTGGAAAAACTAATGGCGTACAAGGTCCTCAGAAGCTTCAAGTCCCCGACCAACTTGGAGCCTTATGACAGAACAACTGACCCCCAGGAACATCTAGATACTTTTATTCACTCCATGCAGTTCCATGAAGGATCTCCGGAGTTGCTCTACCGAGCCTTTCCCTTCTTCTTGAAGAACGGTGCCCTATGCTGGTTCTCAACTTTACAACTGGGGTCGGTCATCAAATGGGATGATTTTACTCAACGTTTCCTGATACATTATTCTATTGCTAAGGAACAACCCAAATCGGTTGATTCCCTTTCCACAATTCGTTAAAGGAAAAATGAATCCCTTCGTAAATACATCAAAAGGTTCAAGGATGCCCTTGCTCTTATTGAAAACCCAGACGATATAATTGCTATTCATTATGCCCAGAGTGGTCTCAAAACTGATTCTGAATTCTTCTGATCTTTAGCAAAAAAGAAGCTAGAGACTATGAACCAATTTCACGCCCGTTCAAAGAAATACATAGACCTAGAGGAGATCATCATGGATTGTCGCGACTAATATCGCGGTAAAAAATAGCAACTTATAGGATTTTAGGAAATGAAAAATAGATTCGCCACCAATTTTATTTAAATTAGGAAAAATTGAAAAACTCTTCTTTGAAAATGGTCTTTGAAATCAGATTGAATTTGAGAGTCGGTTATGTATAAGGAAGGGTGAAAACTTAATCTCACAGCACCCCTAACACACATATCCTAAGACGGTACCTTAAGTTAGTTGTCCAAAAACTTGATAATCTCAAACATATTTTAAACATCTTTTTAAAAAAAGCAATGTAACCATATTTTTTTTTAAAGAAAGAAAAAAAAAAGAATGATCAAATTATGAAAATTTAATTTTTTTGGCTTGACGGAATATAGATTCTGCTCCTACGTATTCCCGGGTGCAATGATGAACTCAAAGTTACATAGTTCTCTATAAAATAAGTGTGAGTTGATTGATTTTAATTAAAAGAGGAAAAGGATTATGTTTGAAAACAAAACCATTTTTGCACAAGATTCAAGTTAGCACCAGACTACTCAATAAACCCTTATGATCTAAATGACATTGAAGATAACAGCCGCTATTGAATCATCATCATTAGTCATTACATTGATTAAAAGATTTTTTTTTTAAAAAGGAAAGCACAAGGACAAACAAGTAAACACAAACAACACATTGTCATACTATGAGCTAGGCAGATACAATAAAAAACCAAATTAAACACAACAAACACATTGTCATACTATGAGCTAGGCAGATACAATAAAAAACCAAATTAAACACAACAACTCAAAAGAAATTTTATTTTATTTTTTTAGCATTTTTAATTTTTTTAATTTTTTATCTTTTCTTCATTTTTATTAAAACAACCACTATGCCTAATTTTTATTTTTACTCTTTCTACTTTTCTTAATTCATTTTTTTTTTTTTATTTTTATTTTTTTTTTATTTTTTTATACTTAACAAAACACTCTAAAATTATCTAAACAAACAAACACACTTAGCTCATTGAATCAAAAGACACTAAACATAAAGCTAAAAAAAAACAAAACAAAAACTAATGACTCAAACGTAAGAAAAAAGGTAAAAGATCATAATGTAAAAAGATATGGACTCAAACTCTTTCGTAAATCAGCCCAAACAAATTGATCCTACCCTTATCACTAACTAAAAAAATATAATAATAACAATAATAAAAATAAAATAAAATAAAATAAAAACAACAAAAAATGTTTAAAATTCAAATAGAAAGAAAGATAGCAAAAACAGAAGCCTGGTTCTCACTTGTTGTGGAGCATAGAATGGTGCCCTCAAAGACAAAGAAGATAGGCTCATGGATGTCTGGTGGCCCTAGATGGCGGTGTGACGGCAGTGTCGGCTACTGAACAGCTCAGGTATGGCGTGATTTGGGTGTGGAGGACGGGCTGCTGGGTTGCGAGTTGCCGGGGCGTCTTTGGGCGGCAGTGTGGTGGACGATGCATGGTGGTTGTTATTGGTGACTCCGGTGGTTTCGTAGCTGTTGCTAGGATTTGCGAGGTAGCTTGGCTGTGGCGTGGTGGATCTGGTGCATGGAGTGGCGGAGCTGCGACTAGATCGTCACGGGACGCTCAGATCTGCGGTGGTGATTCACAGATCTGCTGTGTTGAGGAGGCTGTGGGTGCTTGGAGATGCTTGAACATGTAGGGGTGGTGGCTGGATCTACTGCATGGTTGTTATCTAGTGCGCGAAATAGGGTTCACGGGTTTGGTTCGAGCTTCGTCGGCTGGGATTTGTGGTACGGCTAACGTGGGTTCCGGTGAGGTGGTGTTGCGCGACTGGTTGCTGGTTCGCGTTCAGGGTGGCTGCACAGCTGCTAACGCGGAGGAAAGCAGAGGTTAATGGAGGCTACGCATGGTGGGTCTGTTTGGGGTGGCTCAGCGGTGCATGTGAAGGAAAGGCTAGTTCACGGTTGCAGGGGATGGTGGAGTTGGGTTGGGATCTTGGTGATGGTGACATGGTGGTGTTACGCCGAGGTTAAAGTTGAGTGGCGTGGTGTGCATGGCTCGGTTTGGTGGAATAGGTTAGTGCACCGACTACTGAGTCACGATGGCCGTTGTGGTGGGATGGAGGGGGATGGAGGATGATGGTGATGGTGGAAGGTCACGGTGATGAGGGTTGATGAAGGATGGTTCACGGTTTGGGGAGGGGAGCTAGGAAGAAGATAGTGATGGTGGTGAGGTGGGATGTTAAAAATAGTAGAGGTGGTGAAAATTGGTATTGGTTGGGTCATGGTGCTGTTGAAGGAAGATGTTGTTTGGTTGATGGGTAGTTTGGGTTATTCTTTGTGGGGGCACGGTGAGGTGTTTGAAGTGGGTTATGGGTGAAGGTTGAAGATACGATTATGGAGGATGGTTGATGGTATTGGTGAAGATGGTGAAGTTGTTATAGAGATTGATGTGTGGTGAGGTGATGGTGAAGATGGTGAGGTTGGTTGTTATGATGCGGTGGAGGGGAGGTGAAGATGAAGGTGGTGAAAATGGAAAAATGAATGTGGTATTGGTTGTGTGCTTGCGAAGATGAAGTGTGGAGAGGTTGATCGTAAATTGATGGGTGTCCCCTCGTTGAGGCTGCTGTTTACTTGGGAATTTATAGTGGGAAATTTAGGTTTTTTAGGGTGATGGTGGCTAGGGTTTGGCTACAAGTAGGGAGATAGGTTGGGTCAAAATGATAGATCTGGGTTAATCCATATTTGATGAGTCACAAATTGGTTCGGGCTCAATGTGAGTAGTTAGAGAAAAATTGGGTTAAGCTCAAGAAAGTTTGGGTCATCTTCTCTACTTTTTTTTTTTTTTTTTTCTCTTTTTTTATTTTTCTTTTTTTATTTTATTTTTTTTTATTTTTATATTTTTTTTTGTTTCTAAACAAAAAGGTTGTAATGCCTCAGACAAAATTGGGTGTTCACAGTTGTCCCACTTTACTTGTTTCTTACAAGATAAAAAGAATAACTATAATTTTTCATTTTATCATTGTAAGGAACGAGTGAAGACATGAACTCGAATTTTGTTTGGGAATCATAAGATGATAAATGTAAAATAATGCGAGACCAATAAAATGTGAAGAGTTGATACGCTCAAAAGAAATGACGAGAATTTTAAAATGCAAGGAGCCGATGCACTCAAAAGTAAATGACAGGAACTTCAATGATAGGAGTCGATGCGCTCAAAAGTAAATGACAAAAATTTAAATGACAGGAGCTGATGCGCTCAAAGGTAAATGACAGGAAATTAAAATGCATGGAATCAATGCTTTCAAAATAAATGACAAGAATTTAAAATGCATGGAGCTGATGCGCTTAAAGATAAATGACATGAAATTTAAATGACAGGAGCCGATGCGCTCAAAAGTAAATGACAAGAAATTAAAATACATGGAGTCGATGCGTTAAAAAAAAAGTAAATGACAGAAATTTAAGATGCATGGAGCTGATGTGCTCAAAAGAAAATGACAGAAATTTAAATGACATGAAATATGCTTATGAGCCTAAAACTAAATGCACTGGGCCTTTGAGCCCCCTAACAAAACAAAAGAGGCCTTTGAACCTGAAGCTAAATGAAATAGGCCCTTGAGCCAGAAAACTTTATGCAGTGGGCCCTGAGTCCAAGAACTGAATGTACTTGAGAAAAACATTTTTACCAAAGCTTTGAACCAAACGCATCTTGGAAAACTTTGACCAACCAAACCCTCATTCAAAGGGGATCATTACTAATCTCATATTGTTTAAATTTCTCTTCATTGGATATGGCCTGCGTAGAAGCTTGTGACTTTCTTCCTCTAAAGGCTCTTATTTCCACCGGACACACTTCAATATGAATAATCTATTGAGGATGCCATTCCCTTCATCAATTGAAACTTTTAGAGCTCCTTTGACTTGAGTTTTTCAACAAGAGGCTACCATTAGATGGTTAAATTATACTATTGTACTCATGTTCATCCATCCTGAAACATCATGTACCAAATATGCATGGATTCAAAAGTACAACAAGAAAAAAATTTACTAATTGAGTTACTTTTTGACTGATTTTGAAAGTATGACCACACAAAGAGCATTTACAAAGGATAAAGACACAAGAAGTAGAATAACAAGAAAGCCAGAGGGTTTTTTGCCCCAATATGGATGTGATTAATCCCTACTCGACAGCTGGACATCATGACCATTGTTTTATCAGGTTTCTACAAAAAAAAAAAAAAATTGCCACCGTGTAGGGTATCAAATGAATTTGACTTAAGGTATGTCATTTGTGAACAAAGTTACCCAGTGTAGGCCATTTGACAACAAAAATTTGCTCTAATGTAGGACAGTTGAGAACATTTTTTTTGCCCCAGTGTAGGCCAAGAAGCTTCCCTAGTGTAAGATCAAATCAAACTAAAAAAATGCCCGAGTTTAGAGTCGAATTGAATAGGACATAGACTTTCCCCAGTTTAGAGCCACATTGAACCAAAAGATTTGTTCCAGTATAGGTCAAATCGAGCTAGAAAAAAAATACCCCAGTGTAGGGCCGAATTGAACATGGCAGAAAATTTTGCCCAGTGTAAGTCTCTTTTTTTTTTTTTTTTTTGCCTTATCTTTTGATTAGTACCCCTTACGGGTTTTTATCCTAACGAGTTTTTCCATTTTTTTCTTTGTTTTAAAGCAATGAACTAGATACTTGTATGAATACAACCTTTTGTCTTAAAATTAAAACTTATGAAAATAAAGACAATCATTCATTGATCAGAATGAACTTTTTAAAGATTGTAACGTGGTCAAGGTTAGTGGTTACGAAATGAAAGATATAAGGTTCAAACAAGTATTTAAGGGTTGAATGAGACCAATGATTCTTGTTCAAAATTAAACGTTGTCAATTGTTTTTACACTTTCAAACACACTTTTCTATTATTGTTCTCCATTTCTTCCCATTTTCTTTTCACTTTAATCATTCACATTTGTCATGACCCATTACATTTCGTTTTCTTTCTTCTTTTCTTTCCTTCTCTTTTTTCACCTTTTCTTCCTTTTCTCTTTCTCCATTATGCTCCAAAATAGTCACCATGACAATTAACCTTTGTTTTATGCTATCTCCTAGTGTAGGGGTGATCCTTGTCCAGGGTTTATTTAAAAAAATTTTAAGCTCAAAAAGGGACAACGAGAGATAATGAAAAGATGAATTCTTGTGAAGGATAGAGAAAGATGGTCAATCTTCATTTCAAATCTTGATTGCTCATTTCTAAAAATTTTAATTTAGAGACAAAAGGATAATGCACACCAAGTAATTACTTCTTTGTTCCCTTTTATTTTTTTTTTTACTCATTCTTTTTTTTTGTTTTTGTTTTTGCAAATGACACCTGCACATGTAGACTTTATGATTACTAACATCTATCAAAGCAATGATTGTCAAGAATTGGAGTCCAACAGGGCCCTAATACAAAGAAGACACTTTGAGTAAACGAAAGAAAAAATAATAATAAGAAAGATCATGAAAATGAAAGGAAGCAAGATATGCTTGAGTCCATGCAAAATCATTACATTAATGCTTCAAGAAAGTTAACATAAGTTCAGCATCACAAAAATCTAAAATGACAATCACATCAATTAACGCCTCAGACCACCAATTGTTCAGAGGTTTCAAGTTGCGGCGATTGGAATAGACAGGACAGGTGGGGAAATATGGACGCGACGAGTTGACTTAGTATGAGATCTGGTGAGTTGAATGAGCGGGTGAAGGCGCTTGATAAGAAAGGTAATGCTTTGGGTTATATGGAGGGGCTCAGTAGGCAGGGTAAGATGGTGGATGACGGGTTTGGTTTTGCACGTAGCTCACTTCCAGCTCCTTTTTCTCAGGGAAAAACTCTTTCTTGAAACCACTTTCATCATTGCCAGTTGGCAATTTGCTAGATTTTACCAGAATTTCAATCATCTCCCTGGCAGCTAATAACTCTGCTAAGTCTAGATAAGCAGCACCCACCATTGTCTCAATATAAGGAGCTCCCAGAGTCCCTAGAAAATATGAGCACATTTCTGTCAACGTCAACGGTGGTTGCACTTATGCTGTGAGAGCTCTCCATCTCTGGGCATACTACTTGAAAGCTTCCTCATTTTTCTTTTACGTTGAGCTTAATTGTTCCCGGGTAGGAGCTGCATCCAAATTGAACTTGTATTGATCCATGAATAGATCAGCCAATTTCATCTGATGAGAAATCTTAAAGTAGTCTAATTGAAGATACTACTCTAAAGCGGGGCCTGTAAGTCTTTGGTGGAAAAAGCCAATTAGGAACTTATTATCCCTAGACCAAACAACCATCTTGGTTCCATAACTGATCAAATGAAACCGAGAGTTGTCACTCTCGTCATACTTGGCAAAATCAGGAATCTTGAAGTCTTTAGGGATTACAACATCTATGGTAGGACACAGTTCTTCTATTTTAACCGGTCCATAAGCACTGGGGCCATTGATCGCTTTGATTTGTTCTTCCATCCTTTCCATCCATTCTTCATTCATCTTATCCTTTTGAATTGCCGCATGACCACTCCTATTAGGAAATCCTATTATCACTGGGATTGACATATGTGGTTGTTCTCATATGAATTCAACATTACCATGAACCTCATTTCGAGTATCCTCTGAAGAATGATACCCTTCTCTGATAGGAATCACTAGTGGTGCAGTATTTGAGGTCCTTTCCATAACAGGCATCTCAGTGGTGATCCCGGAGTTTGTCCTCATGGAAGTGATAGTTGGCAGGCGCAGATATACCCCAGCCACTCTTGTGTTTTTGGCCGCCCTAATCAAGGTAAGAGTCTCCCTCATAACCAACAACATTTCCTCAATTCTTCTCTGAGACTCTATCATTTCATCCATCCTCCCTTTCATCTCATCTATTTCCATACTCGGATTTCTTCCTTCGTTCTCAGCTGCAAGCCTTGCTCGAGCCCTTGTGTTGTGAACTCGGGTTTGGTTGACATCTTCTTTCCTAGGCTGCGCAATGGTTCATTTTGTTTGATTTATCAAAACAAAATAACATTAGAGAAAGAGTGAGATGAAATGAATGATATACATGAGATGCATAAGATAAAATGAATTTTTTTATGAAAACATTTTCTCTTCTCTCCCTTTTTTATTCTTTTTTTTTTACAAAAAAAATGATAGCAATGCCATGAAAATACAAGATGATGCATCTTTTTTTTTTAATGCAAGGAATGCCGTGAAAATACAAAATAATGTTTTTTTTAAGAATGCCAAGAAAATGTAAGATGATGCATTTTTTTCCCTTTTTTTTAATGCTAGGAATGTTATGAAAATGTAAGATAATGTATCTTTTTTTTTTGGCATGTTAGGAATGCTATGAAAATTCAAAATGATATATTTCTTTTGTTCTTAACGTTGGTCCTTTTTTTTAAAAGAAAAAATGCAATAATAAATTACAAGAGGAATAGATAAGTAAAGAAGAATTTTATTTTGGCTAGGAACGAAAATGTAAGATGATGTATTTTTTGTTTTTTTAAATCAATTTTCTAAAAATGCTATGAATGCCATGAAAATGCGAGACTTTTTTTTAGAATGATTTGAAAATGCACGATGATGTATCTTTTTTCTTTTTGGTTTTTTATGCTGAATTTTTTTTAAAAAAATGCAAAAATGAATGACATGAGGTAGAGAAAAAAAAAGAAGTATGCTCCCTTTGTGCCCTAGTCAGGTGGAACTCAAAGGTTGGATTTCCTTAAGGTTATGACTCTAATTTTGGCAGCCATTATGTTCAATCTATCAGTGCAAGGTTTTTTAGGATGGATTTAAACTTCTAAAAAAAGTCATGATTCCCAGATTGCCCTTATCTCGAAAGACAAGAACCCAATTCATGAATTAATCACAAGTAGGGATAAACCCTCTTAATATAACTAGTCCATGATACTGGTAACAATCTGAGTGCTGTCTCAACAAATGTCAAATGAGCATAAAACCCTTTAATGACAAAAGTCGAAACTCTTCCTATTCCTCGGGTTCGCACAGACTCAGGTATAGAGCCCAAAAAGTGTGTGAGGTAAGTGATAGTGACGTGTGTGAGGGAGTATACAAACTTGTACAAAACGTTAAAGAGACCAAATTACCCCCCAACCTGCAAAAACATACATACAACAGCCAGCTAAGAATCATCTACCCTAGGGTTTCAACAATTAAGCACAAAATATATATATATACAAGTCACAATATACATAAGATAATGCTATCAGATATTTACATAAAAGTACTAAATAAAATCTATTTACAAACAAATAAGAAAACAAAATCAAGAACAAAAAGGGGTAAAATAAATAAATAGAGATTATTAATAATTTGCACAACTAACAATAACAGGATTGACTCTCCAAGTGTCCCCAGTGGAGTCGCGACCGATATCATGGTGAAAAATAGTAACTTACAGGATTTTAGAAAATAGAAAATGGAGTTGTCACCAATTTTATTTAAATTAGGAAAAATTGAAAAACCTTTCTTTGAAAATGGTCTTTGAAATCAAATTGGATTCGGGAGTTGATTATGCATTGGGAAGGGTGAAAACTTAATCCCACAACACCCCTAACACACTCGTCCTAAGCTGGTACCTTAAGTCGATTATGCAAAAACTTGATAATCTCAAACATATTTATTTTAAACCTCTTTTTAAAAAAGGCAATGTAACCATATTTTTTCTTTTAAAAGAAAGAAGAAAAAAAAAGAATGACTGAATTGTGAAAATTTAATTTTTTGGCTTGACAAAATATAGATTCTGCTCTTACGTATCCCCGGGTCCAATAAGGAACTTAAAGTCACGTAGTTCTCTGTAAAATAAGTGTGGGTTGATTGTTTTTAATTAAAAGAGGAAAGTGATTTTGTTTGAAGAGAAAACCATTGTTGCATAGGGTTCAAGTTAGCACCGGACTACTCAATTGTCGCAACCGTCCCGAAGGGCGCCGCAAAAATAAAAAAGAATGGGGAGGAAAATACCTCGGGGTGTTGGGAGTCGTCATCAACCACTTTATCTATTAAATGGAATAATGCAATTGGACACCTAAAAGATGGTCTACATTTCAGAGTTTGAGGTTCGGGGGTTGATTACGGGTAGGGAAGGTGTTAGCACCCCACACCGTCCGTTCTAAGAACGGTTACCTATTTAATCCAATGTTATTCGCAAGATTAATTAAATTGGTCTTTTATTAATTAAAAGAAAAGATTTTTTTTTGATATGTCCCATTTTGTCAAGCATATTATCAAGAATGATAAATGACTAAGACTAGAAATGGGTGGCTAAATAGCCATTATTTTGAAATAAATTCTAAGTCTACAACATATTGTATAAAAGTGGTGAATCAAAAATTTATTTTTTGAAGAGAAGTAATTTTCAAAATAAATGGTCAAATAAAGTATTAGTTCAATCAATAAATTTTAATTCAAAGAAATTTGTTTAAGATAAGAGAATGTTTTTTTTTAAAGTAAATGGCTAAATAAAATCTCATTTATAATCAAGAAAAAAAATTTAGGCACAATGAGATTTTTGTAGTAATTTCCAAAAAAAAAAAAAGTCTTCATGAAAAATAAAACTTTTAATTACCACAATCATGATGTTGAAACTATATGAAATTGTTCACTTTTATTTAAGGATTTGATTTTACAAAAAAAAAAAGGAATTTTATCTTAGTTTTATAAAAAAAAAGTTGTATTTTAATTTGTAAAAATATTTTAATTTTAATGTGGGGATTAGACCTCACCAGCGCTCCCGGCAAGATCTAATATAAAGTCTCAAGAATATTGAGAAGAGTGTATTTGATCGGTGCTCCGATCCTCTCTCAATTTATCCATCATCGGCCATTGAAAATTATTTGATTAATACATTAATTCAAAAATAAATAAATTAAATTAAAGCATAAGTACAAATACATGATGATATTATTACAGGGGAAGTGATATGGAATAAGATTATTTTATTGGAGATTGTTATAATCTCGCCAGCGTTCTTGGCAAAACCATAAAATTCCTCCTCACCTCAAGAAAGTCAAGATGTTACCACTATCGCGGCTAATCTTGATTATTCCGTCGTCGGAATCTTATCCCATATTTTAAATTTATTCTATACAAATATGAATGACAACAATGAGAATATAATAAATATGAAAAAATTCAAAACATTAATAGAAAGTTGAAGCCTAAATTAACCAATCAAAATAGAACATGAAGCATTCTAAAAACTAAACTCGTAATATACAAATTTTACTTTTTATTTCTTTCCCTTTTTATTTTCGTAGCTTACTTTTTTTTATACATTCTGAAAACTACTAGGCCCACCAATTTTATTTTTTGTCAGATTTAATTAAGCTAAAACAACATTAGACCCTGGATCCACTAAACCCACTAAAACTATAAAGCCCAAACCAAATAAAATGACCCAATCTCCTCAAAACCCAACCTGAAAACAAAATGAATTTGGACTATTATTAGTAGTAACCGAACCTGACCCATTTGACCATCTAATAATCACTAACGAGGACTCAAGTTCAAAATAAAAAAAAAAAACGTAACCTCTGCACAACGTGGGACAACATGAAACCAAATTAAAAATTGAAAACCAAATAACAAAAGCAGCAAATAGAAGTCAATTTTGTAAAATGAGAACAATCAAACAAAAAACATATGAGAATGAGTGAGAGCACAGAGGAGTGAAGGAGGCAAACGGTGGTTGCACACCTCGTTGGTGATGGCGGAGACCGGCGGATCTGGAACCTACGTCGGAGTCGGTTTGGGTGCGACTGGGTCACGGACGGTGGAAGCGGAGAGCAGCAGTCTGGTGGTGCCGTCGCGCAGGTTTGGAACTGTAGGTATGTCGGATCTGGGCTTGTGACTTGACGGCACACGGTGAGGGTGCGGCTCGTACGGTAGGGAAGGAATGCCGGCGACAGTACTGGATCTGGTAGGATCGAGTTCGGCAGCGACGGGTCCGGGTGTGAATGAGCCGGCATCCGCCAGGATCTGGTTGAGGTTTGTATCTCCGACGGGTTCGAGTAAACCTGAACACGATGATGGGGAGGAGGACTCACGGTGGAGGCACGGTCAGAGTTGCGGTGGAGGAGCTCCGGTTTCAGTGGGGAGTTGTTAGAGCCGGTGGTCGAACCCGGTCCTGTTGTGCGGACTGGTTGGGAGGCTCGGCTTTGGTTCTACTTGTGGTGGGTGGTTTCTGTTTGGGGTGTTTAATGGTAGTGGGAGAAGAGGTTATGGTGGAAATGGGGCCTTGTGGTGGTTGTGGGTTTGTGATGGTGAAGATGGGTCGTGGTGGTTCGCCGAGTTGATTCGGTTGGGATGTATAGTTGAAGATGATGGTGGTGGTGGTTTGGGACTTATTTATTTATTTATTTTTTGCTCTCTGTGATTAACCTGTGTTTGAGAATTTTTGAATGATTCCTCCTTATGAAATCTTTCTTTTCCTTATATTGTGCCCGAGATCATTCAAAAGCTATAATTTTTCATTTTTTACGTTTTTACATTTGGAAGGCAGATGATCAAAACTGAATGAACTTAATGTTTCTGAATGATGATTGGAAAGAAAGACCGTAGGAGTCTTTAATCTAATTCAAAGCAGCTGTTAGATGGCTAGGGTTGCAGCAGTAGGAAGGGAAGGGGTTGAAAATGAAATAGGTCATGGGTTGACCCGAACAGAACAAACTAGTGACCTTTTTTCTTTTTTTCTTTTTTTTTCTCTTTTTTTCTCTTAAAAAGAAATTAAATTAAATAAATAAATAAAACAAAAGCTAAAATAAAAGAAAATGGATAAAATTGGATATCAACAGCTGCCTCCCTTTATTTTACATTTAGAATAAATGAAAAACAAAGGAATTGATTCAATTTTGTCTATGAAAAGGTAAAAAGCTTGTGGATTCAGGCATCCGCTGAAGCTTAATAGAAAACTTAAAGCGAAAAAGGTAAAAAGCTTGCAGAGTCAAGTATCCACTAAAGCTTAACAAAAACTTAGAAGCAATGGGTATGGGGACCCAAAAACATAGAACAATGGGTACGGGGACACAAAAAAAATGGGTAAAAAGCTTGCGGAGTTAGGTATCCGCTGAAGCTTAACAAAAACAAGGTAAAAAGCTTACGGAGTCAGATATCCGTTGAAGCTTAACAAAAACAAGGTAAAAGCTTGTGGAGTCGGGTATCCGCTAAAGTTTAGCAAAAACTTAAAAGCAATAGGTACGGGGACTTGAAAGCATAAAACAATAGGTATGTTGCCTGACTTATCACAGAAACTAAAAGCAATGGGTGCGAGGACCCAAAAAGAAAAGGTAATGGACATAAGGCTCTGATTTGACTGAAAATAGCAAGTTAGACCTTTGTAGGTCAAGGCTAGCAAAATGAAATAGTGCACTATGCATGCTTCAGATGTATGAGAGTACGAAAAACTCTTTTTTTTTCTTTATTTTTCACGACCCCTGAGGACCTGATTGCAATCATTTTCAAAGATGAACTGGAATTAGATTTATTGTTATCCTTTCATTTGTCTATTCAGCCGATAGTTGAAATGTCCAACCGAGATGACCCTTGAGGTGTGCATTAGATGTGACATATAAGAGCAATGGGAAAACCCTTTAGATGATCCTTGAGGTGACCTAGTTGTCCTTTTCTTTTTATCAACACTCTTATCAGGAATCATTGTGTTTCCTATACCTTTCAAGTCATTAGTAATTCTCAATGCTCTAATAGCAATGTCACACATTTCACATTCCAATATATGATTATTAGAAAAATGCATATTGAGTCAAAGAAGAGGCAAAGTTAAAAACATGACGATATTGTATTGAAATGGAAATGGTGAAAAGAAAGTAATATTATGGTCATCAACATAAAATTTACAGAGGGATGATGAGGGCAAAGGTCTTCAGTTCTTCTAGTAAAACCCTTTATCGTAATTAGCGTCAATCCTCTGCATACCTGATTTCAAACACCCATTAACCAGCCTATGAAGACTTTGACTGCCCCAGTTGAGATCATTTGGCCTGCCCCAACATGGAAAACTTAGTTTGCTCTAAAGTAGAGATTTGCTCCTCCTTAGCATGGAGACTCAGCCGCTCAGGTCTCACTTCCTTTGTCATATCAAGCACTATTGTCATTTCATTTTGGACCTTAACTTTTGCCTAGGTCGCTCTTTCGAGTTTTCAACCTACCAGGTCGCTCTAACTTTTGCCTAGGTAGCCTTTTCAAGTTTTCCACCTAACAAGCCATCCTTTTCCTTTTTCTTTCCTTTTTCCTTTTTTTTGACAAGTAGTGCTTTTATGCATAATATTTCTTGACTGCGTCCGAATTTACAGGAAGTGGTAGATCTTCACCGTCTATTTTTGCGAGAATCAAGGGCCCTCCAAAGAAAGCCTTCTTCACGACATAAGGTCCTTCATAATTTGGAGTCCATTTTCCATGGTGATCTTTTTGAATTGGCAGGATCTTTTTAAGCACTAATTCTCCTTCTTGAAAATCTCGAGGGTGCACTTTTTTCGCATAGGCTTTCATAAGCCTCCTTGATATAACTGGCCATGACACAATACAGTTAACCTCTTACCTTCAATAAGATTCAACTGATCTAGTCGGGCTTGGACTCATTCAGCCTCTTCCAATTTTGTCTCCATCAGTACTATTAATAAGGGGATCTCTACCTCAATAGGGAGTACGACTTCCATTCTGTAAACTAAAGAGAAAGAAGTTGCCCCAGTTGAGGTACGGACAGACGTGCGATAACCATACAGAGCAAAGGGAAGCATCTAGTGCCAATCTTTGTATGTCATGACCATTTTTTGGATGATCTTTTTGATGTTTTTGTTTGCTGCCTCAACAGCCCCATTCATCTTTGGGCGGTATGGTGAGGAGTTATGGTGTTGGATCTTGAAATTCTCGCACATTTCCTTCATCATTTTATTATTCAAGTTGGTTGCATTGTCGGTGATGATCTTATTTGGTAGACCATAATGACATATTAACTCTCTTTTGATGAACTTGATCACCACATTCCTGGTCACATTGGCATAAGAAGTAGCTTCAACCCATTTGGTGAAGTAGTCTATCGCGACAAAGATAAAGTGATGCCCATTTGAGGCCTTAGGTTCAATAGGTCCTATGACATCCATACCCCACATGGAGAATGGCCAGGGTGCTGCTAGGACATTCAAGGGGACTGGCGGCGCATTGATCTTATCAGCATATGTTTGGCACTTATGGCACTTCCTCACATGATTGAAGTAGTCAGTTTCCATGGTTAACCAATAATAACCAGATCTTAGGATTTTTCTTGCCATTGTATGTCATTGGAGTGAGTTCCGAAGGAGCCCTCATATACTTCTTCAATAATCTTTTCTGCTTCTATTGCATCAACACATCTTAAAAGCACCATATCATGGTTTTTTTTGTAAAGTATCTCCCCATTCAGAAAGTAACCCATCGCAAGCCTCCTCAAGGTCCTCTTGTCATTTTTTGAAGCACCTGCAGGGTACTCCCTATTCTTGATGAAACATTTGATGTCATGGTACCACGGCTTCCCATCAGGTTCATCTTCAACCACTTGACAATATACAGGACTGTCACGACTTTCCATTTTTATAAGTGGTAGGTCCCTTTCATGACTTACTTGGAACATTGATGATAGTGTGGCCAAAGCATCAGCCAACTGGTTCTCTTCTCGAGGAACATGATGAAAAGTGACTTCATTAAATTACTCAATCAATTCTTTAACGTAAACATGGTATAGGATCAGTTTGGCATCACGAGTCTCCCATTCTCCTTTTAGTTGATGAATGACCAAGGCAGAGTCCTCATATACTTCCAAGATCTTTGCTTTTGATTCTATTGCTGCTTGAATACCCAAAGCACACGCTTCGTATTCTGCTATATTGTTAGTATAATCAAAACAAATCTTGCTGTGATTGGAATGAATTTATCTTCAGGGGAGATCAAGATGGCTCCAATGCCATGCCCCAGTGCATTAGAGGCTCCATCAAACCACATAGTCCATTTTTCTTTTTCAGAGGATTCCTCATTTTTAAACAGAGCCATTATATATTCATCGAGGAACTCACATTGCATCTACCCATAATCCTCTATAGGTTGGTTAGCCAGATAATCTGCAAGGGCACTTCCTTTAATTGCCTTTTAGGTGACAAACAATTTCATACTCCGATAATAAAACTTGCCATCGCGCGATTCTCCTAGTGAGAGCGGGTTTCTCAAAGATATACTTGATAGGATCCATTTTGGACATCAACCAAGTAGTGTAACACAACATATATTACCTCAATCGATGGGCAGCCCATGCCAAGGCGCAACAAGTTCGTTCTAACAATGAGTACTTTGCCTCATAATCGGTGAACTTTTTACTTAAGTAATACATGGCATATTCTTTCCTACCGGATTCATCATGCTGTCCTAGTGTACAACCCATAGACTCATTAAGCATTGTCAAATACATAATGAGAGGTCTCCCTGGCACTGGAGGCACCAAAACTGGGGGTTCTTGTAAATATTGCTTGATTTTTTCAAAGGCTCTTTAGCAATCTTCATTCCACTTGACTGGTTGATTCTTGCGTAACAACTTGAAGAGCAGCTCGCATGTTGCTGTAAGTTGGGATATGAATCGAGCGATGTAATTCAATCTTCCAAAAATTCCCGAACTTCCTTTTCAGTGCGAGGGACTGGCATGTCTAGTATAGCTCGGACCTTGTCTGGATCAACTTCTATTCCTTTCTAGCTCACCACAAACCCCAATAGTTTACCTGATCTGACACCAAAAGTGTATTTTGCAGGATTTAGTCTGAGTTTGAACTTCCTCAATCGCTCAAAAAGCTTTTGCAGATTGATTATATGATCTTCTTCTGTTTTTGACTTCATAATCATATCATCCACATAAACTTCTATTTCTTTGTGCATCATATCATGGAACAATGTCACCATGGCTCTTTGATACGTTGCCCCAGCATTTTTTAAACCAAAAGGCATCACTTTGTAGCAGAAGGTTCCCCATAAAGTGATGAATGTGGTCTTCTCCATGTCTTCCGGTGCCATTTTGATTTGATTATATCCCGAGAAACCATCCATAAAGGAAAAAAAATGAATGTTGAGCAGTGTTGTCTACCAAAACATCAATGTGAGGTAACGGGAAGTCGTCTTTAGGGCTGGCCCTATTTAAGTCTCGATAGTCCACACACATTCGGACTTTCCCGTCTTTCTTTGGGACAGGAACAATGTTGGCAACCCATTGTGGGTATTTTGCAACTGCAAGAAATCCAGTATCAAATTGTCTTTTTACTTCATCTCTAATTTTGAGGGACATCTCAGCTTTTATTCGTCTTAATTTTTGCTTAACCGGAGGGTACCCAGGTTTTAGTGGCAATTTGTGCTCAACTATGTCAGTGTCTAGCTCAGGCATATCTTAGTATGACCATGCAAAGACATCACTATAATCAAACAAGAGTTTAATCAACATGTTACGCTCATATTCTTTCATCGAGGTACTAATTTTGATTTATTTATTATCATTTTCAGTCCCCAAGTTAATTACTTTAATTGGTTCCTCATGAGGTTGGATTTCTTTAGCTTCTTGTTCTAGTAATCTCATTAGCTCAGGTGAAGTTTCCCAATCATCCTCATTATCCTCGTCGGCATGATTAACGGGGTGTTCAAAATTATATGATGAGATCTTGACACTGTCACTTTCAAGAGAATCACTTTCAGATCTGCATTAAGTGATGTTGACATAAGAAAGATGAAATGAATAGAAGGTCATGATAATGGTGGGATGAAAGCTATGGAATGAGAAAACTCAAAATGCATTTTATTAATAACAATTATTGGAAAGGAAACATGTAAGCCCATTTTACAAATAAAAATTCTAAAGCCTTGGGCAGAGCTAAAGGAATAGCACTACAGAATTACTTTGAAATAAACTCTAAGGTTATGGGAAGCTCGATGATCTCCCAATTATCGAGTCTTGTATATGAAGAACATGCATATTCTAGGTCCGTATAACTGACAAAGTCATCATCTTCAACTGCAGTCACTTGGTCTACGAACACAACTCCCGCGCTCCGGAAGCTTTGTAGTATATCACAGATGGGGACTCCTTCCACTTTAGGTTCTCAATTTTCCAAGCGAGCTAACGTTTTCTCTTTTTTTCTCTTCCATGATCCTCTTTTTGTCGTCCTTGTTGGGTTTGTATCCTAGCCCAAATCTACCTTTGTTTTCCAAGGGTTGTAAAAGTCCTGTGACACCTTGTCATTTCTTACCCAACCCCTCTCCATGCTGATAACCTCCTTCTAACATGACTTTAGCCATCATTATAGATGCAACAGAGGGCTGCGGTTTAGGAATTGGAGCTCCTTCTTTTATATAAATGGTATTGACAACCTCGAGTACTTGAAAGGCAGTCTCAAGAGCCTCTTCTGTTGCTTCAATATAAGAAGTGTCTAGCGGCTTACTCACCAGCAGGTCCTATTCACCAAAGACAGTAATCATCTTGTTATTAACTATCAATTTTACTTTTTGGTGCAAGGTGGAAGGCACAACTCCAGCAGAATGAATCCATGGTCATCCTAAGAGACAACTGTATGATAGTGCAATGTCTATCACTTGGAAGAGTATGTTGAAAGTGTAGGGACCAATTTGAACTGGTATTTCAATCTCCCTTATGACCTCTCTCCTTGTGCCATCAAATGCCCTTACTATTATCGTACTTGATTTCATATGTGACCCATTAAAAGGCAATTTGGAGAGTGTCGACTTTGGCATCACATTCAAGGAAGAGCCGTTGTCCATCAATACTCTAGCCATGATATAGTCTTGACATTTTATTGAGATGTGAAGTGCTTTATTATGTCCCCTTCCTTCGTTGGGTATTTCATCATCGGTGAAAGTGATGTAATTATCTACTGTGATGTTGCTGATAACACCATCAAACTTGTCAACCGTGATGTCATGAGAAACATGAGCTTGATTAAGCACTTTCATTAGCACCTTCCTATGTGGCTCAGAGTTCATTAATAATGATAAGAGTGATATTCTTGTAGGGGTGTGGTTTAGTTGATCCACCACCCTGTATTCACTTTGCTTTATGAATTTTAAGAACTCACAAGCTTCTTCCTTGGTCACTTCTTTCTTATAGACCTCTTGCTTTGTTACCTTTGGTTCTTCCTTCTCTTTCAAGGCTTTTTCAGTAGAAGTTTCCCCCATTTTGCCTTTCCCTTTTTGAATTCTTTCCACTTCCTCCACTTGCTCTTTACACAGATCCTCAGGTGTATAAATACGATCACTCTGAGTCATTCCACCGATCCCATATATGCTAGAGAAAGCCGATGGGATTTTTATTTGATTATCCTAGAGATCATTCACAACGACTTGCACATCATATTTCCAAGGCACAGCTCTAGTATCCTTATAGGAAAAAGGAGTCGGCACTTGGATGGTGATAGGATTCTGACCAAAAGAGACTTGTGGAGACACCTCTTTACTATAATGAATCATCAATGGCCTTGGTATACCTGGAGCTTACCCTATGATTAGTTGCGTTGCATAGGTATTGGTAGCCTCTTGAACTGGTGGAGGTGTAATTTCTTTGACCATATAGACATCACCATTATCGTACTGATTGTTTATTTGTACTAGGTGACTGTCCATTAAACTTTGAAGGATCTGCTTAAATTCATCACATTCCTCAATAGAGTGTCCTACCTTCCCATGGATATTACACACCATTTCCTCTTCATGGACCCTCTTGATCTCCACTTGGTTTTATATTAGCCCAAATTTGTAAAGCTCTCGAAAAATTACTCTTATGGGAGTTTTTACATCAACTACTCAACTTTTGAGGCATTGGCCAGAAGACTTCTCTATGACATTAACTACAGGACCTCCATGATTAGGCAAGGGATTGTAGCCTACATTAGGAGTTTTTTATTTAAAGTTTAACCATTTGGCATTAATCAAGTCTTGCACTTTGAACTTGAAGGCTCTGCAGTTTTCTGTTGAGTGACCTACAGCCCCAGCATGGTACTCACATTTAGCATTTTGGTCAAATCCTCTTGGGTAAGGGGGTTCTACTGGCTTCATTGGGCAAGGAACCAATAAGGAGTTTCGAAAAAGTTGTGGTAGCAACTCAGTATAGGTCATGGAAATTGGGTCAAATTGGACGGGTTTCTTCTCTTGGTTAACTGATGATCTTCGTTGGTTTGTATTTAGGTTTTGGGCCCATGGTTGGGCTGGTTGGGATGGCATGGTAGGGAGTTTTTGGTTTGGGATAGGAGATAGTGCACGATAAGGGATCATTGGGTGATAAGGTTGAGGGTATAAAGCTTGGGAGACATTAGTAATGTATGGGTAATAAGGCATGTAGGGAGGTTGGAAGGATGTTCGAGGGTTAATAGGTGTTTGGTTATGTCTCCCTTGGGTAAAACTCCTCTAATCGAAAGTCACAACATGAGTTTCCCTTCTCTTTCCTTCCCTGTTAGGGGCCTTTTGACACTAAATGTCCCCGTTGAACTTTCAACGATCTTTCCACTTCTTATTCTTCCCTCAACTCTTTCCCCGATGATAACCATGTTTGAGAAATTCGATAACACACTTCCTATCATCTTGTCATAGAAGGGTGATTTGAGGGTGTCAATGAATGTGGCCACCATTTCTCTTTTTGTCAGTGGGGGTTCAACCTGAACAGCTATCTCTCTCCATCGCTGAGCATATTCCTTAAAGGTTTCAGCTTCTTTCTTAACCATATTCTCAACTGTAGCCTATCTGGTGCCATATCGATGTTGTATTTATATTGCTTCAAGAAAGCATCAGCCAAGTCCTTAAAACATTGTATATGGGCACGTTCAAGGTGTGTATACCAATTAGAAGCTGCCCCAGCTAAGCTGTCCTGGAAGAAATGAATCAACAGCTTGTCATCATGAGCATGGGATGCCATCTTGTGGATGTACATGGTCAAATGGTTCTTGGGGCAAGTGGTTCCCTTATATTTTTTGAAATCTGGGACCTTAAATTTTGGAAGAATTACCACATTCGGGACAGGATAGAGCTCTGAGGCATCCAGAAGACCATAGCTACTTGCTCCTTCTATGGCTCGTAGTCTTTCTTCAAGAACTTTTATTTTCTCTTTAGATTGAATGCCTTCAGTTGAAGGGTTCAGCGGAGAAGTACCAGCAATCTTATGAGGGAAAAACTGTGGCATGTAAAAAGGAGGTTGGGTCGGAGTCGAGCTTTGTGGCCCTGAAGTAGGTATTACTAATGATGAGCTGCTCTCAGGAGGGTTGGTAATTTGTGATGGCATAAAGCCAGGGGGAAGGCTATAAGGTGGAATGAAAACAGGGTACTAAGGAATGTCACTGGTATTTGGCTAAGATCCTTGGATAGTGTTTAGAGGGTTTGAAGTTGTCGTGACTGTCGGTGCACTGCCTTCAGGAGTATTGGTGGCACATAACCAGGTGGAAGGCCATATGGTGGGAATGAAGATGCATGTGTTTCAGGATTATTTGAGTAGGTGGTGAGTGGCATCATGGCCCCTTGAGAGGTGACGCTATATGATATTGCCAAGGAATTGGCGTAAAGCCAGGCGGGTGAGCAGGCGTGGCCGAAGGATCATCATTTGCCCTTGAAGGAGTCCCCTCTGTGTTCTTCGTTCTTTCCAGAATTTCCAAGATCTTAGCCATTTGTTCCTTTAGCTGGCTTACTTCACTTCTCAACTCTTCTTGTGATTGCCCCAGTTCATCCATGACTTTTGATTGAGAGTGAGTCCTATATGGGTGTCGTAGAGACAGTTTTCCTTTCTTTATTCATTATTTTTTATTAGAAAATATGAAAAAGAAAAAGAAAATGCAAACAAAAGTAAAATTATGTATGTAGAGACACGATCCAAAGCAGTAAGCGATATCGATAAACCTCGTTCATTTAAAGAGAAGAGCTTTATGGTCATAAAGAGTTAGCCTTTACATATTGATCATTACATCAGCACTCCTAAAACAAGAAACTAATTTCGGTGGCCCTTTTCAGTGAAATTTCCCTAGGAAGTCGAGGTCATTCCTAACCCGAGTCAGAATATCCTAGTTTTCTCCTGGTGTTAGCTTGCCTTCCACCTTGATGATTTCTCTTGCCTTTTTTCTTGAATGGTTGGAGATTTCCCTCATATTGTCAATTACCATTTCGGCTTTTCGCTTCATTTCTTGGCTTGCATTAAGGGGGAAATCATTTTCCTTAGTCAAGAAAAAAACATCATCCTCCAACCGATTCTTCTTACTTTCCAAGAAAGTAGACCATTCAACATGTTTTTCCAAATGTTGATTCAAGATTTTAACTTCATTCTTGTATTCTTGAAGTTGACCATCTTTCCCTTGAATGATTATTTCGAGGGCTTGACATGTCTTCCTTAACCTCTCTATTTCAATCTCTTTAGAGGCTGTCTCTTGCTCTTGACTTTGGATTTTCCTTTTTGCAGTGCTAAGTTGATCTTTCAAGGACCTTCTCTCAGTGGCCCACTGCCGATAAATGATTTCATACCACCCTTCTGTTTCAGCATAGTAGTCAATAGGTTCATTAAATTAGTGCATTGGTGGCTCTGGACCCTGTACCTTGGGAGCAAGAAACCCCTTCTTCCTACTAGCCTGCCAAATTAGGTATTTCGGTGTCGTTTCAGATGATGGGAGACCGGGATTCACACTTCTTGTGTCCTTCCAATCTCCAATGACTTCTTTTATCTTACGGATGGTTCCTTCATCGCCATACGAGAATTCAAATTTGGACAGCCCATGAGTCATAGGAATGAATTGCAGGGATGCCATTTGTCTTCGGACCATAGTTGGAGCATAGCCCACCACTTCCCATAGGCCAATAAGTGGAACCCAATGTTTGCTTCCACATCTATATATGGTATAAGTGAGAGGAAACCACTTGGCCCTCCAGACCACTTCTTTCATTTCCATGAAAAAACTAATCCATTATCTCATCGTCGGAGTTCGGGGAGGCCAATTGTCATGACCGTATAGAGAGAGCGGGTGCTTAGGTATGCCATACTGTTTTAGATCAACTTCTGGATGGTTAAAGCACTTCAAGGTCGGTATATGACTAAGCATCCATATTGCAAGCAATGATGTACATCCCCAAAATATTCCTTTCTGATGGACTCGGCAATAATTCAGGGATTGAATTGTCTCGACTAAAATTGGTGGGGCCGGGTGTACCCCATGCTCGATCTGCTTGAACAAATTGATCACATGTCCATCTATTTCATTCTTCACTCTCGGAAAAATTACTAACCCATAAATAGCGAGGGCTAGCGCTACCAAACCAAGACTTTGATCGACTTGAGCTTTAACCATCCTAAGCAAGAACTCCAAATCTAGACTTCGTCCTCCGTCCTTCATGTACTTGTCCAATTCATTGGCATGAATCCCTATCAACTTGGACAACATCCTTCTTGGCATCTTCTTGGGGTCATGTGAGTATACTTTGTCCTTGGGCACGTCGTCTCTATTAAGAAGCCTAGCATACTCCTCAATCGTTGGCACCAAGTTAAATTGTTAGAAAGTATAACACCGATATGAAGGGTCCCAAAAATGGAGCATAGCTTTCAACATTTGGAGGTCAGGGATGATGAACATAAGAGCTGCAAATATCTCCATACTTGTCTTTGAACTTTTCTTGTCTTCCCATACTACACCACACATTACGGAGCCTCCTTAGGTCATTTTGATCAAAGTCATGGCTCCCCATTAGGGGAGGTAAAGGAGCATCCTCGTGATGAAAACTATTTCCTTCCTTTGCTTGAATTCTTGCAGACTCTTCACTGATAGCCCAGATACTCTCTGCCACCTCAGACATTAGAGCCATCTTTCACTTATTCATGTTCGAGGTTTATCGATATCTTTACAAGATTGGACCATATATGCAAATGCAAGGTAAAAGAAAACAACAAAAAGGGAGTTAGCAACTACAAAATAAAATTACAAGAGCCAAGAATAACATACAAACAGAAATTCCTCATGTGTTAAAGGAAAGGGATTGCCTAGGCTTGGTACCTGTCCTAACGGATGGGTTCTATGAACGATGGTAGCTCTAAGGTTATATCAACAAGTGATAGCTTTAGTTCTAGACCCCTATGAGACAAAAGGTCCCTAAATTGCCCCTTGCTGTCACCAACACTTTGGCTAGCAAGAGTCCTCCATCCTCACCCATGATAGGTTACAAGCGGAAAGAGTTCAATTTGAGTGAGGGGTTTTCATGTGCCTATTTGGAGACCAAAGGTCTCTGAAAGCAACACTACTTCACCCTCTATCTAAGCCTACAAGGTACCGAGCTCGGGTATAGAGCTTGTGTGTGCAAGTGTACATGAGGGAACATGCAAGCAAATTTATTCACAAAGCATAAATACAATACATATAATGCAAACAAAATGTACAGCAATATGAAACAAATAGCAAATAAACAAATAAAACAAAAACGGACCAAAATAATTAAAGAGCAAATAACATGAGATTAAAACAAGGCTTAACCTTCTAAATGTCCCTAGTGGAGTCGCCAGCTGTCGCAACTGTTCCGAAGGGCACCGCAAAAATAAAAAAGAATAGGGAGGAAAAGACCTCGAGGTGTTGGGAGTCGCCACCAATCGCTTTATCCATTAAATGAAATGGTGCAATTGGACACCTAAAAGATTGTCTATGTTTCAGAGTTTGAGGTTCGGGGGTTGATTACGGGTAGGGAAGGTGTTAGCACCCCACACCGTCCGTTCTAAAAATGGTTACCTATTTAATCCAATATTATTTGTAAGATTAATTAAATTGGTCCTTTATTAATTAAAAGAAAAGAATTTTTTTCTGATATGTCCCATTTTGTCAAGCATATTATCAAGAATGATAAATGACTAAGACCAGAAATGAGTGGCTAAATAGCCATTATTTTGAAACAAATTGCAAGCCTACAACATATTGTATAAAAGTGGTGAATCAAAAATTTATTTTTTGAAGAGAAGTAATTTTCAAAATAAATGGCTAAATAAAATATTATTTCAATGAATAAATTTTAATTCAAAGAAATTTGTTTAAGGTAAGAGAATTTTTTTTAAAGTAAATGGCTAAATAAAATCTCATTTATAATCAAGAAAAAAAATTTAGGCACAATGAGATTTTTGTAGTAATTTCCAAAATTAAAAGTCTTCATGAAAAATAAAACTTTTAATTCACCACATTCATGATGTTGAAACTATATGAAATTGTTCACTTTTATTTAAGGATTTGATTTTACAAAAAAAAAAGGAATTTTATCTTAGTTTTATAAAAAAAAAGTTGTATTTTAATTTGTAAAAATATTTTAATTTTAATGTGGGGATTAGACCTCACTGGCGCTCCTGGCAAGATCCAATATAAAGCCTCAAGAATATTGAGAAGAGTGTATCTGATTGGTGCTCCGATCCTCTCTCAATTTATCCGTCATCGGCCATTAACAATTATTTGATTAATACATTAATTCAAAAATAAATAAATTAAATTAAAGCATAAGTACAAATACATAATGATATTATTACAGGGGAAGTGATATGGAATAAGATTATTTTATTGAAGATTGTTATAATCTCGCTAGCGCTCTTGGCAAAACCATAAAATTCATCCTCACCTCAAGAAAGTCAAGATGTTACCATTATCGCGGCTAATCTTGATTATTCTGTCATCGGAATCTTATCCCATATTTTAAAATTATTTTATACAAATATGAATGACAACAATGAGAATATAATAAATATGAAAAAATTCAAAACATTAATAGAAAGTTGAAGCCCAAATTAACTAATCAAAATAGAACATGAAGCATTCTAAAAACTAAACTCGTAATATACAAATTTTACTTTTTATTTCTTTCCCTTTTTATTTTCGTAGCTTACTTTTTTTTATACATTCTAAAAACTACTAGGCCCACCAATTTTATTTTTTGTTAGATTTAATTAAGCTAAACCAAAATTAGACCCTGGATCCACTAAACCCACTAAAACTATAAAGCCCAAACCAAATAAAATGACCCAATCTCCTCAAAACCCAACTTGAAAACAAAATGAATTTGGACTATTATTAGTAGTAACCGAACCTGACCCATTTGACCATCTAATAATCACTAAAGAGGACTCAAGTTCAAAAAAAAAAAATGTAACCTCTGCATAACGTGGGACAACATGAAACCAAATTAAAAATTGAAAACCAAATAACAAAAGCAGCAAATAGAAGTCAGTTTTGTAAAATGAGAACAGTCAAACAAAAAACATATGAGAATGAGTGAGAGCACAGTGGAGCGAAGGAGGCAAACGGTGGCTGCACACCTCGTTGGTGATGGCGGAGACCAACGGATCTGGAACCTGCGTCGGAGCCGGTTTACGGTGCGACTGGGTCACGAACGGTGGACGCAGAGAGTAGCGGTCTAGTGGTGCCGTCGCACAGGTCTGGAACTGCAAGTATGTCGCATTTGGGCTTGTGACTTGACGGCGCACGGTGAGGGTGCGGCTCGTACGGTAGGGAAGAAACGCCGGCGACGGTACCGAATCTGGTAGGATCGAGTTCGGCAGCGACGGGGCCGAGTGTGAATGAGCTGGCATCCGCTGGGATCTGCCTGAGGTTCGTATCTCCGACGAGTTCGAGTAGACCCAAACACGATGATGGGGAGGAAGACTCACGGTGGAGGCATGGTCGGAGTTACGGTGGAGGAGCTCCGGTTTCTGTGGGGAGTTGTCAGAGCTGGCGGTCGAACCCGGTCCTGTTGTGCGGCTGGTTGGGAGGATCGGCTTTGGTCCTACTATGGCGGGTGGTTTCCGTTTGGGGTGTTTGATGGTAGTGGGAGAAGTGGTTATGGTGGAAATGGGGGCTTGTGGTGGTTGTGGGTTTGTGATGGTGAAGATAGGCCGTGGTGGTTGATGAGTTGATTCAGTTGGGATGTATAGTTGAAGATGATGGTGGTAGTGGTTTGGGACTTGTTTATTTTTTGCTCTCTGTGATTAACTTGTGTTTGAGAATTTTTGAATGATTCTTCCTTCTGAATTCTTTTTTTTCCTGATATTGTGCCCGAGATCATTCAAAAGCCATAATTTTTCATTTTTTACGTTTTTACGTTTGGAAGGCAGATGATCAAAACTGAATGAACTTAATGTTTCTGAATGATGATTGGAAAGAAAAACTGTATGAGTCTTTAATCTAATTCAAAGCAGCTGTTTGATGGCTAAGGTTGCAACAACAGGAAGGGAAAGGGTTGAAAATGAAATTAGGTCATGGGTTGACCCGAACAGAACAAACTAGTGACTTTTTTTTCTCTTTTTTTTCTTAAAAGAAATTAAATTAAATAAATAAATAAAACAAAATTAAAAATAAAAGAAAATAGATAAAATTGGGTATCAACATCAATAAACCCTTATGATCCAAATGACATTAAAGATTGCAGTCGCTATTCAATCATCATCATTAGTCATTGCATTGATTAAAAAAAATTTTTAAAGAAAGGAAAGACAATCGTCCTTGCAATTGTCGAATATCAACTTTTCTTGGCAAAGTATTTATTTCACTTCTTCACCTAACATATTACTTAACTCATCCTTGGCCTAGCATAGGATTTAACTCATCACAACTCCACCTTAAGCAAAGTACTTTTCTAACTCCTTTGCAGGGTCAAGGGGCTTGCCTCACTCCCTTAGTTAGGAATTGTGTACTATGGTTCAACTTTATAACTAAAGGAACCAACTCTTCCTAGCTCCATGGTTCAACGTTAATAAATAAGGGATCCATTTTTATGGTTCAACCTTATTACATAAGGGATCCAACTCTTGGTAGCTCTATGGTTCAACTTTGATAAATAAAGGAACCACACTTGCTATGGTTCAACTTTATTGCATAAAGGAACTAACTTTTGCTATGGTTCATACTGATTGCATAAAGGAACCAACTCTGAGCGCCTAGAAAGGCTGATTTTCATGAATGCACCAAATGTACATTCTAACTTCTAAAATTCTGGAATTTTATAGACAAATAGCTTATCTCATATCTTTCAAATGAAATAAGCCTCACTTCATTTGACTTATTATAACTAAAGATATGCCACAAAATGTAGCAGTTGAAACAGGGCAATTAGCTAACTTACCAGATTCAGACCGTACTTTAAACAGAAACTGAGAACGCATAAAGAGTGATAAATTCTTGAAATTTTTACCACTCATAGTCTTACATGTTAGCTGTAAAATGTCACTGGTATGCAAAAATGACCTAGGAGCAGGAAGTTATGTAATCTAGTTTAATAGGTGTCAGTCTGCTTGTTTCTGCAGAATCTGACCCAAATTTAGACCTAAAATGGGCCTAACTGGGTTGTAGTAAAAATATGAAATTTTTACACATGAAGTCTTGTATATTAGCTTTCAAATACAACAAGAAGCAGGTCAATCTGGTGACTACAGCTCAAGTTATGCAACTAAAACCACAGGCTGTCAAGATGCTTCCCCTGTTCTGCCCTCTGCTGGTCTTTGGGTGATTAATCACCCAAAATCTGAGCGCTTAATCGCTCAACACTAGAAATGAAATTACAGAAATAGATTCTAAATAATTGGTTCTTGAACCAATTTCTAATCCTCCAATCATGGATTCTAAGTATTTCCTAACCCTAATTATGGTCTCTAACCATGTTAGGATTATTAAACACTAACTTCGACTCATCAAACTTAGATGATGATAAAAAATCAATCAATCAAAACCTAATTCTCAACTTTGGTTTCAAACACTTAAAGGAGTGATTCTAACCTCACAATCAACAACCAAGTATAAGTTAAGCTCAAACCAAACTTAACTCAACCATTGAAAACAAGAATTAGCTAAAGAAACCATTTTTATCTCAAATACCTATTTTTCCAAAACCATTCATACTTGCATATACCACAAGAAATGGAAAGGAAATTAGGCTTAAGAAAGAACTCCCTTACCTCTTGGTGAAGATGAAGATCTTCAAGCTTTCCTCTTGATCTTCTTCTTCTTTCCCTTCCTCTTTTTCTCCTCTGTTTCACTCTCTTCTCTTTTCTCACTTTTCGTTTCTTTCTTTCCCTCTATTTTTGGCTTAGGGTCTTGGGAGAAAGGAGAGAAAATGAAAAGAAAAAGTCAAACTTGGCAACTTAGTTTTCTGTACTGAAACTTATATCTGCTAAGGACACTTGAGTTATACTAATCTCCAACAAATTTAGAATAAATCCCAGGATTCATCCAAATATTTGTTTCACTTTTATCTTATTTTTTCATATCTACAACTAGTCAATCTGGTATTAAAACACATAACCAGCATGTTTAAAAATACTTAACTTATTTGTGATCGAGAAATAAGTTATCCATACTTGTCTCTCTCAACTTAGCCTTTAAAGTCATTTTCTGAGTTATTTTAGACTACTTTTTACCTTCTGTATTGCAGCAAAATACCTAAACTAACTTGGTTTGTCACAAAACTTCACTAGCATATCAAGCAAGTATTAGGCGACCTTTGTAACCCATTTACAAGTTTAACATATTATTGAGGGTATTACAAACCACCACGTCCCAGATTCGAGACCTATATCCCACCAACTACCTCAACTCGTCGTCTGCCCAACCACGCACCACTGTGAGCTACCCTTGTCCTTGACATCGACACGACACCATTCTCGTCTTGCCGCTGTGGGTTGTGAACCCCTTCCATTCCCCTCTCTAATATTTTTCCCCTCTTCTCTCCTATGTTTCTACTTTAAATCCTTTAATTTATTTTATATTTTTATTTATTTTTAATATGGTTGTTGCACTTTTGGACCATTCCTCTTTCATTTGGGCTTGAGTGAAAGAGTTGGGCCCATTTCATTTTACACTATGATCCTTTACTTGTTTGGGCTTGAGTCATTTTTTTCCACTTTTTTTAGCTTCATGTTTAGTGTTTTTTTTTTAGTTGGCTAAGCCTGTTATTTAGTTAAGCATAGTAAAAAAATAAGGAAAATACAAAAAAATAAAAATAAAAATGAAAATACAAAAAAATGAAAATAAAAATATATATCATTTCAAAAAATACCAAAAGGTAACGAAAGTAAATTTGTAGGTTGGTTTGACTTGAATTGGGTTTATCTTTATCTCTTTGTTGATTTATTTAGTTTGTCTGTGCTAGTTGACATGTTGCTTGAATTAATTCATTATTGACAATTTGATTTGAAAGCTTTAAGTCTCTTTTTTTAATTAATTAAAATTAATCAATTCACAATTATTTTCTAAAGAACTACGTGACTTTGAGTTTCTCACTGCACCCAGGGATACATAGGATCAAAATCTCTATTCTGTCAAGTTAAAATTAATTTTTATAAGTTGGTTTTTTTTATTTATAAATAGTTACAATATTTTTAGGAAGGGTAACATAACTATATTTGATATTATCAAGATTTACACAACTAACTTAAGGTACCATTCTTAGAACGGGTAGTGTAGAGTGTTAATATCTTCCCCACCTGTAATCGACTCCCGAATCTAAACTTATTTTTTAAAAGACTAATTTTCTTAATTAAAAGATTTTTTAGTATTTTTTTAATTTAAATAAACATTTAGTGATGACTACATTGATTTTCAAAATCTTATTTTTGTTGTTGTCCCATTGCGATCTTCCGACAATATTCATATGCATTATTCATTTATTTTTTAACACTGTAACTTACCTGAATGAGAACAATTATGTCATCATATGTGAGGAAGAATGATCGATAGTCTAATGCAGATTTCTTCACTTTGGCTCAAAAGGATGAATTATTTTACAAAAAATTAGCAACATTTATTATGCTTATTATTTCGAGTATGATGTCATCAACTAAATTAAAAATATTTTATAAATCTAAAAATAACAAATGAACTATTACTTAGGTTAACCAATTTGAGTTTTGTTATTGGGATGAAAAGCATTATTACCGTATTGTCATTCAATTGGGCTTTTAAAAGTAAATAAGTTTTTTTCAGTTACCCAATATTTTAACCAAACAACTAGCATAATTGTTCTTGTAAAATAATCTTTTTAAGGTCGTAACTTTTTAATTCTTAATCATTCGTATTGCATTATAAAAAGAAACTAGTTAATAGCCCATGTATTGCATAGGACTTTTTTAAGTTTTAGTTTTTATTTATAATATATTTTAGAGATTTGTTTTTTGGGTCTCTATATTTTAAAAATTTAATTTTTAGCATGTTATATATATGTATATTTTTATGAATTTAAAATCCTTAAATTGATAACATTTTATTTTAAAGTAATAAATAATGATAAATAAATAAAATTCTATCATACTTTAGTATCAAAGAAGATAGTATGAAAGAATTTAAAATTTGATTGAAGATAATTACCAAAAAAATAGAATTTTAGTTTATTGAGAAAATAATATTTAAGAGAAGATTAAAGAAAAATTAAGAGAAGAAATTTTAAATGAGAGAAAAAAGTGAAAAAAAAAAAAATTCAAGTAAAGATCATGACAATTATATAAAAAATAAACGTGATCGTATAAAAAAGAGAGTACAATTTAAATTTTATTTTTTTAAAAAATGTAAACACTCTTATTCATAATATTAAGTGGGTTAAATAGTATCTTCAGAGTTCGAAGAGGATTTGATTTACTTTTCTCAGTCAGTCAGTCTAGGCGTTATTTAATTAGCCTACGAATGCGATGGAGATTTTAGTCTTGGGCTTGTTTTTCGACTGAAATCATATTACACGTAATTATTGTGGAAGCTTTGATGTATATCGTGAATTTTGACTGTGGTTATTAATTACCTATACATGCATTGAGTGAAGAAAAGTTGTAAATTTTTACTGTAATTCGTCATTCGTACTGTATTTTCAAAAGAAATCAAAAAACAATTTCAGAATTCCAAGAAGACTAGACGCACTTATCTCAGTCAGTTAGTCTACACGTAATTTAATTAGTTTACGCATGTGATCGAGATTTTAGTCTTGGGTTTCTGTTTCCATTGAATCAAATTACACGTAATTACTGTGCAAACTTTGATAAATTTTGCGAATTTCACTATAGTATGTTTTCTATTCCCCCCCCCCTCCTAAGTAGTGTATAATCCGATTTAAAATTTGGTGTTTTTTTTCCATAAAGCGCGGCTCATTTATCGCCCCTCACCATCCTTATTGGTATTTAAATGCAGTTTCTAATTACATACACATGCAGTGGAGAAGAAAAGTAATAAATTTTTAAAGATTTTTTTACTTATGTTTTCAGAGCACATTTAAAGGACTCGTAAAAAAAAAACACACATTTAAAGAAATAAAAATAATTATATTATTTTCTATTAATTATTCAAATAAAAAGTATTTGTTGCTGTTCAGTAATAAATACTAAGGTGTACTTGAGATAGACATGTTCTGGTGGTTTCCTCTTTGCGCAGCAGTAGCAAAGCGTGTTGAAACTGGAGGGGTTGATACATGCAAAGGGACTCCAATGCTCAAGTTAGACCATGCACAAGTTAAGTTATGCTATAAGCAATAAGTTGTCTGTAGAAGGTGTTTGAGTCTGGTATTTATAGAGTACAGTTAGGGTGTATCCTCCCTTAATTGTAGCAGGAAATCACTATAAGATTGAAACATTAATATTGCATTCATGAGTAATTTGAGGCGATTATGGTGTTGGGAATTGCGGATCAAAATATCTCGCAGTGGAATAATAGGATTCCCACATAGGATCCATGCAAAAAGTCCATAATCCGAGTTTTTAAAATTTACCTCTTGAAGCGTGATAAACACAAGCGAGGTGAATCACCAACACCGTAATAGCGACGATGTTTCTGCGATATCCACACGAACAGACTTGTAAAAGGAGTCACGCCTGTTTCGCGGTGCTAGCTGCGAATAGAAGAGAAGAACCTTTCATCGTCTCTCACTCACTTTCTTAGGTGCGGCTAGGGTTGTGATGTAACATCTATAGCATTTCCAACAATACTATTTATAATAGTGGCACGCCTTAAGTGAGTGTGAGCAATAGCAAGGTAAGTCGTGCAACCCTAAAACCCATCTGTCATGAGTTAGGCCCACAATTGAATCCGAGTCCAACTTAGATCCTTATTGCTCCAATTTAGTCTGTTTCTAAGTGTGCGACCTATGAGTTCTCATGACGTTGGTAGTAATATTAAAATCTCATTTTAATATTACAAACAATGAGCGGTATCTAGCAACACATCACTCGCTACCCAAGTAATGAGAATGTCAGTGATTTGACATAACCTATTCGTGATCAATGTTTCCGTGTAGTTTAGTCCCTTTGTCCAGATATCCAGATTGAACACAAGGCATGGAACGTGTCACCCTTGTTTAATTCAATCTTCAGTTTCCTGATTCCCGAGTAGACATAGTAATAACAAATGAGATCAATATCTCATATTGACTCATTTGAGCATGGCCATGCATTTTATAGTCTCACTCAATCAGGGGGCCCAAAGATATCACTCCTGTTATGTAGGAGGGACAAACCCATCTAGGTCACTCACATTCCTCCACATGCATCGCAATATGTCTAATAACCAATTTTATAATCATCTTGTTACAGATGACGTTTGATGACATTTAAAACACACAACTCCTCATGTAGGAATCGTAGTGATTTCAGGTCAAAGAACCACATACACCATTATCACTATGAGAATCGCTTATGACACTCACGTAACGATCCACGTAGCGTTCTCATGGCGGGTCTGTCCAATACATCATTACTCTAATATGTATCCATGTGTAGACTTGATATCTCATATCCATGACCCGTGAGATGTGGTCATCAGTCTACGCACATACTAGTCTCAATGCATTATTGTTGTCCTAATTAACAATAATACTTGACTAGGGACATTTAAGAATAGTATTTTATCTAATAGGATCTCACCATCAAGTCATCCACTTGATGTCCTATGGTATCAAACTTACTATTCTAAGGACTTTATTATGTCTATCAAAAAGAACACAATAAATGAAATGCCTCATATATCAAAAATAGCATAATATAATGTATGTCAATACAAACAAAATGTATTGGCCACTAGGGCATACACCAACATATGGTTGTTATAATATCGTAAGATTGTGATTGGCAGTTACAGATATTTCGGGATTTATCCTCTATGCAAATCTTGTGATCCTAAGATACTTGCCCAATGCCACAGTCCGATATACGTGGTATTGAGGTCTTGACAATGTGTTCAGTGCTTGGTTAGGATGTCCATGGCGGACTCCGGTGGTATGTGTGCTAGGTTGGTCCACTAGATGAGATTCGAATCACGGTCCAGAACAGTTACTCCCAGCTTAGTACTTAGGTAGGACAACTAAGTGTCAAGGTATCCAAGTGTGATAGGAGCTCATGGCTCGCAGTGGACAAAGGGATTCAAGCTAGAGTTAATGCTGGATCTCATGATGTTTTCCAAAAGGCCAAGGTTCGTGATACATTGTAACATGCCCTTGAGGTTGATAAGTAAGGCCAAGATCCGAGTTGGATCGCTCCTCTCACGTCATCAATTCCTTCATCCGGAGTATATCATGAGTTGCCCCCAAGTGTAGTTCATGGGTCATTGTTGTCCTTTCTTACAGCCTTTATTCTACAAGTTGTAGCAGTCTGAGCTGACTATTGGGAATTAAAAATCCTTTTTAAAAAGGGTAATGGTTTCAAGTTGATTCCCAACTGCCCATTACTCTTATGGCCAATCACAGAGAGGAAGTATTAAAACGCGGCCTCAAATGTGCAGTCAGTTTTCCTTCTCAATGGCCAATCAGAATACTTTATTCCTCTTATAAATAGGGAATGTTTACGTTGAGGTTGACATTCCTTTTATTCTCTAGTTTTGTTTGAGAGTGATCTTTATCTAGAGGATGACCTCTCTCTCATTCCTTGTGAACATGTGGAAGGTCTTGTCCCCTTCTGCAACCATTTTCCCGTTCCTCCCAAAATTCTTAAAGGTTGCTACTAGTTTTTCAAGTGGAGGCTTTTATTTCTCGACATAATGGCTTGGTGAGGTCCAAATAACTGCCTTACGTGGCTGGATCAACATGCATCTGGACGACAGAAGCCTTTATCTCCTAGCGTACACAGGAGTGTGCATCCTTCCTGCTCTTGTTAAGAAGGTTCATCGTTTCTACTGTAATTCCTATAAGGCATGGAGATACTCTCCACACTCTATCCTCTTCCTTTATCGACTGTTTTGGAGGCACTTGGTTACTTTGAAGTGCAGTTGGATATGTAGGAGGGTGGAACAATCTCTTGGACTAACTTAGGGTGAAACATTCCCATGTTGGCTAACTAGGGGATAAATGGGTGCTGGTGTTAGGAAGAATTGTGGAGGTGGTTGTGGTCAGTGGTCACCGTCATCATCATTGTCTTTGTCTGGCTTCCCTTCTGGCTCTCTCCAGTGGGCATTCTTGACTTAGAGTAGTTTTATGTACTTTTTATGTTAGAGCTGACGATGTATGAAATACGAATAAAAATAAAAGTCCCTTTGAATTATGGCTTGTATTTCCTATTTTGCATTTCCATGCTCTACGTTTTGCCTTTTCTCCAGGATGAGTCCAACGCACATCGTATAGGAATGTAGTTAACCTTGTCGCATTGTCCTCAGCTTGGTGCTTGGCTCAAATAGTGAAGTAGCAAGGTAAGCCTCTATGCCCTCAAGTGACAAAATTTGTGCTTTACGTGAAGTTGTAGTCCGTGATGCCCCCAAAGGGTTAAAAGCTTTAATATGGAGGCGTTAATGGCCAAATCATTTGACATTCATGGACGTGTCGTAGTATGGCCAAGGTCCACGCGTCAGGTGACTATAGGTGGACATTCCAATGCTAAACCGGGGTCCATAGAAAAAATTCGGAGTCCTTAGAAAAAATCCAGACTCAATTTGTAGGGCTTGCGTGACGTTTGGTTTTCTGAACAACCATTGCTTCAAATGCTGTGACAGCTATGAAATCCACATGGCGCGGTTTGACTAGATAGATATAGTTAGGGTTCTGTGAGCTATGATGAGTGGCCTTTGAATCTGAAGCGTTAGGATGGAATTGCCCTCTAACCGTATTGCCTATAAATAGGGATTCAAGCATCTCTTCCACATTTTTAATATTTTTGACTACTTTCTGGCAACCTAAGACGATTTCGGCGATTGTAAACGGTGGAGAAGTGCAATCTACAATGATTTTTCTTCAGTTTCGCTTCCTTTTGTCACCCAATTCCTTCACTTTTTCAAGGTACGTTGCCTTTTACCCTCTATTTTTGATGTTTTTACCATCTTTAAGATAGAGGGTTTCTGTCTTGGGGTATTTCCTTTCTTTTTCTAGCGAAGTGACTAGAGATACATGCATTTCTAAGTTCATTATGCGGTTTTTCTCTTTGGAGCACCCTCTTTTCCGTACCGTATGTGGCGGAGGTGTCCAACTAAGGCTTAGGCTTCTGAGGGCGTGGAGGCCGTAGTTTTGGAGAGGTAAAGCGACTATGGATGTGGACTACCACTGTTTCCCTCTGTAATTCACCTTTCCATGTCTAAATTTATAGACTAATTTTCCTTATTATGACTATTTACCGACCTTTGTGGGTGTTTTCAGGAGTTCCATGGCAAGGAGAAAAGCGGCGGTGCAGAGGAGGCCAGTTGTTGAAGGACCTTTGGTGATTGGCCCTATGAGGATCGTATACCCCTAGGTAGGGGACGACGTCTGGGACAAAGATTTCATATTCCGAAGTTTGATGAGCTCAAGGTGCATTTGAGATTGACAGATGATGGCTTAGGGGATCATGAGTATCAAGTTTTGGCTCCGGAGGAGAATGAAAGAGTGTGCTCGGGCCCAGAGGCGGGCGCACACTTCATGTTTTTGTACGAGGATCTCTTCATTCAGCTAGGACTTCGGATTCCGTTCACCGAATTCCAAATAACGGTCCTCCGTACCCTTAGGGTCCGTTTGGTATGAAGGATAGGATAAGGCCTGATAGTATTAGACCTGATAGTATAAGGCCTGATAGTATAAGACTTGATAGTATAAAACCTAACACGTAAGGGTTAGAGATATTGAAGTGTTTAGAATTGTAATGAAAAAATCTTTATAAGAGCTTATACATTAAAACTCTATCAAGTCTAATCCCTCCCTCCAAGGCTTGATTAAGTTATCCATCATTTTAATGTATAAGAAGAGTTTGATGGATAAGCTTATACAATACAGTATTTACACCAAACAACTAATAATGTCATAATGTATTGTATTAATTTATCCTATCATGCTTAATATGACATGCCAAACAAGCCCTTAATTTGGCTTCACCCCAGCTTCATCCCAACAGTTGGGGAAATATTCTTGTTTTTGAAAAATTTTGCTGGGTAGTCGGACTTCGATACTCGAAGAAGGAGTTCTTCTATCTCTTCGCCTGGTGGTGTCTCCAAGGAGAAGGGGCATACCAAAAGAATTGGCTCACGATCTGGTCACAGCCCAGATGGAAAGTGTTCGAGGTCTTCCATGATAGCTTCAAGGGCTTCAAGGAAAAGTTCTTCAAGCTAATGGCAGCACCACGCATCTATTCGTTCTTTCTAGGTGCCAACGGGGAACCAGTATTCTACTTGTACTGGATAACCCAGGTACGGAGCACCCCCTTGGGTTGATTGAAAAGGAGATGCATGATCTTGACTAGGATGACATCGAGTACACCGAGTTCATGAACTTATAGGCTAGAGAAGTTAGGTTGATTCCTTGTAAGGATGTCCTGGAAACCCCCGATGATGAAGTTCTTGGGGTTATACTTGCTAGGTATTAGGATGTAGTACGTAGTTCATTTTTACCTTTTGCTTTCAATACCTTCTTTTCAATTGTTTGATACTTGTGTGCTTTTAATGTTTTATTATAGAAAGCGTGGCATCTGGGCCATCTATCACCGCCTTACAAGCTTTCAAGGCGAGGAAAAGGGCCAGGGGTCAGACCTTCCAATGCTCCCATACCCATTGCCCCTATTTCTGTTGCTCCTGATCCCATTATAGAAGTGGCTCCTGATCAGTCGGATTCTCCTACACAATCTCTTCAGAAGACGAAAAGAAAGGTGGTCGAGGGCACTATGGCGGAGGATCGTGGGAGGAGGATAGCAACTGAGGAGGACAGAAAGGAAATGGAAGATCCAATGCCCTTTATCATAGGGCACGTAGAGCCTGAAGAGGTCATCAATGAGAAGCTCTTGAGTGATGAGGTTGTAAAGTACATTACTCAGAGAAGCGCGTCAGAGACTTTTTCAAGATTTCAGACCTCACAAAATTAATAAAATGATGAGAAGAGTATCGATTCCACGAAGATTATGTTCTCAATTATTAAATTCGTTAAATCAACACTATTTAACTTATCGAATAATGAGAATTGATAAGAATGCAAAATAAAAGAAAACACTAACAATAAAATATTTAAAACTAACAAAAGTGAAACAAATCAATTAGGCAAAGGTTGAAAAACAATGATATCAAAGTGTTAGGGTTCAGATTTCACTTGAACTCTTTTTATGCAAATTCAAAGATTAGTTAAACTAAGTTCTATTCCATGATTAATGATCAAATTTCTAAAATTAATCAATATTCAATTCCTTAGTATATTAATCCTATTCACACTACTTTAAGTTAACCAATCCCTTTATATAACCCTAAATAGATAAGGCTTTATAAAAAACGAGAGAATAAAAAATGAGATCACATAACCTACAATGTCTTTTCCTAGTGATTACAAAAATTGTGATGTTCATCACAAGTTCTAAGTCCTTGCACAATTTTTCCAAATCATACATAAATCCTAAAATTATTCCCAAATTGGTCAAATCAAGAAAATCATTAAGAAAAGATATAAACACGTAAATCATGAAATAGAAACATAGATTAAACACAAGAATAAATTTACATCATCCAAGAACAAAATCCATCATAACTCTAACTAGAGAAGTTTAGCTACACATAGATAAAGAAGAAAACAAAGAAGAAATTCCAATAAACTCCACGGAAAATATGTTTAAAGGATGAAGAAAATTCCTAATCTTCAAGGCTGGATGCGCCCGTACCAAATTAGGATTCGTGCCTCCACTTCTCTCTCTGAATATCTACCCAAGAACCCAACTTCTTCTATTTATAAGCATCAAAACGCGTCATTAAACATACTAAGCAACAATTTTTGGGTGCTTAGGCGCGCAATGTATGCTTCTCTGTCTTCCGCCGATTAAGCGCATAGCCTATAGCATTCTGTGCTTGGGCGATTAAGTAGTGAAAAAGTGGGCGCCAGCTTCAAAATCTTCTGCTTAGTTTTTCGCTCCTTTAAGAATCCAGTCTTCTTCCATGTGTACTTACCTAATAAAAACACGTAATAAGAACAAATTTTAGAATAATAAAAACATGATAAAAATGGAGAACAAAGTTCAATCAAAAGGGATTGCAAGAAGGTGAAAACCAAGATTTTGAAATGGAAAAACATAAGTTTTTATAGTTTCATCACTCCCCCAAACCTAAGATTTTGCTTGTCCTCAAGCAAAGCAAGAAAAAGAATTAAATACAAGACAAAAAGAATAAAAAAAAACTCAAAAATCAAAACATACACACTTAAACAGAGTAATACTGGTTATTAAAAATCATTCATATCCATAGAAATCGCTTCACAATCTCATTTCAAGGTGTCACACATGTACAATCCAATTGTTATATTGACTCTCACATACAACTCTCATGCATAAATGACTTCCCATAGGCATGAATGTAAGACCAAATCTTACTTATAAAGTACAAGCTCGGATAGGTTTATGAAATTGTAATTGCACATCAAACTCTCATCCATAGGATTATTTTTTTTATCTCTTTCTCCACTAATGTAAACAACACATAACCAAGGATCGAAATTGTCTTTTAAAGATTGTAATATAAGGCCAAGGGTGGGGTTAAGAAAGAAGGAGTGGGGTTAAGAAATCAAAAGTTGAAATACACAATCATGCAAATTTCAAAATCCAAGTCACAAAATATTAAACAAGTGCAAAATGGATCAGAAGAATCAATCACTTTTATTTTTTATTTTATTTTATTTTAATTATGAAAGACTTTTCATGCATTTTCTTACATACTTTTTTTAGCTCCTTTAGTACTTCATGTACAAAAATAACTAATTAGAAGGCTTGAATAATAAAATAATATAAGATATGCACTCAATAAAGAGTGTGTGAGAGAAAAATATTTTTTTTTCATTTTTTTAATAATGGGAAAGGAAAATGTAGGTAAAGAAAAGAAATAAAGGCCAAATATAAACAAGGTTGCAAAAGGGGACCTAGGAATATAATGCTTTTACAAGTTAGCTTGAAAGGCTTAAACGTTCCAAAGAAGGTCCTTATCATTTCCTTAATCATACATTGTTTAGGATTTCATCTCATGAGATAATCTAACAATTTCTAGATGCAAGTAATCCACACACATGTATTCCCGTAAACTTTCTCTAAGCTTGACATACAGTTATATCTTATGGTCTACCAAACATAAAAATGGGAGATACATTCATACATAATTGTTGCAATAGAGATAAACATAACTCCTAAATTCTCATATGATTTCCCAAGAAAAGAGATCAATTCACAGTTTATGCAGTCATTAAATATTTAAATTAACACACCAGTATGCTCAGTTAAAATAATGACTCGAAACAAAATACTAACAGACAACAAAAAATAAGAAAACTAAAAATAAAAATAGCAAAGTTCTCCCCAAACTTAAGATAAACAGTGTCCCCACTGTGCAAACAAAATATAAGTAATTAACAAAAAGAAATTAAAAGTAATAAAATAAAAGTGAAGGACAAAGAAAAGCTCATTGTTTAGTGGTCGGATCAGTCTTGCTCCTCATTATCTTCCTCTTTATCATCTTCTTCCTTATCATGTGCCTCATGTGGGACGTAGAGTGGAAGCCCTCTAAGTTCGTCCGAATCCAGGTTCAGTTGAGAAGCGAGGTTGTGTATCATTCCTGTCATGTTAGATATGTAGTGGGTAAAGTGAGCTAGCATTCCTCTACAGTTTCTCACTTCTCGCTCAACCCTAGTCAATCTGTCTCTAACAGGTAACCGTTGCTATCTTCGTTGTACAAGAGCTAGTGGAGGAGGATGTTGGATTGGCATACCTTCCTCAGTGAAGTAGGCATCCATCATAGTAGCATCCACTGAATGGGCTAGTCTTTCTTCCATGTCATTCTCTAATGGAATGCCCTCCTTTAGGAATAATTTAGTAATGATGGGAGGGTAGGCCAACTTTGCAACATCATTGTGTGCTAAATCATTAATATGGGAAGCAATCACTTGTCCCACATTAATTGGTAAGCCAATCACAATGGCAAAAATAAGTAGGGCCCTGTTGACAGTTACTTTGTGTGTGTGAGAGCAGGGAAGAAGAATGGCTTGGACGAAGGTGCACTAGGCCTTAGGAATAGGCTTAAAATCATTCTTCTTTAGATGTTTTGGTACATCATTAACATTGCATTCCCAAGCAACTCCTTCTTTACAGAGTTCGTGGAGCACCCCTTCGTGATCTAGTTCTTGGTTATATAGTCTGGCTTATCCATAATATCCAGCTCTTTGAAAATCAATTCTGGTACCAACTAGCTCATTTAACTCGTCCTTACTAAACCAAAATTCATGACTTCTAACATATGTCTTGAATATTTTAGCATATGTTAGAGGAAGTCTTTTTTTCTTCTTTTCGTTAAAGTTGTTGGTATAGAATTCTTTAACCAATGTAGGCCTGCTTAGTGGGGAGGTGCATAGAATCTCTCCCAATTTCTCTACTTGATTTCATTGAGAATGGGGCAGTACTTGTTGCCTTGCAATTCAATATCTCTTTCTCTGATGGTGCCTTTCTTCCCCACTAATCTCCTGTATTACTCTTCATGTTGTGGAGAACAGAAATGGTGTTCATCAAAAGCTACACTTCTAGAACTTGACTCTGTTGTCTCCTTTCTCTTCTTATTTGGAGCTATAGGAATGAGCTATTTCCTACACAAGGGAAGAATACAAAATATGAATCTTTGCTCAATTTAACATAACCAAAACACCAAGGTAATCAAAGCATTCACACAATCATCTCAATCTATCAGACCTTCTCAAAATCAACAACATCACTCATTAAACTCAATCTATCAAAATTAATCTAATTGACTCTAATTATTATTAACATCAACCTATCAATAGTTTCAAGCAAGAATATCATAGTTAACATTTAATCAAACATAAGGTGAGCATTTCAAAGTTACAAGGAAATTGAACAAATTCAACACCAAAAATTGTTAACACAACAATCCATCAACGCATAAAGAGAATTTATCCAAAATTTTCTTCAACACACATGCTGCCAAACCATTAAAAACCCACAAAACTCAGAAAACCCCACATACCTACAAATTTCGAAATTTTCACATAGGTATTTACAAAGATCTAATATGAAATCCTAACCTTAGTCAAGTAGGAAATGAAGAATATACCTAAATGAATGAAGAATGTAAGGTGGGTGAGCAACAAATGGAAGATTTCAAGTTTCCCCCAATTTTGTGTCGTAGATCTTCAATGGGTGCGTAAGTGGAGATTTTGCACAAGTTGGAGAGGTTGAAGATAGGGGTTTAGTGTGTTTTTTATGTAGGAATGGGTTGGGTTTGGTGTTTGGGTGGATTAAGATTGATTGGAAAGGATTTGGGTTAAACGGGAGTAAGAGAGCTAGGGATTTGGAAGAGAGATTCGGGAGAAATTTGTAGCAAATGGGTTAGAAAACCCACTTAAAGTTGCACATCTGCTATTGCACGCTTAAGCAGTGGGTTTTTCACCACTTAAGCATTGACTGGCAGAATGCTCCAATGCTTCTGGGCTTGCGCACTTAAGCAATGAAAAACTCACAGCTTAGGCGCTGGCTAGCAGAGAGTCAAAGGATTGAGCGCTTAAGCACTCACTTTTGGGCGTCTAAGCGCTAGCTGGCAAAGAGCAAAGGTCAAGCGCCTAGTTTTTGGGCACTCAAAAGCAAGTACAAAGCTTTATCAACTCACTCTATTTTTCACAAATCACTTCTTTGCTAAACAACAAACTAAAATAATCAACTAGGATTTGAGGGGGAAAAACTTCACAAATACAAATCAAAAAGATAAATCAAATAACCAAAACAAATAATTCAAAAGCAATGCAACAAAGTAAAACCAAAGGGACAAGAAATTTGGGTTGCCTCCCAAAAAATGCTTGTTTAACGTTATTAGCTCGACATTGCCTTTTGTTCATGTTGATCAAGGTGGCTTAAAGTAAGAGAAATGAGATGACTCCTTCCCTTTTTCAAAGTAATGCTTCCATCCTTGGTCAATGACCTTGGAAATGCCTCCAAAGACATTTTGAACTCGACTTGGGATTGGTTGTCCAAAGTGTTCCTTGGCATGAGAGATTCCAGTAGGTCATGGTGGTTTTAAAGGGACCAGCTTGTAAAGAATCATTGATCATAAGAGGACCTTTCTTTGGTACAACAATCTGGGAAGTGGGAGGATCAACGTTAATCAAAGGTGAAGAGCTCTTACTAGCCAAATCCTTTTGAAACTTATCTTAAATACAATTAATAGAGGCATAAAGCTCTTATGTTAGTACAAACTTATCAAAGACATCAATAGTCATTTGATCTTCATCCACCTTCAAAATGAGTTTACCTTTAGGTACATCAATCAATGCTCCCAAGGTTGTCAAAAATGGTATTCTAAGTATAAGAAGGATGTCAACATCTTTTTCCATATCCAACACCACAAAGTCAACCGAAATAATAAATTTGTTTACTTTCACTAGCACATCTACCACAATACCATATAGGTGTCTAATAGTCCGATCTGCAAGTTGATGAGATATCATGGTTGACTTGACTTCCCCAATACCAAGCATCCTAATTATTAATAATGGCATCAAGTTTATAGTAGTACCAAGATCACATAAGGCCTTCTCAATGGTTAATTTCCCAATAGTACAAGGAATATTGAAGCTACAAGGATCTTTCATTTTTGGAGGTAACTTCTTTTGGGTGATGGCACTACACTCTTCATTCAACATTACTATTTCATCTTCTTTTAACTTCCTCTTCTTTGATAGGAAATCTTTCATCAACTTGGCATAATAAGACACTTGCTCAAGTGCTTCAATAAAGGGGATGCTTATTTATAACTTTTTGAAGACATCTAGGAACTTAGAGAATTGCCTCTCTTGATTCTCCTTCTTCAACCTCTGAGGGAATGAATCTTAACCTATGGTGATGGTTCATATGTTGTATTCTGCTCAAGATCCTTCTTCCTTCTCTACATTTTCGATCGTTCATCCTTAGCTTTTGCTTTACTGCTCTCTTGTCTTACAACATCATCATTGGGATCATCAATTTCTCCTTCTCTATTCTCGTGAAACTTGGCACTTCTTTTGCTTATCCTTCCACTACTTGCCACTTCTCAAAGTAATAGCCAAGCAATGCTCCTTTGGATTGACCACAGTGTCATTAGGTAAGTTACCTGGAGGTCTATCTACAAGCTGTCTTGAAATTTGCCCCACTTGAGTTTTCAGACTTCGAATAACCGCCTCTTGATTTTTGAAGTTGGCCTTTGATTCCTGCATAAAATTAGAAGTCTGTTTTGCAAAATAAGATGTTTGTTGAGATAGCTTTTTGAGATCAATCTCTAAAGGAGATTTATTCTCTTGTTGAGCAACTTAATGCATCCCTTGATTGCTCCAAGAAAAGTTGGGATGATTCTTCCACCTTGGATTATACGTGTATGGGTTACCTTGGGGTCTTAAAGGATTGCCCATATAATTGACCTACTCTTAAGAAGTAACACATGTGTTGCTTGCCTCTCATTCACCATTGAAATGATTACCTCCACAGAAATCACAAGTTAAATCTTGATGGTTGACTGAGCTCACTTGCATATTTCCAATTTGCTTAGTGAGATTAGTGATTTGATGAGAAAGAGTCTTATTTTGCACAAGTATGGCATCAAAGGTGCCAAGCTCCATAACTCCCTGTTTAACCATTGATCTTCCACTAGGCATTTGATATTCATTAGTAGCCATAGTTTCAAATAATTCTTAAGCCTATTTAGGAGTTTTGGTATTAAGAGACCTACCTGCAGATGCATCAACCATAGCCCTAGTGGAATGATTCAAGCCATTATAAAATATTTGAACCTGTTGTAAAATTCCAAATGCATGATGAGGACATCTTCTCAACAATTCATTAAATCTTTCCTAAGCTTCATACAAAGATTCCCCTTGATTTTGAGTGAAACATGCAATCTCATTCCTCATCTTTACGAACATTGACGGAGGAAAGTATCGAGTAAGGAACTTGTTAACCAAATCATCCCAAGTAGTGATGCTTCCTTGAGGTTCAGCTTGTGACTAGCTTTTAGCTTTATCCCTTAGAGAGAATGGGAAAAGTCTTAGCTTGATAGCATCATCTCTTACTCCATTGTACTTGATGGTGTCGCAAAGCTGCAAGAAATTGTTGATATGTAAATTGGGATCTTCTGACTGATTTCCCCCAAACGGATCTTGTTGCACTAGCTATAGAAGAGTTGGTTTGATCTCAAAATTATTGACTTGTATGGTAGGTCGCATTATATTGGTTGCAACCTTTTCAGCAGACGGAGTTGCATAATTTGCCAAAGTGTGTCTTCGTTCTTAATTAGTTTCTGCCATGTTTTCTTCTTCAATTCTTTTTCTTTCTCTTGCTGCTTTTCTATTTACCCTTTCTGCTTTCTCAATTTCTGGATAAAAAATTAATGCTTCTGGATTCACAGTACCTTGCATAAACAAATCGTATAAACAAAGTAAACAAGAGTGAATTAAAAGAACCAAATTAAAAAGGAAATTAAATAAAGAAAAATAAAATTAAACAAGAAAAAATAAATGCCTAAATTAGTGTCTATCAAACTACTTTTTAATATTGACAAACAAATAATCTCTGATAACGATGCCAAAAACTTGTGATATTAACAAGTGTACTAAATCGTAAAAGTAATAAAATGATGAGAAGAGTATCGTTCCCACGAAAATTACGTTATCAATTACTAAATTCGTTAAATCAACACTATTTAAGCTATCGAATAATGAGAATTGAAAAGAATGAAAATAAAAGAAAACACTAACAAAAAAATATATTTAAAATTAACAAAAGTGAAACAAATCAATTAGGAAAAGGTTGAAAAATAATGATATCAAAGTGTTAGGGTTCATATTTCACTTGAACTCTTTTGATGCAAATTTAAAGATTAGTTTAACTAAGTTCTATTTCATGATTAATAATCAAATTCTCAAAATTAATCAATATCTAATCCCTTAGTATATTAATCATCTTCACACTATTTTGAGTTAACCAATCCCTTAGTATAACCCCAAATAGAGAAGGCTTTATTGAAAATGAGGGAATAAAAAGCAAGATCACACAACCTACAACGTCTATTCCTAACGATTGCAGAAATTGTGATGTTTATCACAAGTTCTAGGTTCGTGCATAATTTTTTCAAATCATACATAAACCCAAATTGGCCAAATCAAGAAAAGCATTAAGAGAAGAGATAAACATGCAAATCATGAAATAGAAGCATAGATTAAACACAAAAATGAATTTTTATCATCCAATAACAAGATCCATCATAACCCTAACTAGAGAAGTTTAGCTACACATAGAGAAAGAAGAAAACAAAGAAAAAATTTCAACAAACTCCATGGAAGATAGGTGGAAAGGATGAAGAAAATTCATAATCTTTAAGTCTGGATGCGCCCATACCAAATTAGGGTCCATGCCTCCGCTTCTCTGTCTGAATATTTGCCCAAGAACCTAACTTCTTTTATTTATAAGCATCAAAACGCGTCATTAAACATGTTGAACGTTTAAGCGCATAGTTTTTGGGCGCTTAGGTGCACAATGTATGCTTCTCTGTCTTCCACCAATTAAGCGCTCAGAATTGGGTGCTTAAGCATACAGCCCATAGCATTCTGTGCTTGGGCGATTAAGCGGTGAAAAAGTAGTGGCCAGCCTCAGAATCTTCTGCTTAGCTTTTTGCTACTTTAAGCATCTAGTCTTCTTCCATGTGTACTTCCCTAATAAAAACAAATAAAAACACGTAATAAGAACAAAGTTTAGAATAATAAAAACATGATAAAAATGGAGAATAAAATTCAATCAAAAGGTATTGGAAGAGGGTGAAAACCAAGATTTTGAAATGGAAAAACATGAGTTTTTAAAGTTTCATTAGACCATGGGGGAGTATGAGAGGAAGGCAGTTGATCGGCTGAAGGCGGTCGAGACAGAGGGAGCTTGTAATACCCTAAATGACATGTTAGACTTGTTTATGTGTTCAAAAGGTAGCATATGACTTACTTAGCATGTATGTTTATTTTTGTGATAATTTGAATTAATTTAGGTACTTAGTTATAATCCGAACTATAAAAAGTAGCTTAAAATAACTTAGATAATAGCATAAATTGCTTAGGAGAGAGAAATAAATATGAAATCAAATTTCAAGCAAAGACAAAGAAAGCTCAAAATTAGATTTACCTTTTTAAATATATTTTTGCTTTCCTTCCTATGGGTGTCGGATTTAGGCAAGAAAAGCATGCCAACCGCATATTTTCCTTGGTGAGGAAGCTCAAAATCGACAACCTGCAATAAGACAAATCCATTACAATCATCAACCTCTTTCAATACAAGAGGTGAGAGATACTTAGCCAAGTCCCAATAAATCAAATTATCAAAGATTTTCGTTGATTATGGTCTATTAAGAGGTTATTAGACCTTGGAATCAATCAATGAAAACTTCTATTAGTGGAATTAAGTATTATTTCCTTTTTCTCCAGTTAACCAAAAAGTTCTTGCGGGTATTAATCTCAAATAAATATATTCCCTTTAAAAAAAGTAGAGAAATTTTTTATTGAAAATCTATTTAAAAGTAGAGGTAGAAGGAATAAATAAAAATAATAATGTGTATAAAGATAAAATTTAAAATCTTAATAGTGACGTATGAAATATAAAATTTAAAATACTGATATGAGAAAATAAAAATTTGAGACGTCAGTCATGTGATTGGACTTGGATGGGTTACGGACTTACTAATTAAACGTTAGTGATAAAAATTATTTAAAAAAAAATTATTAATAGATCGTGTCTAAGTCATGTCTAAGACGTATCTAAACGTGTCCAAAATGTATCTCAAACGTGTCCAATCCAAAAAAAATAATATTTTTAATCAGACACATAAGACATGTGTCGTACACACGTCCCATGTATCCGACAAGAATACGTGTCTAACATGCGGACACGCCTCAAAAATAGCGTGTCCATGCTTCATACGTAATAAGCATTTCAATACATTTAATGATAGTTGTGTTATTACTTTTGCATTTTCAAGATAAATTCATTTCAATTTTGGTAGAGTATCTTCAATACTATTAAATAATACAAGTTTGTGAATTTTTTATTTTAATTATCTTCTAAATAAATTTTGATAAATTTAGGGAGCCATATATTATTTGGAATTTGATCAATATTGTTCAAGTTGCTGGAACTATGCTTTATGATGATAATTGTCTCTTCTATTATATAAATAAATTATAATTTCTCATTAAAGATGATGCTATTGTTTTATATTATTTAAACAATTTTTATTTACATCACACGAGGTTAACAACTTTATAAAGAAAAATATTAATATTTTGATGTGTTAGAACATTTTACAAGAAACCATACTAACATTGATTGAAATATGATTTATTATTAAAAAATTAAATTAATTAATTATATTTTTTAAATTACTATATTTATTCAAAAATATATTTGTTCTATAATATTTAAAAAGCGTCATTATCTCTATTGTACCAGAGTTCAAATTTTATATGAAAATATAATAAAATTAATTGAGCATAATTTTCATGAAAAAATAAAAAATTTATTGTATATTTTTTAAAAACTTTCATCTATATATATATATATATATATATATATATATAATATTCAAATATTTTTATATTTATATTTTACGAGATTAAAAACTTTATATAAAACTGTATTAATATTTACATCTATGGGATAAAAACTTTATACGAAAACATGACAAAATCAATTAAATTTGTTGCGTTTTGATAAGCTTTAGAAAAAAAACACCTTTATGATATAGTTCTTATATATATATATAGTCAACATCTACTCTTTCTAACTTCTAAGAAAAGTACTAAAACTACTTTTTTTGTATTTTAGTTTTTTTTTAAAATATCTAATTTTCTTTAAATTTTTTAGACATTTATTTAAATTAAAAAACACCATTTTTCTTAAAAATAAAAGCACATACAAACATGTTCACATAGTATACAAGTAGTCGGACCTTAAGCACAATCTGATTGACTTGGATGTTGGTACAACAACTTTTATGAACTTTAGGTCAAAACCAAGTATCTATAAAACTGATAAAAGCTAATGTTATTCAAATTAACATTGAACATTGGTTTATAAATTATTTCTTGAAATTGCATAATTTAAAAAAAATTGTTATTATTTTGCTTTGTTGTATGTCCAAATATAACTTTTGGTTTATCAAGTATAAATATATATTACATTTTTTTGTTGTTGACGCAGACATATAGTCAAGCCTGCTCTAGACTACAATACAAGAAAGTGAATAGCTTTAGGAGCAAGATGGGGCTCGCTATATTTGCATGAGCATTGTGAAGGTCATATAATGATGTGTTAATGCATTTCATTGTAATAATATATTTTTTAGGTTGCCTATATTTAGCATGTGAGAATAAAATAAAGGGAACTGCAAATGATCCCAAAAATTAATGTAATAATTAATGATATTATTTTTATAGAACTTTTTTAACGATATTACTTCGTGATAGTTGTTGTTTACTTTATTACCTAATTATTATTTTGTTGCTTTGTCAAATACTCAAATTTATATTTCAACATGTCAATTGCATTTTACATTATAAAATTTTAATATTTTTCATTACTATATTCACAATGAATGGCACATTTATATATGCATACTAACTATCTCCATGACCAATCCATAATTTATTACCAACGAAAAGTGAGTAATTTAATTCAAAATCTTATAATAATAAAAATAAAATATCTAATATGTCGTGCAACGCATGTGTAGAAATACTAATTTTTTTTATTAAAGTGGTGGACACTAACCACAACTTACTATAGACAATGTTTTAAAAATCGAATAGGATATTGAACCGATGAGACTTTTAAGTCATGATTTGATTGATTCAATTGACTAAATTTGTAGTTGAATCATAGTTAAACGAATAATGATCGAATCTAAGACATAGCTGGTTCATGGTCCAACCGATTCAACCAAGTGGTTTGGCCCAGTTTTCAAAACACTAACTTTAGGTCTTATTTATTTTTTTATTTTAATTAAGTCATAGTTTATTCTCACAATATAGGGTTAGATTTTTTATTTTTTCGGGTATGTTATTCAGATGAAGTTGTATCCATGGACAACGATTTAGGGATTGAACTTGTTTTAATTATTATTTTAAGTGAAGTCATGGATCGAAACTTTGCTTATCCAAGTTTTTTATTTTTTCATTTAACATAAATCGTGGCTCATGGCCATGAGTTACATTAGGGTTTTAGGCTATCATCCTACTATGCCTTCAAGCATTCCTTTTTTAGCATTCACAAACGCACAGATGGTTTGAGATTATCATGCTATTATGCCTTCACAAGTTGATGAAGGGAATAATAATAACGAGGACACCAAAGATGATGGTAATGCTAAGAACCCCACATCATTACAACAAAGACCAAGAAGAAGAGGTGATAGGGTAAACATGAGAGTTGGTAGAACACTAAAGGTTGAACAAAAATGAAGGTTTCAACCATCACGCATAAAAAAACAACCTTCTTATAGTACATAATCGTCACAAAAAAAATGATGAACACTAAATTTATTTATTTTTCTTGTATAATATTAACTTGTAGTATGTCTAATTTGAAATCGTGCATGAATGAGGGTACACAATGCTATTATAATATTACTTTATAAAGAAAAAAATGAATCGTAACATTGAAAATAAAAACATAACCAAAGTGAAATAAATAAATAAAAAACTCCAATGTAAGACATTATATAATATAAAGGTTAAATTAAAGTTTTAGTCCCTATAGTTTACACTCATTTTTAATTAAGTCTCTATAGTTTTTTTCCTTTCAAATCAGTTTTCACACTTACAAAAGTTTTCAAAATATCCTTTGACATTGATTTATGTTATAATATCGTCATAATACTATTAGTTGGCTAACAAAGTAAATATTTTTTATCAAATAGGAACTCCTTTATATGCTTCTTTTTTCTACAAAATGTCAAATAAGGTATTTATTCGTTCTAGTATATTCTTGTTTCTTCTCAATAAATGTTCTTTTGTCTAATAAGTACTTTTCTATATGCTCTCTTTTTTCTACGTAAAATGTCTAGTAGAGATTAAATTAACGGTGTTCAAACAAAAATAAACGATAAGGGCCTATTTTAAAAATATTTGAAAGTATGAGGATTGATTTAAAAAATATATATATAAAAAATAAATTAAAAATAAGTATTAATTATGGAGACTAAAACTTTAATTTAACCTGATATAGATATAACTTAGGATAAGTCGTATTTGTTGTCCACGACTATACTTAAAATAAAAAAAAATCAAACCACGGATACAACTTCCTCTTAATAATATTTAAAAAAATTAAAAATCAAACACTAAGTAAGAGCAAACACCACAGTTTAATTAAACTAATATAAAATAATAAAAACCTATAGTAAATCGTGGATAACCACGACTTTAATAAAAATTATTAAAAAATAATCTGCTACTAAGTCATGCTTCATATGATATCCTAAAATGATATGTTATACTTGTTTATGTGTTTAAAAGGTAGCATATGACTTGTTTAGCATGCATGTTTATTTTTGTGACAATTTGAGTTAATTTAGGTACTTAGTTGCAACTCAGAGTGTGAAAAATAGTTTAAAATGACCCAGATAATAGCATAAATTACTTAGACAAGGGAAATAAATATGGATAATTTATTTTTGAGTCACAAATGTATGAAATAAGTTATAGTTAAAGTTTCAAGGTAAACTGAGTTAGTTTGGTATTTTTAGGCATGCTAGTTGTTTATTTATAGCCAGATTGACCACTAGCAGATATGAAATATCATATAATGGTGAAATGAATTTTTATATGAATTCTAGTATTTATTTTAAAGTTGTTGGAAGTTAAAAATCTTGAATTAGATAAATCTGAGTATTTTTAACATATCATGATTTATCAGTTTTGGCCTAAAGGTCATGTAAGTCTTTAGTTCCCTCTTTATAAGCCTCATTCACGGCTCTTTCTCTACACGAAAAACAGAAATAAAAAACGTGAGAGAAGGGAGGAAAGAAGAGGAAACAAAGGCCAAGGAAGAGGAAAAGAGAAAAAAGAAAGCCAAGGGTAAAACCAAAGTTTAAGGATCCAACCAAGTTTAAATCATCTTCACAGTTACCAAGGTAAGGGTTTTATGCTCATCTTCACTTCTTTTCACTCTTTTCACCATTGATGCACTTTGGTGCTCAATAAGTCATTTTTGTCTTCTTGAGTTGTTTGATGTGTTTGGCTTGTATGTTTGTGTTTCTTTGGTCATTTATGACTTATTCATAGCATAAGTTAAGGCTAGAAGCTTAGAACATCATATTTAGGCCACTGATGCCCAAAAGAGGGGTTAGGTCAAGTTATGTGTGATTTTGATCCATAATCTAAATTAAGAGATTTAAGTTGGTGTTTGATGGTTCTTATGTGTTTAAGAACTATTTAGGGACCTAAGATTACCTAGAAACTAGATTGGGATGGCCAAAATCTAAGAAAAGAACTAATGGAACAGTACCATGGTTTTACAAAATTTGTTGTAGTATGTCTGGTTAAAAGACACGGCCCGTGTCCAAAGACACGAGGGGAAGGTGATGTCCTTCTCTGCCTATTCTAATTCATGAAACTATGCTAACAGAGCAAGACACGGGGCGGGCCGTGTCATCAGACATGGCCCGTGTGTAAGGCCAGAATCTTCAAAAATGTCATTTTTGATGTTTTCAAGTTCTTGGTTAGATGAGATCATTAGTGTATGTTTCCTAAAGTGTGTTAAGGCACAAATGAGAATATTTTCAAAAGGGAAATTATTGCCTAGCATGTATGAGGAAATATAAACCTTTGAGCATTCAAGAGTTATAGTTTGCCTTAGGTAAGTATCTAGAACCTTAGGCCACTTTTGTGGTAAAGTATGTCACTTAAGAGTAATGAGTGATGAGTTGGTGTTTAGATATATGTATGATGGGAAGAATTGGTAGTATTGATCTTTGTGAGTATCCTTTGATGCCCATTCATGAAGGCCAAGGGAAATAGATGGGTGTTCGAAAGACTCTTCTGAGTAAGAACATAACCCCTAATATTTCAATAGTGCCAGGGCCAAGGGAGATAAATGGAAAGTCTGAAAGCCTATTTGAGGAAGGACAAGCTCGAATTTCTCAGCGTACTAGGATATGTGTAATGTGAGGATGAATTTTTTCTCTATTGACCACAAAATAATACATTAAACCAGTATTCCTAAAGTTTACATTTTGGTTCTAAGTTGGACTAAGTATGTATGTATGAGATGTATATTAACTTGGTTTATCTAAATGCTAGATTTAGACATTGTAGAAGCTTTAAACATATCTTTTTAGTATGTATTGAGATTATGTTTAATTATAATTTAGGGTTTAGGGTTTTAGCTGGTTTTGATTACTCATATTGAGAAATGTTGTTTCTCACCCCACTGTGTATCATGTAATTCCAAGTGAAACTTTTTTCAAAAGTAAGAAGAAGAAGGAAGCTAAAGAATAGATTAGCTTTATGGTTTATATTTCAAATGTTGTATCTTTTAGTATCTCTTTTGAAATGTATAAACTTATGTAATACTTCAAGCCTTTACTATGGCTAATGTTGTATATGTACTTTGATGCATTATGATATAAATATTGTATTTTTCGCATTTCATAAAGGCTCTCTATAATGTTTCCAACGAACATTATGGATATATTAATTAGACTAGTAAGTGTGTAGTGACATTGTAATGCTAAGTATCTCCTAGTATAGTGACATTGTAATGCTAAGTATCTCCTAGTATACCTATATGTTGAGATACTGGTATTAGGATGTTACACTTCAAACTCACGATTTCTTACAAATACTATTACTTTTGCATTACTTTAGGAAATAAATTTCAAATTGCACCATAGGCCTTGATTTCGGTATAACTTTTTTTTTAAAGTTATAAATCACTACCGGTTTTCTAAACAACCCCATCCACACATTTTCAATTTTTTTTAGAGTTGACAACATGGCAAGCAAATAAAGAGAGAGAAGAGTCAATAAAATGGGTAGAAAAAAATTAGTTAGGGAAGAGAGAGAAAATGATGAAAATGAATAAACTTCTTTTGCAAATAAAGGTTTAGAAATTTTTTTTCTTAAATTAAAGAAACACAAGAAAACTTACTGACTTTAGGAAGGTGGGAGAAGCAATACTAGCAAAATTAATGTTGAAGTAAATGCTAAACTAGTAGTTGCATGCATTTTTGTGATAGTGTCTTGCGAGAAAGTAATTTTGTGAGATTGTCTTCAATTAGGTTTCATTCATCATAAAGAATGAGTGTTATTGCCTTGGTAGTTTTGTTTGAGTACGAAGTGGATCGCGAGGAGCTATGGTGGAACTAAAGAAGGCAACAGGCATATTGCTTGGGACATTTTCAGGTACTACCTTAGTTTAATAAATGTTTATGGTGTCAAGGTTCTCAAGCGATGGAAACAAGAATAAATAGACCAAAATAAGACGTAATAGACTACATGTGCATGGTTAAGTGGACAAAAACAAAACGTAATTGACTACATGTGCATGCTTTGTAAGTAACTTAGGCATAAGTAGTTGGAGTAATGCTTAATACATTTTTGTAATTTATGAATGTTATAATTAAAGTTACCCTTAGTAGTAGTGGTCTCAAAGTGAATAAAATTATTAAGTAGTGTTTATGAAATGACTTACTATTTTAATCATGTCTATATTCGACTAAATTGCAAGTGTGGTGAGATGGCATTTGATGGCAACAAAGGGAAGATAATTAACTTAAATTGCACAAAAGAATACAATTTTGATCTTGGGGAGTATGAATTATTTGAAGAGCAAGGAAGTATAGACTTAGAGTGTACGAAAGAATATGATTTTGATGAGTTATCGGTCACAAGAGGTGATTCTGAGTATGAATTTGGACTTGATGATAATGGTGATGATGATGGGAACAACAAAGAAGATGGAGAAGAAAGTAATGATTCTAAAGAGGAACAAAGTCTTGAGGGGGAAAAAGAGAAGGTAGATATTAAGAATGTTTTTAAGGAATCATATAGATCTCCTAATGAAGGACATGTATTGCATCTGAAGTTTGACAATTTTGAGGAGGCTAAGTAGTGGTATTTGTAATATGACAGAGCCATGGGTTTTGGTATTAGGAAGGACCGTGTTGGTCATACAAAGCATGGTGTTATAACTTATTGGAAATGGGTGTGTCTGTGTGGTGGTATTCGGGTGCCCAAATATGGCAACCTTGAGGGGAGGCAAAGGGAACTCAAATGTGATTTCTGTAACAAATGTCCTATTTTTCTCACAGTTCATGTTGGAAAAGGTGAAGAGAAGTATTATGTGTCAAGTGTTTAGTTAAGGCACAACCACCAACTTGTCCCTCCAAACTCCAAATTATGTGCATTTTATTCCAACATTTAGGAAGTTGTCCAAAACTAACAAGGTCCAATTGAAGGTGAAGGGATGAGGACAGACCATATGATGAATTTTATGGTGGAGTAAAATGTTGGTTTGAAGGTGTATGGTTTAACAGGATTGACTTGTATAATCATCTTGGGAGAGAGAGGTTGGAGAAGATTAATGCAGGTGATGCAGAGGAAGGACTGGAATACTTAGATGCCAAGAAGTGCTCTGACCCAATGTTGTGTTATCCTTAAAGAATGACACAAGTCGATTAGAAAACTTATTTTGGCCAGATGACTTTTCAAGATTGGATTACCAATGCTTTGGGGATGTGTTAGTCTTTGATTCGACCTATAAAACTAATGTCTACAACAAATCATTGGTGATTTTGGCTAGTGTAAACCACCACTATGACACAGTGATATTTGGATGCACCTTGTTGGTGGATGAAAGCATGGGGACATATTGATGGCTGCTAAGGCAATTCTTGGTTGCAATGATGAATAAGATGCATGAGTCTATGGTCACAAATAGTGACAAGTCGATGTGGAGAGCTATAAAGGATGTGTACCCTAATGCAGACCATTGACTGTGCTACTCGCACTTAAAACGTAATGTGTAAGCCAAGTCTAGTCAACCAGAGTTCACCAGGGCCTTTGCCCACCTAATGCTTAATGTTGTTGAGAGGGAGAAGTTAGAAGAAGCATGTGATAAATTGATTGGTCAATGGAAATCTAATGATAGGGAATGGATTGAGGAATTGGGTAAGAAGCGGGAATTATGAAGTATGGCCTACCTTTGGGGTTACACCTTTACGACATTAATATCTGATAGCAAAATTACTAATTGAGGGTATTATTCTTAATTTCTTTAATCATGGCCATAATAATATTAGTGGATATATTCCATAATGATTTCAATTTTATCAATAAAGCTTCAGAATTTCAAAGACTTGAAAGAAAATAGTTAAAACCTAAAAAGTTTCTTTTTAAATGAAATACGAAGTAGAGAAAAATAATAAAACTTTACAAATCGAAAACTGTGTTTTACAACAACCAAAGTTTCGATATAGATTGAAATCAAAGGAAAAGAACAAAGTCAAAAAGATAAAAATTGAAGCAGAGTTCGAAATAAAAAGGACAGAGATCAAAATCGAAGTCAAAAATCAAGGCGCAAAGATCGAAATCGAAATAAAGAGAAATAATAGTAAGTAAAGAAATAAAATCAGCAGCATAAGTAACTCAGTAACAAATTCATGATTTTACTTGCATATATCAGAATCATTATTTAGCCAAAAATACATATATTTCTAATAACTCCAATATACATATATTTCCCTCCTTTAGATTTAGAATCCATATATGATCGATCTGAATGATGATAATCATAATGCATCCTATGCTAATTCAAAAACACCATGAACTGAGTGAAAATTGAAAATTCTCAATAGGAAATAAACAGTTATAAAAACATTTGAAAACACATGGTAAGTTTCAGTTATGTAATGTACATAGAAAATCTCATGATAACCCAAGTATGACAAGAACAACACAATTCCAACAGAGCAGAATGAATGCTAAATAAATCATGCAATGCAATCTTATATATTAACATTAGCAAGCTCCTCAAATATTAGCAAACAAGTACTAATTATCAACAAGTATCAACAAGCTTCAGCAATTTCGTCAAATATCAGAAAACAAGTACCAATCATCAGCAACATCAGCAAGCAAGTTCCTCATAACAGGGAATCCACCCTTTACTTTACTTTTTCTTTCCATGTTTTCTTGTCTCACATTTTACTCGAAGCCCTTCACTTCCATAGGGAATCCACCCTATCTTTTGTAACACCCACCATAGGGTATCATATTTATGTTACTTAATTTCCAAATTACCCCTTCTAATAAAAATATGCTTTGTAATGTAAATATGAGTTGTAAAATTTCTTAATATCAATAAGATAAATTTAGCGGAAAATAAAAATATTATGATATCATCATAAATAATTTACATCATATATACATAAGTCTTAGTACTGTCATACTTAAATATTTACAGACCATGTTCTCAAAGTATTTGAACATTATTTAAAACTAACATACTGCCCAAGTATTACTAAACAACAGAACCCTCAGACCGGTCCTCCTCAGATTCCTCAGCAGGTAGGAATCTGACTAGATGCAAAGTCCTACGGACAGGTGTCCGCGTAGACGACACGATACTAATCTCACTAGGAGTACGGTAGTAAGCTCCCCAGTACTGCCTAATGGACAACGGAAACTCTAAGTATACATTAATATTTATACTAAAATAAGGTTTCCCTTGATAAAGCCTACTTAGGATAATATTCAAGTCTCCTATATAGAAAATACACTCTCTATCTAGGTCAATATGCCATGCTTCCGGTCCTCCACGAAATTACAACCTCATATATCCTAGGAAACTGGGCATCGCCATCTTCTCAGAATTCGGCTTCCTCCACAGGAATCTGCTCCTCTTCACCTTCTTATTCAATTCCTTGCTCAACGTCTTTACAAATATAAATACAGTACAAAATAGACATACAAAGAGGTGAGATCACCTACGCTAATACCAACATGGTAGCATGGAAATAAACACATACAATATATCATACAAATACATCAGACCATAATTACAATTATGCCATCAACATTATTTATCATCATAACAGATGTAATAAATAATAATTACAATCATGCCCTCAATAATATCCAAATATTCAATAATTCAATTATCATAAACCATAATTATGATAATGCCCTCAATATTTTCCAAATATTCAATAGTTCAAATATCACATCGACATCAATACTCAATAATTATGTATGTGCACATAAACTCAATTTCCTACTCCATGGAGCTAAAAATCAAGTCAGAAAGAGTGATCGAAAAGATCTGTCTGTACCAACATGCCTCAGACCACGTGCTACAATTCTTATATGTATTTGCACATCTAACATATATACTACAGTCTTTATCAGATCTTGATTAAGAATAGTGTCTCGGTCAGGATCATGGTGTGTTGCATCAATCAAACCCACGGTACAGAAGAGCTACCAACTGCCCATTGTAGGCAACTCGCACCCCGATGCCCTCAAGGTCATCAAATGACTTACACTACGCATATCGCACCCACTCAAGAGGTGTATTCTCTCCTAGGCAATTAGCCTTATCCAATCCATCGGACTTTTCCAATGCATGTACAATGCACCATTCTCTGTTCAAATCCATCATTTCATATTCAGAGTTCACACATTGGTTCAACAGTGTCTTTACTGTATTTTCATCGCGTAATCATATTTTCACATTTTCTCAATCGCGCAACATTTCTGTTGCATTTTCAAATCACGTATTGATTTTTCAAAGTACTCTCAATCGCGTAAAATATTTCTAATATGTTTTAAATCAAAAATATGATTTTTTTCATTTAATGCCAAAAATTGACTTTATTTTTAATATTTGCATAATAGTCCCTCTATAAAATAATATTTACGTTATAATCATTGTTTAAATAACATTTTCATAATAGTCCCTCTTAAAATAATATTTATAAGATAGTCCCTCTTCTTTTAGAAAATATTTACAACATAGTCCCTCTTTAGATAATAATTGCTATATAGTCCCTCTAAAAATTAGTATTTCTACTGTTTCCCAGAAAGTGGTAATTCTTTGATTTACTTAAGATCTTACAGCTCAAATTTTCCTAACGCGCTTCGAAACCTATAGGGTGAGCTATACGTTAGAAAATTTCAAGTATTGACATCTATTTTTATTTCATAACCTAGTTATTTATTTATGTTCATTTGTTTTCTAAAATGTATTTTGTTTGCTACTAAATTCAATCTCTTCCAAAATAATTTCCTTCTCAATTAAACCTTTAAATCTACACTTAATAAAATAATTTAGTTCTACATTATAAAAAATGGCATGTTGGCCAAAATCCATTTAGGGTTTCCTTATCCATCACTTAGTTCTATTTCATATTTAATCCTTACAAAACTCTTAATTTATTTTCCTTATCATAAAATCATTTGCTTCTTGGTTAGAAAAATAATTTAGAATCCTAGGTTACTTTGGAATGGTGGAGGCCGTGAGCCTCATAGGCCCTTTGGGACCATCATACATCAAATCCTAACATACATATACACATTCATCATATCATATAATCAAGCATACCTTAAAGCAATAAAAATCACATAATGCATGCAAACACAAACAAATAATTTAAAGCACATAAACACCCACAAATAATTACACAACCATGGATATGAATCCTCACATGGATTCACCATCCATCAAATACAAGATTCATCTCTCACCACCATACTTGGTTGGTGAGATGGATCTCCCTCTTACTTCAAGGAAGACAAGAATCTTCAAGTTCCCTCCTTCTCTTGATTTAGTGTGACACACTAACAAATCCCTAAAAATCTTAAACAATTCTAAAAGTCACAAACAAGACTTAAGAACAAAGAACCATGGATCAATCATGGTCTAGAAAATTAAAAACTTAACTTAGAACTAAAGAATCAAAAGTTTACCTTTAGAGTAGTAAACTAAAACTTGAATTTTGAGGTACTTGGAGTAGGATTTTGACAAAACTTTCTAAATGAAAAGTGTTTAGAATATGGTTTAGGTTTAGAAAATGTAGAGAAGTAAAATTATAGAAGAGTGGAAGTAGGATTTGGGTGGTATGGCCGAATCCTCCAAGGAAGAAAAAGAAAGGAAAGGTGTTCTGCTGTTCTTGAAAGCTTTGAGAGAAGATGAAAGCTTTAGCTTTTTGGTGAGAGAAAATGCAAATTGAGAGTGAGGAGAAGTATGCAGCCGTGTAAGGTAGTATAGGAAAAATAAAAGACTAATTATGATAGTAAAAATATCATTTTGTGTTCACATGAAAGATCACATGGCTTGGTCATCAAAGTGTCATACAAGAGCATTCAAGAAGCTTGGAGAAGCCTCTTGGCTGTGTGGCTCTATAGAAAAAGGTAACTTAGTTTATTTCTATTTTAGTTCTAGTTACTTTTCAAGCAAATAACAACTAACTAGATTAGGTTTTCTAGTTACTTGATTAACTATCTAGTTACATAGCTAACTAGTTAAATAGGTCATTGAGTATGTCATGCCTAATCACTTGCTTCTAGATGAAATTAGGATATTTAGCTAGTAACTAGATCCTAACTAATTTGTAACTAGGTTGGTTCATTTAGTTTCTTAATTAGGCCAACAAGGTAACTAAATTAATTTATTTGGTTACTTAGTAATTAGTCAAACTTTTCAACATTGACTAATTTCTATTGGTTAGAAAAAGTCCAACCATTATTTTTTACTTGTTTCTATTGGTTCCTTTTAAAATTAATTACAAAAATTATTTTTATCTATTTTCTAACAGATAAAATATACCGGGTCCAATACTCGATAATAGAAGCTGCTATAAATAAAACAGCAGATATTTTTTCATGAAATATTTTTATTTCACAAATAAATTTTAAAAAATAAAAGATTTTATTTCGTGTCTCTTAGATTCAGGTTTAGTAAGATCCTCCGTCTCCGAATAAATCAATAAAGATTTTTCTCGGCCCAAAAATTATTATTTTCCTGACACGGAGTAAATCACATAAAACGATCAAATATATTCACAAAATACTCAAAAAAATTTTACAGTACACAAAAATCATTAAACAGTAGGATTCTGTTATTACTGTTAAATAGTTAGAAAATTTGGGGTGTTATATCTTTGGTGTTACTTTAACATTGTGACAACAAAGTTAGACATACCCACACTAACCTGGCAGGTAACATAAATGGATATCCATCTGTAATACCCTGGAAAACATGTTAGGCATGTAAATGGTTATAGAGGTAGCCTAATATTTGCTTAACATGTCTGTGTAATTTTGTGGCTTTCTGAGCAAGTTTAGCCACTTTGTTGTAACACTATGTGTGAAATATAGTTGTTATTAGTCTCAAAATTGGCTTAAACTGCTTAGTTAATGAAAATAAATGTGGAGAATTTTTTCTAGGTTAGAAATGTGTGGAAGAAGATGTGGTTGAAATTTGAGGTTAATCAGAGTTGGTTTGATATTTTTTAAGCATATTGAGTGTGTGTTTTAATGCTATATTGACTAGTAGCAGATATGGAAAAATATGAAAATGGTGGAACAAGATTTTTTATGAATCTTAAGATTTATTTTTAACTTGTTGGAAGTTAGGAAACTTGATTTAGTGAAACCTAAGTATTCTTAACAGATCAGGAGTTTTAGTATCACTTAGTGGTTATCTTTAAGAAGCCAAATTTGACTTTTTAACTAAATATCTCATGGCAGAAAACAAAAGAAAGAAAGGAGAGAAGAGAGAAAGGAAATCAAAGGAGGAGAAGAAGAGAAAAAGAAAGGGAAGAAGAGGAAGAAGAGGAATCAAGTGGAGGCTTGGCTTCATCTTCAAGACCTTGAGGTAAGGGAAAAACTATTTTGCACTTTCTTTTCCTTTTCTCCATCTTGTTCATATGATGGCTTGATATGAGTAATGGGGTTTTAGTGTGATTTTTGGTGTTTTTGGGTTGAATCTTATTGTAAAACTTGAGGATGACTTATTTTAGTTTGATGTATGTTTGGTAATGAATTTCTTATCTCTTAAACACTTATAACTTCACTTGAGTTAAGAAAAGGGTTTTAGGTTTTTAAGGTTAATGATTAGTTTATTGATCCATGTGGAGTGATTTGAAAATTGTTTGAGAGTTGTAATGAGTTTATGGACCTTGTGAGGTGTTGGAAATCACTTGAGGTAGAGGCTTGAGTGGTTGGAAGGCCACTTGTTCCCAATGGAATAGTGGCTGCCTTTTGCAAAATTCTCTGTCGCAGGGTCTTATTGTGGCGTGGCTGAGAACCACACCTAGGCGTGGGTGAGGTAGAGAGCTTGGCACCAAGGCATGACAGAGCTGTGCCTAGGCGTGACTTCCAGACTTGGACAAGAATTGTTGTTTGATGCAATGGAGCTTTCTATTGGTGTAGGTTCTTCTTATATGCTTCTTAATGAGTGTTGAGACTCTAATAGGAGTATTTAATGAAGTGTTTGTATGATATTTTTGAAGATTGTGGAAGAAGAATGAGTTGAGACTTCTATTAGTGATTACCAGGAACTAGTTTCAAATATCAGACTGGCTAAGACTTTGTAAGAAATGAGCTTATTTTTACCGCTAGGGATATATTTCAGATTATACTATCATTATTAATTTATCATGTTGAATGTAAATCAATCGGTATGTTATTTATTGTGATATTTAGCATCATTGTGGTTCATATTTGAGATGATGAATGTAATCCAATTGGTATGCTATCTATTGCGATAATTGACATGATTGTATTTCTAGCTTGTAGTTATGAATGTAAACCAATTAGTATGCTAGTTCGTAGTAAATGACATAATTGTTTTTCATAACTATGTTGATGAGGATGGAGTCCTCATTGTTGATGATCAAATATGATTTTGAATGAGAAGGTAACCAACCCTTCCTATCATAGTGATCATGGTTAAAGACCATGTAGTTGATGAATTCATTACTCGAAGAGAAGACTTCTGGAACTGGGTTCCAGTGCTTATTCAGGACTTATGAAACTAGGTTCTTTAGTTTTATTCAAGGCTCATAACATATCATGACATTACCATGGATTTGTTTACAATAAAGAGGTGAGATCCCTTTCACTTTTGCCACGATAATTAACAAAGAATGATACGAATGACTAGATCATTCCATACACACTGATCAATACATGAATTTAGTCATATTATCGATTTACAATTAATTCTAATAAGCATATATTGTAATCGAATAAACCACAATAACATTTTCTCGTAAATGGTATCATAACATTACTCTTTACATACTTAGGTTATTGCATAGGCATGATCGCAAAGCATAATTTGGCATAGTATTGCAATTGTAGGGCAATTGTGTACCTCTGAGATAGAGAAGATATATTTGTTAGTATAATGATTTTTTGAAGATTGTTTGTGGAAATGAGTTTTCTGTACAAACTTATGAAATGAAAATCTATTTTAGGAAGACAAAGGACATGATTTTAGCTTTTGCCACCTTTTCTAGCCTGTATATGTATGTGTTTTGTTTTAGAATTTTGTTTTTCTCTGAATTAGCTAGAATGATTGTGATGACATATTTTATGGATTTAACTACTAAGAATATGTGATTTTCACCTCGTGCGTGTATTTTTATGATGATTCTAAGGAACAGAACTTGTGAAAAGTGAAGAGGGCGCAGGAACTGGAAGACTTAGAATAGTGTTACTTTATAGTTCTTTGTGATACATGTACTTTATATGCCTTGAGAGGCCTAGTTTGCAAATTAAGTGTGTATTGTATTTGTGAGAAATATAGATATTGGGTATTATGTATTCATTATGTCGCTCATATTTTATATATATACATAACTATTATATTTGAAAATGCTGGTTAGTATGAAGTAGCATGCTTGAATTTAACTATTGTGGTATAATATAGATTATACTATCATTATTAAATTTATCATGTTACACCGTCCCTCTGTCTCTCAACAGTTAGGTGCAAACTTTTCCATGAATCACTTGTTTGCCATCACATACAAACATAAGCAATACAGACCACCAATATATCACAAACAAATTCATCATATACAAGTCTATAAATAAATAATGACAATTATATAAAATTCACAAAACTTAGAATCATTAACTTTAAATGTCAATACTTCAAGGGACCAAGTATGGTTTAAAATTAATTTAATAGTTCTTTTAAAAGTCCACGTCACAGTCTGTAGTTGTTCAGTCCTCATCATAGTCCATAGTTTGTCAAGTCATCATCATGGTTCATAGTTTGTTTTTGGTCCCGATAGTGCATTCATTGTACAAAAGCCCTTTTATTACAAAGGTCTAAAATAAAGGTTATAAAATTGCTCCCAAGCCAATGTAAATATAAGAAAGTCCATGTAAATCATGCACATATATTTATTGCACAATATAATTAAAAATATTTATTTAACTTAGATCTTAAGTAATATTTTAATCTTTTTATAGTTTATTATATTGGTCCCATGAAAGAGTTAACATTTAAATTTTAATAATTCTAAATTTTGTCAAATATCATAAACATTTCAAAATCAACCAAAAATGAAGTTTTCATAACATTACATATGCATAATAAATTTAATAAGAATAAAATATATACAAAACATTAAAATAATAGGTTAACTAATAAAGCAATAAACATACTGAAAGCCATAATTTTATTTTTTGAAAAGAATGTTCAGTTCCTATCTTATAGATACTTTTTGCTTTTTTTTTTTCTCTTTTCTCTTTCTCTTTTCTTCTTCTTCTTATGTTTTCCTCCTCTGTTTCACTCTTTCTTTTCTCTTTCCTTTTCTGTCTTTCTTTCCTCTTTTCTCATGATTTCATGACTCCACTTTGTTTACTTTCTTTCTCTCCTTCTCTTCTTATTTCTCTACCTCTCTGTTGCATCTCTACTCACTTATTTATAGCCACAAGAAGTGGCTACTATTGGTGCACGTTGCACCTTGTCATTTTTTTTAAAATAGATAATATTTATGTAGGTAATGATTACTTTAAGAATTTTTTATTTTTAGTAATGATTGATTTTAGATTTTTATATTAAAATAATAATTAATTCATAAATATCTTCTTATAAATATCTTTTATAAATATATTCTTAAATACTTTTAATATTTTTTCTTAAGATTAAATGCTAAATTTTATTCCAATAAATTCTTATTTCTAATTTCATAAACTATTACTAATTAAATTCTTACAAACTTTATCTAATCTTCTTAAATTAATGACAATTATGGTAAAACAAAACCAAATAAAATGTTTGAGTTAAAGAAATTAAAATTTTATTCTTCACAAAAATATTTTATGAAAAAATAGAATCTTACATTTCTCCTCTCCTTTTAGGAAATTTGTCCCCAAAATTCACTAACATGATTGAAATAATTCTAGATAGGAGTTTTAGATGTCCTTTTCTAATTCTCATGTTACCTTTTCTAGTGACAATCCTTTCCAAATCACTTTAACTAAAGGAAGTGTTTGACAGATCTATCCATGACTAGTACAGGTTTTGTTTCCTAAGTCAAATCATCTCTTACTTGCATTATTTCTTGCTCTATGATGTGTGAAGGGTCAAAACAGATTTTTCTGAACTGAGATACATGGAAGACATCATGAAGATTTGAAAGATTTGGGGGAAGTGTGATTTGATAGGTAATAGTTCTGACTTTTTTAAGAATTTGGAATGGACCAATGAATCTAGAATTCAACTTTTTAGATTTAAGGGTTTTACTAATCCTAGTAGTAGGAGTAAGTCTGAGGAAAGCATGGTCCCCTTCTTCAAATTCCAAAGGTCTTTTTCTTTGATCTGCATAACTTTTTTATCTACTCGAAGCAGCAAGTAATTTTTCTTTGATAAATTTGATCTTTTCTATGGCTTGATTCACTATATCAGATTCTAATAAACTTTTTTCCCTTGTTTCTAACCAACATAAAGGTGATCTACACTTTCTACTATACAAAGTTTTAAATAGTGTCATTCCTATGCTGAAATGGTAACTGTTGTTATAGGAAAACTCTATTAATGGTAGATGGGTATTCCAACTTCCTTGAAATTCTAACACACATGCTCTAAGCATATCTTCCTGGGTCTGAAATGATTCTTTCAGTTTGATCATCTGTCTGAGGGTGGTAACAAGTACTAAAACGGAGCTTAGTTCCTAAAGCTTCTTGTAAGGCTACCTAGAATTTTGAGGTATATCTTGGGTCTCTATCTAAAACTATGCTAGTTAGTACACCATTTAATTTTACAATTTCTCGAATGTAATCCTAAGCCAACTTATACAATGGACAACTAATCTCAAAATGTGAGCACAAAATCTATTGATATATTGTCTCATTTCCATTTAGGGATATTCAAGGGTTGCAGTAATTCAGTAGTCCTCTATTGTCCTATTTTAATCTTTTGGAAAACTAGATATTTAGCAACAAAACTAGTTATGTTTATTTTCATCCCGTTCCACCAAAACAATTTCTTGAGATCCTAATACATTTTGGTTGTACTTACTGCAATGTGCCTCAGATAAAATCTTCCTCAATTCTTCATCATTGGGCGTTCAAATTATTCTACTGGATATCTTCTTTTGAGAGATTGCAAAAACTCATCATTTTCTTGGTCTTGTTTTACTTGATCTCTTAAATCACGCTCTATTCTTAATTCACTAGCATACAAACAGTAAGGTTGCAAGGATACTAAAATCTTTAAGTCCCTGAAATTTTCTATCACTCTCTTATCAACATCGAGGACATATGTAAGGACTTCCTACTCAAGGCATCTGCTACTACATTGACTTTACTTACATGATATTTCAATTCAAAATCATAGTCTTTTAAGAACTCAATTAATCTACGTTGTCTCATATTTAATTCCTTTTAGTTAAAAAGATACTTTAAACTCTTATGATCATTGTATAGCTCAAACTTGACTCCATATAGGTAATGCCTCCAAAATTTCAAAGGAAAGACTACTGCTGCTAATTCTAAGTCACGGGTTAGGTAATTTTCTTCGTATGGTCTAAGTTATCTGGATGTATAGGCTACAACTCTACCATGTTATATCAAAACACATCCCAAACCTTTCTTAGATGTATCACACCATATTACAAAGCTTTATCTAAGATCAGGGATTATTAAGACTAAAGTGGAAGTAAGTATGTTCTTTTACTCTTGAAAACTTGTTTTGTGTTTGGACGTATACCTTTGAAGACTTGTTTTGATGATAACAAACGTGAAGACTAAATGAAGATGATAGAAAGACCAAGTCCAAGTTTATATAAGATTAACATTAGGACTTAGGTTCTGTTGTACGGAGCTCACTTTGATATCTCTCTGTTTTCGAAAGAAAAGATAAAACTTGTTTTTTAAAAAAAACTTAGTGTCTTTGAAACACTTCCTCCAAAACTGTTTTGTATTGATTTATTCAAATAGAGCTTAGTCTATTCGAATAAACACTTTCACGAGGTTCTGTTTTTAAAGATGCTATTCGAATAGCAGGATAGCTATTCGAATAATGAGTTTCTCAGAACTGTTTTTATAAGTGAATTATTTGAATAACTCAAATGTTATTCGAATAAACCATTTTCTATCTGAACAATTTTTAACCGTGTTATTCGAATGACACAGAGGTTATTCGAATAACCCATATCAGATGGCTTTTTCATTATGGCTTCAGGAACAGTGTTATTCGAATAAAATGTTAAGCTATTCGAATAAACACGTTGATCACGAACACTGATATGGAAATAAACAGTAATTTAGTTAAATGACTTTTAATTCTATCCAACATCTATTTCTCTTAATTTTCTCTATAAATAGGAGCCTTGAGTCACGTCTAAAATTGCCCAAAACCTTGAATTGTTTTCTGCTTGCTCTAATCTGTGAAATTATTTTCTACGCTATTTTTTTGATTAAAAACCTTGAGATATTTCTGTGAGAGCTCCATTAGCACTTCAATTTGTATTATTTGCTCTGAGTGAGAGTTTCTCTTCATCTACTTTCTACTATTCTGTATCGAGGGTGAGGTATCCCTCAAGGTTTGTATAAGGGTGTGGTATCCCGGCAGGCTGAGCCTTTAGCACAAGGGTAGAGTTTCCCTGTGTGTGAAAAGTGCTCTTTTGTGTAACAGTTGCAAGCACCTATTGAAGCTTGTATACATAGTAAAAAATCTCAGCTTTCGAGGACTGGACGTAGACCACAAGTGGGTTAGTAGTCGAACTAGGATAAATACTGTACCTGCTTCTCTCTTCTTAATCTCTTTATTTTATGTAATTTTAATTTACTGCATATTTATTTTTTGCTGCTTTTATTATTTCTTTTCTTCTTATCGTTCATTCTGTGCATTTATTTATTAAGTTTTAATATTTGTTTTTGATAAAAAGAAGTTTTGAGAAAAAGTTTTATACACAATTCACTCCCCTCTTGAGTACTGGAAGCCACTTGGTAACAAGTGGTATCAGAGCTAGACTCTTGTATAAAGAGCTTAGCAGCTTCAAGAGAATATGACTTCTTCAAATGGTTTTTCAGAAGGATCTTCCATAAACCGACCACCCTTTTTCAATGGGAATGGTTATGCATATTGGAAGGAAAGAATGAAAATCTTCATCGAAGCTATTGATCTAGATGTATGGGATGCTGTTGAAAACGACGCTTTTATACCCACACATGAGGTCGATGGTGTAAGGACTGAAACACCACGAAATAAACGGTCTGATGAAGACAAAAGAAAAGTTTAATATAATTTAAAAGCTAAAAATATTATTACTACTGTTTTGGGATATGATGAGTTTTTTAGAATTTCAAATTACAAAACTGTTAAAGAAACGTGAGACACTTTGCAAGTTACCCATGAGGGTACTAGTGAAGTAAAGAGGTCGAGAATCAATTCTCTAACTCGTGAATATGAATTATTCAGAATGAACCAAGGAGAAAGCATTCAGGAAATGCAAAAGAGGTTCACCTACATAGTTAATCATCTTGCATCTTTAGGTAAAAAATTTTCTAACGAAGATTTGATTAATAAAGTATTGAGATGTCTTAGCAGGATTTGGCAACCTAAGGTAACAGCTATATCAGAATCGAGGGACTTGTCGACAATGACTCTAGCTACCCTCTATGGAAAACTTTATAAGCATGAATTAGAACTGAGCAGATTAAGTCAAAGCGAAGAAAACGATAAAAAGAAAAAGGGGATAGTGCTCAAATCCACTTCCTCAACATTTGACAATGATGATGAAGAAAATGAAGAAAGCTCAGAGAACATCGAGGTAAGCGAAGAAAATCTTAGTCTGTTAGTTAAAAAATTTGGTAAATTTCTTAGAAAAAAGGGAATGCAAAGAAGACCTCCCTTCCCTCCAAAGAAGACTCATTACAAAGGCGAAGGAGCTTCATCGACTCCAACTTGCTATGAATGTGGCAAACCTGGTCACATGAAAACGAAGTGCCCAGTTTACCAAAAGAAGAAGGAGAAATTTGAAAAGAAGCCCTTCAAGGAAAGAAAAAGAAGAAAAGCCTATATAGCATAGGATGAAAACGACATGGATTCCAGTGACAGCTCAGATAGCGAGGAAGCTCAACTATGTCTCATGGCTAAAGGAGAAGAAGAAGAAAGTGAAAATGAGGTAAGTTCTAATACTACTTTATTGTCTTCCAACGATGAATTACAAGATGCCTTTGAAGAATTGCATGAAGAGTCTTTAAAATTCACAAAAATAATCTCTTTTTCTAAGAAAATAATATATTCTTTAGAAAATCAAATTCTTGCTTTAAATAAAGAAATAGAAGAATTAAAAGTTGAAAATGAAACTTTGGGAATCATTGATGCATGCACAAATCATTCTTCACATGCTTCTACATCTTCATCTTGTTCTTCATGTCATATGCTTGAAAAAGAAATTGAAGACTTAAAGAACACTCTTTCTAAATTCACCTTTGGAAGGGATAACTTAAATATTTTATTAGGAAGACAAAGAGTGGTTTTTCAAAAAGCCGGGATAGGTTATAACCCGAAAAATCAACAAAAACTCTATAAAAACTTCTTTATGCATTCTAGTATTTCAAGTAGTCCTTTTATTAAATGTTTTTACTGTGGAAGGGAAGGACATAGTGCATTAACATGTAATGCAAGGAAAAACATAAATACAAAAATTAGAACAAAAATAGTTTGGGTTCTCAAGGGTACTATACCCAAAACTGACACACAAGGACCCAAGAAAGTTTGGGTATCAAAGGTTAAAAACTAAACAAGTGTTGTAGGTGTGCTTGAAAGCCAGGAGTTCAAATTGGTATCTCGATAGCGGCTGCTCCAAGCACATGACTGGGGACGACTCAAAATTCACCATGCTTATTCCCAAGAATCATGGACACGTTACTTATGGTGATAACAACAAAGGAAAAATTCTTGGAATCGGCAAAGTCGGTAAGAACCCTAACTCCTATATTGAAAATGTGTTGCTTGTTGAAGGTTCAAAACATAACTTGCTTACTATTAGCCAATTATGTGATAAAGAAAATAAGGTTATATTTGATTCAAATTGTTGCATAATTGAAGATAAAAATGATAAGCATGTTAAATTCATTGGTCATAGAGTAAACAACATTTATATGATTAGTCTTGATGATATATCTTCAAATGATGCGAAATATCTTTTAAGTAAAAATGATAATTCATGGTTATGGCATAAGAGAATTGCACACATTCACATAGATCACTTAAAGAAGTTGATCTCTAAAGAGCTAGTAATTGGACTACCCAAGCTTAATTTTGTAAAAGATAAGTTATGTGATGCATGTCAAAAGAGTAAACAAATAAAGGTCTCTTTTAAAGCAAAAAATATAGTTTCAACTACTAGACCTTTACAACTTTTGCACATGGATCTATTTGGACCTTCTAGAACTATGAGCTTTGATGGGAATTACTATGCTTTAGTGATTGTGAATGATTTTTCTAAGTTTACATGGACTTTATTTCTTGCAAATAAAAATGACGCATTTCTAGCTTTTAAAAGACTTGCCAAAGTTATTCAAAATGAAAAAGGTTTTCAAATCTCTTCTATAAGAAGTGATCATGGTGACGAATTTGAAAATAATGTTTTTAAAAATTATTGTGATGAACGTGACCTTAATCATAATTTCTCTGCCCCTAAAACTCCACAACAAAATGGAGTTGTAGAAAGGAAAAACCATTCTTTAGAAGAAATGGTGAGAACTATGCTTAATGAGGCTGCTCTTCCTAAGTACTTTTGGGCAGATGCTGTAAGTACAGCTTGTTATGTAATGAATAGGGCCCTTATAAGGCCTATTTTAAAGACAACCCCATATGAGTTGTATAAGGGAAGAAAGCCAAATGTCTCACATTTTCATGTTTTTTGATACAAATGTTTTGTTTTAAATAATGGAAAAGATAACTTAGGCAAGTTTGATGATAAGTCTGATGAAGGTATATTTCTTAGTTATTCAAATCAAGTAAGGCTTTTTGTATATATAATAAAAGAACTATGACTATTGAAGAATCTATACATGTTACATTTGATGAAACTGACCCAAATGGATCGAGAAAGGATCTTGTTATTGATGATGTTGCAGAAGTCTTAGTGGAAACACATTTGGATAGCAAGGAAAAAGAAATCAAGGAGCAAGAGGATAAACAAAGACAAGAAGATTTGCAAGCTTTGAAACTTCCTAAAGAATGGCGAACTTCAAAATATCATTCCCTTGATCAGATTATCGGTGATGTATCTAAAGGTGTAAGTACTCATAATTCTCTTAGAAATGCTTGTAATCACTAAGCTTTTGTTTCTCAAATTGAACCTAAGGATTTAATTGAAGCTTTTGATGATGAACATTGGATCCTAGCTATGCATGAGGAATTAAATCAATTTGAAAGAAATCAAGTTTGGGAATTAGTTGCTAGACCTAATGATCACCCTATAATTGGCACTAAATGGGTTTTTAGAAACAAACTTAATGAAAATGATTTAATAACTAGAAACAAAGCTAGATTGGTTGCTAAAGGTTATAATCAAGAAGAAGGAATAGATTTTGAAGAAACCTATGCACCTGTAGCTAGATTAGAAGCTATTAGAATGTTACTTGCTTATGCATGCATCATGAATTTCAAATTATATCAAATGAATGTCAAAAGTGCTTTTCTAAATGGTTTTATTCAAGAGGAGGTATATGTTGAACAACCTCCAGGTTTTGAAAATCATGAACTACCCAACCATGTTTTTAAACTTAAAAAGGCTTTATATGGTTTAAAGCAAGCTCCTAGAGCTTGGTATGAAAGTTGAGTAAGTTCCTTTTAGAAAATGGTTTTTCAAGAGGAAAAGTTGATACTACCCTCTTCATTAAAAGTAAAAAGCATGGTATTCTTCTTATGCAAGTATATGTGGATGATATCATTTTTGGTGCTATTAATGAATCCCTGTGCAAAGAATTTGCTAAGACAATGCAGAGCGAATTTGAAATGTCAATGATGGGAGAGCTGAACTTCTTCCTCGGACTTCAAATCAAACAAACGAACGAAGGGACATTCATAAGTCAAACCAAATACTGCAAGGAATTGCTCAAGAGATTCGAAATGGAAAATGCTAAACACATGGCCACTCCAATGGGTACTTCATGCTATTTGGACAAAGATGAATGAGGTAAATCAGTAGAAATAATGAAATATAGAGGTATGATTGGATCTCTCCTTTATCTTACTGCTAGTAGGCCAAGTATTATGTTTAGTGTATGCATGTGTACTAGATATCAGGCAAACCCTAAGGAATCTCATTTAAGTGCTGTTAAACGAATAATGAAATACCTAGTAGTCACTTCACAAATGAGCTTGTGGTATCCTAAGGGTGCCTCTTGTAGCTTAATAGGCTATTCTAACTCTGATTTTGCTGGGTGCAAATTGGACAGAAAGAGTACTAGTGGGACATGCCACTTGCTTAATAGTTCTTTAATTTCTTGGCATAGCAAGAAACAAAATAGTGTGGCTTTGTCTACCGCTGAGGCTGAATATATTGCAGCCGGGAGTTGTTATGCTCAAATCCTATGGATGAAGCAACAACTTTTAGACTACGGTCTTCAGCTTGATCACATCCCGATAAGATGTGATAACACTAGTGCAATAAATATCTCTAAGAATCTCATTTTGCATTGTAGAATAAAGCATATAGAGATAAGACATCACTTTATCAGAGATTATGTACAAAAAGGGGATTGTATTCTTGAGTTTGTTGAAACAACTAAGCAACTTGTAAATTTTTTCACTAAACCCTTAACAAAAGAAGCATTCTTTTATATTCGAGGAGAATTGGGCATAATTGATCAATCCAATATATGATTGCATGTTTTATTGCTGAATATTATCTCTCTTTAAATCATATTAATATATGCTTTGAATTCTTGAACATATGCTTTTCCTGTGTTTCTTTGTTTTATTCGAATAATAGGCTTTTATTCGAATAAAATTCTTTACAGTTTGTCAAATAATGTGTTGAATATCAGCTTTATTCAAATAATACTTAGTTTATTCGAATAAACTGGCTTCTGTGTTAAAGCTGTGTTTAATATGCACTCTGTCTATTCGAATAAATCTCTTTCTATTCGAATAACCAAAATCCTTAGTTTATCAGTCTCAGTCTTTGCCCTCTGTCTATTCGAATACAACTCAGGCTATTTGAATAACCAGAGCCTTGGTTTATCAGCCTTGACTGATAACTTTCAATCTATTCGAATAAACCCTATAGTTATTCGAATAAATCCAGCTAGTTTGCCAAAACGCTTGGCTTTCCCAGATAATCTATTCGAATAGAACCTCCCTCTATTCGAATAAACCCTAGCAGTTTTTCTCTTTCGATGTCTGTCCTTTCAGTTTCCAAGCAAGGTTTATTCAAATAAACCTCTGTTTATTCGAATAAACACGAGCTTTTCTTTAAATAACCCCTGCGCACCCAACTGTTTCATTCCCTCTTTTCTCTTCTGCTTTTCACCTTCTCTGCCCATCGTTTCTTTCTGTCCTACTCTCCTCCACCATCTTCCTGCCTTCTTTCTCTTTTCCACACCTTCAATCACCATGGCCTCCTCCTCCAGCAAGCGCCCACACACGAAGACAGCTCCATGTAACAATCCACTTGACTTGTGAAGGCTCTCATCCAACGAAAAACACCGTGCCCACTTCATTACACACTTTTGGGAGCGTAACCTGGTCTAACCTAAGTATCTTGACATTTCCTTCTTCCAGCAACACAGAGGTTTTGACTTTCTGACCCTACTACAAAACCAGGGAGTTCTATAGTTTTGCTCTCACCTGGCCACTCTCTATCCAGCTCTGGTGAAGATGTTCTTTTGTAATCTGGCATTTGATGGCCAGAACCTTCTCTCTGAAGTCTGTGATCAGAACATTGTGATCACACCACAGGATTGGCTGACTCTGTTTGGGTTACAGTTCACCGGCGTACTCATTGAAGATGGTGATAACCCTCTCCTTGAAGAGTTCAACAAGTTTCAGGCCATTGAGGACTTGCTGAAGCCTGGTCTAGTCTTGCCTGACAAGGGTCTCAAGGGTGGTATGCTGAAAATCCAAGATAGGCTTCTACATTACGCCTTTGCTCATATCTTGGCTCCCTGCGGTGGAAATTACGCCTACCTCAGCGAAGATGACATCTTCATGCTTTGGATTCTGAAGAATAGCCATCAGATCAACTGGCCTGTGTTTAGCATGAAACACATGATGAGGGCCAAGGGCAAGGAAAAATTTGACTTGCCTTATGGTATTCTCGTCACTAACTTGCTAAGCAAGTATCCTCAGGTCTTGGAGACTGAGCGAGCCATTGCCCTGACTCATCACAATGTCTTTGGCACCCACACCTTATGCAAAATGAAGATGATCCAAACCGATGAAGGCTGGGTGTACCCAGATGAGGTTGTTGAGGATGAGCTAGACCCTGCTGATGCTTCTGCTACCCCCACTGATGCACCTACGCCCCGCCGATGCACCCGTCGCGCGCACATTGCTCCTGTCACCTTAGAATAGATCATGGCCACCTTGCATGATAACAGAGCATATATGAAACATACATTCTCTTTTCTTTTTGATAGAATAGAAGGTGTTGAATATGAGGTTGCTGCCCTCCGATCTGCTTCACCTGCTCTTGCCCAGCTTCTTCACCACCACCTCCGGATACCTATTTCTAGGAACCTTAGTTCTTAGGATCTCTGTTTTGCCTTTGTGTTATTTCTGGCTTTTGTAATTGAATCCTTTTTGATTAATGCATAAATACAGTTTTTAATGATCTATTGATATGAGTATGCTTCCTTTCATGCACTTATACTTGAATATATGTTTCTAGGACTTACCCCTCCTTTTTGCTCATAACAAAAGGGGGAGAAATATTTGAAATTTAATTGAGAAAAGATAGGTAAACTTAAAACGAGATTGGATTCAATTTGAAAAGGGGAGCTGCGCACATATCTGATATACATTACCTCTTATAATTAAAAAGGGGGAGTAAGCTTTTATACCTCTTTGTGAATTCCAATTATATGTACTAACTCTTTTCTCATTAGTTTGTCATCATCAAAAAGGGGGAGAATGTGTTTGGATGTATACCTTTGAAGACTTGTTTTGATGATAACAAACGTGAATACTAAATAAAGATGATAGAAAGACCAAGTCCAAGTTTATATAAGATTAACATTAGGACTTAGGTTCTGTTGTACGGAGCTCACTTTGATATCTCTCTGTTTTCGAAAGAAAAGATAAAACTTGTTTTTTAAAAGAAACTTAGTGTCTTTGAAACACTTTCTTCAAAACTGTTTTGTATTGATTTATTCGAATAGAGCTTAGTCTATTCGAATAAATACTTTCACGAGGTTCTGTTTTTAAAGATGCTGTTCGAATAGCAGGATAGCTATTCGAATAATGAGTTTCTCAGAACTATTTTTATAAGTGAATTATTCGAATAACTCAAACGTTATTCGAATAAACCCTTTTCTATCTGAACAGTTTTTAACTGTGTTATTCGAATAATACAGAGGTTATTCGAATAACCCATATCAGATGACTTTTTCACGATGACTTCAGGAACAGTGTTATTCGAATAAAATGTTAAGCTATTCGAATAAACACGTTGATCATGAACACTGATATGGAAACAAACAGGTTTTTAATTCTGTTAAATGCCTTTTAATTCTACCCAACAACTATTTCTCTTAATTTTCTCTATAAATAGGAGCCTTGGGTCACGTCTAAAATTGCCCAAAACCTTGAATTGTTTTCTGCTTGCTCTAATCTGTAAAATTATTTTCTACGCTATTTTTTCAATTAAAAACCTTGAGATATTTCTGTGAGAGCTCCATTAGCACTTCAATTTGTATTATTTGCTTTGAGTGAGAGTTTCTCTTCATCTAATTTCTGTTATTCTGTATCGAGGGTGAGATATCTCTCAAGGGTTGTATAAGGGTGAGGTATCCCGGCAGGCTGAGGCTTTAGCACAAGGGTAGAGTTTCCCTGTGTGTGAAAAGTGCTCTTTTGTGTAACGGTTGTAAGCACCTATTGAAGCTTGTATACATAGTGAAAAATCTCGGCTTTTGAGGACTAGACGTAGACCACAAGTGGGTTAGTGGTCGAACCATGATAAATACTGTGCCTGCTTCTCTCTTCTTAATCTCTTTATTTTATGCAATTTTAATTTACTGCATATTTATTTTCAGCTGCTTTTATTGTTTCTTTTCTTCTTCTCGTTCCTTCTGTACATTTATTTATTAAGTTTTAATATTTGTTTTTGACAAAAAGAGGTTTTGAGAAAAAGTTTTATACTCAATTCACCCTCCCTCTTGAGTACTGGAAGCCACTTGGTAACATGTTTCACATGCTGAATCCCACTCAAAAGGGTGATTCTTTGTAATTATCTTGGTCAGAGGTAAAACTAGCTGGAAAAATCCCTGAATCTTCTATAATATTTGGTCAATCCTAGAAAACTCCTAATCTTCGTAATTGTCTTTGGTCTTTCCTAGTGAACTACTACTTTAATTTTGCTAGGGTCTACAACTACTCCTCCCTAAGTGATCACATGACCTAAAAATCTTACTTCACTTAACCAGAATTCACACTTTTTAACTTGGCATATAACTACTTTTCCTTTAGGATCAGTAGCACTATTTTAAGATCTTGTTCATGCTCCTTTTGAGTTTAGAATAAATGGGTATGTCCTCTAACTAGATAAGATCTGAAAATCATATTTATGCAATTCATGAATATTGCAAGAGCATAAGATATTTATAATGCCCATATCTAATTCTACACTTGTCTTGGATACATCTTCTGGTTTTACTCTTATCTTATGATATTCTGATCTCAAGTCCATCTTTGAGAAGACTATGGCTCCTAACAATTGATCCAATAAGTCATCTATCCTAGGGAGTGGATACTTATTTTTAATTGTAACTTTGTTCAATTGTCCATAATCTACAAACCTCATGCTCCCATTTTTTTTCTTGATTAATAGAACAGGTGAACCCCACAGTGGTACGCTAATCCTGATAAATCCTTTGGTTAATAGTTCCTCTATTTGTTTCTTTAGTTCACTTAGCTCCAAAAGGGTCATTCTACAAGGTGCAAAAGATAAAGATCCTATTCTTGGAACTAGGTCAATGGGAAAGTTCAACTTCCCTTTCAGGTGGTAGATTCATTATTTCTTTGGGAAACACTTCTAGAAATTCTCTTACTATAGGTATGCTATTTATTTCCTGCTCAACCTCTGAATTTGAAAACAAAAGAAGAAACCCTTGAGCTCCTTCTAAGAGACACTTCTCTACTTGAGTGGCATTAAGGAATAGGGTATTCATATATTTTATTTTCATTGGGTGGATCATTAGAAAAGTAGACAAGTTTTTTGGAATAGTTTAAGATAATATCATTAGTAGATAACTAGTCCATTCCAATTATGATATCAATACTAATCAAAGGAAAACAAATAAGGTTCAAAGTGGAAACTTTTTCATCAATTAAAATAGGACATTTTAAACAAGCTTAAGAAGTAAAAACTTTTCCCCTTCTAGGAGTTGAAACTAACAGATCATAAGATAAGAAAGTTATAGGCAAATTCAACTTATTCACTCAATCAATATATATAAAGAAGTGTATAGCTCCTAAATCAAATAATGCAATTAAGAGAGTGCTTTTAAGAAAACATTTACCTTGAATCTTGTTGGGGAATGGATTTGTCTTTTCTCCATTTAGAGCATATTTGGGAACGATTTTTTCATTTCCCAACATATGTTATTTGGTAAAAAAAAAAAGGTTGTAACAGTAATCATGTATGTTTAGTAAATTCAGCTTCAGCTTTTACACGAAATTCAATACATTCTAAAAGTTTTTTTTTCATAGTGTTGAAATTTCAACTTATAATTTTAGATTATAAATTATTCCTTACACTTTGTGATGTAAATACCATTTTGTCCTCAATCAAATTACTTTTTTAATCAATCAAATAACTTTTTAAATCATTTTATACCTATTTTGATAATTTAATGCATAAAAATGATTCTTTTTTATACCATCCAAACGAAACAGATTAGCTTAAAATTACTTTTTAGTATCATATCCAAACATGAAATTAATTCTATTATAATCAATTATAAAAAAAAGCTTTTACACAATAATCGATTATTGAAATAATCAAGTTTTCACAGTTATCCCAAACACGCACTTAGAGTGAATACCTTTCCATTAATATATAGTCTGGGTACAGGGTTATTTAAATAGGAAGAAAATTTGGAAAGTTGGCCATATATTGTCTTATAGTCATGTTTTCTTATCTAAGTTATATGAATTTTGCCTTTTTTTTTAATTATTAGAGAAGTACTTATCAATGAACATGGCTAAAAATACCTCCCATGTGATCTTAGTTCCTCTAGATTCTAACAAGTTTCTAGCACTTTTCTAGTAGTGCTTTGCCTCCCCTTCCAGCATGTAGGTAGCAAAGACTACCTTCACCTGGATAACTATGGTTGTGATTATTGTTCCTATGAAAAATCAAGTTGGTTGACTCTATCTAGGCCCTGACAACGTCAGCCAATCCTTTCATGGCTTCCAATATTGAGGTGATTAGTCTCAATATTGCAAAGTTAACATAGTTATAATTCTATATGGCATGTACAAAATAATAGGAGTAATCAATAATTCTATATAACATGTACAAAATAATAGGAGAAATCATTATGCAGAAATTTAACTTAGACAAAAATTCAATACATAGATATAACTATCTAGTGCTAGAAATCGATGCTTTGATACCATAAAAGTAACCCCTTACTATATTAATATATGATAGCAAAATTATTAATTGAGGGTATTACTCTTAATCTCTTTAATCATGATCATAATAATATTAGTAGATTTACTCCATAACGATTTCAATTTTATCAATAAAGCTTCAGAATTTCGAAGATTTAGAAGAAAACAGTTAAAATCTGAAAAGTTTCTTTCTATATGAAATACAAAGTAGAGAAAAATAATAAAACTTTATAAATCAAAAACTACGTTTTACAGCAACCAAAGTTTCTATATAGATTGAAATCAAAGGAAAAGATCAAATTCGAAGAGACAAAAATTAAAGTCAAAAATCAAGAAGCAAATATCGAAATCAAAATAAAGAGAAATAATAGTAAGTAAAGAAACAAAATCAGCAGCATAAGTAATTCAGTAACATAATCATGATTTTACTTGCATATATCAAAGTCATTATTTAGCCAAAAATACATATATTTCTAATAACTCCAATATACATATATTTCCAATATACATGATCAATGATAATCATAATGCATCCTGTGTTAATCTGAAAACACCATGAACTGAGTGAGAATTGAAAATTCTCAGTAAGAAATGAATAGTTATAAAAATGTTTGAAAACACATAGTGAGTTTCAGCTGTGTACTGTACAAAGAAAACCTTATAACAACTCAAGTATGACAAGAACAACATAATCCCAACATAGTAGAATGAATGTTAAATAAATCATGCAACATAGCCTTATATATTAACATCAGCAAGTCCCTCAAATATAAATAAACAAGTACTAATTATCAGCAAGTATCAGTAAGCTTCTGCAATTTCCTCAAACATCAGCAAACAAGTACTAATCATCAGCAACATCAGCAAGCAAGTTCCTCATCGCAGGGAATTCACCATTTACTTTACCCTTTCTTTCCATGTATGCTTGTCTTATGTTTTACTTGAAGACCTTCATTTCTATATGGAATCCACCTTATCTGTGATGTTACTTTAACATCGGGACAACAAAATAAGATATGCCCACACCAACTAGGTAGGTAACATAAAAGAAAATTCATCCCTCTGTCTCTCAACAGTTAGGTGCAAACTTTTCCATGAATCATTTGCTTGCCATTAGACAAAAACATAAGCAATACAAACCACCAATATATCACAAACAAATTCATCATATGCAAGTCTTTAAATAAATCATGGCAATTAACAAAACTTAGAATCATTAAATTTAAATTTCAATATTTCAAGGGACCAAGTATGATTTAAAATTAATTTAATAGTTCTTTTAAAAGTCCACATCACAATTTGCAATTGTTCAGTCCTTATCATAGTCCATAGTTTGTTAGGTCATCATCATGGTCCATAGCTTGTTTTGGTCCTAAAAGTGCAATCATTGCACAAAATTCTTTTTATTGCAGAGGTCCAAAATAAAGGTCATAAAATTGCTCCCAAGCTAATGTAAATATAAGAAAGTCCATATAAATCATGCACATATATTTATTGTGCAATATAATTAAAAATATTTATTTAACTTAGATCTTGAATAATATTTTAATATTTTTATAGTTTATTATATTGGTCCCATAAAAGAGCCAACATTTAAATTATAATAATTTTAAATTTTTTTAAATATTATAAACATTTCAAACTCAAGCAAATATGAAGTTTTCATAACACTACATGTGCATAATAAATTTAAGAAGAATAAAATATATACAAAACATTAAAATAATAAATTAACTAATAAACAATAAACATCTTGAAAGTCATAGTTTTATTTTTTGAAAAGAAGGTTCAGTTCCTACCTCATAGATACTTTTTGCTTTTTTTTTTTCTCTTTTATCTTTCTCTTTCTTCTTTTTTTTTCCCTCGGTTTCACTCTTTCTTTCCCCTTTTCTCATGATTTCATGCATTCCACTTTGTTTACTTTTTTTTCTCTCCTTCTCTTCCTATTTCTCTACCTCTCTATTATGTCTCTACTCACCTATTTATAGCCACAAGAAGTGGCTACTATTGGTGCACGTTGCACCTTTTAGATAAGGTGCATGTTACACCTTGTCATTTTTTTTAAATAGATGATATTTATGTAGGTAATGATTACTTTAAGAAATTTTTTATCTTTAGTAATGATTATTTTTAGATTTTTGTATTAAAATAATAATTAATTCATAAATATCTTTTCATAAATATATTCTTAAATACTTTTAATCTTTATTGCTAAGATTAAATGCTAAATTTTATTCTAATAAATTCCTATTTCTAATTTCATAAACTATTACTAATTAAATTTTTACAAACTTTATCTAATATTCTTATATTAATAAAATTATGGTAAAACAAAACCAAATAAAATGTTTGAGTTAAAGAAATTAAATTTTTATTCTTTACAAAAATATTTTATGAAAAAATAGGATGTTACAGTAAGTTCTTTGCAGGTGTTCAAATCACCTCTAGGTGTGAGGCCACAAACTCCTTTTTAGGTGGTTTCCTACAAAGCAAGCATAATTTGGTTGAATTTGTTCATCATTTTGATCATGCATTATGTAACACCCCAAATTTTAGACTATGTTACAGAACTGACAGAATTACACTATTTTGTATTTTCTGTGCAATATAAAAATAATTTGATTGTTCCGATACTATTTTTGATTATTTTCTGTGATTTGCTCCAGGTCAGGAAAATAATAATTTTTGGACCGGGAAAATTCTTATTTTAATTAATTAGAGCTGGGGGATCTTACTAAATCCAATTCTGATTGATAGATATATTAATCTTATAATTTTTAGGATTTAAGCGTGTAATAAAATAATTTTATATTATTATAATATTATTTTATTCAATAGACTTGTCTCAAAAATATAGTAGAAAAATTATTTGTGGACCCAAAAAAGTTCGTGGGGCCCACGTTTAGCCACAACAAGAAAATAGCAAATTTGTGGTGGATTTTTTGCGGCGGATTCGCATCCTTCGCAATTGCGAAAGAAGTTGCGGCGGATTTTGATCCGTCTCAATTAGAGACGGATTTTGTGATGGATAAATTTGTGGCAGATTTTTGCCACGGATTGGCCGCTGCAAAATTTTTTTGGCATAACATTCCATCGTGAAATGCTGTAGCAGTCGGTAAAAAATGTTTTTGAGGCGAAAATATCCGCCACAAACTGAATAAAATTTTGTAAAAATATTTTATGGATAAATCCACGCAAATATCCACCGCAAATTATAATATAACGGATGAATTACGCCAAATTGATAAACTAATAAAAAAAATCAAAAAATTTTTTAAATTTTTTTGCGGCAGAATAATCTGACGCAAAAAAGTTGCGTTCAACAAATTTGCGGTGAAAAAATCCGTGGCAAAAGGTATTACATAAAAAAATTAATAAAAAAAATTATAAAAAATATTTGCAGCAGAAAAAATTGCCGCAAAAAATAAACCGAAATTTAAAATAAATTTTGCTGCGGAAAAATCCACCGCAAATAGACACATAATAAAAAAATGTCAAAAATAATTTGCGGCGGATACCGCCACAATTTAAAATCAAATTTGCGGCAGAAAAATCCACCGCAAAAAATTCACCGCAAAAATCAGATCTACCTCCTCTGCTCCTCTTCCATTTTCATTTCTCCGAATCTATTTCTTCTTCTTCATCTCTTCTTCTCCCTCTACACGCCTCACCGCATTGACCACCACCAGCCCACGAACGACTAAGACCGCACCAAGAATCACGACCAGACACCCTCGCATGCCGGCGTCCGCACCCGCGCCCCATGGACGACCGACCAGACCGGGTTGGGACTCGCCCGCACGCAGCCTCGACGGCCGACCGGCACCGTGCGGCCGGCTAGTCCGCACACAGACTGTGCCGCCGACCCCGACCCCGCCGCAACCGAGACCCCGACCCCGGCTCGACCGCGTCCCGCGACCCGGACCCCGACCCCGTTGCTTCGGCGACCGCGACCGCGAGCCCAAGCCCTCGCCGTCTGTGACCCTTTGCACTGCGACCCGGCCGGCCACCACTGCTGCACACCTCCACCAATCCGCCCACCTACCAAGTAAGTACCCCACTATTAATTGCTTGCTCTGTTCATTGGTTTAGTGTTTGAACCAATGATTTGTTTGCTGAAAATATGAATGATTTGTAGATTATGACTTGAAGATTTAGAATTTGATCACATGGTCAGGACTGGATTTCAAAAATATATCTCTATAATCAATTTAAATTTCATTATTGCAATGTACTGTAACTATGCCTGATATTGTTATCTTTGTAATATATTTGATGCATGTGATAAATCGTAATACTGTGTGAAGCCTTAGTTTCCCGTTTGAGATTCAATATTAGTGAGCACACGTACTCTTTGAAGGAAGTGTTCATTGTATTGAATCTTGAATTGTCCAATTTGGACAGTTTAGGAATAAACTTTTACTTCACTTGATTATAGTTACTCACTAAATTTCATACCATATACTTGATGAAATTTTATTGTGCAACATTTCCTTTTGTTCTCTGGGTGCACACTTGATCGTGGTAGATGTCACCACTTTCTAGTCGTGTACTTGGAGACCAATGGGAAATGCTGTTGAAATTTTGTCAAGTATATGATGTATAATTTTTAAGAGTACTATCAATCAAGTGCTGTAAAGGTTTCTTCTTGAATGGGATAGGGTCATACCATGTCAAGAGATTTTAAGATTTTAGAGATAATAGTTGTTTGAATTGAAATATTTATACAAATATAATCTTAAAATGTATTAATTATGCAACATGTGTTATGCATTTTACATTTTTGTATTTTGATTTAAGTGTAAAATTATAATTGCGAGAAAATGGTAGTTCGAGAGAAAATCGTAGATGGATGTATAATAGGACTCATTCGGGTCGTAGAGGACTTACACAAGATTTTGTACGTGGAGTTGAAGAGTTTTTGAATTATGCATGTCGATCTTCTCATTACTTAAGTGAAGGAACAATTCGTGTCCATGTTTGATGTGTTTTAGTGGGAAATTTTGAAACCACGAGATTGTGAAAGTTCATTTGTATAAAAAGGATTCAAACCTAGGTATTGGTATTGGACAGATCATGGAGAGGAAGAGCGGATCCAATTAGTGTAGATATAAACTTTGATGTAAACACTGCTAGTAGTCCTATATTAGAGGAGGAAGACGTGGTTGATAGATATCAAAATATGGTTTGTGATGCGGCTGGAACAGAATTTGGGAATTTTAGGAGTTGTTTTCAACAGAGTGTTGAGGAGCCTCCATATCCAGAGGCCGAAGAGTTTTATGATCTATTAAATGCTTCAAGTCAACCATTATGGCTTGGCTGCGAAACTCATTCTGAGTTATCCTTGGCAGTTCGAATGTTAAGCCTCAAATCTGATTATAATGTAACACATGCGTGCTTTGATTCAATTATGGAGATATTAAGAGAGGTTGCTCCTCCAGGATCACGAATTCCTCTGAATTACTATAGAACAAAAAAATTGGTTTCTAAACTCGGGCTTGCTTCAAGAAAAATAGATTGTTGTGTAAATGGTTGTATGTTATACTATGACAATGCCAGACAATGTAGGTTTTGTGGTGCTGAAAGATACGAACTTCGTAAAACCAGTAATGGAAATAACAATGACATTCCGGTGAAAAGAATGCATTATTTACCTCTTATTCCTAGGCTCAAGAGATTGTATTCCTCTATGAGCTCATCTGCACACATGGGATGGCATGCTGAAAATAATAGGAAGTTGGGGGAGATGTCTCACCCATCCGATGGTGAAGCATGGAAGCATTTTAATAGGACATATCCTGAATTTGCAATTGATCCTAGAAATGTTAGGCTTGGTTTGTGTCTTTGATGGTTTCACTCCATACAATCAATCTGCTTCTCCTTATTCTTGTTGGCCTCGTGATAGTCACTCCATATAATCGCCTCCGTAAATGTGTATGATGCCCCATACATGTTCTTAACATGCATTATTCCCTACTCTAACAATCCCAAGAGCAAGATTGATGTTTATTTACAACCATTAATCGATGAACTGAAAATTTTATGGGCGGGTGTTTTAACTTATGACGTGTCAAGCAAACAAAATTTTATGATGAGGCGGCATTGATGTGGACAATAAATGACTTTCCAAAGATATGGAATGTTGTCTGCGGATGGATGATTTGCTTGTAAATTAGCATGTCCATATTGCATGGATCAAACAAAGGCATTCACTTTGAAACATGGGGGGAAAAATTCATGGTTTGACTGTCATCGTCAATTCTTGCATGTTGATCACATGTTTAGAAGAAACAAAAATGCATTTAAGAAGAAAAGCTGTGGTGACCGATTTGCCTCTACCAAGATTATCGGACATGAATTAAGTGAGATTGTTAGTGTCTTTAGTAAAATAACTGAAATATATAGTGCAAACACCATGGGTATGGTGTTTATCATAATTGGACTAAGCAAAGCATATTTTGGGAGTTACCATATTGGAAGGATAATTTAATTAGGCATAATTTAGATGTCATGCATATTGAGAAAAATGTCTTTGATAACATATTCAACACTTGTTATGGATGTTAAGGGCAAAACAAAGGATAATATCAAGGCAAGAATGGACTTAAAAGAATATTGTCAACGATCAGAATTGGAGCTTATTGATTTTCCAAATGGTAAGATCATGAAACCAAAGGCTAATTATACTTGTACAAAAGAGCAAAAGAAAATTGTTTGTGAATGGGTGCAACATTTAAAAATGCCGATGGTTATGCTTCAAACTTAGCCAGATGTGTGGACATGAATCAATTACGATTTTCTGGGATGAAGAGTCATGATTGTCACGTGTTTATGGAGAGTTTGCTTCCAATTGCCTTTTCTTTGTTGCCAGATCAAATTTGGAAGCCCTTGACTGAATTGAGTCAATTTTTTAGAGACTTGTGCTCAACGACTTTGACGGAAAAAGACATGCTTCAAATGGAACAGAACATTCCGGTGATTTTGTGTAAATTAGAAAGGATATTTCCACCGGGTTTCTTTGATTCCATGGAACATTTACCAGTCCATTTACCTTATGAAGCAAGAGTAGGTGGCCCAGTTCAATACAGATGGATGTATCCATTCGAGAGGTACTTAAACAAGATAAAGAAAACAGTTAAGAACAAAGCTCGGGTTGAAGGTTCTATTTGTGAAGCTTATTTGATTCAAGAGATATCTCATTTCTGTTCATTTTACTTTGAGCCTCATGTTAAGTCAATGAGAACTAGAGTTGGACGAAATGATGATACAAATGAAAATATGTCAATGGAATCGACTTTGTCAATTTTTAATCAACCTGGCTGAGGTTATGGAACATCAAAAATACAATGGCTAAATGATGCTGAGATGAAATCTGCGACATTGCACATCTTGCTAAATTGTGAAGAAGTTGAACCATACCTCAAGTAAGTGGTACTACTAAGTTAAGTTTAAATTTCAAATGTATTGCTAACTAACAATCAAATCATAAACTTTTAATTTTTCAGTGTTTTTTTACAACATTTCAACATTCCTGAGGAACATTCAAATGAAAAAATAAATGCAGATGCTAGAGAAATGTATACGATCTAGGTATAATCAACCTGCTGCTGATGCCATAACAAAGATTATACGATCTAGGTATAATCAACCTTGGACATCTTGGGGAGAAATACCCAAGGATACTAGAGAAATGTGGTTTCGAGAGTTTCAAGTATGTATCAATTTTTATCTATTTAATTATGTTTGTTTGTCTTATAATAGTGCAAATTTTTTTAATCGTTCCGATATTTACTTTACATATTTTTGAAGGGTTATGTTTGGTGGATGCCTCAAAGATCATAACCATATGCGAAAGGCATATAATAGTCGTAGTTCGAAGAGACTATCGGGTTTACTAGTATGTGCACGCAACTTAAATGAAAGGCCTTTTTGGATTGGAGAAGGAATATGGGAAGACTTATGCAGGCACTGGGCTAGTAGCGTGTATAAGGAGAAATGTCAGCAAGCAAAGATGAATCGTGCTTCTGACACTGGTGGATGCTTGCACATAGGTAGTTGCATTTCTACCGGCACCCATGCACAAAAATTGGTAACTATTATCGTTAGTTGTTTAATAATATTTTTTATTATTTTGTTATTAACTTATTTTCTCATTATTACAGGCTAAGGCTTGGGGTAGAGAGCCTACAGTTGATGAGACATTTCGTCACGTACATTTGAGAAAAGAAGACCGTCTTCGCATGGGTTTCTACAAAAGCTCATGATATATATGTTAGTATTTCTTAACTTAGAATTTTTTATTTTAATATTAACTCATCTTATAATAATAGTCATAACAGTTTTTTTATTTCCATCTTTAGGAGGAATTCAAAGCAAAGGAATCGAACAATCTTCTCAGTGCTCCAATGAAGAAGGGTATCTCGGTACACAACCCACTCGTGAGCTTTGGATTCGGGACTGTCATGGGTAAAAAAGGGGTGTATTTATGGTCTTGGTTCTCAAGCATCTATCTATGACCATGAAGAATCATCATCTTCAAGGCCTAGATCGAGTCAAGTTCCTGAACACGTTATTAATCAAGTTAAGTAATAGTTGCAATATTTTTTATTAATTGGTTTTTAGAATATTGATGGATGTACTTAATCATTTCATTTTTCATATTTTAGGTTAAATAATTTATTTGTGAAATGATTAATGAATTTGTATTTATATATGTTAATCAGGTGAAGGAGCAGTTGCAGCAGGAGATGTTGGATCGAGTTCAGGAGATTCAACAACAAATGGAGCAACGGAGCCAACAACGTGACCAACAACGTGAAGCGGAGTGGAGAATGCGATTTGAACAATACCAACTTCAACAACAACAAATGCTTGGTAATATGATGAAATCATATTTGCAAGCCGCTGGCACTCAGCCAAGCCAGCAACAACCACCAATAGAAGAAGACAATGAAGATACTGAAGATGATCATGAAGATGACAATGATAATGATAATATGGATTGAAATTGATGTTTTAGGATTATGATAGTTCTTGCTAAACTTTGTATTTGACGAAACTTTGTATGAATTATGTTTGTTTTATGGATTGCTTAAATGCTTTAACAAGTTAAAATTGATGTTTCAGTGTTGTTTTGAATGCATTGGCAGGTTGAAATTAAAATCTGAGTGCTGTATGTATTAATAATATAATTATGGATTTTGAACAAATATTTTTTAATATGAAAATATTCAAAAATTTGTGGCGGAAAAATTCGCCACAAAATTCACTGCAAAATGACGCATGACGAATGCAATTCTACCTCCAAATCCGTCGTAAATTTTCAGCGGATAAAATCCACCGCAAATTACTGGCGGATAAAATCCGCCGCAAATTACTGGTGGCTAAAATCCACCACAAATTTGAGGCGGCTAAAATTCACCGTAAATTTGTGGCGGCTAAAATCCGCCGCAAATTACCGGCATTCTAGTAACATTTCTGGCACTTTGCCGGAGAAATTTTGTGGCAGATTTGAGGCGGCATAATCCGTCTCAAATTTGTGGCGGAAACTAAAATCCGCCATAAATAAATTTACAATGACAGTTTTTGCGATGGGCACGAATCCGCCGCAAAAAGATCATTTGCGGCGGATTTTATGTGATTTGCGGCGGATTTATCCTTCACAAATAATGAATTTTCTTGTAGTGAGCGTAGCAGTCAACGATTCTGACTAAACAGAATTCTGAACCAATAAGAACAAGTCAAAATAGGTAGCTTGACTTTTTAAACCAATAAGAATGATTCAACGAAAGAAGCATAGACTTTATTTAGGACCGTTGGATGAAAAGCATAATTTAGATGCTTTTGATCTTAACCGTTGCTCCGATCAATGGTCTAAAATGAATCTAGATAAAATCACTAAGCAATATCCACCTTAGATTACATCAAGGGCTAGGAATTAAAGTTAAAATCAAGGGTTGAGATTAAGTCAAACTTACACTACAAAAAATTAGGTAAATTACGGTAGTTTTTTTTGCATATTATGGCAGTTTTAACTGCCATTTTTCGCGTTAGTGGCAGTTTCCACAACTAATGTAATTTTCATCGCCGTTCGGTATAATACGATGGTTTTTCGTTAACCACCACGATAACCGCCACAATTTACCATGTATAAAATGGTGATTCTGTGGTGCGTAAAATGGCAGTTAAAACTGCCATAATTTACCTAAAATTATGATTTAATTGTGTATAAAATGACGGGGTAAACTGCCATAATTTTTGGTAAATTATGGCAGTTTTGACTGCCGTAATTTACTAAGAATTATGGCAGTTTTGCCTACCATAATTTACCAAAAATTATGGCAGTTTTAACTGCCGTAATACACTCAAAAAATTGCTAATAATTTTTTGTAATTGCAGCTAATTATGATAGTTTGAGCTGCCGTAATTTACAAGTAATTACAATATAAGACTGCCGTAATCCACAAAAAAAAATTCAACTAATTTCCATATTTACATCTAATTACGTCAATTTTCATGTTTATTATGATAATTCTTGTTTGTCATAATCTAGAAATATAAATATAATAATTTTGATTAATGAAATATAAAAAAAATACTCATTAATTTAATTTACCAAATATCAAATTTAACATGAGTACATTAACTTAATAAGTGCAAATTATAAGTCATCAACATTTTGATAAATAACATCCTAAATAGTAACATGAATACACAAGTCAAATAACTTCAAATTACATATAAGTCAAATAACTCCAAATTACATATAAGTCAAACAATTAGTAAATTAATTAATTAGAACTTGAAATATCCGACTGATTGATGAAGTGTTACTTCCATTGCATGATCTTCTTAGGTCATTAGGAGATAGAGCCCCGCTACCTTCATCTGGTACCTACAAGAAGGACAAAATTATATTTAAGATTTTCCAAACATAACAACCAAACATATATAGGAGAGGAAAAAAACAACACCAATAGTTAAGTTATCATCGTAAGTTCATAATAATTATTAAGAAAAAATATGAACAGACAAGAAACCCAGTTCTTGGATTGACATTGACATAAGATTATAAAGCATCATTCACAACAAATGAACATAGATAGACCACCCATTCATGCCAATGATCAAACAAACAAAATCTAGAGACTCAACCAGTAAGCAAACCAAAGTCCCAATTCTTCAATATGGTCATTCAAACTAACTTCATGAAAAATGAGCATGGTTTCAGTAATTAGGAGGCAAAAAGGAAATAATCAAGGAAACAGTAAATGCATGATTTCATCCTAGTTTAACTAAAGCTGTGAACAAACATATGAGCATGCATCATGAGTTACTATCACTGTTAAGACAACCAACTCAGCAGAAGAGTAATCTATCTCAGTTTCTCAATCAAACAGTCATCACACTCAAAATTGGAGTTTTTAACTCAAAAAACCAAGCACAAAATCAGCAAGCAACAAACAAAAATAATAAAGGCAACAAGGTGACTTAGCAACCAAGAAATTAACAATGAATAACATAGCTATGCTAAAACAAAAACTTATTTATATAACCCGAGAAGAAGAGTCAACAGCACTCAATGAAGACTAACTATGCATTCTCTATTCATATATGTCATTTACTAGTTGTAGGCTGCAAGCACTTCTTCTTTTTGATTTAAGCCACAAAGAAGACTTAGCAATTAAACTATCAACCCATTTCTTCCAACTTCAACCAGAACACATACACCCTATGCCCCAAATAAATTGTGTGGTTCAGATAAAAACAAACAGACAATTAATTTAAATCACAGCATTTAAAATCACCTAAGCATATGGAACGACCAAAATTTACATAGATTCAATCAGGAAAAAAAAGGACAGAAACACTAAACATGTGGAAAACTAAGACTTCACAAAAACAAAAAAATAGAACAGAACATGTGAAAAATCCAAAATCAATCTATACCCACTTTATTCTAAAGAAAGAAAAGTAGTCAAAGATCATAGATTGATATTCAAATTCAATTTTAGCTTCAACAAAGGATATTCAGGTCAAGTACCCAGATCAGGTAGACCATTAACTACATAAATTATAGAGATGTAGCAATTGATAAACTCACTTACCCACAGGTGCTTCAACTCACTCTACCTACCACTTTGAAAGGGTCTATATCATAGAGCCTTATATAGCAACTCCACTCCTAGTCTTACACCACTGTCTCTCCCTCCCAACGTTTGCTCACCCCCTAATTCTTCCTTCACTCTCTCTATCTTGTTCTCCCGAAGATACAACTAGTAAGAGCTCTCTATCTCAATCAAATGAATTTGCTAACAGTTCTTTATTGATTTTAGCTGCTTATAACTAAGAAATTATTTGTTTTTGTGAAATTTAATAATTCAGTGGCTGATGAAGTGGTATTGGTTGATGAAATCTCTTATCCTTCCAAGATCACCACTACCAAGCCCCTATCTCTGCTTGGTCATGGTATGTTGCTTATACCCTTCACTCTTCCAATTTCTTTTTCTTGATTTGATTTTGAAGATGAGGTGAGGTCTAGATTTATTAGTGTTCTTGTGAACTTATGTTTTCCTTTATTGTTTTCTTCAGGTTTACACATCTTCAATCTTCTATCAAAAAGGGAACAAACTACTTGGCTGATTCGGACTTGTACGTGGTACAACAGCTGAAAGTAAGGTTCCAAAGGTAGGCATGGCTCTCCATAAATTTCACGTGTACAATCACTGCCAATAATAGACCATCTTATTCCTTATTTTAGAATATCCTTGCCTTGTAAATTGCTACACCAAGCCCATGACGGTTTGTGACCAATGACTATAGGGTCATTTTACTATATGAGAAATTTTTAGGTGATTACCGCCTATTATATTATTTTTTAAATACTTAAATTATTATTTGATATGTATAAAAATATTATTAAATATTAATATAATTTTATAATAATTCTCACTATATTATATATATCAAATAATAATTTAAATACTTATAATAAACTGGTATCTATTTAAAAATTACTCCTTACTATATTCACTAGTGTCAACGGAGTTTCGATTCTCACCGATTTTGGCCTAATATTATAACTTTTGGCAGTAATTATACTTTTTTTGTCCTACTTTTACCTATATTGTTTTTGAACCCCAACAAAAATTTTAAGAACCCCATAGGAAGGCCTTCTAATTCAGTGTTCCCCAATCCCCATCAGTTCTTACAAAAGAAGGCATAACACGGTTTCTGGGTTCCTTACAACTCACTGACACTTCAACCCAACAAGAACCAGAATCCAAATCCCCCTCAAAGCCAAAGAAACCTCACAGTTCATCATAAACATGCGTGCAAAAGGTCGCCGTTCCGAGCGGTTAACTCTCAATTACTGCAGTGGAGGTCAATCATGTAGATTTCCTCATGTCTCACAGCCTCTTCTAGATGGCTTCCTAACTCTATGACTCTATCTATCAAAATATCACCCATTATTATTTATATGGGCCAATTCAAATTCAATCTATTTGATCCTGGTGGAGGAGTTTATGTTTTAGCATGCATCATATAATTCTACTAAAAACACAACCCACAAACTCAACTAGTAAGCAAATCAGTTTTCCAACTAATCAACTATAACATAATAAGAACAAAACCCCAATTCAACCATATTCAGGCAGATCAAACAATTTATTTGAATAGAATAAGAAAAGATGTAAAGATGAGATACCTGTGGTGTAGGATTTTGAAATAAGCCAACTAACTCCTTAGGGAGCCTTCCTCCTTCCTTCGTAGCAATGTAGGCACACAATGCTTGTAATTGTGATTCCATAGTCACCACCTTTTATCGTAAGTCAGGAGAGGATGTGTTAGCACTAGATGAACCTGAGTTCATAACTCCAAGCTGTGTGGTAGTATGCTTGAATGCAATGGTAGGAACCACTCCCATTCCTAATCCTCGAACACTGCCAGAGTGCTCTTTTCCAAATACCACACCAACAGCATCATTTGGAGAAATTTCAGAGTAATTATCCTCCCTTTGACTTAAATGTTCATCAATTTCTTTCTACATAAAGACCAAAAAAGAGAATAAAAACTTACAAAGACAATCTATTATATCATTGTTTAACAAAAAAATGTGAACAATAATATTGATATTTACCCCTATCTTCTCAGCTTCATCATTTACAAAGCTTCCATCTTTCTTCTTATGTGTTATATTCCACATCGGGCCTCGACCAATAGTCTTCCCTGTCTCTTTCCTCTAAGATTTTCAACACATGACATAAGTAATAATCAATTAAAGATGTACTTTAGGTAAATAATGAATCCATCAAAGATAAGAACTTAAACTACCAAATCATCCCTTCTCCTAGCCAGAGTTTTAGCACCACAAGTGTGAGGAATAATTTGTTTCTTTCGATTCTCTTGATTTCTCTTACAAAGTGCCTACAAATGAAAATAGATAAATTTCTTTGGTGTAATAGCAAACTATTTATAATCAACAATTCAATAAATATGAAGTGAGTACCATCGTCTCAGGCCTCAAGCGATAGTCAACATAAGAAGCCAATTGCTCTATGTTAATGCCCTCCGGGACATTATTGACAATAACATTTCTACTCATTGTTGAGTTATAAAATTCATTCCACAACTTCTGACGGTTTTCCCTCCATTTTTTGCCAATGGATTGTTCAATATATCTCCTTGCAGTATTATTATCATTGACCTTGAAATCAAATCGATGCTTCAAACAAAAAGATTGTTAGAATATTATACCTTTATAAGTACAAACTTTAAAAATAGAACAAGCAAATAATTTAAATGGTTCTACCGTAAAGAAATGATCCCACTGGCGGTCACAAAAATTTTAATGGTTAAAGAGAGTCCAGCCTATCAGAAATGATCCTTTTGCTAGAATCTTTAGATCATCTAACACAGAATCCGCAATGTCCGGGTTCATAAGCTAAAAGAATAGCATTAAAAGTCTTAGTTATAGTTTCAAATTAACAAAAAAATAATATAAGAAACACAATTTCATTACATTTGGAACCCACCTTACGAGGAAACCAATCAATGAAGTCTTTATTAACTATCTTCTCTAACTCTGTAGCTGTAGGCCTTCGCCCCTTAGACCGCCTCTGGACTTGATCCTTAAATTCACTATATACATAATTAATATTAATACTACATCTTAACTAAGTGCTTTCATCTTGGTCATAAGTGTTATGTAGACTTTGCCTAAGTACTCACTCAATGTATGGCATGACTTGTGCACAATTTAGTAACACATATCGATGTGCTTGTCTTTTCTCCATAGTTAACAACTCAAAGGTTGAGGAAGCTCCAGCTGCTCTACCCATTGGTGGAAAAATGCTAGGCAAATATGAAGAGTCTCTATCACCAGGATAATCATTAACTCGTGCAGGCCTATCAATTCGTGTCTCAATCCCTTCTATATAGAGAGAGCAAAAGGTAATAACCTCTTCAGCTAGGTATCCTTCAGCAATGGAACCTTATGGCTGTGCCTTGTTTCGTACAAATGACTTTAAGTGTCCTAAATACCTAAGAGGTTGTAAGATTGAGAATTAATTAAGAGATATGAGATATTAACCTTAAAGAATAGCCTACAACAAAAAAATTAGATATTTACCTTTCAATTGGATACATCCATCGATAATGTACTGGGCCTCCAAGTTTGGACTCACCAACTAGATGACAAGTTAAATGAACCATGACTGTAAAGAATGATGGAGGGAATAACATTTCTAAGTGACAAAGGGTGAGAATGATTCGGGATTGGATCTTGTCAAGATCTACTAGACTTAAGCTTTTGGCACATAATTGTCGAAAGAATGAACACAACTCTATTAACACTGCAACAACTTTGTCTGGCAAAACATTATGTATGGCAAGTGGTAATAACTGCTCCATAAGAATGTGGCAATCATGACTCTTCATTCCAAAAAGCTTTCGTTGTTTCAAGTCAATGCACCTTGAAATGTTGCTTGAGTACCCATCTGGCACTATGACATTCTTTAAAGTCCGCAAAAATACATCTTTCTTCGTATTTGACATTGTAAACAAAGATGGGCGATATCTTCCATTCTCATCTGGCCAAAGATCCTTCCTTATACCCATTTCTCTAAGATCCTTCCGAGCTTTAAGATTGTCTTTTGATTTACCAGTCTCATTGAGTAAAGTGTATACCACATTATCACATACATTTTTTTCAATGTGCATAACATCTAGATTGTGACGCAACAAGTTAGTCTCCCAATAAGGAAGATCAAAAAATATGCTTTTCTTCCTCCATTGTCCCGATCCATCTTCAATAATGGTTTTCCCTCGAGTTCTTTTACCTCTGTCATTTGACTCTAGAAGTTTTCCAAAGGTAACATTAATGCCCTCAAGTTGTTTCAAGATGTCTAATCCGAATAATGTCATTGGTGGATCCCTTTTCTCAATTGTCCCATTAAAATGAGCTCGATTCAATCTAAATTTATGTCTCTTTTCTAGAAAATGACGATGACCCATAAAACACCATTTTCTACTATGTTTCAGTCTATAAGAATCTGTATCAAAGTTACACGTGGGGCAAGCAAGGCCAGTGTGTGTGTTCCACCCAGATAAGGTACCAAGCCCAGGGAAGTCACTAATTGTCCACATCAGAGTTGCTCGCATTCTAAACATTTCATTCTTTGAAGAATCTAATGTTTGCACTCCATCATACCACAAATCCCTCAAATCTTTGATAAGAGGTTGTAAGTATACATCTATGTTATTCCTTGGCATTTGTTTTCCTGGAATGATCATTGAGAGGATGAATGAAGTTTGCTTCATGCACTCCCAAGGAGGGCGATTGTATGGGATAAGAACTACTGGCCAAATGCTATGGTTTGTACTCATGGTTCCAAAAGGGTTAAAACCATCACTAGCTAAGCCAAGTCGTACATTTCAAGGATCAGTGGCAAATTCAGAATGAATAAAGTCGAATCTTTTCCAAGCCTTCGAATCTCTAGGATGCCTCATCAATCCATCTTGGTTACCCTCCGACACATGCCAGGTCATAGACTTAGCAGTCTTAGAACACATAAACAATCTTTGTAACCTTAGCTTTATTGGAAAGTAACGCAAAATCTTTGCAGGTTGCTTCTTCTTTTTCTTATTATCCTTCCACTTAGATTCCTTGCATCTTCTACATTCTTCTAAGTGTTCATCATCCCCCCAATATAACATACAATCATTTGGGCAAGCAGGTATCTTGGTATAATTAAGACCAAGTTTGTTGATGATTTTCTTGGCCTCATAGAATGAAACAGGAATCTTCGCATCTTCAAACGCATCTTTTAACAATTCTAGAATCATAGTCATAGCTTTGTCACTCATTCTGCACAAACATTTAATATGATACAATTTTACCAAAAAAGACAATTTTGAATACTTCGTACACCCTTCATACAATTCTTGATTACCGTCTTTGAGCAACTCGTAAAACTCTACATTATCTTCATTATGCACCTCATTATGCCCTTCATTTAATGTCTCTTCTCTATTAACAGTCTCAGAAGACACCCCAGGTTCATTAAAAGTGTGCCTAGTGAACCCAAATGCATCATTGATCATGGTTTCCATCGGATTTTGGGGTTGAAAAGTGTCCTCCATGATATGTGTGCCTTCAAAAGCCTCAGACTGAATTACATTTGATTCTTCACCATGCCAATACCAAACTTTGTAATTTTTTGGAAAAGGCCGTAAAGTTAGGTATTCTTGAACTATTTCTCTTGTTTGCCACTTCTTAAAACCACACTTTGAACATGGACACTTAATTTTATGTCCGTCAATAGACTGATGTTGAAATGCAAAATCCAAAAACTTGCTTAACCCAACCGCATATTCAGTTGTGTTCTGTGGTTTACTAATCCAAGACTTATCCATCGGCATGACTAGAAAGGAAAATTTAATATTACAATTTAAAATTAATACAATTGTGCAAATTTAAATGGTGATATATGAGAAAATAAGATAACAGTATAATAAAATAAAATGTACTTCTAAAATGCTGCATATAAGAGAAATTGTTTCTCAACCAGTTCAGGTTTGGCTTCTGTATAGAACAAGTCAGTTTTTTTGGAAGCTTTTATAAAAATAAATCATATAGCAATGCCTAATTCTTTGTTTAGGGCCTTTGGGCCCTACTTTTATTGCTAGACTAGACTAAATACCTAAACAGTAATATGATTTTATTAGATATAAGTGGGTGCAACTGAACCTGTGGCCTGGCCTTCTCTCACTGCTTGATCACAGACCCAAAAACCTTGATGGTGGGAAATTAAGCCTGAAAATAAGTAATAATCAATTAAAGATGGTCTCCAAGCTGTTTGCTTGTCCAGAAAACAACGAAAAATTGAAGCTAGCATTTTAGAGAAGATTGAAAGGTTTGATAGCTGTTTAACATGATAACAAGATAGAAATTGCCTCAACTAAGAAAGAATGAAAAACTGTAGCCAGCAAAGTGAAACAATGGTAGAAGAATTTCATCTGAATTCGCTTTCTTTCTTTTTTTAAAAAAAAAATTGCTTTCTCGAAGTGATTATTTTATCTTTTCAAGTATTGCAGAAAATTATTACTGCAACTTGAACTTAAGATGTTACCATAGTTAGCATGTGTTTACTGTTAGTTAGAAGTTAGTTAAATTGGTTTGTTGAATCAAGTTAGTTATTTGTTAGTCACTTTCTATTGTTCTATGTAAGTATTGATTTATTGTATACACTTTTCATTGTTCAATAAAATCTCAGCCCTTGAATTCTCTCATTTCTCTCCTGGATGTCTATTTAAATTATCACTCACTCTAAACACCAAAAGAAAGCTCATCAATCATAACAAATTCTAAATATTTTTTACGTAAAATCTAGCTTACAAACCAATTCTTCTAGCAAGTATCTCGTGCACTGCACTTTGTTCTTTTTTAATTCAGTTAGAATAAAAAATATATAGATTAAAGGAAAAAAAATTTAAAATTATAAAGGCGATGTACATAATAATTAGTTTAAAAGAGAATTTGAATTTAAAATTTAAAAGAAGAAAAGTTAAGAATGATAATGTGTCATTCTTTGCTGGAGAGTAAAATAAGAGATTAAGCTACTCTAAAAAATGTGTACTCTAATTTAATAAATAAGGGTGGATAGGGCTTGCCAAATGCTTAGCAGTTTTCACCATGATTAAGTGATACATAATCTTTACTATTAATACTAGATCACAACTCAACATAAATGTTACATGTAGCTATAGCAAACAAAGGAATATCACAAGAAGGAACATGGCATCAAGCATCAACTTCTTATAAGCATTGGTTTCCAAGGAAAAAAAGCAAAAATTGAATCTATGCAATTGAAAAAGCTTACAGAAGAAGCTCATTCTGATTTGAGACGCTTTTTGACAAAGTTGGCAAGCTTCTTTTTATAACGTTCTCCAGTCTCACTGTTGAAACAAATTACTTTGTGTTCCAGTTAGTCAACCAAAAGTTCACACTTCACAGCAATTCAAGTTAAGGAAACCAGATATCACATTAATTTAAAAAAAACACAAAAGAGTAAAGAAGAAATAATTCAAAGATAGAGGAACTAGAACAATTTCACCATTTCTCCTTGCAAGACAGTCCTTAAAATTAATTTTTCAATTAAGTCCTGCATCAAAGAGTTACATGCCTTATTTAATTTTTCTTTTCAGAAAAGTGGGTGAGTACACCCAAACACAGTAGTACAAAGAGAAACCAATATCACCCTATCTCCCCTAACAAACAAGAAAGGAACTATCCGCCTTGTAGTGTGAAATCAAAAGATAAACAAAAATCATCCAAGAAAGAGTATCTTCTTTATAATAAAGGTATCATGCATTAGTTGTCTTTGTTAGATAGCAGCAATTTGATGCTTGATGCATATTGGAATTCTAAATATGCATCCTGAATTTCCTAGATATGAACAAAATCCCAAAGGTTTCCAAGGCTCCATTTCTTCTCTGGATGGGGAGTATTATTGATTTGGCAAGACAAAATTCCCTTTTAGCCAACATAAAGTCACTAAGAGATAGCTTGACTCTAAACACATTCATTCATTAATATCCAAGTTCTGAATAACAAGGCCAATAACCTTTCTAGTAGAGTACCAAACTAATGCTATGCATATATATGCACACAGATAAGCACTTCAGTTGGGCTTAGAGATTTTGAAATGATGGTCATGGCCCCACAATGAATCTTCATTCAAACAAAAATTCTCCTTACTTCTTAAAATGCAGTAGGTAATGACTGCCCTTGACAGTGCTTATTTACTTACAGCTAAATAATCTTAAGATGGTTCATTATTTCCCAGCAATCATTTGCAGTTCTAGTTCTACGAGTTAGCTTTGCATCAAAACAATATATGCTGATTATAACTTACCCTCACAATTTCTTCATAAGTCTCATCATCGATTTCCACAGTGGTAACAATTTCTTCAACATCACCAAGAATCATATTAAGATGCTGATCATAAGCCTGCAAAATAAAATATAAAAAAATACCTAGATTGTAATTATCTTCAATTCCAAATTAAAAACCCATAATTTTTCCAAAATTGAACACTCAAAACACAATACCAAAACCTAAAAGTTAATGGGAAGACACAGACACAGTGTATACGTTGAAAGTGAAATATTGAAATAGCAAAATGACATTAATTTTGAATTAGTAAGCAGATTTCGATCATAAAGAGAGTGTTCAAGCTAATGTGAACCAAAAATCCAAAATTTAAGCAGATTTGGAGATACCCAGAACTGCAACTCTCACCCTCGAAGTCAACTTATGGCCATAAAGAGAGATTTCAAGAACTGATCCAATAAAGCATGAAACATAGATGATGGAGGTAGTAGCATACATACATACATACCACATTCAGAACAGAGCTTGACGTAGATACGCTCGTCGAGGCTAAGCCTGATGAGATCCAGAGGCTTTGGGCAGAGGCAGAGGTTGAACAGATCTGGGCACCTGCGAGCTCGTGTTGGCGTGACAGCTTTGGGGCAGAGGCAGAGGTTGAACAGATCTGGGCTTTGAGTGAGAATGTGAGTGAGAATGAGAGTGAGAGCACGAGAGATAGAGAGGGTGAGAGTGAGAGCACGAAGGAGATGGTGAGAGTGAGAGCATGACGGAGAAGGAAGTGAGAATGAGAGTGAGAGTGAGAGTGAGAGTGAGAGTGGGAGGCAGAGCACGAGGGAGAGGGAAGTGAAAATGACAAATGTGAGGGAATTATTTTTGCTGAGAGGGAAATGAAAATTTATGTTTTAATTAAATTTTAAAATTAAAATAATGGCGGTTAAAACTGCCATTTTATTCATCAACTGCCATTTTTTACTTGTAAAATATGACAGGTATATAACTGCCGTATTATACTGAATATTATGACAATTTTTTTGAACTGCTGTATTAAAACTGTCGTAATTTACTTAATTTTTTGTAGTGTTAGTGGCTTGGACTTTAGTATGAACCGTTGGATGAAGACTTAGTTAGGAAGCCTTTAACCTTAGCCGTTGATCTAATCAATGGTGAGATTAGAATGTTAGTTTTATGACTAATTGATATCTACCTTAGATGTAATCTATGGCTAGGAATTAAAGATGAATCAATGGTTAGAATTAAGTCAAAAATAGTAGGCTTGAATTTGGTTAGTAGCTAATTAAGCTTAATTTGACTAATCTAATTACCTAATTAGCAAACTAAGTGAACTAGCTTAGTTATTAATTAATTATAATCTAAATACTAATTAGATATCCTAATATTAATTAAAGGTTATAATATATGTTAATATATATTAAATTAATTAGTTATATGATTAGTATGTTAATTAAAATTGGTTAGGATATTTAACTTAACTAATTCCCTAATTAGTTAGTATGTAATTAGGAGTAATTTGGAAACAATTAAGTCACTAAAATGATGGAGGGCTGCACGGTTTTGGGCAAGCAAACAAGGAGGCTAGTTGGCTTGATTCTACAAGGTTCATGAACCATCTAATGACATAAGCCATGTGCTTAACCAATGTGAACACTTTAGGATATTTTAACATGCAAATTCAATCACTCAACCTCACTAAAGCTCACTCATGGCAACAGCCTTGGTTTTACATTTCACTTTCATTTATTACACTTATCATAAATCAATCTATCCATTTTCTCTCCAAAAACTACCAAGAACCAAGCACACTTTTCTTTTCTTTCTTTCTCTCCATATTCGGCCAAGCTCACTACCCATACAACCAAACCTCTATAATTTTATCTCATCATATTTTCTAAACCCAAATCCTATTCTAAACACTTTTCATTCACAAAGTTTTTCCAAAAAAACTACTCTAGCTTGTCAAAATCCAACCTTCTGCTTACTTACTTAAGGGTAAGTCTTGATTTTGTGGTTCAAAATTGGATTTCTAATTTTTCTAACCATGATTGTTCCATGGTTTTTCAATATTAAACCTTGTTTGTATTTTTACTAATTGTTTAAGAATTTTAGGGATTTGTTTGGTGGATTGCACGAATTTGAAGGAAAGGAGGAGAATTAACCGATTAAATTGTCTTCAAGAGGTAAGAGGGAGATTTAACCTCACCAACCAAGTTTTGGTGGTGTGAGGATGGTTTTGTACGGTGAAAAAATCCATAAGGGTTCTTCACCGATTGTTTGATGCTATTTGATTGTGTTTGTGTTGTGTATGATTGTGTTTTTGTGCTTGCATGTGTGATATTATATCTATTGCTTTGATATATGTTTGTATATATGAAATTGTGTGCATGAAAATGTATGAGTAAAGTAAGATGTGAATAATGTGATGAACCGATTTTATGAGAGCTCCAAGGAGCTTGAGGCTTATGGCCAAACTAGGCTAGAAAGGACCAAAGTCCTGAAAATGAGAGATTCAATTGAAAATGAAGGATTTAAATGAAAAAGAAATGAATTTGAACAAGTTTGATAGTTGTGGAAAAATAATCGGATATAATTAAACTAATGAATTAAAATGAGAACAAAGAGATTTAAATGAATTTGGGACGAATTCGAGTATAGCAAAGTAAAATGATTTTTGGGAAAATGAATTATTATAAATATGATTTTTAGAGGGGCAATATTGTAATTTTCATTTTTAAAAGGGGCCATACTGTAATTATGATTTTTAGAGGGGTAATATTGTAATTATGATTCTTAGAGGGACAAAATAGTAATTTTCGTTTTTAATAGGGCCATATTGTAAATAATAATTTTTGAGGGCCTAAAACGTAAATATTATGTTTTGGAGGGATTGTTTTGTAAATATGAATTTTATGAGAGATTATTTTGTAAATATGAATTTTGTGAGAGATTATTTTGTAAATATGAATTTTATGAGGGACAATTTCGTAAATATGAATTTTACGAGGGACTATTTCGTAAATGTGAATTTTATGAGAGACTATTGTGAAAATATTATTTAAATGAGGATTATAATGCAAATATTATGTTTTGAGGGGTTATTATGCTAATATGAAAAATGAAGTTGAATTTTGGTGTTAAATGAGGAAAATAGTATTTTTGATTTAAAACGTGTGAAAAATATTTTACGCGATTGAGAAATGATGAAAAATTGATACGTGATTTGAAAATGCGACAGAACTGTTGTGCGATTGAGAAAATGAGAAAAATATGGTTTCGCAATGAAATTATAGTCATGACACTGTTGGGCCAATATGAGAACCCCGAACTTGAGATAAAGAAAATTTAATTGAGAATATGATAGAATGAATTGAACTGAGAATGGTGCATTTGTATATGCATTGAAAAGGTCCGATGGATCCGATGGACTGGATAAGGCTATTTGCCTAGGAAGGAGAGAATACACCTCTTGAATGGGTGCAATATGCGTAGTGTAGGTCTTTCGTTGACCTTGGGGGTATTGGGGTGCGAGTTGCCTACAATGTGCAGTTGGTAGCTCTTCTGTACGTGGGTTAGACCGATATAACACACCAATGATCCGGACCGAGACACTATCCGTAATCAAGATTTGATAAATCAAGATTTGATAAAGACTGGTGCATATGCTAGATGTGCAAAAATTGAGCACGTGGTCCGAGGCATGTAGTGTAGACAGATCTTTACGATCACTCTTTCCGATCTGAGTTGTAGCTTCATGGAGTAGGAAATTGAGTCTAGGTGCATATGCAGAGATACTGAGAGTATTATCGTAATTATTGTTTATGATAATTGAATTATTGAACAATTGAATGTTGATAAGGACATGATCGTAATTATGGCTTATTGTATGAATTATGAGGATAAATGATATTGTTGGCATAAGTGTAATTCTGTATGATGTGTTGATATGAGATATGATATGTGTTAGATAAATGATAATGGTGACATAATTGTAATAATGTATGATGTGTTGGTATGAGAATTTGTATGTGTTTATTTTCATTGCTACCATACTGGTATTGGCGTAGGTGATCTCACCTCTTTGTATGTCTATTCTATATTGTCTTTATAATTTTAAAGACGTTGAGCGAGAACTTGAGCAAGAAACTGAGGAAGAGCAGATTCTGGTAGAGGACGCTGAGTTTTGAAGTGATGGAGGAGTCTCGTCTCCTTGTGTATATGATATTGAGTAGACTACATCTTGGACATTAGTGTGAATATTAATATTTAGAATTCCCATTGTTAATTAGACAGTATTGGGAAGTATACTATCGCACTCTGAGTGCGATTAGTATAGTGTCGTCTGTGCGGACACCTATCCGTAGGACTTTGCGTCAAGTCGGACTTCTATCTTCTGAGGAGTCTGAGGAGGACCGTCTGAGGGTTCTGTTTGTAGTAATACTTGGGCAGTATGTTAGTTTAAATTAAAGTTTAAATATTTCGAGAGTCTAGTTGTAAATACTAAAATATGACAATACTATGATTTGTGTATATACGATGTAAATAATTTGTGACAATGTTGTTATGTTTTTATTTTCCGCTAAATGTATCTTACTATCATCAAGAAATTTTATAACTCGTATTTATATTACAAGCACGATTTTCCAATGAAGGGGTAATTTGGTAATTTGAGTAACACGAAGTGTGACGCCCTAAGGAGGGTGTTACACATTAAGACACATGATGAATAGAGAGGCGAAGCAGGATTATCAAAGCAAGTACACTTCTCCAGTGTTGAGTTCAAAGTTAGTTGCCTTTGAGAGATATGGGAGCGAGTACAAAGTCCATGTTCAAGAAATTCAAAGAGCAACTTGAAACGATGGCCTCGTTGAACTTTGTTTCTGCAAAAGACGAAAATGATGAATAGATTTTTCATTTATCGCAATATCCATTCCCTAAAAAGTGGTGGGAGGTAAGGTTTGATCTAAATGTGGAGATGGTATAATACTTGTGCAAATACTTTATGGTAAAGACTTAGTCTATAATTCATGATTAGTGATTAGTAGTCGACTACATATAATTATGAGTGGTGGAATGGAGTATGCAGTTGGACCAAGTGTAGAATGCTGGAATGGATATTCATGATTATATGTGCCGAGTTATTCGACACAAGTGATGCCACAAATGAGCGAAGAAGAAATTCACCTGCTGAAAATGAGGAATGAATCAATTTCAAGTCACATGTTTGGGGTAAGTTGATAATGTTTTGGGGTGTATACTGTTAAGAAGTATGTGAATAAAATTGGTTGTGTTCATAAATTTATTGAGTGCAAAGGAGAAAATGTGAAAGGCATGCACAATGTCCTTAATAATATAAAGTAAAGTGAGAAGTGCAAAGGAGAGCTACTAATATATGAGGGTGGTAAAGTGCACATAGGTGATAATATAGCTAGTAATATGAAAGTTTTATTATTGAATGTTCTTATAACCATTGCAAATACATTGTGCAGGTACATGAAAGTGCATCCAACTACTCTGGGATATTTTAGGAAACATGTTTACATATTTCTAGTTGGACAACCTGTATATGCCATATATGAATTCCTATTTTAATGTAGTTAATATTGTTCATGGCAGCTTCTATTTCATTCATAAATTTGTTAGTACTGATATAATTTATAATTGTACTCAAGACTTAATCCTTATTGTAATTATACTAAACTATACAGTGATAAAGTTACAAGGTTTCTAAGTTTGGTTATCCTCTAGCAAGGAAATTTTACGTGCATGTAAGAAAATATTACTGTTAGGTGAGCAAGTTATCCCAATTATTGTTGAATGAATTTGCTCATAGAATTGTAGTGCATTTGTTAATGCTTTTTTTTTTCACAAGGAAAAGTGATATTTTTCATTAAAGAAAAGCAATGATGAAACACAGAGATTTGCTTGGATAAGGAAATGAGGTAAACGAAGAATGTATAAAAAGGTTGTTTGTTGCTTTTTTTTTATTAAAAAAAAGAACAGTGATGAGATGGTTCTCATGTGACCTTACTAGCGATTTCATTGAATCCATGTTAAACTAGTTTGAATCTATTAATTAATAGGGAGAAGTCACTTAATTGGTTAAAACTCAATTCATTCCTTAGTTAATTCATATAGTTAGATGGAACAAGTATATGATTCTTAAGAAAATCACACAATCAACACTTGCCCAACATTAGACTTTGCTAGATAAAGGCATCAGTTAAAAAAAGCAAGCAATGATGAGGGATTTTTGAATCCACAAAATACCCAACAATTCAATCTAAGGGTGATCAATTCAAAGAAGCATTAGGTACATAAATCGATGCTCAATTAAGAAGAATCAAACATATATTAACATAAAGATCCAATTATATGAGATCCAATTACATATGGTGATCTTCACTTGAATTCTTGGGTTGAAGGCCCAATTCTCTAGCAATGGGTGAGAAATGCTAAAAAATGAAAGAAGAATAAGCAAGATAGATCTAGAATCTGAAAAGTAGAAAAAACAGTTGCTAAGGTTCTTTTTTAGTGAGATCAAGCGACAATCACAAGCTCTAAGCTACATAAATTTGTGACAATCCCATGTATATGCTTCGTATAACTCTGTTTTGATGTAACATTAGTTAAATCACCTATCACACATAGATGACAAACTTCTAGGCACATATGTAGAAGTATTTGTTCATTGAGCATTAGATCATGCCATGCCATGCCATGCCACGTGTAGATGCAGAAATTCCACATACATATAACACTTAGTTAGATTTATGTAATTTCTCCACCCGAAGGTAACTTTTCTCCAATTTTAGATAACTTTTCTTAGGATTTCGATAGCAAAATCCTAAATCTGTGTAACTTTAGGCCAAAGTGAGGTAACTTTTTCCTTTATCCAAGTGACACTTGGTTGAATTCATGTAATTTCTCCACTCGAAGGTAACTTTTTTCCAATTTTGGGTAACTTTTATTGGGATTTGGGTAACAAAACCTCAAAACTAGGCAACTTTAGGCTAGAGTAATATAATTTTTTCCTCTATTCATATAACAAATGGTTAGATTCATGTAATTTATCTACCCGAAGGTTACATTTCTTTAATTTTGGGTAACATTTCTTTGGATTTGGGTAACAAAATCCCAAATCTAGGTAACTTGGGGTCAAAATGGGGTAAATTTTTCCTCCATCCTCGTAATATTTGGTTGGATTCATGTAATTTCTCCACCCGAAGGTAACTTTCTCCAATTTTGGGTAAATTTTCTTGGGATTTGGGTAACAAAATCCCAAATTTAGATAACTTTAGACTAAAGTGAAGTAACTTTTTCCTCCATCCATGTAACACTTGGTTAGATTCATATAATTTCTCCACCTGAAGGTAACTTTTATCCAACTTTGGGTAACCTTTCTTTGGATTTGGGTAACAAAATTCTAAATATGAGTAACTTTATTCTAAAATGAGGTAAATTCTTCTTGAATTCATGTAATTTCTTCACCCGAATATAATTTTTCTCCAATTATGGGTAACTTTTTTTGGGATTTAGGTAACAAAATCCCAAATCTGGTTAACTTTAGGCCAAAGTGAGGTAACTTTTCTCTCTATCCGTGTAACACTTGGTTTGGTTTATGTAATTTCTCCACCTAAAGGTAACTTTTCTGCAATTATGGGTAACTTGTATTGGGATTTAGATAATAAAATCTCAAATTTGGGTAACTTTAGGCCAAAGTGAGGTAACTTTTTCCTCCGTTCATGTAACACTTGGTTGAATTCATGTAATTTCTCTACCTTAAGGTAACTTTTCTCTAATTTTGGATAACTTTTATTGGGATTTGGGTAATAAAATCTCAAATATGGATAACTTTAGGCTAAAGTGAGGTAACATTTTCCTTCATCCATTTAACACTTTGTTGGATTCGTGTAATTTCTCCACCCAAAAGTAATGTTTCTCCAACTTTGGGTAAATTTTTTTTAGATTTGGCTAACAAAATCCTAAATTTGGGTAGTTTTAAGTCAAAGTGAAGTAACTTTTTCCTCCATCCAAGTAACACTTGATTGGATTCATGTAATTTCTCTCCCCAATGGTAACTTTTCTCCAATTATAGGTAACTTCTATTGGGATTTGGGTAACAAATCTATGTAACTTAAGGCCAAAGTGAGGTAATTTTTTCCTCTATCCATGTAACACTTAGTTGCATTCATGTAATTTCTCTCCCCGAAGGTAACTTTTCTCCAATTATAGGTAACTTTTATTAGGATTTGAATAACAAAATCCTAAATCTAGATAACTTTAGAGCAAAGTGAGGTAATTTTTTCCTCCATCCATGTAGCACTTGGTTGCATTCATGCAACTTCTCCACCTAAAGGTAACTTTTTTCTAATTTTGGATAACTTTTATTGGGACTTGGGTAACAAAATCTCAAATCTGTGTAACTTTAGACCAAAGTGGGGTAACCTTTTCCTTCATCCAAGCAACACTTGGTTAGATTCATGTAATTTCTCCATCCGACGGTAACTTTTCTCCATATTTGGGTAACTTTTCTTTAGATTTGGGTAACAAAATCCCAAAGTAGGGTAACTTTTTCCTCCATCCATGCAACACTTGGTTGGATTCATGTAATTTCCCCACTTGAAGGTAAGTTTTCTCCAATTTTGGGTAACTTTTCTTGGTAACACTTAGTTGGATTCATATAATTTCTCTCCTTGAAGGTAACTTTTCTTTAGTTTTAGGTAACTTTTCTTGGGATTGAAGTAGCAAAGCCTCAAATCTGAGTAACTTTAAAACAAAGTGAGGTAACTTTTTCCTACAACCTTGTAACACATGGTTGGATTCAAGATACTTTCTTATAATTTTTTTATTCATTTATTTATTCAAAACTGGATTGGGTTAATTTTCAGTTTTCATTTTCAAAATCAATACAATCTAATTCAATTCATTCTAAACTATTTAATGTGACATATTCATCTTTTTTAAGTTATATATTTTACTTTATAACTCTAATTTTTCTAACATTATACAACACTTCAAGGCAACAAATTCTATTTCTTATGTAATTTTTTTTCGTGTTTACACTTTTTACTATCAATTCGGTCAATTTGATTACTACAATCTATCTTCTCCAATCCAAACAAACATAAGTAAGAATGTTTACATTCTACTTAACTATGCATGCCATTGTTTACAGCTATATTATTTTCTCCAAGTGATTGTAATATATAAAGGTCAGTGTAGTCAACTACACTCACATCACCCCTCCAAATCAATGTCGCATTCTTGCGACTATTCACAGTTAAAAACAGCAGTCAACTACAATTGGTTAGTGGCGAGTTTATAACTCAATCCCGACGCTTTACTGGTAATCCATTGAAATAGATCTCTATCATTCATATCATGTTCCATACAATTCAGAAGCACAAATTTCCATCCATCAAATAACAAAATCAAATCTATAAGCAATACAACTAAATTTATACAGCACAAATTCACCATTTAATTAATACACAAATCCACCATTCCAGGGAAGGATCCAGAAAATGTTTAGCAGATGGGTCAAAAGTTATGAATTACATTATCAAATTATATCATATTATCTACCAATAAAATTTATATTATAGTACAAAAATAATATATAATTCATTCATCAAAGTCGAGTACGACGTTCCTTCATATCATAAAATCCATCAATGATAGATTATGTATCAAACTTCTCAGCAATCCTCCTCTCAATATAAATGATTAGACAATCAGCTATAAAGTCATCTTCCATCTTATTTCTAAGTCTATTCTTCACAATATTCATAGTTGAAAAAGATCTCTCAATAGTAGCAGTTAAAACAGGAAGAGTCAACACCAAGTGAATCAAACGATCAATCAAATTAAGTATGCTTTAGAGAACAAATAAATTAAAAATTAAATTAACTAAAACCAATTAAATTAACAGTATATTACAGAAATAAAAAGAAAATTAGAAAGTACAAATTGATAGTATGGCATTAGACATAGATAAAAAAAGTTAATAACAAGACATATGATTAATTCGAACCAATGACAAGAAATTAAAGCAAAAATAAAGGCCAAATAGCAAAACACCAAACCAAAAAGGAAGAATTAAAACATAAGGAGGCTAGAGGCAGAGTTTTAATAAAATACTACATAGATGAAAATCTTAAGAAATAAAAGATGGAGACTTACAACAAAGTTAGGAAGGTGAGATGTTTATTATGTATAGGAGGTTAGGACTCAACTCCCTCAAATTGAACTTGCTGAGTTAGTGAGTCCCTGTTGTACGGCTACGACTTCTCTGCTCACGGCTCACCACTCCCTTTAGGGTCATAAATGGATAATAAAATTGATTAAGAGAAATAGAGAGAATGAATGAAGAGTTATGCCTTAATCCTTATGTGTCTGTGTTGTGCTGTGTGGGAGATTAGAAAGCGGCGAGACAAATTGAAAAGTGAATGATCTTTTTTTTTTATAATTTTAAAATGCTTTATTGTAGTTATAGGACTTTAATTACCTAGTATTAGCAGTAGCCTAACTCCCAAAGCTCACGTGACTATAGGATTGGTGAGCCTCACTTATCTTCTTTTAAGCCTTTTAGCAAAATAGTTTATTGATATTAATGCTTGTCATCATAAAAGTTTTATTTTCATACTTTAACCTTTATCTCACATTATAGGTATCTAATAAAATATTTTTTATTTTTTATGGGGGGCCATGGCCCTTGCAAGTCTCCCTTGAGTCCGTCCCTACACCATCCTGCTCTACAAGTAAAGCTGGATTTTTAAACCCATGCATCAATCATTCCAAGACCATGTACTTCTACTTGCTCTTGCACCACCCTCTCACGCCTACACTGGTAGGTTGCATTAATCGTTGCACTGCTCGGCTTTGCCTCTACCTTCCACTTTAGTCTCACTTGTTGCCCCTGCCTTCTCACTGTCATTGGCCTCAATTTCACAACTAACCAAGGCCATTTCCACCTTAGCCTCAGGTTCTGCCTTTCTGGGGTAATTGTGTACCCCCTCAACTTCACAAGTACAAGGTGTTATCTCAACATTGGCTTCATCTGTTGTCCCTTGCTTATCACCACCATAAACTGCACCTCCACCCTGCTCATCATTCTTAATAGTAAATAAATTCTTGAACTCTAACCTTAATATGTCAAAACTTTTAATTTGTTCTTCTACATACCTTGATAGCTTATCAACGTTACTTTTCAAATTAATAACAAAATTCTTCAACACTTACAACAGACAAATAAAAAACTGTAAGCCCAAGCAAAAAAATTTCAGCTACTTAAATTTCAGGTACTTAATTTATTGGACAAACACATAGAAATTCAATAAATTAGATAACTTTGGAGCATACCATCTTTGAAATCATTACAGCCTCTCATGTTGGAGTAGAATGGAAGAGAATGCAACAATGAGATCCCCTTTAAGGTTTGGAGTTTACCTTTCAAATTACAGCTACAACGAAGGAGAACACTGCAAGGCAATCAATCTCGTTCAATCCTTAAGGGTTCTTCCACAGGATAATGTTGATAATCTCTTATAATCAAAAACCAAATCATGACCCCAAACCCTTGAAACAATTTAGAGGCAAATGTGAAGAATTTATATTTACCTCTTTAACCGATCTCCAATAAATAAAATATCTTTTTTTTCACACAATTCCAAAACTAAAAATTAATGAACAAAAATAAAGTTATAGATCACTACAAAAATAGTTATCACTTACAACATTCAAAAATGAGAATATTGAAGTGTTCGCCTCTACTCATATTAGAATGAAGTTGTACTTGATGAGTAAAAAAGTCCCTTCTAGAACACAACATCTATAATGATTCTCTCTTACATTTTTCAACATATAGCTTCTTTCACACTCTTCCTTCAATTCCACTCACAAGAGACACATGTGTGGAGCATGAAGAAAAGACACGTAGAATGAACAGTAACAGCACAATTGAAAAAATTTTCCACAACATCTTATAATGCTTCTCCCATATGTTTTATTATATAGCTTTTGTTCTGAAATAGATTCAGAAGGTACCTGAGATAGGCACGTGATGGTAGTCTCATCCTTGAGCAGCAGCAGCTGAGCATGTTGAAACAAGTGGGTAGGTACCTGCAAAAGGCACTACGATGCTCAAGTTAGACTGTACGCATAGTAGGTAATCTGTATATTAGAGGAGATGCATACCTTTGAGTCCTAGCTTAACATTCATAGAAGCATTTTAGGATTTGTGCAATGTAGTTATTTAGGATTAGAATTTGTTAGGGATTGTGATCTCTTTTAACTAATTTCCCTATTTATATGTGATGTAATTAGCTTTCATATCCATTAAGGATACTTGAGGGATTTATGCCTAATAAATAGTTTGATGTACTCATCAAGATAGCACGCAGTATTATCTGGGTATTATTCTAGTGGGTCGGGTTGCTCTTGTACTGATAACCCAAAATCTGGTTCAGAATAGTTGCCCCTAGATTGGCGCTTAGATAAGATAGCTAAGTGTCAATGTACCCATATTTAAAAGGAGCTCATGGCATGTGGTGGACAAAGGGATCCAAGTCGGAGTTAATGCTGGATCTCACGATGTTTTCCAAAGGGTCGAGGTCCATGATATATCATAGTATGCCTCCAGGGTTGACGTGTAAGGCCGGGATCTGAGTCGGATTGCTCTGCTTACATTGTCATTCTGCCTTCTGAGGTATGTCATATATTGGCCCTATGTGTAGTTCAGGGCATCTCAACTGCATGCCATGAGTGCATTCTTGCTGGGGTGTCAACAATGGACTCCGACCAGATGTGTGCCAAGTTGACCCATGAGACAGGATTCTGGATTATGGTTTAGAACAGTATTGCCCCTAGCTTAGTTCTTGGACAATATAATGAAGTAATAAGTCTCAATGACCTTGGGTGACAAAATTTGTACTTTACTTGAAGTCGTAATCCGTGCTACTTTATTGGGTTATGAGCTTTAATCTGGAGGCGTTTGACACTCGTGGACACGCCATAGTCTGGACAGGGTCTATGCGTTAATTGGTCATAAGTGGCTGGGTTCTGTAGAATGAGCCAGAATTGTTATCGTGTTTACTTCTTTTTCCATGGTCCGTATTGGGTCCAACGCCCATTATGTTGCTTTTCACAACCATTTTACGAACTTAGGATTATTTTCAATCAAGGGGAAAACATAGTCCAGGGTTCATCACCAATTACTTTGGCATTGAGGATCCCGCATGACTTAGGTATAAAGTAGAAACCTTGTCCGATGTCCATTACTAATCGTTTTGGGATCTAGGATCCCTCGTGACTTAGGTATAAAAACCTTGTTTGGGGCCCATTACCATTCGCTTTGGTATTTAGGATCCCTCGGACTTTGGTATAATTGACTGGCCCTTACCGGGATCCTTCGTGCTTATGGTTTAGTGCGAGAATTTTTTCAAGACTTAGGATTTTTCTACTGCATGACCTATCTAGCACAAGACAACTCACAGTTGGTACCATGATGGCTTAAACACAGATTTCATTATCCATGTTGCTAATAACCATTTAATGGTTATAGCCAAGTGTCAAAGTTTTGCGACTCGCGACCAACCCGCTGAGAAGGGTTTGGTAGGTTACCCTCTTAACCTGGAATGTAAGAGACTCCCTGATCCCATTGGGAATGGGCTCCTAAGGTTACTAAATGCATGGTCTGGCTTGAAGGCCTTTTGAGACTTTTTAAGCTTAATCTCTGTAAACCTCATCGGTTTATTGGTTAGGTCAAGCTCACACGGACACGGGTTAAGACCATTGAATGCGCTTCTTGCCCCCAAAGGGTGGTCAAGTGGATTTCTCTTTTTGGCCATCATGTATAGATATCAGAATAGTTGATCCTATTCAAACCTTGTATCCCTCGGACCTTGCCAAGGTATGGTAACCTTGTGAGTTATGTCAGGCCAAAGTATTCGTGGACTCGAGGTCACAATTGAAGTATTGACTGAGATGACATCAGGTCGAAGTAATAAATGGCACTTTTTCTTAATATACCTGCTGGCTTGGCAGTTAAAAAAAATTGAGTGTCATTGAGTATGATGATCTATATTACTGGCCATCACTGCTTGCTTTAGTTATGCTAAAAATCTCCTTTAAATAACATAATATTGGCAAACAGAGAATCTAAGCTAACTTTTTGCAGAGACAACTGTAAGTTTGTATGATGTTCATCACCTAAAAAAATATATGAAAAGTAGTAGGTCCAATTTGAACTGGGATCTCAATTTCTCTTACACTTCTCTTCGGGTCCCATCAAAAGCCCTCACGATCATTGTACTTGGTTTCATATAAGTCCCATCAAAAGGAAACTTGGAGAGAGATAATTTTGGCATTACATTCAAAGAGGAACCATTGTCAATGAGCACTCTAGCCATTATATGCTCTTGGCATTTGACAAAAATGTGCAATGCCTTGTTGTGCCCCATTCCTTCAATAGATATCTCATCATCAGTGAAAGTGACATAATTATCAGTAGTAATGTTGCCAATAATACCACTTAACTAGTCAACTATGATGTCATGAGAAATATGAGCTTGATTTAGTACCTTCATCAATACTTTTCTATGCAGCTCAGAATTCATCAATAAGGACAAGAGCAATATCCTTGTAGGGGTACGATTCATCTGATCTACCACCCTATACTCATTTTGCTTAATAAACTTCAAGAACTCACACGCTTCTTCATCAGATACCTCCTTTTTATACTCCTTTGACTTTGTCAACCTTTCTTTTTCTTTTACTTCATTTCCAATGGAAGTATTTCCTATCTTGCTTTTCCTTTTACAGATCTTCTTTGCTTCTTCTTCTTGCTCCTTTTGCAGCTCCTCAAGAGTGTAAATGTGACCACTTTGTGTCATTCCCCTAATCCCTGATATATTAGTGACAATAAAGGCCGAACAAGATGAATCTTTTAGTTGATCATTCGTGGGATTGCTTCGAAGGACTTGCACATCATAGTTCTACGGTACTGCTCTGGTGTCCTTGAATAGAAAAGGACTGGGAACTTGAATGATGATGAGCTTTGGGCCACATGGAGGTGGTGAAGGCGCAACTGCAGTGTAATAGATAACCAACAGCTTGATAACCAGATGAGTAATGGAAGGGACTTGAGAATTTATGGCTTCCTAACCTTCTTGAGGTTGGGGAATGGCGTACTCATCAACCATGTTTATACCACTCTCATCACACAGAAGACCTATTTGCACCTTTTGCATGTCCATTAGATTTTAGAGGATCTGCCTTATTTCACCGCATTCTTCAATTGAATGCCCATATTCCTATGGAGACTACACATTATTTCATCATTATTGCCTTTTTCCCTTTCAAGTTGAGCTTGTATCATCCTAAATTTGCAGAGTTCTTTAAAAATAACTCTCATGGGGGTTTTAACATCTGCCGCTCGTCTTATGAGCTATTGGGTAGAGCACTTCTCTATAACATTAACTCTAGGATTTCCATTATTTGGTAAAAGATTGTAGCTCACACTAGGAGTATTTGCCTTGAAATTCAACCATTTGGCATCGATTATGTGTTGCACTTTAAAGTTCAACATTTTGAAATTCTCTATGGAATGACTCGCAACCCTCGCATGATAATCGTACTTGGCATTTGTATCAAATCCTTTAGGGTATAGGGGTTCCACTAGCTTCATCAGGAAAGGAGCCAAGAAAGGTTACGAATGAGCTGGGGTAGCAACTTGGTGTTGGTCATAGGGATTGGGTCGAAATGGACAAACTTCTTTTCTTGGTTATTTGGTGGTTTTCTTTGGTTTATGTTTAGGTTTTGGGTCCATGGTTGAGTTGGTTGAGGCAGTAAGGTAGGCAGTAAGGTGGGGGTGTTTGGTATTGAACGAGGGATAGCGTACAGTAAGACATTATTAGGCAGTGAGGTTGGGGATAAGGAACTTGTGAAGCAGTGGCAACATACAGGTGGTAAGGTTAAGGAGATGGAGCTGGTGAAGTAGTGGAAAAATATGAGTGGTAAGGTCGAAAGGGGTTTGGAAGGATGGTTGAGGGTTCACGGGTGTTTGGTTAGGTTGCCCTTGAATAAATTTCTTCTGATCAAACATCACAACATGGGTTTCTCATTCTTTTTTCTTCACTATCGGGAACTTCTTTGCATTGGTCACCCCTCTTGAACTATCAGCAATCTTTCCACTTCTTATCCTGCTTTTGACCTTTTCTCTGATGATAACAATGCCTGAGAAGTTTGAAGACACACTCCCAATCATTCGGTCATAAAAGGGTGATTGAAGGGTGTTAATGAACATAGCCACTATTTCATTTTTTGATAGCTGGGGCTCCACCTGAGCGGCTATTTCTCTCCATTCCCGAGTGTACTGCTGAAAACTCTCAACATCCTTTTTTGCCATATTGTGCAACTACAATTCGTCAGGAGTCATGTCGAGGTTATACTTGTATTGCCTTAAGAAAGCATAAGCTAGATCCTTGAAACTCTGTATATGGGCATGCTCAAGATGCGTGTACTAATTTGAAGTTGCCCCAGTTAAACTATATTGGAATAAATGGATTAACAACTTGTCATTATGAGCATGCAAAGCCATTTTGCAGATGTACATGGTCAGATGGTTCTTTGGACAAGTGGTTCTCTTATATTTGTTAAAATCTGGGACTTTATACTTGTGGGGAATCGCCACATTCGGGTCAAGGTAGAGTTTTGAGGCATCCACAAGACCATAACTACATGCTCCTTCTATGGCTCGTAGTCTTTCTTCAAGAATTTCTAACTTCTCTTTGGACTAAGGATTTTCAGCAGAAGAATTCAATGGGTATTGAGACATGAAAGTGGGGGCAAAATGTTGCACCAGTGGGGTTCCACTGGTATTGAGGTAATGAGCATGTGGTTGGGTTGTGCTCAATGAGTTTAAAGCAGGCATGCTACTATCAGGGGGATTGGTTGTCTGTGGTGGTACAAAGCCAGAAGGGAGACCATATGGTGGGATAAAAAAAGGGAATGAGTGTTGTGTTGACAGGGTTTCATTGACATTTGGTTGAGTGACTTGGGTTTGGGTAGTGTTTAGTGGGTTTGAAGTTAGTGTTACTGTTGGTATACTATTATCAAGGGGATTAGTGGCTAATGGTGGTATATAGCTGGGAGGGAGGCCATATGATGGGAATGATGGCACCTGGGCTTCTTGAGAACTGGTGATTGAGGCTTGAGTGGTGTTGTTTGGGTAAATGGTAAGCAACATCATAACTCATTGAGGATTAAGGCCTTGAATTTGTAAAGGGATAGGAGCGAAACTAGGCGGGTGAAGAGGTGTGACTGGATATCCTTTGTTTGCCACTGAGGGTTTCCATCTATGCTCTTTCTATTTTTATAGACTGTAGCATCTCTATCATCTTGGACACTTGCTCTTTGAGCTGATTCACCTCATCCTTCAACTCTTGAGTTTTTTCTATTTCATCCATGATCCTAGCCTGGGAACGAGTCATGTAAAGGTATTGCGGAAGCTGTTTTCCTGCTATAGTGTCTACTTTTTTGCTCGAGGAAACATGTTGTGAATATGCAATTATTAGTATTGACTGAACAAAATTAGTAACATGCATGTATGCGAAGTATTGATTATTTATGTAGATGGATTTTTTTATGCAAGAAAGTTATGCCAATATTCAGTGGAGAAAAAAATGATTATGACCCTATATGCAATTCTTTATTATGGATGAAGCAAGCAAAAAGAATTTGTTTACACTATGTGAGGATGCTTGGTGGTTGTGAAAAGATTTGCATTGACATTCGATAGCAAGGCAATATCCTACATTTAGCACTAGGGCATATCGCTCCTTAGGAAAAAATATGGTTAATAGCAACTCCAAGGGAACATTCATTCCTCAATGGATGCCATCTTCTCGATCATTCACTGGCAATGCAATTGTTTCTTTCATGTAGGACAAAGCTCCCTATGTTTTCACTCAAGGATGAATTGTCTCGAGGTGAAAACATGGTTGACAATCTATTCAAGGGAGAATTCACACCTTAATGAATAATGTCTTAGTAGAAGAATAACAAGGTCAATGTTTGAAGCAAGACATAGCAATTGAGCATTCATTTTCATTTCAAACTTCATCAGTACAAAATTCTAGCCCCCACAAAATCTAACACAATTACATTAACAACTTCGTTCACTTTTTTCTAAAACCCTTAGCAAGACTTCGATAATATTTCATCAAATCAGCTATCTTTAGTGGTAATCGTAGCCATGGGTTTATGTGAATCTGAATGTTTGCTTATTCGAAACAAGTAACTAGTTGTGCAGTGTGATTTGTAAGCTATCAGACATGTCCTTATATTTCTTCATCCACTCTTCTTTTTTAGCCCCTTGACTTTGTGCTACTAATTGCCACAGTTCTACCTATCTTTTTGTTTCTATAGTTTTTAGACTTTAAGTCTCCAGTGCTCGTTGTCTTGCCCCAACTCTTGAATTTTCAACTTCAAATGCTCATTCTTTCAATTTGCTTCCATGGGTGCATCATAATATTTTGTAACTAATGCCCGTCCTTGATCAGAGTAGCATTTCGCTTTAGTTAGAGCTTCTTGTAAGGCTTGCATTCTACGATCTTGCACCCTAGCATTTGCTTCCAACTATTCTTTCTCTTGCAAAATCCCCGCCACTATCCCTTCTTGGGCACTTATCTTTGCTCGTAATTCTTGAACTTCTGTTGTGGTCTTTTTAGATTCTGTTTCTTTTCCTTTGTTTGCTCTTTTTACTCGATTTGGGGCTTTAGCAGCATTGACTTGTGCATCCTTTAAGTCCTCAATCTTGTCAGCTAATTTCTGGCATCGGCTTCTATGGATGACAACTTTTAACTCAGTAGCTTCCTTCCCCTATTCCAAGAACTCCATTTATGCTTTCAACCTCTCTATTTGGGTGGTCATCTAGGATATAATCTGGGGGTGGTCTTCATCGCTTAAAATTTCCTGAGGAATACAAATTTGCACCTTCCTTGCTTCTCTCCATTGTAGGTGCTCGGGAGTAGGAATTACCACACGTTTCCCTAATTCTTTCACCCCTGCCTTATGAATATTTTTCCAAGCATCGCTAACATCTTTTTCCTGCTTAGTAGTGCTTCCATTTTTCTATACTAAAAAGTTGAATCCTCTAAGTTACAATTTATTCGACACGTACTGAGTCCATTGGAGCTATCTGAGTACTAGTGCAAAAGATACACAACCTCTTACGCCCATCAAAGGAACATTAGGAAAGTCACTGCAACTAGAAATAATCTCCTCCTCATGATACCAAGGGAATACCCATTTGAAAGAATCTAGCCCCATCTTCATGAGCTCATTTTTCCATTCATAGGCTTTCTGCTACTTCACTAGTATGCAACAAAAATTCCTTAATGGGTTAGGTAGGAGACCCAGGTGGTTGTGTACATCTATGTGCGTCATGACCTAAACATACAACATATATGTACAACATCGAATCATCTCTCCACCTTTTTTATTACAAATTTCCATTGTCAAGAGAGTATCAGCTAGAATAGCAGGAATTGGATTTGCCTTATGATTCTCGAACTTGAAGAAGGTATCAATTGCTGCTTGGTCTACCACATCTGAGGTAAACAGGAGTAAAACTAATCCAAATATAGTAACTGCTAATGTTTTGTTAAAGAAATCCCACTTTCCTTGTTATGCTAGAAGCTAAAGATGTGCTTCTAGGTAACTCTTCTTCAAGCCTTGTGTTCCTCCTCTTTTTTCCATGCCTAACTGATTTGATTGAATCCCTATTAGTTCTGCTATCTTCTCTTCTGACACATAATGCCCTCCATAAAGATAAACATTCGGGTGTTGGCTCATTAGGAGCCTCAACATGATAGCATACTTTTCTATGGTCGGTGCAATATCCAAGTTGGGCAACTCAAAACATTTCATTGAACAATTCCAAAATTGAGCAAGGCCACTCAAGACAAGCTCCTCAACTGTAATGCGCAACAAATCCAAGATTTGCCCATAACTGCTTAAGAACAAGGATCGACTTTAGGAGTCATCTATTGAGTAATGTCCTTCACATGCCTCAAATAATTACTATTTACTGTAATCTTCATATTCCTCTTGAGATCAATTGCATTGCTAGTGTTTTCCCCAGTGGAGTCACCAGCTGTTGCAACCGAGATCGCGCTGGGAAGACCAAAAAAATAAGATTTTAAAAATTAATAGAGTCGCCACCAATGTTTATTTAAATTGAGAAAATATTAGAAAAATCCTTTAATTAGGAAAACTGGTCTATTGGAAAATAAGTTCGGATTCGGGAGTCGATTACAGGTAGGGAAGGTATTAACACCCTACATTGCTCATTCCAGGAATGATACCTTAAGTTAGTTGTGCAAATCTTGATAATCTCAAATATATTTATTTTACCCCTCTTAAAAACATTGTAACTATTTTTAAAAGAAAAAAAAACCAAATTATGAAAATTAATTTTGACTTGACAGAATAGAGATTCTGCTCCTACGTATCATTGGGTGCAGTGAGGAACTCAAAGTCACGTAGTTCTTTAGAAAATGATTATAGGTTGGTTAATTTTAATTAATTAAAAAAAGAGACTTAAAACTTTCAAATCAAATTGTCAATAATGAATTAATTCAAGCAACATGTCAACTGGCACACTAGTGAGACAACAAACTAAATAAATCAACAAAGAGACAAAGATAAACCCAATTCAAGTCAAACCAACCCACAAATTTATTTTCATTATCTTTTGATTTTTTTTCTCATTTTTTCATTTTTTTTGTTTTTCCATTTTCATTTTTTTGTATTTTTCCTTTTTTTTTACTATGCTTAACCAAATGACAAGCTTAGCCAACTAAAAAAAAAAACACTAAACATGAAGCTAAAAAAAATTACTTAAGCCTAAACAAGTAAATGATCATAATGTAAAATGAAATGGGCCCAAACTCTTTCACTCAACAACCATATTAAAAATAAATAAAAATAAAAAAATAAATTAAAGGATTTAAAGTAGAAACGTAAGAGAGAAGATGGGAAAAATATTAGAGAGGCAAATGGAAGGGGTTCGCAACCCACAGTGGAAGGACGAGAACAGTGCCGTGTCGGCGTTAGGGACAAAGGTGGCTCACTGTGGTTTGTGGTTGGACAGACGACGGGTTGAGGTGGCTGGTGGGTTTTGGGTCACGGATATGGGACATGGTGGTTCTGGCTCACGGATCTAATGGTGGCTGGATCTAGGTTGATGGGCGTTAGTTCGATAGTGGTTGTTGGTGTTTGGTTAGCCATTTGGTGACAGAGGAGGCGGTTGGGTATGCGCAGCTCAAGTGCTTGGTGCGGTGGAGCTCAATCTGCGCGCAGGTGACTCAATGGGGGTTCCTTAGGTGGTGGCTTCCTTCTTTCTTGGTGTTGCGGTTTTGCCTTTGGTGCTAGGTTCTTCTGGGTTATAGGTAGTACACCGTGGTGGTTCGCCGATGGTGTTGTTGTGCAAGGGAGGTGGCTCTTGGTTTAGTTTTGGGTATGACAGAGGTTTAGGTGTTTGAGGCTCAAGCAATTTGGGCATAACGACGGTGGCTATGGGTTAAAGATGTTTGAGATTGGTGGCTCACGGGATGGTGCTTTCAGGGGTGGTTTTAAGGAATTTGAGTGGGTGTTTCATCTCTTAGCTACTTTTTTTTGGTTAGATTTTATTTTACGTTATGGGTGTTGATGGTGTGATGGAGATTCATGGCATGGTTGTTGTGGTCATGGCTAAGGTGATTTTTAGGGGACTTGGTCTTGATTGGCAGATAGGTTCTAATGGTGGTTGCTGGTAGTGTATATTTTGGTTCAAAATGCAGGAATGGTAAAGGTGGTGGTGTATTTGGTTGCTGGTGTTTTTTTTTTTTGTATATGCAATTGAACAAAATGTGACTTTGAAAGCATCAAATCAACCAAAATCAAATGAAGGCCAACTCCATTTGATGTTGGAGAGACAAGAATGAAAATATTTTGAGTTAAAACAAAGAGGAGGTTTTTTTACCTTTTTTGAAGCACAGAGAAAAACAGATAAGAGTTTAAGACTTCTTTTCTTTATATCACCTTCTTTCCTTGATTCTTACTTCCTCTCTACTCCTCACAATCTCAGTTTTTTGCTAAAGAAAATTTCATTTTTATCACTTTCTCCTCCCCTTATGCCTCTGCTTGTGCCTCTCTTTCTAAACAAGTGTGTGTATGCTTGATGAGAAAGAAAAGTGGGTGGGAAAACTCTGATGTTGTGTAGTGGGTGCAGGTTATGTACGTGAGGATGGAGGGGGAGCAGATGTTGCTGGTAATAATACTAAAAAGAAGTAAGAGCCAAGAAGCCTTGTTCTCTCTACAGTGGTGTTGTGTGTGCACGTGAAAGTGAGTGGGGAGCAAAGAGCTTGGTCCTTGCTGCAGTGTTGGTTGGACACTGCTTGCTACCATATACAGTACAAGGGAGTGCATAATTTATGGCCAAGAAAGGATAAAAACATAGAGCAAGAGAAAGAAATTTGGTTTTCACCCAAAAGTAGAAAAACATCCAAACAGCAAGAGTTCTATGTTTTATTATTTTTTATTTTTTATTTCTTTTGTTTTTATTTTTTTAAAAAAAACTAGGCTAAGGTGGGGTTATGTTTGGGCTATAATTAAATTTTTTATTTTTTCTTTGCTCTTTTTTCCCCTTTTTTGGGTATAAATAATAAGAAAAAGTAATGATCTAAATAAGATAGAAATAAATAAAACCTAAAAAAAAGTGTTCAAAACATTGCAACTAAGCATCATTTAACACAAAATTATTAGTCCTTGATTAAACAATAAAAATTTTATGGACAAAATTGAGTATCAACAAATATGAGCCTTATCTCAAGTGATACCATCTTCTTTTTATTGGGTTTGACCCAAATTCCATTAAAGATTATTATTCTTAATTTCTTATTTTATGAAGATTTGAAAGATATGCAATGAAGGAGTTTGTTGATTAAAGTCAGGATTTTTCAGTTAAAGCTTTATGTAGTCAATTTTAGTTTGAATAAGTCCTAGTTTTTAGGGATTCTGTTTCATTTTAAATTAGCATGTTTTGTTAATCATGTAGCTAAAATAATGCTTCGTGTGCTGCAGTTTTATCATTTTGTTACATTTGTAATGTGGCTATAAAAGCCAAGTTTGTTTTTCAATAAAGTGTTGAAGTCATTCACTCCATTTGATTGAGCTTTCTGCATAGTTTCATTCATTTGTGCCTAACAAAGTGGTATCAGAGCCCGTACTGGGCCTGAGAGAGAAGAAAGCTGCAGCCTTTCGTTTGACTTGCAAACACAAGAGTGTTTAAACACGAGAGTTTAAATGAGATGTCAAGTGAGGGTTCTTTCGTCCAACTAGCTATTCCACACTTGGATGGTCACTATGACCATTGGAGTATACTTATGGAAAACTTCTTAAGGTCCAAGGAATACTGAAGTTTGGTCGAGACGGGGTATGAGGAGCCGGAAGTAGGAGCAGCTGTGACAGAGGCGAAGCAAAAGAGGCTTGAGGAGCTGAAATTGAAGGATCTCAAGGTGAAGAACTACCTTTTCCAATCAATTGACAGAACCATTCTTGAAACCATATTGGAAAAAGACACTTCCAAGAAGATTTGGAACTCGATGAAGAAGAAATTTGAAGGGAGTGCCAGGGTGAATCGCTCTGTTCTTCAAGCCTTAAGAAAAGAATTCAAAACTCTGGAAATGAAGATAAGTGAGAGCATTAATGAATATTTTGCTCGGGTGATGACAGTAGCAAACAAGATGAGGGTGAATGGAGAACAAATGAAAGATGTCACTATTGTTGAGAAGATCCTTAGAACTTTGATGGAAAAATTCAATTATGTAGTTGTCTCGATCGAAGAATCTAAGGATATTGATGCACTCACAATTGATGAACTGCAAAGTTCACTCATTGTGCATGAACAGAAGTTTCATAGGAGCAATGGAGAAGAACAAGCCTTAAAAGTGACTGTGGATGAGAGGAATGGAGGAAGAGGGCATGGCAGAGGCAAATTTAGAGGAAGAGGTCAAGGAAGAGGGCGTCAAGCTTTCAACAAAGCCACTGTTGAATGTTATCGATGTCACAAGCTTGGCCATTTTCAGTATGAGTGTCCTACATGGGAAAAGGAGGCCAATTATATCGAGTCAGATGAGCATGAGGAAATGTTGTTAATGGCTTGTGTTGAAAAGCATGATACCAAATATGAGGAGGTATGGTTTCTGGACTCGGGGTGTTCTAATCATATGTGTGGAGATGCAATGATGTTCAGTGAATTAGATGAGAATTTCAGGCAGCAAGTAAAGCTTGGGAATGACACCAAAATGACAGTAAAAGGAAGAGGAAATGTCAGATTGCATGTGAATGGTTTTAACCATGTCATCACAGAAGTCTTCTACGTGCCAGAATTGAAGAATAATCTGTTAAGTATAGGACAACTGCAAGAAAAAGGACTTACAATTCTTATTCATGAAGGAATGTGCAAGATATACCACCCCAACAAAGGTTTGATTATCCAAACCACCATGTCAGCAAATCGGATGTTTACCTTGTCTGCTAATGCACAAGAAAAGAAGGTAGCCTGCTTTCACACGAGTGCACAAGATCTCTCTCACTTATGGCATCGTAGATATGGCCATTTAAGCCATAAAGGTCTAAAAATCTTGTAGGCTAAGAATATGGTGAGTGGACTTCCACATTTTCTATCTACCATAGTGGCGTGTACTGACTGCTAGAAGGGGAAGCAACACCAAGATCCAATTCCTAAGAAGAGTGCATGGAGAGCAACTCATAAGCTACAACTCATACATGCAGACATTTACGACCTAATTACTCCTGCATCAAATAGCAATAAGAGGTATGCCTTATGCTTTATTAATGACTTTAGTAGAAAAGCATGGGTTTACTTCTTAGTAGAAAAATCAGAAGCTTTAAATTCATTTAAATGTTTTAAGAATCTAGTTGAGAAGGAGACAGGCATGTATATCAAGTGCTTACGCACTGATAGAGGGGGTGAATTCAATTCAGAAGAGTTCAATCAGTTTTGTAAACAGTGTGGCATCAAAAGGCAGCATACCAATGCTTATACTCCACAATAGAATGGGGTGGCCGAGAGAAAGAATTGGACAGTAATGAATTTGGTTCATTCAAAGCTCTCAGAAAAGAAGATTCCCAAAAACTTCTGGCCTGAGGCAGTGAAGTGGATCATATATGTTCTAAACAGAAGTCCCACAGTAGCTGTCAAGAATATTACTCCCGAAGAAGCATGGTCTGGTGTGAAGCCCTCAGTGGGACATTTTCGAGTATTTGGGTGTATGGTACATGTCAATGTACCAGATGCTAGGAGGACCAAACTTGAGAACAAGAGTTTTAGGTGTGTGCTTCTAGGAGTCAGTGAGGAATCAAAGGGCTACAGGTTATATGATCCATTGTCTAAAAGAGTGGTGACTAGCAGAGATGTAATTTTTGAGGAAGACAAGCAATGGGAGTGGGATGCAAGCTATGAAGAACAAGTATTGTTAGATCTTAAATAGAGTGATGATGAAATTAACACAGGAGAAGAACTTGAGGCAGAAATAGATGAAAATTATGAATCAACTGATGAAGGCAGCAGAGAAGTAGAGGCTAGTGAAGAAGATCAAGTAGCAAGAAATGATACATCTAATCCTGTGAATACAACAAAATTCAGTTCAAGAGGAAGAAGGGTCACACATGTTCCCATTTGGATGGAGGACTATGTTAGTGGTGAAGGTCTATCTGAGGAGGAAGTTGAGCTCAATATGGCCTTAGTTGCTTCTGCAGATCCCATCAATTATGAAGAAGCTGTGAAGAGCATGACGTGGAAATTAGCAATGGACTCTGAAATTAACTCCATTGAGAAAAATCAAACTTGGAGCCTTACTGATTTTCCAGCTGGAGCTAAAACCATTAGAGTCAAATGGATTTTTAAAACAAAGTTAAATGAGCTTAGAGAAGTTGACAAATATAAGGCTCGGTTGGTGGCCAAAGGGTATTCTCAACAACAAAGAGTAGATTTCACTTAAGTATTTGCTCCGGTGGCTCGAATGGACACAGTGAGAATGATATTGGCACTTGCAGCACAAAGGAGTTAGAAGATCTACCAGCTGGATGTTAAATCAGCATTTCTTTGTGGTGAACTCAGTGAGGATGTATATATGGAGCAGCAAAAGGGTTATGAAAAAAAGGGAAGCGAGCATAAGGTATATAAGCTGCATAAAACTTTGTACGGTCTAAAACAAGCTCCACGAGCTTGGTTTAGTCGTATTGAAACTCACTTCATCAATGATGGTTTACAAAAATGTCCAAATGAACAGACCTTATTCACTAAGAGAAGCAGTAAAGGTAAAGTGCTAATAGTAAGTATTTATATGGATGATTTAATTTACACTGGTGATGATAAAGATATGATGATAGACTTTAAGAATTCTATAATGAGAGTCTTTGACATGACTGACTTAGGGAGGATGAGGTTCTTTCTTGGCGTTGAGGTGCTACAGAAATCTGATGGCATTTTCATCTGTCAAAGAAAATACACCACTGAGGTGTTGAGGCGTTTTAGGATGCTTGAAAGTAAGTCAGTTAGCAGTCCAATTGTACCAGGGATCAAGATAAGTAAAGATGATTATGGAGTCACAATTGATGAGACTTATTTCAAGAGATTGGTTGGAAGCTTAATGTATCTTACTGCAACACGCCCAGACATAATGTTCAGTGTCAGTCTAATCAGCAAGTACATGGCTAAACCTACTGAACTTCATTTACAGGCTGCCAAAAGGATATTGAGATATTTGAAGGGCACTACTAGCTATGGAATTCTGTATAAGAAGGGAGGGAAAAATGAAGAGCTTCTTACATTTATAGATAGTGATTATGCAGGAGATGTAGAGGATCGTAAAAGCACATCAGGGTATGTATATCTTTTGAGTTCTGGAGCAGTTTCATGGTCTTCCAAAAAGCACCCAATAGTTACCCTATCAACCACTGAAGCAGAATTTGTGGTAGCTGCTGCTTGTGCCTGCCAGGCTGTATGGATGAGGAGAGTGTTGAAGAGACTAAGTCATTCTCAGGAAGGCCCCAATGTCATTATGTATGACAACAGTTCAGCAATTAAGCTGTCAAAAAATCCAGTCATGCATGGGAGGAGCAAGCACATTGATGCGCGATTTCATTTCTTGAGAGATCTTTCAAAGGATGGTGAAGTTGAATTAATTCAGTGTGGATCACAAGACCAGGTGGCTGATTTGATGACAAAGCCATTGAAGTTAGAAGCTTTTCAGAAACTCAGAAAGATGATGGGAATGTGTAAGGATACAGATGTAAACTGACTGCATTCTGCAGTTAGTTTAAGGGAGGGAAATGAAGCAGTTTGTTGATTAAAGTCAGGATTTTTAGTTAAAGCTTTACTTATTCAATTTCAGTTTGAATAAGTCCTAGTTTTTAGGGATTCTATTTCATTTTAAATTAGCATGTTTTGTAATCATGTAACTAAAATAATGCTTCGTGTGCTGCAGTTTTATCTTTCTGTTACATTTGTAATGTGGCTATAAAAGCCAAGTTTGTTTTTCAATAAAGTGTTGAAGTTATTCACTCCATCTGATTGAGCTTTCTGCATAGTTTCATTCATTTGTGCCTAACATGCAAAGATATGTTAAAGATTTGAAAGATATGTTAGAAATTTAAAAGATATGTTAAAGATATATGATATATGCATAAGATATGTGAGAGATTTGTTTATAATAAAAAAACAAAAAATGATGAGCTATAAATACTTGTATTTTGGAATTGATAGGGTTATAAGAGTGAGAATGAGAGTCTGAGAGAGATTGTCTTGTAAGGCCTATATGTTAGATTTGTTTGATGGTAGATTTGACTCTTCTCATCTGTAAATATAGGCATATTGGCCGAACCACGTTAAACCTCATGGGTGATTTGTGTTATACTTTTTTCAATTACTAACACTTATATGCATGTTTGTGTAGAAGAGGATGTGATATTTCCTAATGAGATTCACAGAGATGTGCTATTCTTAAACAAGATTGAAAGTGAGGGATATGGTATTCTCCCAACACTTTTGCGGATTGCTTGATTCTGATATCAAATTTACCGAGATTGTTTTGCCTTTAATTTATTTGACTAAACTTTTTAGTAAGTATTACCTATTATAAATAAGTACTGTTAATCATATACATTTATACTTATATTATTTTACCTTTACATTATTTTTATCATATAATTATATCTAATTTCACTTTGTTTTTTGCACAACTTCACTCTAATGCTATTACATATAATGATATAAAGGAATGTAACTTCAAAGTGATATGTAACAAATATTTTTCATTATAAATATTCCCATCAATAGTTGTATGGTCATGTTAAAATTGCACTATTTCTAAAACTACTTTTATTGATGTTAACTATTAATTTGAGTGCTTATGATACCTAAAAATCTTTTTATCATGTCTCTTTTCACATCTGGTCTTAAACCTGTCGTAATAAAATAATAATAATAAATGGATAGTGACGGAAAATACTAATGACATTATATTGGTATTCCACCACAGTGGTAATCAAAGACAATTCAGCAATGCTATTTCACGTGAAATAGCATTTGACAAAACAGCACACGAACTATAAGATTCATATGCTTTCTTGCTTTTACAGGTACAATAAAAAAGTTTTAAAAAGTAAACAACAAAGGATTGATAAAACGTAATTGCAGTTACTTAGTTTTATCAATTCGTATGCCGTTTTTACGAAAACAATTCGTGGAGTTGAGCATTACTCAAGACCATTCTCAAATAAGAAGCATTTATTGTAGACATTAAACATCATTACTAAGAATGTCCCTAGATCATAGATCATGAATTTAGAACACCATATTAATAATCAAATGCGTACCTCTTGTAGACATCTTGTTCTTCTTTGGTTTTCGATCAAGAAAAGACCAATAATTATACACACTTTGTGGACTACAGGAATCAGGATCTTCCTCTCCTTCGCCTTTCTCTTTTGGATGGGGCAATAGTAGTTTATGAATCAAATATCATGTCTCTATCTTTAAAAGACACATATATATAGAGGGAGTGGAGAGGGGACCTGCCCCTTCGTTGAAGAGTTGTCTTGTTCCACCCATCATAGAAATAAGCAACCAAGCATCACACCTTTTCAAGCACACATACCATTTGAACTCAAAGTTTAATATGTGATTTCCAATAAATCCATTGATCACAATATAAAAGGATTCTAGGAAACATCAGGTTACCATTCAACCAGTTTTGATAAACAGACAAATCAACGGAAGTTCAAAATCATAGGAAAATTTCTAACATTCTCCCACTTGGACAACATTGATTCAGTTTAATTTAACTCAAAAGAATTTCAAAACTAAATAAATATATAAATAAATATATAGGTATTTTTACAAATTCCTTTTTGAAAAGAAAAGAAAAGAAAAGAAATTCTGGTTGAACAATTGTGGCCACTAAAATAACCTGATTATACTCACATTAAACATGATCAAAGAATTCAATAAAATTATCAATTAAGAGCCATAAGTGATAGATAAACTATGATAGTCTAATTCACTAATGACTACGTAACTAATAATCTTATTTTCATGATCATAATTCAAGTGTGCTAGTGCAGATACACATTATTGCTTAGTTTATGATCATTTGCCCTTTAAGCTAATGTGTATAGGTCCTACATTGTGTTTTCTCTAGAAAACACAACCAATCTCCCCAAGGAGATTATAAACATGTTTATCATTAAACACCATTTTCTTCAAGAAAATTAAATATTTCGAGACAACACAGCAATAAAACTGTACAATAATCATTATAACAATGATACAAAAATAAACATGCACGTAATTTTATTAAAAGAGCATTACATAAGTACAATATAACAAGTATACAATAAATGAAAACTCCCACTAATCAATTACATCAAAGGATCTTATGATACCCATGTTCTCAACATGTCTCATAAACACTATGGGTCTAAGTCCCTTAGTTAAGGGGTCAGCAAGCATCTCATCAGTAAGAATATGCTCAACAAGAATCTCTCCACTATCAAACATTTCTCTTACCACCAAGAATTTGATTCTTATATGTTTAGAGGCAGAAGTGGTTTTATTATTCTTGGTGAACAAAACAGCAGCTCGATTGTCACAATAAATTTTTAATGGTTTAGAAATAGAGTTAACGACACCAAGAGCAAAAATAAAGTTCCTTAACCACATAGCATGTGAAGCTGCACCATACAATGCAACAAACTCAGCTTACATTGTGAAAGAAGCAGTCAGAGTTTGTTTTATGTTTTTCCAAGATATAGCTCCTCCAGCTAACATGAAAATGTATCCAGACGTCGATCTATCATCATCTATACATCCAGCAAAGTCTGAATCAGAGTAGCCAATGACATTTAAATCATCCACATTCCTATAAACAAGCATGTAATCTTTTGTCTTCTGCAGGTACCTCATAACCTTCTTAACAACTACCTAATGAGTATATCCTGGATTAGATAGATATCTACCCAATGCACTAACAGCGAAAGACAGATCAGGTCTAGTGCATACCTGAGCATACATAAGGCTACCAACCGCACTAGCATAAGGTACATTTGTCATGGAACTTCTCTCAATATCATTCTTAGGGCACTGCTCCTTACTCAGCTTGTCTCATTTGGTAACAGGAACATCACCAGGCCTACAAGTTTCCATATTATACCTTTTAAGAACACAATTAATATAGGCTCTTTGAGATAAACCCAAAAGCCTTCGACTCCAATCTCTATGAATTTCAATGCCCAAAACAAAAGAAACTTCTCCAAGATCTTTCATATCAAAAGTAGCTGACAACATATCTTTAGTCTCAACAAGTAGATCATAACTATTGCTGGCAAGTAAAATATCATTCACATAGAGAACAAGAAAAATGAATTTACTCCCACACACCTTAAGATATATGCATTGATCTACCTTATTCTCCACAAAGCCCATAGAAGAAACAACTTCATCAAATTTAATATTCTGTTGTCTAAAAGCTTACTTCAAACCATAAATAGACTTCTTCAATTTGCATACCATATGTTCCTTTCCATCTTCTATAAAACCTTCAGGTTGCTGCATGTAGACCTCTTCATAAAGATCTCCATTCAAGAAGGCCATTTTTACATCCATCTGGTGCAACTCCAAATCATAATGAGCAACTAGAGCTATAATAATTCGAAAAGAGTCCTCGGAAGAAACAGGAGAAAAAGTCTCTTTATAGTCAATTCCCTCATTTTGAGTGAATCCTTTTGCCACTAATCTTGCTTTAAAGCGCTCCACATTTCCTTTAGAATCTTTCTTCATCTTAAACACCCATTTGCACCAATAGGGTTAATACCTTTTGGAGGTTCCACAAGCTCCCACACATTATTATGATTCATAGAGACTATTTCATCATTCATTGCTTTAATCCAATTATCAGATAAAGCATTAGAAACAGCTTCCTTATAATTTTCTGGATCTGATATGCACCCAACATTAATATCTATCTCCCCTAGAAATGTATAGTAATCATCAAGGTTGACTGGTCTTTTTTCTCTTTGAGATCTTCTAAGAGAAGGAATCTCAACAAAGTGTTCAGGAGCTGGTGGCGGTGGTTCTTCTAGAACTTCTTGTTGTAGTTCCTCATCAATCCTTTCAAATGAGTCACTAACAATTCTTTCTTGTATAATAGGAACAGGTACAATAACCTTTTCTCCACTAGAACTTGTGCCCTCGTCCATAGTAACATCAGAACTCCCAACATCATTCTCAAGAAATTTGACAGTAATTGCTTTAACTATTTTTGTTCCACGGGTAGGGCAGTAGAATCTGTAGCCTTTAGCATTGATAGGATAGCCAATAAAGTAACACCTGGTAGTCTTAGGGCTTAATTTTGATGCATTAGGGTCATAGATTTTCACCTCGGCAGCACAACCCCACACATGAAGATGGTTAAGGCTAAGTTTCCACCCCTTAAACAATTCAAATGGAGTTTTGGGAACAGACTTAGAAGGTACTCTATTTAATATATATAAGGCTGTTTTAAGGGCTTCTCCCCAAAGGAAATCAGGTAATTTGGATTGACTCATCATAGACCTCACCATGTCCATTAAAGTGCGATTTCGCCTCTCAGCTACCTCATTTTGTTCAGGAGTCCCTGGCATAGTAAATTGAGAAACTATTCCACATTCCTCAAGGTATTTAGCAAAAGGTCCCTTAAATTATCCAGTCTCACCATGTCTACCATAATATTCACCACCTCGGTCCGACCTTACTATTTTTATTCTTCTACCACATTGATTCTCAACCTCATTTTTAAATATTTGAAACTTTTCTAAAGACAATGACTTATCATTTATCAGGTAAACATAACCAAAACAAGAAAAGTCATCAATGAAAGTAATAAAATATTTATTCCCACATAAGGTTGGTTTCAAAGGACCACAAATATCTGCATGAATTATTTCTAAAAGTTCTTTACTACGCATAGAACCCTTTCTATTTGTCTTGGTCATCTTTCCTCTTATACAGTCTATACAATCCCCAAGATCTATAGAATCAAGTGAAGGTAGGATATTATCCTTTATCAACTTATTAATCCTCTCTTTAGAGATATGACCTAGACGCTTATGCTATAAAGATAATGAGGTATCTTTGATTAGTGCTCTTTTGTTTCCTATAGTTTGAACATACAGGGAATTAAAGACATTGGAATCAAGATTTAAACAATATAAACCATTAGATTTAATGGCCTTGCCTACAACTTGGGAACCATAAGATAGAAGACAAGATCCAGTATCGAAATTAAAGGAAAAACCATAATTGTCAAGTTTGGACAAAGAAATTAAATTTTGCCTCATAGACGGTACATATAAGGTGTCTTTCAAATGTAAAACAAATCCTGACTCTAACTTTAATTCAACTAGTCCTATAAACTGAACGTTGACTTTATTTTCATTCCTTACGAACAAGTTGACTTCATCACCACTTGGCTTTCGCTTGCTCTTGAACCCCTGCAAGGAATTAGTAACATGAATAGATGCTCTAGAATCAAGCCACCATGAATTCAAAGGAACATCTACCAAACTAGATTCATAACAAACGAAAGCTAGTGACTCACCTCGAGTTTTCTCTTTAATAAAAGATTTGAAGGCTTGACAGTTTGATTTCTTATGACCTACAGACTTGCAAAACCAGCACTTCAACTCATTCTTATGAATATTAGGTTTTGGACCAAGGGGTTTTACCTATTGTCATACCTATTTTTACCTTAAGGCTTCTTCTCCTTTTTCTTAAAATATTTCTTTTGATGTGGTTGAGAAACTAAGTTCACACTTCCAGAAGCCAAATGATTCATCCTATCCTCTTCTTGTGCGTAAACAAATATCAAGGTGTTAATATCCCACTCTTCCTTTTGGGTATTATAGGATGTTTTTAAGGCATCAAACTTAGTGGGTAGGGAATTTAAAGCATAGTGAACTAGAAAAGTATCAGTTACAGGGCACTTAAGGTCACTAATTGGCAATGGTTAGCATCTTCATAATGTGTTGCCTAACACCACCAATTTCATCATATTTCATGTTAATAAAGGTTTCCATCAATTGACCTGCTTCGGCCTTTCTAGATACTGCATACCCTTCCCCAATGGAAGCAAGAAAAGTTATGGCATTGTCGGAATGTGGAACTACTTTTACAAGTGTCTTGTCAATGGAGCGCTTAATCAACATTAAAGCCTTGCGATTAGCCTTTGTCCACTCCTTGTGATAAGCTTTCTGCTCATTAGTGCTTTCGGCAGTTAGTGCAGTGGGCTCATCTTCTCTAATGGCTATATCAATGTCCAGCAAGCTTATGACCAATTCAATATCATCATTCCATTTCTTATAATTATTTCCAGTCAAAACCTCAACTTGGTTTGCAATATTAGACAACGAAAAAATGATTGGGGCTGAAAAAATTAAATAAGAAAATGATTAATATCATGGGCAATTATAGTAATGACAATTACTGAAACAGGGATTTAATACATATAATATAAATTCTCCTATGGGTAGAGTATATATCATACAATAACAGCAGTTACAAAAATTCTAATACTTATGGGTAGAAAGAATTTTATTGTAAAGATCATCTCAAAAATAATAACATGTTACAACAAAATAATTTATGAATTTATTACCTGTAAGTAAGTTTAATTCACAAATTAATTAAGTAACACAACATCCCAAAAAATTATTCACAAGTAACCCTATCCATTTTAGCAAAAAATCCACTGTGGTGACATATATTCACTTCAATTAATAGAGCCCTTAATTGGGATAAATTAATTAATAGCCTAAATAATTATTTTCTAACATATTCTTTAATTTTCTTAATGTATCTAGAGAGTGCACTACCCAAATTTAACAATTAAAGAGAATAATAATCATAATCAGGTATATCATAAATATTTTCCATTAATCAGAGTCATATAAGATAATTATGAGAGTGCTCAGAATTGCATAGAATTTCAATAAATTTTTAAATGCTATATGTTATATTCACATGACTCGAAAAAATAAAATACAATAAAGTCACACGTAATGTCATAATATAATAATATTATTATAAAATTACGTTCAAGACTTCAACCCACGTGAAGTCCACCGTTTTTCATGCCTTTCCTTTATTTTATTTATAGAAAAAATGGTTCAGACGAACAAACGAGTCATATTTTCTCTTCTTCCTAAACGCTGCTTCATGCAGCCATGGAGATCCAAATGGGTTCCAACAAGAATGGCGTGAAATAACCACTTCTTCGCCGAATTTTCACATGGATCAAAACGGGATCGCTATCTGCGATCTACAGTGAACCAACAATGACTCAATCTGCGTCTTATAGTGATCTACGAGCACCTCAATCCGCCATTAATAGTGGTATCCAAGCTTCACAGCGATTCTCAGCCATCGTCCTTGGTTCGTGAGCAATTTTAAACCAAAAATTCAAACAACCCAAAATAGGTAGATCTTGCGTCATTGAAAAACAAAACCTCTGCTCTATGCATTCTTTTGGTTTTCATTCATAAAGGTTTAATGTGGATTCTAAGTTTTTCACTCAATGACTTAAAATGATTTATAATATATGAAACCCTTACAAAAAACAAATTTAAATAATTCTTATCTTATATCCACACAATTACGCATAAAGAATACAAGTTATAAACCCTAAATTATTAGGTTTTCATGTAATCATGCATATACATATTTGAATGGATTCTAAATCATGTATCTAAGTCTCTGATACCACATGTAGACATTAGACATCATTACTAAGAATGTCTCTAGATCATAGATTATGAATTTAGAACACCATATTAATAATCAAATACGTATCTCTTGTAGACATCTTGTTCTTCTTTAGTTTTCGATCAAGAAAAGATCAATAATTATACACACTTTGTGAACTACAAGAATCATGATCTTCCTCTCCTTCTCCTCTCTCTTTTGGATAGGGCAATAGTAGTTTGTGAATCAAATATCATGTCTCTATCTTTAAAAGACACATATATATAGAGGAAGTGGAGAGGGGACCTTCCCCTTCGTTGAAGAGTTGTCTTGTTCCACCCATCATGGAAACAAGCAACCAAGCATCACACCTTTTCAAGCACACATACCATTTGAACTCAAAGTTCAACATGTGATTTCCAATAAATCTATTGATCATAATATAAAAGGATTCCAGGAAACATCAGGTTACTATTCAACCAGTTTTGACAAACAGACAAATAAATAGATGTCCAAAATCATAGGAAAATTTCTAACATTTATATATAAATGGTTGGATGAAAAATGAAGGAAAGACTTGCCTTTTGAAAATTTTTAAAAAATATTTCAATGAAAAAATAAATAATTATTCTGTGAGATTATTCAATTCAGTTTTTAAAATGAATTCAAAGTAATGATCATTTTAAATGATCATCTGTTCCTTTTTATTTTTTGCAGTACAATTATCGGCTCCTTTTTTTTTTACGCATACAATTATCTATTCCTTCGTTCAACATAATTTCAGTTAAAATGTTTTTCAAGCATAAGCATCCTGTTCAGTAGTGAATATTGAAATGTATCTGAGAAGATACAAACTAGTGTTTTCCTCCTTGAGTAACAGCGGAACATGTTGAAACAGATGTGGTTAGTACTTGTAAAGAGATTTCAACGCTCAAGTTAGGTTGTACACGTTTAGGGTTTAAGCAATAAGCAGTAGATACCTATTAAAGGTGATTGAGCGTGATATTTTTAGAGAGTGATTAGGAAAACACGTTCCCTTAATTGTTGCTGAGGATCCCTATAAAATTGAAATGTTAATACTATAGTTATGAACAATCAAAGGTGGTTATGGACGCTATTATTACTCAAATTCATGATTGGCAGTTACGATTATCATAGGATTTATCCATTGCGTAAATCTCACAATAACGTCGATGTTGCACAATGCCATGGTTCAGCATCCATTATACTAGGAACTTCTATAGTGCCACAAGTGAATTCCCACCGGGGAGTCAATAGCGGACTCCAGCTGAATGCGTGCTGGGTTAACCCACAGGGCTTGATCCCGGATCACGGTTTAAAATAGTTGCCCTCAACTTGGTGCTTAACTAACATAGCTAAGTATTAAGATAAGTGTTAACGCCCCTGGGTTATGGGATCCAAGCTTTATACAAAGCCAGAGCCCGCAATGCCCCCAAGGGATCAAGACCTTTAATTTTGAGGCGTTCATATGACAAAGTTACTTGACACTCGTGGACGCACCATGGTCTGGCCATGGCCCACGGGTCAGGTGATTTGAGGTGGACATTCCAGTGTGCAAATGGGGTTCGTAGAATAAACTAGGATTGTTGCTGTATTTACTTCTTTTTCCATGGTTTGTATTGGGTCCAACACCCATCATTAACGAGCATTTAGTAGCCATTTAGGGACTTAGGAGAATTTCAATTGCATGAAACCTTAGTCTAGGGTCCAATGCCCAAACTTTTGAGCACACGGAATGCCTTTGAGGACTTGAGCAAAATAAACGGTCAACAATAATTGGGATTTTTAATGTTAATAGTCTAATTCAGAAAACTTCCTAATACTTACGAATTTCCAAGTTCAGAACCATTTTAACATAAAACATCCAAGATAGGACCAAATGATGGACCATGGATGCCGTAACCTATGTTGCCAATTAATTATGTATAACCACAAAATGGTTATGTCCAAGTGTTGAGGATTTGGGTAAGGACCCACAACTCATAGCAAAACCATAAAAGTTAGTTTTGTGGGTCAGTCCTCTTAACTTAGATTCTAAAAGACCCCTGATCCCATAACGAGTAGGCTCTATAGACATTCTCAAAATAGAGTCCGACTTAAGGGTCTTAAAGTTAACCCCAGATCCCATATGGAACAAGTTTTGTAGACATTCTGAAGACCGAGTCTAGCTTGAGGATCTTAAAGCTAACCCTGGATCCCATAAGGAATGGGTTCTATTCTGGATTTCATCCGATTCAGTAACAATGAAAGTTACCCTGTCTCAGATGCATCTAATCGGTATGAGAAACTGGGCATCAGATCTCCATCATAGATTTGCTCATTTCGAATCAATTAATGGTGCATCTGTGCATAATCAATGGTGGTGGGTGGCAACTTTCATGCTTGATGGAAAAAGTATCAAAAGGCTCTGATATTGCTCCTTTGTGCACCACCGTTCACCATGAAGCCACTAAAGCACCGAAGAGGAAAAGGTTGTAACAATAGTAAATGTATAAAGTATTTCACCTTTATTTCACCTTTAGAATTTTGCCACGAGTCATAAAGACAAAAAGACAAGTGCTCTTCCATCTTTGAAGTGAATATAAAAAGGTTGATTGAACCATCTTTTTTTTCACTCATAAAATCCTTGTCCTGATATAAGGCACTTGCTTTTAGGAGCCAGACGGCAAAATGAAGCCTTTCCATCTATGGATCCAGCTCGAGCATTAAACATCTTGTAGTGATCAAGTTTCTTTGTTTTCTTGGTAAAACTGGGAATTAAACCCCATTTCATGCAATGCAGAACATAGCCATTACTGTCAGATGCATTTTCTCTACGAACTACTGGCAAGTTAGATTCTAGTGACAAGGTAGGGGGAAAACGAGTAGGGGGAATGTTGCGGTGACTAGCCCTTGGGATATCATTGGCTCTCAGAATACAATGCCCTCTACGACACAGCTTTCTCTCCTATAATGGTTGTTCTTTCACTGGGTGTGGGTGGTCGCATTACCATGTGGACAAATTAATCGTTGTCAGTGGTTATTCCCAGTTGTGACTCTTCTTGAATACTATGCATGCTTCCTCCATCGGGTGCCAAATCAATTTTCTCTAAATTGGTGGTTAAGCCATTCGCCGTGGAGCCTAAGTTCCTCCTTAAGGAACATGAACTACTCCCTCAAAACCCTGAAATACACAGTGTACCTGCCGTTCCTGAAATATTTGGTGATATGGCCTTCCCACCAGCCATGAAAGTCATCATCATTGAAGTTGACCACCACCGTAGAGTTGGCTTTGAAGTGGGTTGTGGCTGGAAGAAGGGCTAGTGCAACATTGCTCCTTGATGATGGTTCGGATGAGGACCGAAAGCCTGATTTGCTTGGGTGCTCACTAGAGGTTATGGCGTGATGGTGGTGAGTGACGCACCCACCTCGCTAAACCCCATCGGCTTGATGATCTTAGGCATATTGTGAAGCACCACATCTACTCCAAGATGAGCCGGTGAAACAGCCATGGGAGCAAGGGTGTTGTCCACAACTCCCTTTTCACATCCCACCGTATAAGGCATTGGAAACCACCACAGTCCACCATTACTACTGCAACAAAATGGAATAGATGGCAGACATGCCGCAAGAGGTGCAGTAGGTAGCCTTGGTGCCTTCGAGGGGGTAGGGGCAAGATGGTGGGTTGAAGTGAAGGTTGTGTAAATGAAAAAGTCCTAATCAAGGCCCAGTTCATTGGAGAACATGCAGTGCATAGTCTCAGGTTCCATGACAGTGAAGTTGATGGAGGCCTCAATAGACATGTTGACTCCATTGCGCTCCCTGAAAACATGGTGCTTGCTTGCTAATGAGGCTACTGGATCCTCCATGGGATGGGGTTACATAACATCATTAGTTTCTTTGAGTCGATATCGTCGAGGAGGTCATTCGTACCACTGTGCTTCTTGTTGAATAAACCAAGTCGTGAGCTATTATGTTAGCCATGGGAAAATTGGCAGTGTTGCCTTGATATATACCATAATGGTGGTGATGGGAATCAAAGTTTATCGTTACCCACAAATAGTACCAATGCTCAATAGTGGATACTGAGATGTACTTGAGAAGGTACGAACTAGTATTTTCCTCCTTGAGAAGCATCGGAGCGTGTTGAAACGGGGGTGGTTGGTACCTGCAAAAGGACTCCAACTCTCGAGTTAGGCTGTGCACAAATAGGGTTTAAGCCAAAGAGCAATAGTTACTTATTAAAGGTGATTGAACTTGACATTTATAGAGAATGAATGGGGAATCACGTTCCCTTGATTGTTGCACAAGATCCCTAAAAAATTAGAAGGTTGATACTACAGTTATGAGCAATCAAAAGCGGTTATGGGCGTTATTATTACGTAAGATCGCGATTGACAGTTACAGATTATCATAGGATTTATCCACTGCATTAATCTCGCAATAATGTTGTTATTACCTAATGTTATGGTCCGACATCCATTATAATGGGATCTTCTACAGTGCTACGAGTGAATTCTCATTGGGAAATCAATAGCGAACTCCGGCCGGATGCATACTGAGTTGAACCATGGGGCTTGATCCCGGATCATAGTCCAAAACACATCCTAAAACGAAGATGCTAGAGAACTTTCTTCATGTTCAATTCCTAACTCCTTCATGAGTCCAAATGATAACGTAATAGTAAAATCAAGACCTAATTTTCTATATTGGTTCTTATATAAGTCAACCAAAGATTAGTGAATTAATTTGCAAATAGTAGATCATGTGGTAAGCAAATTTTAAATCACTAATTGAGGAGCCTCATTAATATAAGTGTTCAATCCGCGAGAAAACACCTATGATGTGGGATAACCTCAATAAACCAAGTAAGGATTAATTTTCCACCCAAAAAAGGTTAGAAAACTATTTAAGACCTAAAATCACTAGTCATGTCAGAAATTGCCTAATCACTAATTAACTCAAATGTGAGAGTAGGGATGGATCCAAAAATTAAGAGTTGTGGGGCCAAAACTAAATTATAAATAAAATTTTTATTAGTTATATTTACTTTTAATTATATCTTTTTTAAATAAATGCATAATTCTATTAGCAATTTATAATATATACTTTTTATTAAATAGTTTATCTTATTATTTCATTCATATATTTTAAAAGATATGTAAAAGTTTTCAAAATTCTCATGACAATTAATATTAAATCGATGTAAGTTGAGATTTTGATATTAAGAAATTAAGAAATTATGTGAAATAATTAATGTTTCTTTGTTATAGGTGGCACATTATTATCGAGTTAGTCTGGCACAGATTAAATATGTATGAAGTTCAATATATCTATATAGGTGTTAGTATAAACATACTCTAGTTCGAGGTGTATTCTAAACCTTAGTATGAATGATATTCACTAAGTTATGAACTTAAACATACTCTAGTTCTATTAGAGTCTAAATTGTTGTGAAATATGAAGTTACAAAAATGCTAATTTCGATTTGGTCTCAAAAAATGAGATCTAAAAATGTTAGTAACTACACTTAGGATTTTTTGAAGATAGAAGTGAAAATCTCGACTAGAAGATAATAAATGTTTGAAGATTCAAATTTAAATTCAGATAAGATAGAATTTGAATTTAAAATAGAAGTTAGCAGTAGTTATGAGTGTAAGATCCAGACTATAAGGATTGCTGACAAATATTAGGAAGTTACTTGTAGCACAAGATTGGTGACAAAAATTAGGTAGTTACTTCTCGAGGATTGCTGACAATGATTAGGCAATTTCTTTTATTTTAGACACTTGTAAAAATCTTGAAAAGGGGATAGTTACTTAGGTTTTCTATAAATACCAAGAAGATGGAAACATTTAAGGGTTGGAATTTATCTACTTACACCCATTTCTAAATATGCTTTCAGTCTTTCAAACGCTTACGAGCAAACAAAAGTTAGTCAAGTATGTTTCCATCCTACTTTTTTCCTATAAACTTTACCATTCAAATGCAAGTTTAATTCATGTTCATTTCCATTTCCAGTCATTTAATTTGTTGCAACTTCTCTTCTACCCCTAATCGAGTGGTCTTCTTGGGATCATTTGATTTCTTTCAATTGCTTTCTTTTATTTGCTTTCTTTATTCTCTTGCAAGTTTATTTTTTTGTCAATTTACTTCCTTGCATGTTTATTCTTTCTGTATTTTACTTGCTTTTCTTTAATTGCTTTCATTTATCATTAAACTATTTATTATTTTGTCAAGTTTATTTTACTATCCTTTATTTCTCTGCACTTGCATTTTTTACAATTTAACTACTTTCTTTTAATTGATTTATCTTATCGCAATTTTAACTTTTGACAAGTTATTTTCATTACATCTTTACCGCTTCTATATGCTTTCTTTACTTTTACTAAGTTTACTACTGCAATTTTGTTACACTTCAATTTTGATCCTCACGTCCTTATGATTTACTCGAAATTCTTTTTGACATTCTTGTTAAAAACAAAACCAGTATGTACTAGAGAATCACTTGAGGAAGAGATTCCCTTCTTCGAAATCAAGATCTGGAATCAAATTTGTCTATTGACAAAAATCACACCAAACAAATTGGCACGCCCAGTGGGACTAGTTGAATGATTAGTATATAAAAAGAATCCTTTTAGTCGTCTATGCAATTAAGAAGTGGGAAAATAGTGCCAAGAATGTCTGATAATACATCAGTTAGTGCTCAAAGCCCTCAGGCAAGGAATAATGGAGCAAAGGGCAATAGAGACACTGTAGTGTCTGGAATTTTGCCACAAACTTTAGATCTTGTGGTGAGTGAAATCATATCAACCACAAGGATCTTTATTTCCAACTTGGAAAATAAGAGTCTTGGGATGAATCAAACAACACCTTATATGAGTTGCCTCCTAGATTCACACCCCAGAATGTTACACAAAATATAGGAATTGCCCAGGCTACATACACAAGCACAATATCAAATGTTTCACTAAGAAATCAAGCGGTAGGCACCAATGACCAGGGAGCAGGAACTAGAGGAAATAGAATTGATAGACTAAATGTGGGAACAACTCCGATTTTCCCAAATCTACCAAGGGATATATCTTTGATCATTCCTAGGAATATGAATACAACCCTTAATAATATCAGACAACAAATTGATGAGAGTAATCATAAAATGGTTCATATGCTAACTCAATAGATGACCACTGTCATTACCCTACTCAGAGTCAACTAATAATACCTACACAACATTGGCTAGACAAATGAGTGGGATTGCTGATGTGTTTGGGAATCCAGACAAATCTACTGGCAATCGAGGGGGAAATACTCAACCAACAATCCAAGATAATAATCAATTAGTAAATAACCTAAATGTTAATAACCAGATTAATGATAATCGGCCAAGAGAAAACCAACTTGGCCAAAATATAGGTCTTCAATTAGTTAATCGAAACTAGAATATTGACAACCTCCTTGAGATAATTAAACAAAACAATCTTGGGGGTCATCAAAATATTAATCAAGTGGTTGAGCAAGTATTAAATAGGTATGATTTCAATGTAGGGATATGCAAACCAACCTTATTTCATGTTAGTATTCCCCGAGTATATTCAGCATGTAGAATTGCCTAAGGGGTGGAAAGCCCCAAAAATCTCAACTAAGTTTGCTAGTGAGAGTGGAGAGTCCATAGTCAATCATATTGCTCGATACACAATCGAAGCAGGGGATATAGCCACTAATGAATGTTTAAAAATGAAATATTTCCCCTACTTGGTTTACAACTCTACTACTTAATTTGATCCACTCTTGAAATTAACTTGAAAGAAACTTTCATGAACAATTCTTTAGAGGAGAGACTAAGGTAAGTCTGGTGGATCTATTTAACATTAAAAGAAATAATGGAGAATCCATAGATGACTACCTAGCAAGATTCAGACAAATGAAAGCTAGATGCCTCACAGTGATTCTAGAGTCTGAAGTAGTCAAAATGGCTACTGGTGGATTGGATTATTCAATTAGAAAGAAATTGATATACCAGCAACTTTTGGATATGTCTTAACTTGCTAATAAGATGAGATAGACTGAGCAATTAATACTCGAAAAGGAAAGAGTCAAGAAACATCTTAGGAGAGAAAAAATTGTTTATGTAGAAACATCTGATATGCAAGAGAAATATTTTACACAATCGAAAGATGATAAAGTAGCCTATGTCGAAATAAATGAAGTTGAAGAGGATAAGGATAATGAAGTTAACATTACTAAATTAAAATATGGTCCTTCTTATGTCTGCTCATCTTTAAAACTTGTTCAAAATAAGGATAAAATGAAGTCCTCAAATAGGGAATCTTACGCTTTCGATATAACTAAGGTTGACCAAATTTTCAATGTATTACTAAAAGATAAGCAAATCAAACTTCTCGATGATCATTAAATCCCTTTTTTTAGAAGAAATAAAGATAAAAAATATTGTAAATACCATAATAAGTATGGTCATTCGACTAACAATTGTGTTCATTTCAGGGATTTAATCCAAAGAGCCATCAAGGAAGGAAGATTAAAGTTTGAAGAAAGAAAGAAAGAAATGAAGATTGACACAGATCCATTAAAAGTGAACTCCAGTTACATTGAGCCTGCTAGTTTTCTACAAGTGAACATGGTGGATGTTGTGGAAAAGGCTGTTCCTAAGGTCAAGGCTAAGGTTGAACTCAATACCTATGAGGCCACTAAGGAGGAGATCTATCCAAAGGTTGGAGAAACTCTTGTGGAGTTCCTACTCAGAAAAAAGGAAGAAGAGAAGGAGGTCTCCCTGTGTCCTCAATGTAGTGCTATCTTCGACTGGATGGCTGCTAAAGCTTTTGAAGCAGCCAGGATGTAGAAGCAGAAAGCTCTAGTGAAGAGCTCTAAGAGGATCGAGATCTACAATCAACCCATCAATCAGAAGGTAGTGGTGATGGGTGATCCAACTAAGACATCAAGGAAATGGAAAATGAGGCTGCCACCTGTAAATGTGGCCAGCAATAAGTAGTACAAGAGCAATCCTAATATTCTGAAAGACCCTAGAACAAGCTAAACTGGCACTTGTTCGAGCTAGAGCTGCAATATTCCTTGGGAGGAAGTGTTATTAAGCCTAACACTTGGAGTCGAAATGTAGGTCAGGCTTCGAACCAAGGTTTAAGCCCATATATGTCTAAGACCTAATGGAGAAATGTTGGGAAATCTATGAACAAAAGCACAATGGAAAAAGGATTCCCACTAAGGATCCATGCAAAAAGAAGACCCATAAAACGTGATTTTCGAGTTTACCTCTTGAAGACAGACGAAAAATGATCAAACAAATCACAAGCACCAAAGTAACGATGGTGCCTCTACGTTGTCCACACGAACAGACTCACAAACGTCCAACATCTGTGATCTTGGAGTCTCATGTCTCCTACACAGTGCTAGCTGCAAAGAGAAGAGAAACTTATCACTCACTCACTCACTGTTTCTGTTAGGGTGCGGATAGGATTTTCAACTGATGTCCTTGACAATCCCTTAGCAGTACTATTTATAATAGTAGTTGTCTTATGCGAGTGAGAGTAGCAGTACATTTAGCAGTGAAACCTTTGACTCATCTGGTATAAGTCTAGCCCACGATAGAACCCTAGTCCAACTTAGAATCTAATTGCTCCAACTTAATCTGTTCTAAGTATGTGACTTTGCAGGTTCTCATGTCGTTAGTAGTAATATTAAAATCCCATTTTAATATTACAAGCAGTGAGCAGTATCTAACAACATATAACTGCTACATAAGTAATGAGAATATCAGTGATTTGACATAACTTTTCTATGACTAATGTTTCCATATATTTTAGTCCCTTTGTCCAGATATCTAGATTGAGCACAAGACATGGAAAGTGTCACCCTTGTATTGTTCAATCTTCCATTTCCTGATACTCGAGTAGACTTAGTAAAAACAAATAAGATTAATATCTCATATTGACTCATTTGAGCATGGTCATGCATTTCACAGTCTCTCTCAATCAGGGGGGCAAAGATATTACTCTTGTTATATAGGAGGGACAAATCCCATCTAGGTCACTCACATCTCTCTGCATGATTCGCGGTATGTCCAATAACTAACTTTATAATCACCTTGTTACAAATGATGTTTGATGGCATTAAAACATAAAACTCCTCATGTAGAAATCGTAGTGATTTTAGGTCAAAGGACCACATATACCATTGTCACTTTGAGAATCGCTTATGACACTCACGCAACGATCCACGTAGCGTTCTCATGGTGGGTCAGTCCAATACATAATTACTCTAATATGTATCCATGTGAAGACTTGATATCTCATATCCATGACCTGTGAGACGTGGCCATCAGTCTACATATATACTAGTCTCAATGCATTATTATTATCCTAATTAACAATAATAATTGACTAAGGACATTTAAGAATAGTGTTCTGATTCTAATAGGATCTCACGATCAAGTCATTCACTTGATGTCCTATGACATTAAACTTACTATTCTAAGGACTTTATTATGTTTATAATAAATAACACAATAAATGAAATGCCTTATGTATTAAATAAATAGCATAATACAATGCATGTAAATACGGTCAAAATAAATTGGCATCTAAAGCATACACTAACAAGAAAGGCCCAGAGGGAGAGATAACACCAACAAACCATGGCACAAATGTAGGTGCCACCCAAGCCTTATGCAGAGGTGGTCAAGGGATTACCAGTAAGCACAACCAAAAAAGCAAAATAGATAAGTCCGATGGAAGAGGACATGATTACAAATTCCTTTGAAATCTGGATTTAATGATGGCCTAGAGGCCATCTTTGAGGTTAATATGGTGTCCTTGCTGCCATACAATTTTGTAGCTTCCTATGAAGATGTTGACACAGATGAAGACTTTGAAGATGACTCCGAGGAGGTAGAATGGTACTTTGTCGAAGAGGACACAATCGAAGTTAAAGAAAATTATGTAATTTTTTAAATACCTACTAGATAAATGAAGAACCATCTTTAACTTCTCTTTATTAAGGCTATGGTGGATTGAAAACTGGTAGGAAAGGTGCTAGTTGATGGAAGTGCTACCATAAATCTTATGCCTAAAAGCCTGCTAAAGAAGTTTGGTAAAACAAACTTAGACCTGCTGCCCCACAATATGGTGATGAAGGATTTCAATGAGGAATCTTCAACTTCCGAGGGGGCTGTGGCTTCAGTGATAAGGTCCACTTTGTTTATAGTGATGCCTTGGAAAGCTAGTTATAATTTGCTACTGGGAAGGGAATGGATACACACAGTAGGTGTAGTGCCATCGACAGTCCATCAAAAAATGTTTTTGTGGAATCAAATAGGGGAGCTCAAGATGGTAGAGGTGGACGATACCATGTGTCATGTGCAATAAAATAATACAGACCTCCCGATCTATGCCCCTGGGGTTAAGCCATTCAATATTTGGGACTCAGGAGCCCTCGACAACAAGACAGTTGAGATGGTAGCTGATGGAGACCAAGGAAGCTCAAGTAGAAGCCCAACAGGCCTAATGCCCAAAGATGCACTGCGAGGACTTGGAGGCCCAATGACAAGGTCAAGAGCTAAGAAGGCCAAGGAGGATTTGTACAAAGAAGTCAACCACTTTCTCTCGCTCAAGCCCATTCCAGAAGAAAGAGCACTCAAGATGGTCCAAATGATCCAAGTTGATGAAGGGCCCAATGTGGGGGCATGATTTCTTCTTAGTCAGTTTTATTTAATTATGTATTTGAACCTTTTATTTTTCTCAGTTTTGGTTCTTATTTTCTTTTTGGGATAATTTTGTAATAAGGGCCTATTGATTGGGCTTAACTTGCGCATAGCAAAGCTAGGGATAGGTACTGCCTTCCAATTGGGCCTAATCCATATTTGCGCTAGGATTAGGATTAAAAATGCACTAGCTTGTTGCCTCTTTTAGCTAGACCTAGCCGCATACCTAATGCCTATAAATAGGCTTGTGTTTACTGTATTTGACACTTTTTGAATCAGAGAATAATATTGCACTCCTTTGTGAGTTTTGAGAGCTTAGTTCTCTTGAGTTCTTGGTAGATCCATCTTGGTTCTTATAAAAAATTTCCTTACCTTTGTGATGAATCTTCGCTTGACTTATCACTCTCCAAGAGTGTGGCGTCTTCTTCCTTCCATTCCTTTTCTTTTTCCATCTTTTCCATTTTATGTTACTATTCATGATACTGTTCACGATATTGTTTATGTACTGTACATGTTACTGTTTATATTACTATTCACCCTTCATTTTTTTAAATTCTTTAAAAAAACACAAAATCAACTCAAGGACGATCTGTAAAAATAATATGCATCCAACTTGGATCATATCATATGGTATCAGAGCCCGGATTCTAGAGTTGATAGAGTTCTTGTATTTTTTTGTACTTGTTCTTATTGCTTTCCAAACATCAAGCACCATTGTTTGAATGTCATAATTATACACAACCTTGATCATCTTTGATCTCTGCCATTCCTAAGAATTGGCAACATTCTTTACTTTCCGTTCTTTACTTTTTGCCATTTAAATTCCAGTCCTTTTATTTTTCTGTCTTTAGTTTCTGTTCTTTAATTTTCTATGCAATATTTTACAGTTTTGATCTTATCAACTCTATATCCATTGCTATTATATGTTTTATAGCACCTTAATTTGAAAGGAAACTCCTAAATACATAATTGGGCATAACATTTGGAACTAAAATTGTAAGAACTAATTTTTTTAAGTGCAAAAAGAGAACAAGGGCGTGAAAAATAGTATAAAAAAAGAAAAGAAAAAAAGGAGATCACCTTTGCACTTAAGCAAGATTAAGTTTGAATGCCTTGCGAATTTCATTAAGCGGTGCTATTCTACATACCTTGCGCATTTTTTTCTTCTTATTTCTTTTGAGTTTTACCTTTATTTTTAATTAACTTTTCTTGCTTGTCTTTTAAATTTCTTTGAGTTTTGTCTAGAGTTTCATCCTTTCTTCAACTTCTGAGTGCTTACTCTTGTGAGAACCGTTACTTTTGTAAGAGCTTTTGGCAATTAAAATGCGAGAGAGTTCATTTAAGAACTTGCAAAGAGAACTTGAGTGGTAAAAGGCAAGAGCGTTTTCATTAAACAAAAGCCTAATTATATGAAATACGAGTGGAATCAATCTAAGAGTGTATACATGTGAAAATAGTGAGTAAGGACCTTATTTTATTGTGTTCACTAACTTATTGATTTTGTACAATGTCTAAGGAAGGAGATCCAAGTGGAAGTCCCCCTCCTTCCCCAAGGACAGCCGCAATGACATTACAAATGTAAGCCCTAACAAGACATTTGGAAAGGCTTCTTCAAAGGCAAAGTGATGAAATCCATGAGAGGATTGACAAGTTAGAGAGGGATAGAACTTCCAACCATGATGAATAATCCCATGAATCCGAAAGAGAAAGGAGAGATGGTAGGAGGCAAGGAGGGAGAAGGAGACATGAGAGGAGAGATAGAGAAAATGAGAGGCTTGGGGGTGTGAATATCAAAATTCCTTCCTTCCAAGGGAGGAATGATCCGGAAGCATATCTTGAGTAGGAGATGAAAATTAAGCAAATCTTCTCATGCCACAACTACAATGAAGAGAAGAAAGTGAAGGTGGCCGCACTTGAGTTCACGTATTATGCATTGATTTGGTGGGATCAAGTTCAAAAAGAAAGGGCAAGATATAGAGAACATCATATCATTACTTGGGATGAAATGAAGACTTTGATGAGGAGGAGGTTTGTACCTTCTTATTATCATAGGGAGCTACACAATAAGCTACAAAGACTCTCTCAAGGGAGTAGGAGTGTGGATGAGTACTTCAAAGATATGGAGGTTGCCTTGATAAGAGCCGACATTGTTGAAGAAATGGAGGCAACCATGGCTCGGTTTCTTTATGGTCTCAACCGAGACATTAGTGATATTATGGAGTTGCAACATTATGTTGAGCTTGAAGACTTGGTGCATCAAGCCATGAAGGTGGAGCAACAACTCAAGAGGAAGGGTACTTTGAAGAACGCTTCTTCCAACTTCAACACAACAAATTGGAAGGACAAGCAATAGAAGGAAGGATCCTCTTCTTGCCTACTACTTCCACTTTATCTTCTACTTCTAAAAATAAAGACATTAAATGCTTCAAGTATTTGGGAAGGGGACACATAGCTTCTCAATGCCCAAATAAGAAAATAATGATGATGAGGGATAATGGCAGCATCACTAGTGAATCTTCTTCTATTTCATCAAGTGAGGAGGAAAGTGATTGTGAGGCTATTCCACAAGAAGGAGACTTATTGATGGTAAGAAGATTATTAGGAAGTTAAGCTAAAGAGAAGGATGAAGGCTAAAGAGAGAACATTTTCCATACAAGATGCCTCATTCAAGGGAAAGTGTGCTCTTTGATTATTGATGGGGGAAGTTGCACCAATGTGGCAAGTACTCGCTTAGTAAGAAAACTTGACCTTAAAACTACTCCTTACCCCCGACTATACAAGCTTCAATGGCTACGTGAGAATGGTGAGTTGATAGTGAATCAACAAGTGATGGTAAGTTTGTCAATTGGTAAGTATAAAAATGATGTTTTGTGTGATGTTATTCCCATGGAGGCCGGCCATATTTTGTTTGGAAGGCCTTGGCAATTTGATAAGCATGCTATTTATGATGGTTTCACTAACAAGTACTCCTTTGTTCATAATTCCTTAAAGGTAACCCTTGTACCTCTTACTCCCAAATAAGTTTATGAAGACCAAGTGGCCTTGAAGCTAAGAAAGAAGCAAGAGAAGAAAGACGTAAAATAAAATCAAAGGAGGAAGCAAAGAATAGGGACCAAGAACTTGTAAATGAGAAAAAAATGAATGTTTAATTGCTAGGGAGAGTGAGATTAAGAGGGCTTGCTTTGCAAATCAAGAGATGTACATTTGCGTATACAAGGACTTGTATTTAAATTGTAACTCTAACCCTCTACGTAGTGAAGTTGATTCTCTTTGCAGGACTTTGAAGATGTCTTTCCAAATAGTGTCCCTCTCAGACTACCACCCTTGAAGGGGATTAAACATCAAATGGACTTCATCCCGGGAGCCTCTTTGCCCAATAGGCCCGCCTATAGGACAAATCCTGAGGAAACTAAGGAAATTCAGAAACAAGTGGAGGATTTGATGCAAAAAGGATGGGTGAGGGAAAGTTTAAGTCCTTGTGCTGTGCCTGTCATACTTGTCCCCAAAAAAGACGGCACTTGGAGAATGTGTACTGATTGTAGGGTTATAAATAATATAACTGTAAAATATAGGCATCCCATCCCTAGGCTAGATGATTTACTTGATGAATTGCATGGTGCGTGTTACTTTTCTAAAGGGGATTTAAAAAGTGGGTACCATCAAATTAGGATAAGGGAAAAGGATGAGTGAAAGACAGCCTTTAAGACTAAGCATGAATTGTATGAGTGGTTGGTGATGCCTTTTAGGCTTACAAATGCGCCTAGCACCTTTATGAGGTTGATGACCCATGTGTTGAGAGAGTTTCTAGGCAAGTTTGTAGTAGTATACTTTGATGACATCCTGATCTATAGCATAACCTTAGAAGAGCACCTAGAACACCTTCGGGCTGTGATGAGCGTGCTTAGAAAAAAAAGTTGTAGGCTAATTTAGAGAAACGTGTCTTTTGCACCGACCATGTAGTGTTCCTAGGCTTTGTCGTGAGTGCTAAGGGAGTCCAAGTAGATGAAGAAAAGATAAAAGCCATTAGGGAGTGGCCTACCCCTAAGTCTGTGAGTGAGGTAAGAAGCTTTCATGGGTTAGCCAGCTTCTATAGAAGGTTTGTAAAAGATTTCAACACCATAGCCGCCCCTTTAAATGAAGTTGTTAAGAAAAATGTGAGTTTTAGGTAGGGGGAGGATCAAGAGACAAGTTTCAACTCACTCAAAGATAGGCTCACTCATGCACCCATACTTGTATTGCCTAATTTTTCTAAGTCTTTTGAACTTGAGTATGATGCATCAAATGTTGAGATTGGGACTATTTGAGGGCCACCCTATTGCATACTTTAGTGAGAAATTGCATGAAGTTGTTTTAAATTACTCTACCTATGATAAAGAATTGTATGCACTCATAAGGGCTTTGCACACTTAGCAACACTACCTTTTGCTAAAAGAGTTTATAATTCACAATGATCATGAGTCACTAAAAAATTTAAAAGGGCAAGGTAAGCTTAATAAGAGGCATGCCAAGTGGGTGGAATACCTTGAAGAATTTCCCTATGTGATCAAACACAAGCAAGGAAAGGTAAACATAGTGGTTGATGCGCTTTCCAGGAGGTATACCTTATTAGCTACTCTTGAAACAAAAATGCTTAGTTTTGAACATATAAAGGAGTTGTATGTGCATGATGATGATTTCTCCAAGATGTATGCTACATGTAAAAAAGGGGCACATATGGGGTTTTTTAGGCAAGATAGGTATTTATTCAAAGAAAAACGTTTGTATGTGCCTAAGAGCTCTTTGCGTGAATTATTGCTTAGGGAAGCTCATGAGAGGGGATTAATGGGTCACTTTGGGATCCAAAAGACTTTAGATGGGTAGCATAAGCATTTTTATTGGCCTGGCATGAAGCATGATGTGCATAAAATATGTGATAAGTGTATTGTTTGTAAAAGAGCCAAATTAAAGGTAATGCCTCATGGACTCTATACCCCTTGCATATTCCTGATTCCCCTTGGACTGACTTGTCTATGGACTTTATGCTAGGTTTGCCCTGCTCAAAAAAAGGAAGAGACTCCATTTTTGTTGTGGTGGACAAATTCTCCAAGATGGCCCACTTCATCCCTTGCCATAAAGTGGATGACGTCATTCATGTAGCGGATTTATTCTTCAAAGAAGTGGTGAGGCTTCATGGAATGCCCAAAAGCATAGTCTCAGATAAGGACTCAAAATTCCTAAGCCATTTTTGGAGGACCCTTTGGAACAAGCTTGGGACTAAGCTACTCTTCTCTACCACTTGCCACCCACAAACCGATGGGCAAACTGAGGTGGTGAATAGGACCTTATCGACCTTACTGCGATTAATCATCAAGAGGAACATTAAAACCTGGGAAGAATGCTTACCTCTTATTGAATTTGCTTATAATAGGGCTGTGCATGCTACTGCTAGCTTTTCTCCTTTTGAGATTGTATATGGTTTTAATCCCCTCACCCCCCTTGATTTACTACCTCTACCTAATGTTTCTTCTTTAATTCATAAGGATGGATAGGCAAAAGCTGAATATGTGAGGAAGCTCCATGAATAAGTCAAGACTCAAATTGAAAGGAAGATGGAGCAATATGCTAAGCAAGCAAACAAGGGAAGGAGGCAAGTTATTTTTGAACCAAGAGATTGGGTGTGGGTGCATATGCGAAAAGAAAGGTTTCCTTTGCAAAGGAAATCTAAGCTCTTACCTAGAGGAGATGGACCCTTCCAAATCTTAGAAAGAATTAATGACAATGCCTACAAAGTTAACCTACCAAGTGAGTATGGGGTTAGTGCAACATTTAATGTGGCTGACTTAAGTCCTTTTGATGTACGTGATGAAGGATCAAATTCGAGGATGAATTCTTTCAAAGGGGAATGGCATGATAGAGACCAAGGAAGCTCAAGTGGAAGCCCAATGAGCCTAATGCCCAAAGATGCACTGTGAGGACTTGGAGGCCCAATGACAAGGTCAAGAGCTAAGAAGGCTAAGGAGGATTTGGACAAAGTCAACCACTTTCTCTCACTCAAGCCCATTCTAGAAGAAGGAGCACTCAAGATGGTCCAAATGATCTAAGTTGATGAAGGGCCCAATGTGGGGGCATGATTTCTTCTTAGTGAATTTTATTTAATTATGTATTTGAACTTTTTAATTTTCTCAGTTTTGGTTCTTATTTTCTTTTTGGGATAATTTTGTAATAAGGGCCTATTGATTGGGCTTAACTTGCGCATAGCAGAGCTAGGGATAGGTACTGCCTTCCAATTAGGCCTGGGCCATATTTGTGCTAGGATTAGGATTAAAAATGCACTAGCTTGCTGCCTCCTTTAGCTAGACCTAGCCGCATACCTAATGCCTATAAATAAGCTTGTGTTTATTGTATTTAACACTTTTTGAATCAAAGAATAATATTGCACTCCTTTGTGAGTTTTGAGAGCTTAGTTCTCTTGGGTTCTTGGTAGATCCATCTTGGTTCTTATCAAAAATTTCCTTACCTTTGTGACGAATCTTCGCTTGACTTATCACTCTCCAAGAGTGTGGCGTCTTCTTCCTTCCATTCCTTTTCTTTTTCCATCTTTTCCATTTTATGTTACTATTCATGATACTGTTCACGATACTGTTCACCATTCATTTTTTTTTAATTCTTAAAAAAAACATGAAATTAACTCAAGGATGATCTGTAAAATAATTTGCATCCAACTTGGATCATATCAGTGGCTCTCAGCCCAACCGATTTCTTATTAATCCCCAAAGCTAATTCAATTTGGCTTCAAGTTTGTAATAGTGATGTTAGGGCCTATCAGTTCCTTTTTAATTCTCAAGGCCGATTAGATTCAGCTTCTTCTTGTAATAATAACGACATTTGAGGGCCATTTGGCTCGATTGTCAGCCTACATGGCTGACAAATGCACCATTGAAGGTGCAATTTTGAGTCAATTGACTTGAATTTCGGCCTATATGGCTGAGAAAAATGGCACCACAAAAGGTGTCAACTTGGAATGTATATATAATGATTCTTTTTTAGGGTTTGAACAAGCCCTTCTATCTCAAGAAATTAAAGAAATAGAGATACAAGACCCCCTAGAAGAGATTAATTTAGGGGACAATATAAATTAAAAAACCTTCTTATATTAGTAGTTTGTTAAATAAAAGCTTCAAATTGGAATTGGTTAAATTGCTCGAAGAGTTTAAAGATTTTTTTACATGGGACTATGAGGAAATGCCAAGACTCAGTCGAAGTTTAGTAGAACACAAACTACTAATTCGACCAGGACAAATGCCAGTTAGGCAAGTCCCAAAAAGGTTTGTGCCTGATGTGGTTCTCAAGATCAAAGAAGAAATCGAAAGGCTATTAAAAGCTAAGTTCATTCGAACCATCAGGTATATGAATTGGATTTCTAATATTGTTCCTATTATGAAGAAAAATGGTAAGTTAAGAGTATGAATTGATTTTTGAGATTTAAATTCTACAACTCCTAAAGATAAATATCCTATGCCAATTGCTGATATATTAGTTTACTCAGCATCAGGCAATGAAATTCTAAGTTTTATAGATGGTTATTTTGGATACAACCAAATTTACATTGCTGAAGAGGACGTATCGAAAACTACTTTTTGATGTCCAGAGGCAATTAGCATATATGAATGGATAGTTATGTCATTTGGTTTAAAAAATGCTGGAGCTACATATCAAATAGCCATGAATACTATCTTTTATAATATAATTCATAAATTCATGGAAGTTTATATTAATGATGTTGTGGTTAAATCAAAATTAGAAAAGGAACATGTATCAAACTTGGGACAATCATTCGAAAGAATGAGGAAACATGGATTGAAAATGAATCCTATTATATGTGCTTTTGGTGTTTCTGTTGGAAATTTTCTTGGATTCTTGGTCCAAAACAAGGCTAAGGTCATACTTGAAGCATGACCTCCTTCGAATAAGTAGCAGCTCCAATCTTTGTTAGGAAATATAAATTTAAGAAGATTCATTTCTAACATATCTAGAAAGACCAAGGTTTTCTCCCCACTTTCGAAGCTTAAAGCTGAAGATGAATTTTGATAGGAGAAAGAACACCAAGAGGCCTTTGATTAAATCAAGAATTGCTTGGCCAATCCTCCAATCATGACGCATCTAACTCCAAGACATCCTTTGAAGCTATATATTTCAGCATTAGATGAAACTATTCGGAGCATGATAGCCCAAGAAGATGATAATGGAATCGAAAGAGCCATTTATTATCTTAGTTAGGTTTTGATTGATGTTGAAATTAGATATAGTGCAATAGAGAAGTTATGTTTAGCTTTGTATTTCTCCTATACTAAGTTAAAGTTTTATATGAAGCCTTAAAATGTACTTGTAGTTTCAAAGACATATATAATAAAGTATATGTTATCGAAACATATCTTGCATAGTAGAGTAGGTAAATGGGCTCTTGCTTTAATTAAATTTTCCTTAAAGTACGTGCCATTAAAGGCTATAAAAAGCCAAAGTATTGACAATTTTTTTGACCGATCATCCTTGCATTGACATTGAAGAAAATGATATTAACTACGTGGGATTAAAGCCATGGAAATTATATTTTGATAGATTAAAACATAGTGGAGGTGTTGGTCTATAGATTCTAATTATTTCACCTATTGAAATCCTAACCAAGTTTTTGTTTGAACTAAGACATGAATGTTTGAATAATGAGACTGAATATGAACCCTTGATAGCTGGCCTGCAAAAACATTAATTTCACTCAAAGCTAAAAATATCAAAATGATGGGTGATTCCTAGCTAGTTATTAAACAATTTACTCGAAAATATATATGCATTATCCAAAATCTATTTTGATATTTTGCTTTTGCAACAAGATTATTATGTGAATTCGATAAGGTTAAATTGTAACATATTCCAAGAGAGGAAAATTATGAAGCTAATGAATTAGCCCAAATAGCTTCAAGATATAAGATTTCGAGTGAAACTTTAGCTAAGTTAATCAAAATCAAAGAGAAATTATATCCATTCGAGAATTTAGAAATATGTTCAATCGAAAATATGGATAGCTCTGATTAGAGAAAGTCAATTGTTGATTATTTAAGAAACCCGAGTTCATCATTCGAAAAAAAAACAAAATATAAATCCCTACACTATGTTATAGTAGGTGATTCACTTTATAAGAAGTCAGTAGATGAAAATTTATCGACGTTTTTAAGTGAAAAGGATGCATACGCAACCTTAGTAGAAGTACATGAAGGTATTTGTGGTTCTTATTAGGCTAGTGAAAAAATGAAATGGGTCTTACACAGACAAAAGGTATATTGGCCTACAATGACTAAGGATTGTAATTTTTATACTAAATCATGTGAAGAATGTCAAAAGCATGGAAACATTCAGCATGTCCCAACTAGTGAATTGCATTTGATTATTAAACCTTGGCCAATTTGAGGATGGGCACTCGATTTGATAGGCCAAATTCATCCACCATCTTCGAAAGGGCATAAGTATATATCAGTTGCTGTCGATTATTTTAAAAAATGAGTCAAAGCCATCCCTTTGAAGGATGTTACTCAACAAGACATAATAAATTGTATTGAAGAAAATATTATACATAGATTTTGTATTCCTCAAACCTTGACAACTGATTAAGGGACTGTTTTCATTAGTCGAAATATAACCCAGTTTGTTAAATCGAGGAATATTAAGTTAATTACTTTAACTCCTTATTATGCCCAACCTAATGGTCAAGTAGAAGCAGCCAGCAAAATCTAATTTGATTAATAAAAAAACATGTTGGTCAAAAGCCAAGAAGTTGGCATAAAATATTAAGCCAAGTTTAGTGGGAATATCAAAATTCTCCTAAAGAGGCAATTGGTACTACACCTTATCATTTGGTATATGGTCACGAGGAAGTATTACTGATGTAGATTAAAAGTTGCAAACCTAAGTGCAGGTTGTTTCAAGTAATAAATTTCTGGGAGTCCGAGGTCGATCCACAGGGAATTGATGAAGAAAAATTCTTTGACGTAAAGTAAATATTTTGTCATAATAATAAAAGTGATAAACTTAGTCACAAATAAAAAAAAACTTACTTGGGTTAGGAGATCCATGATGTGTGTGAAACAACATCATGTTTTGTTATTATTTTGCATGCATTCTTGAGCATTTTAGGTGTTTTAGTTTCCCTTTTTGGTTTGTTTTTCCCTTAGTTCGGATAACTGCCGTGTTTTTTGTGTTCTTGTGCAGGATTAATATTGAATTGGCCTTGGAATGAATGGAAGCTTGCATGATTGAAGTTGGAGCTTTATGGAACTAATTTAGGGAAAGATAAGATAATTATCTACAACTTTCATGAAGACCTCAAAGGCCCGATCACACGTTTGGATAACTCAAATTAGAGTTGAAGCAAGAACTAGGTGTCTTGATCCGACAAAGCTTGACCTTTGTATACTATTCATGACATATCTCGAGCTAAAAGTTGTCAAATGAGCTGAAATTTGATGGTTGATAGCTAAGATCCAAATCTACAACTTTCATGTTGAGCACCTTTCTAGATTCAAAGGTCTAATGGGTCATATTGAGCTTGGAAGGCCATTTCAGAACCAACCACGGCCTGGCCGTGGTCTACACCACGGCCGTGGTTTGAAGACAGCAGCAATGAAATCTCCAACTCAGAACCAACCACGGCCTGGCCGTGGTGGCCACCACGGCCGTGGTTCGGGGAGCGCAGCAGATTTTATTTTTCTGTTTTTATTTCTTTTGGGGGCTTTTAGCCCATAAAAACCCTAGGCTATAAATAGATGTTCTGATTGCTATTAGGGTATTCTAGTTTTGATTAAAACCTAGTTCTAAAGGAGGCACAAAGGAGGCTTAGTTTCTTCATTTTCTTCTTCTTCTTCCATTGTTACGGGTTTGGGATGTTTTTAAGTTTGATTTTCCTTCTTCTTCTATATATCCGAGTAGTTACTTTTGTTTCTAGGATTGGGCAATGCCCTTTGATACATTGATAATGATGAATTGACATTGTTTTTCCCTTTTATTAATCTTGATTGTTCATTGATTCAATTCTTATTGCTTTTACTCATGTGAATTTGTTGGCCACTTATTTGCATCTCATAGGCATTTAGGGACGTACTGAGAGGTGAACCTAGGTGTTGGAACCGTAAGAATTGAACTTAAGGTCTAAATCACGAGAGTAGTTTTAGCCTTTCGAGGATTCAATGAATTACCACAAAGCGTAATGGGTTCAATTTAAATTCAATTACCACGAGAGTAGGAATTGGTTTAATTGGGCACGGATCTTGTATCTTGAGAGAGAACATTAACTAATTTTGGGTAATTCACCTTCAATTGAATTTCAGGTTTAATAAAAGGGTTGTCGATTAGGATTTGTCTTGTATCATTGTGGTATCCCAATCTTGGAAGCTTTCTTAATTCTGAAAACCTCATTCTTGATAACTTGCTGTTTTTATTCTAAATTCTATTTTCTTAATTTTTATTTAATTATTTTGTTACTAAATTCTTATCAATCAACAATCATATTTTCTCTTCTTTAATTTAATTAAGTTAATTAATTAATTGGTATTCATACACACAGTCCCTGTGGATTCGATCTTTTATTACTTGACGACGAAACCGTACACTTGCGGATTTCATGCATCAATCCACTCTTGATAAATAAATTAAGGATAAGATTAATTCTTTTTATAATTAAATTAGAATCCACATATAATGAAGGTTCCAATCAGAAAATAAAACATTCAAAGTTCATTAAAAATTATATACGTAATTATATTATGATTGCCTTAATTATCTATTAACACCACCACTTATAAATGGGCTCAAGTCTTCATTGTGCCAATATTTTATTTACAACAAATCAAGATCTCCACTTTACAAGAAGGGTTTCTAAATTGATTGGAAACAAAATACAACATGTATAATGACCACTTGAAAATATATCATTTAAGTATAAGAAAGAAATGAATCTAACCTTTTTTTATTACCAAGAGATTCACCCTTTCACCTAAGTAAAATGATACTTAGTTACTCATAGACTAGAAGAAAGGAAGAGAGAAGAAGAAGAAGAAGAACATGACTTCAATTAAAAACACAAGGAAAACTACAACAAGATAAACAAACAACACAATAGCATAATCTTGGTCTCTAAGACCAAGACTCCTAAATGATCAGCCAAGGCTCCCTTTTATAGAGGGTTAGGGAAACAAAATGAAAAGGGGGCTGATTCATGAATGAGTGGATGAATGGAAAATGCCAAATGACTTTTGATGAGTGAAAAATTATGGAGATTCTTTGTCTTTGAAATCATTTAGTTATGAAGTTATTAAATACATCAAAATATTGAAATATGGTCTTCATAACAGTTGTAGCCTTTTGTCTTAGCTTTCAAATGCCCCTAGAATTACCTCAAAAGGCCACCTACAACCCGAGATATGGCCCAATTACTACACAGTATTCAGGCCCAGTTATAGCTCCTATATTCTGCCTTCCAAGCCCAATATTACCTCCAAGGAGTCCGAATTGAGTCTTGTGTTCTTCATAGAAGTTGTAGATATGGGTCTTAACTTGTAGATTCCAATATTTCATCCCAATCCAAATCTTACAGCCCGAGTTATGCTCTGATTACTGTACATTATTTAGGTTCCAATCACAAAATCCATATTCTGACTTTCAAGCCTAATTAGTTCCACTAGATGTCTGAATTTGACCTAGAGCTCTACATGAAAGTTGTAGAGCTCTCTCTTATCTTTCTAACAAGGTAAAATACATAATTTTTAGACATCTAAAACTTAAGATATAGCCAAAATATAGAAATAGTATAAGACGTAAATTATGCTAAAAATATCAATTAAGTCCAATTTGAGTCCAAACTTACAAAATATAACAAAACTCAATCAATTAAGTACATGGAGAGTGCAAATGACTAAAAATGAGGGTTTATTAATGTATAAAATATATGATTATCAAATTTCCTTACGTTTAGCTTTTTGCACTCCTGGGCAAAACACACAAGACCAAAACTAGGGAAAAAAAACACAGACTCAAAAGCTAAACACTCTAAAGACTCAATTTCTAATAATATTTAAGAATGAAGAGCAACCAATCATTCAAGGGATCAAAACATTTATGAGGCAACGTTTCTTCACATCTCAAACCAACAAGCAAGGAAATTTCAATTGAAAAACATGAGTCAAGAATGATAGATCCTCAAAAGATTCACTCTTAATCCCTCAAGTGCTTAAAAAGTATGTATTTCACTCAATTCAACCCATGAAAATTACACTACCATAAGCTTACTTATCTTTTACTTCTCCACTACTCAAAACACATGCACACACAAATCATGAGTACTTTATTAAAGGTTGTAATGAGGTCAAGGTAAAGGAGGAGGTAATATGGATATGACAAGTTAAATACCAAAGAGAATAAAAGAGCACGAGAGCTGAGTTCGATTAACAAGCATGAAAGTTTATCCTAACTCCACATAATACAAATTCCCTTTACGTATTCTTTTCCTTTTCTTTATTGCCTTGTTAGCCCTTCTTTACACTTTTTATTTTTATTTTTTTGGTTTTTTATTTTATTTTATTTTTACAAGATGGACATAACATATACATTTAAACAAATTTTTTTCAACCATTCTGCACACACACACCCCCACACTTGTTCAAAAACTCATCCAATGACAAAGCTAATGTTCTCTTATTCCCTAAGGTCGGGTAAGAACATGATTTTTCATTTAAGGCACATAATGAGTTCAAAACAAAGAATGATCAAATAAGCTCAAAGGGGGTTAAGCAAGGGAAAATAGGCAATTTCCAATGCTTTACGTTAGCAGGAATCAGAGAATTTTCAAGAAGCTGTAAGAGTGCTTGATATCATATTGAGACAATATGCTGCTGAGCAAGGCTGCCTATTTGTGCACCAGTCATTCTTGGCTATTTGGTTAAAGTAGTTATTTCAAGAAAAATGTCTCAATCATATTTATGTATGCATATGAAAAAAGAGAATGGTACAAATGTTCAATCCATTCATCAATAGGCTCAAAATCTGACAAGGCATAATTCTATCATTCTCAGTCCACCAATTTCAACATCCATAACCAAGCATGTGATTTTTAAGAAAGAAGACAATTTACTTAAGCATGTAAATTTTCCTAAATTTGAATTACTACTTCCACACAAACTAGTTACTACCCCAACTAAGATGCGTCTCAAGAGTAAAATTTTCTCCTTACTCTGCCATCCTTAACTAGTTTTACTGTGAGTAGGTTTCTGACAATCATATCAATAAACATACTCCCCAACTAAGATGCGTCTCAGGAGCATAATTTATTCCTTAATATGTCATCCTTAATTAGTTTAGTAAGTTACTGACAATCATATCATACTTCCCAATTTTTTTTGAACAACTATCCTTCCCTCCCAATCAGATCACAACATTGTCTGCAATGTTAAAATATAGATGAGTAAAGGATAGAAGACATTACTTGTTGTAGCAATTACTGAAAAGAGAGACCTGACACAAATATAAAATAGAAACAAAGTACAATAAATAAAACCAAAGATTGTAATTATTTAAATAGTTAGAGTGTCTTATCTGGCTTGCTTTTCATACTACTTCCCTCACCGTTTCCTTTTGACTAATCTATCTAAGCTATTACTAGATTAGGTTCATAAACAAAAGCTTCTAATTTATCAATTAACTCATCAACAGTGGAAGCAGAGATAAGGAGTCGTCTTGCTGAAGGTGTGATAAATTTCTGTTCCACAACATGGTCAAGAAAAAATAACAAAAGATCAAAGAAATTATTAACATTCAACAAACCTATAGGTTTATGCTAGATGTTCAGTTGGGCCCAAGAGGCAATTTGAAAAACTTCTTCCAAAGTACCAAAACCACCTTTATATACAAGTTTCATGGCGTATCTTTATACTGTGCGTCATGAATGCAGCAATACCAAGATAGCTCAGCCAATCTGGGAATTCTTCTCCCTCCCGCTTATGGGATATTTTGCATTGAGCTACGACGCAGCTAATTAAAGTGTGTAAAAATGATAGCTACCACCAACGACCATAGCCAGTGAGAGGTCGTTGGAGAGCCCATGGCATTAAATCACAAGATCCAGCTCAGAGGCATTGTCACGTGAGAATGTAAACACAAGACGCTTCTATCTGTCCATCAGCAAGCAGAGCCTACAGTTAAAACCTAGGAATGCTTATGCGGCTCTCTACAGAGTATGTCATATAAACCTTATTTACAGACCGACATGCGAAGGTCCACCCGAGTCAATGGCGGGACAGACATCTACTCGGGGCTCCTAATCTAATTAAAGACCAAGTACAACCGAAGTTTGTCCCTTTTTTAATTTTTTCCTTTTTCTTTTTTTTTTTTTTTTTTTTTTTTTTTTCTTTTTTTTTTTTCTTTTTTTATGAAGATGTACAAGATAATACATACATGTTGATGTGATTGTGGCTCACATCTTCCTCTAGTTTTACGTCCAGTAATGGCTTAAATGCCTTCTATGAGTCGAGGATAAACTTCCTATCCAATTTTCTTATAAATTGGTAAATAGGGTCTTTTTGAGTCAGATTCCCAACACTGTAATGTTCTTGCTTGTCCTTGAAGAGATTCCATAAACTAAGAAGTTCACGATGCACAACTCTACAAGAATGCGTCTCGAGAGTCAATAAGATATCATCTAATGACTCCTTACTCAGTCTATTCTTAATGAAGAATATTTTATCTTCTCTGTTTACGGAAACCATCCCCAAAGAACGGCCTCACTTGTTATAAGAAAATTGACTATATTAACAAACCAAGGCATGGAATTGACAGAAAGTTAAAATTCATCAGGAAAAAAATTATTGATAGGTGTGGTATCAAAAGGTGAGCTTGTTGTAAGTATGGACAAATGATCTGCAGCAACATTTTCAGCTCCTTTCTTATCTTTTATTGTGATGTTGAATTCTTGAAACAACAAAATCTACCGTATCAACCTAGGTTTGCAAAAACTTGTTGTGAAAATTGATAAGTGCAACGAATAGTCAAAAAAATAAAGTAGTTGATTAATAGGGGAAAAAACACTAAAACGCACAAAATTAAAAGGGAAAATAGAGAACAAAGCACATGAATGCAAAACACATTAAGGATGCAAACACATGAAATTAAAATAGTAGGCATCTGACTTCATTTGATTCAATAATCTATCATAGACAATAGAGTAGTTTTTGGGACCTTCATTCTAATTAATTTCTAGTCAGTCAATTGATAGGGAGAATCCAGTAATTAATTAAAATTCAATTCTTTGGTTTAAACATTAACTCTTAAAGGCATGACTATTACTCTATGGATTCTCGTGAAAAATACCACAATTCTCCCACACAACCTATAATCGTCATTCCTAGATAATTATAAATCATGACACTTATTATTTATGGTCTAGGTCATATGCAAACCTTTCAATTCTACATATACCATATTAGATCAATTTATGAGTGACCAATTCATAAAAGCATTAAGAATCATAATAAGCACTCAAATTGAATAAAAAAGAAATTAATTAAAATTCTAATCTTAATACATGTCGATTGAATCAAGTTAAGTCTTCACCCTAGAAACACATGAATTTAACTACATATGACAAAAGAGTAAAAGAAATAGGAAGAATAATATATACAGAGCTTAACCTTCCATTAAAAAAAAATTAACAAGTAGGCGGTAAACTGCCATGGTATATATATATATATATATATATATATATATATATATATATATATATATATATATATATATATATATATATATATATATATATATAAACAAGTAGTGTAAACCTATTATTAAATATTAACAAGGGTGTGGTATAAACTGACCACCAAATATATATTAACACATAGTTAATAAATATTAACAATGGTGTGGTATAAACTAACCACCAAATATATATTAACAAGGGTATGGTATAAACCAACCACCAAATAAATATTAACAAGGGTGTAGTATAAACCGACCACCAAATATATATTAACACATAGTCAATAAATATTAACAAAGGTGTGGCATAAACTAACTACCAAATAAGTTAATAAGCTGATAAATTAAAAAGTTAGTAAGTAGGTAAAGTAAAATGTTAGAAACAAATAAATTAAAATGTTAGAAGTAGGGAAATTAAAATGTTAGAAGCAGGTAAATTAAAAAGTTAGAAAGTTAGAAAGTTAGTAAGAGAGTTAGATAGTTAGTAAGCAAGAAAATTAAAAGGTTAGTAGGTTAGTAAGTTAGAAAGTTAGAAATAAAATATAGAAAGTAAAATACATAAAATAAAGTGCAGAAAGTAAAATACAAAAAGTAAATTTAAAATATGAAAATCGGAGAATCGACAAGCTGATTTTTTACTCCGGTGAGAGAGAATAGAAGAAAAAATATTATTTCATTAATAATTAAAGATTACAAAAAAATAAGGAAGAGTTTCCCCTACTAAGTTAGTATGTTAGTACGTACAAAGAAAAAAAATTAAAAGAGTAGAAAATATATATATACAATATCCATAGAAAAAAATGTATATATATATACAAAATATTTACACCATAAATTTGTTCTTCAAATCAAGTCTCCGGCAATAGCACCAAAAACCTGATGCAGATTAAAAGTTGCAAACTCAAGCGCAGGTTGTTTCAAGTAATCAATTATTGAGAGTCCGAAGTCGATTCACAGGGAATTAATGAAAATTTCTTTAACGTAAAGTAAATATTTTGTCACAACAATAAAAGTAATAAAACTTAGTCACAAATAAAAAAAACTTACTTGGGTTAGGAGATCCACTCTTGGTAAATAAATTAAGGGCAAGATTAATTCTTTTTATAACTCAATTAGAATCCATACATAATGGAGCTTCCAATCGGAAAATAAAATATTCAAAGTTCATTAAAAATTATATATGTAATTATATTATGATTCCTTTAATCATCTAATAATACCACCACTTATAAATGGGCTCAAGCCTTCATTGTGCTAATATCTTATCTACAACAAATCAAGATCTCCACTTTACAAGGAGGGTTTCTAAATTGATTGGAAACAAAATACAACACGTATAATGATCACTTGAAAATATATCATTTAAGCACAAGAAAGAAATGAATCTAACCTTATTTCATTACCAAGAGCTTCACCCTTTCACCCAAGTAAAATAAAACTTAGTTACTCATTGACAAGAAGAAAGGAAGAGAGAAGAAGAAGAACATGACTTCAATTTAGAACACAAAGAAAACTATAACAAGATAAACAAACAACACAATAGCATGATCTTAGTCTCTAAGACCAAGACTCTGAAATGATCAACCAAGGCTCCCTTTTATAGAGGGTTAGCGATACAAAATGACAAGTGAGCTGATTCATGAATGAGTGGATGAGTGGAAAATGAGTGAAAAATGTTAAATGACTTTTGATGAGTGAAAAATTATGGAGATTCTTTTTCTCTGAAATCATTTAGTTCTAAAGTCATTGAATGCATCAAAATATTAAAATATGGTCTTCATGAAAGTTGTAGGCTTTTGTCTTAGTTTTCAAATGCCACCAGAATTACCTCAAAAGTCCACCTACAACCCGAGATTTGGCCCAATTACTGCACAGTGTTCAGGCCCAATTACAGATCCTCTGTTCTGATTTTCAAGCTCAATATGACCTCCAATGAGTTCGAATTAAGTCTTGTGTTCTCATGAAAGTTATAGATATAGGATTTTACTTGCAGATACCAACATTTAAGCCCAATCCAGATCTTACAGCCCGAGTTATGCTCTGGTTACTGTACACTATTCAGGTTTCAATCACAAAATCCGTATTTTGATTTCCAAGCTCAGTTAGTTCCACTAGATGTCTGACTTTGACCTAGAGCTCTCATAAAAGTTGTAAAGCTCTATATTATCTTTCTAACAAGGTAAAATACATAATTTTTAGACATCTAGAACTCAAGATATAGCCAAAATACAGAAACAGTGTAAGACGTAAATTATGCTGAAAATATCAATTAAGTCCAATTTGAGTCCAAACTTACAAAACATAACCAAACTCAATCAATTAAGTACATGGAGAGTGTAAATGATTAAAAATGAGGGTTTATTAATGTATAAAATATGTGATTATCAAATTCTCCTACGTTTAGCTTTTTGCACTCCTAGGCAAAACACACAAGACCAAAACTAGGGAAAAAAAAGACACAGACTCAAAAGCTAAACACTCTAAAAGACTTAATTTCTAATAATATTTAAGAATAAAGAGCAACTAATCATTCAAGGGATCAAAAAATTTATGAGGTAACGTTTCTTCACATCTCAAACCAACAAGTAAGAAAATTTCAATTGAAAAACATGAGTCAAGAATGATAGATCTTCAAAAGATTCACTCTCAATCCCTCAAGTGTTTAAAAGATAGGTATTTCACTCAATTCAACCTATGAAAATTGCACTACCATAAGCTTACTTATCTTCTACTTCTCCACTACTCAGAACACATGTACACACAAATCATGAGGACTTTATTGAAGGTTGTAATGAGGTTAAGGTAAAGGAGGAGATAATATGGATATGACAAGTTAAATACTAAAGAGAATAAAAGAGCATGAGAGTTGAGTTCAATTAACAAGCATGAAAGTTTATCCCAACTCCACGTAATACAAATTCCCTTTACATATTCTTTTTCTTTCCTTTATTGCCTTGTTGGCCCTTCTTTACACTTTTTATTATTATTTTTTTATTTTTTGTTTATTTTAACTTTTTTTTTTTAACATGATGAACATAATATATACATTTAAACAATTTTTTCTCAACCATTCTACACACACACACACACCCACACTTGTTTAAGAACTCATCCAATGACAAAGCTAATGTTCTCTTATTCCCTAAGGGTGGGTAAGAACATGATTTTTCATTTAAGGCATATAATGAGTTCGAAACAAAGAATGATCAAATAAGCTTAAAGTGGTTAAGCAAGGGGAAATAGGCCATTTCCAATGCTTTACGTTAGCAGGAATCAGAGAATTTTCAAGAAGCCATAAGAGTGCTTGATATCATATTGAGACAATATGCTGCTGAGCAAGGCTACCTATTTGTGCACCAGTCATTCTTGGCTATTTGGTTAAAGTAGTTATTTCAAGAAAAATGCCTCAATCATATTTATGTATGCATATGAAAGAAAAGAATGATACAAATGTTTAATCCATTCATCAATAAGCTCAAAATCTCACAAGACATAATTCTATCATTCTCAGTCCACCAATTTCAACATCCATAACCAAGCATGTGATTTTTAAGAAAGAAGACAATTTACTCAATCATGCAAATTTCCTTGAATTTAAATTACTACTTCCACACAAACTAGTTGCTACCCTAACTAAGATGCGTCTCAAGAGTAAAATTTACTCCTTACTCTGCCATCCTTAACTGGTTTTACTATGAGTAAGTTTCTGACAATCATATCAATAAACATACTCCCCAACTAAGATGTATCTCAAGAATATAATTTACTCCTTACTCTGCTATCCTTAACTGGTTTCGTAAGTTACTAACAATCATATCATACTTTCCAATTTTTTTTGAACAACTATCCTTCCCTCCCAATCAGATCACAACATTGTCTGCAATGTTAAAATATAGATGAGTAAAGGATAGAAGACATTACCTGTTGTAGCAATTACTGAAAAGAGAGACCTGACACAAATATAAATAGAAACAAATTACAATAAATAAAACCAAAGATTGTAATTATTTAAATAGTTAGAGTGTCTGATCTGGCTTGCTTTTCATACTACTTCCCTCACCGTTTCCTTTTGACTAATCTATCTAAGCTATTACTAGATCAGGTTCATAAACAAAAGCTTTTAATTTATCAATTAACTAATCAACAGTGAAAGCAGAGATAAGGAGTCGTCTTGCTGAAGGTGTGATAAATTTCTGTTCCACAACATGGTCAAGAAAAAATAACAAAAGATCAAAAAAATTATTAACATTCAACAAACTTATAGGTTTATGCTAGATGTTCAGTTGAGCCTAAGAGGCAATTTGAAAAACTTCTTCCAAAGTACCAAAATCACCTTTATGTACAAGTTTCATGGCGTATCTTTATACTGTGCGTCATGAATGCAGTAATACCAAGACGGCTTAGCCAATCTGGGAATTCTTTTCCCTCCCGCTTATGGGATATTTTGGATTGAGCTACGATTCAACTAATTAAAGTGCGTAAAAATGACAGCTACCACCAACGACCACAGCCAGTGAGAGGTCGTTGGAGAGCCCATGGCATTAAATCACAGGATCCAGCTCAGAGGCATTGTCACGCGAGAATGCAAACACGAGACGCTTCTATCTGTCCATCAGTAAGCAGAGCCTACGGTTAAAACCTAGAAATGCTTGCGTGGCCCTCTATAGAGCATGGCACACGAACCTTATTTACGGACCGGCGTGCGAAGGTCCACCCGAGTCAATGATGGGATGGGCATCTACCCGGAGCTCTTAATCTAATTAAAGACCAAGTACAACCGAAGTTTCACTCTCTTTTTTATTTATTTCCTTTTTTTTTTTTCTTTTTTTTCCTTTTTTATTTTGAAGATGTACAAGATCATATATACATGTTGTTGCGATTGTGACTTACATCTTCCTCTAGTTTTATGTCCAGTAATGGCTTAAACACCTTCTATGAGTCGAGGATAAGCTTCCTATCCAATTTTCTTATAAATTGGCAAACAGGGTCTTTTTGAGTCAGATTTCCAAGACTGTAATGCTCTTACTCATCCTTGAAGAGATTCCACAAACTAAGAAGTTCACGATGCACAACTTTACAAGAATGCGTCTCGAGAGTCAATAAGATATCATCTAATGACTCCTTACACAGTCCATTCTTAATGAAGAATATTGTATCTTCTCTGTTTACGGAAACAATCCCCAAAGAACGACATCGCTTGTTACAAGAAAATTGACAATATTAGCAAACCAAGGCATAGAATTGACGTAAAGTAAAAATTCATCGGGAAAAGAATCATTGATAGGTGTGATATCAAAAGGTGAGCCTATTGTCAGTATGGACAAATTATCTGCAACAACATTTTCAGCTCCTTTCTTATCTTTCATTATGATGTTGAATTCTTGAAGCAACAAAATCCACCGTATCAACTTAGGTTTACAAAAACTTGTTGTGAAAATCGACAAGTGCACCGAATAGTCAATGAAATAAAGTAGTTCATTAAGAAGGAAAAAAACACTAAAACGCACAAAATTAAGAGGGAAAAGAGATAACAAAGCACATGAATACAAAACACATTAAGGATGTAAACACATGAAATTAAAACACTAGGGATCTGACTTCACTTGATTCAATAATCCATCATAGACAATAGAGTAGCTTTGGGACCTTTATTCTAATTAATTTCTAGTCATTCAATTGATGAAGAGAATCCAGTAATTAATTAAAACTCAATTCCTTGGTCTAAATCTTAACTCTTAAAGGCATGACCATTGCTCTATGGATTGTCATGGAAAATACCACAATTCTCTCACACAACTTATAACCTCTATTTGTAGATAATTATAAATTATGACATTTATTATTTATGATCTAGGTCATATGCAAACCTTCCGATTCTACATACACCTCACTAGATCAATTTATGAGTGGCCAATTCATAAAAGCATTAAGAATCATAATAAGCACTCAAATTGAATAAAAAAGAAATTAATTAAAATTCCAATCTTATACATGTCGATTGAATCAAGTTAAGTCTTCAACCTAGAAACACATGAACTTAACTACATATGACAAAAGAGAAGAAGAAATACAAAGAATAATATATACAGAACTTAACCTTTCATTAAAAAAATTATTAACAAGTAGGTGATAAATTTGTCATGGTAATATATATATATATATATATATATATATATATATATATATATAAACAAATAGGCGGTAAACCCGCTATTAAATATTAACAAGGGTGTGGTATAAACCAGTCACCAAATATATATTAACACATAGTTTTTGAATATTAACAAGTGTGTGATATAAACCAACTACCAAATATATATTAACAATGATGTGGTATAAACTAACCACCAAATATATATTAACAAAGGTATGATATAAACCAACCATCAAATAAATATTAACAAGAGTGTGGTATAAATCGACCACCAAATACATATTAACACGTAGTAAATAAATATTAACAGAGGTGTGGTATAAATCAACCACCAAATAAGTTAATAAGCTAATAAATTAAAAAGTTAGTAAGCAGGTAAAGTAAAAGGTTAGAAACAAGTAAAATAAATGTTAGAAGCAGGAAATTAAAATGTTAGAAGCAAGTAAATTAAAATATTGGAAAGTTAGAAAGTTATTAAGAGAGTTAGATAGTTAGTAAGTTAGTAAGCAAAAAATTAAAAAGTTAGTAGGTTAGTAAGTTAGAAAGTTAGAAATAAAATACAGAAAGTAAAATACAGAAAATAAAGTACAGAAAGTAAAATGCAGAAAGTAAATTTAAAATATGAAAATCGGAGAATAGACAAGCCGATTTTTTGCTCCAGCGAGAGAGAAGAGAAGAAGAAAGATTATTTCATTAATGATTAAAGATTACAGAGAGAAAAGGGAGAGTTTTTCCCACTAAGTTAGTACGTTAGTAAGTACAAAAAAAAAAAAAATAAAATATATATATATATATATATATATATATATATATATATATATATATATATATATATATATATATATATACCAATTGGCCCCTACACCAATTTGATGTAAAAAATGCCTTTCTAAATGAAGATTTAGAGGAAGAACTGTTTATGAGTCTTGCTCCAGGATTTTAAGGAGATCTTGGAAGAAATAAGGTATGCAGACTAAAGAAATCCTTGTATGTCCTAAAATAATCTCCAAGAACATGGTTTGAATATTTTGGAATAGTGGTAAAACACCTTGGCTATACTCTAAGCCAAGATGATCATAAATTATTCTACAAACACTTAGTAGATGGCAAAATTACAATTCTGATTATGTATATAGATGATATTATTTTAACAGGTGATGATGGTGTTGAACTCAAAAACTTAAAGGAAAGACTTGCTAAAGTGTTCGAAATCAAGAAACTTAGTCCATTGAAATAATTTCTTGGAACTAAGTTCGCCAAGTCCAAAGAAGGTATATTTGTTAATCAATGGAAGTATACTCTGGATCTTTTAAAAGAAACAAGTTTGTTGGGATGTAAAGCTGCTGAAACACCCATTGAGCCCAACATCAAATTGCAACTAGCCAAACTCGAGGATGTGGTAGACAAGGGAATGCATCAACGACTGGTTGGGAGGTTAATCTATTTATCCCATACCTGTCTGGACATAGCATTTGCTGTGAGCATGGTAAGTCAGTTTATGCATTCACCAGGGCCTGAACACTTTGAGGCAAGAAATTGGATCCTAAAGTATTTGAAGGGATCACTTGGAAGAGGACTTCTCTTTAAAAGGCGTGGACACCTACAAGTGGAAGGCTACACAGATGCAAATTGGGCTAGGAGTGTAACAAACCAAAAATCAACATCAGGCTATTGCACCTTTGTTGGAGGAAATCTGGTTAGTTGGAGAAGTAAAAAACAAAATGTCGTGGCAAGAAGTAGTGTAGAAGCTGAATTTAGAGCAATGGCTCATGGAATATATGAAGTATTGTGGGTTGAAAAAATTCTACAGGAATTAAGAACTTATAATTCTCCACCAATAAAATTGTATTGTGACAACAAGTCAGTAATCTCCATCACTCACAATCCATTCTTACATGATAGAACAAAGCATGTGAAAGTTGATAAACACTCCATCAGGGAGAAGATAGAAAGTGGACAGATCTGCATCTCATATGTCCCCACAGCAGAACAGTCCGTAGATATTCTAACTAAGGGACTACCTAAGAAGTTATTTGATAGTATAACAAGCAAACTATCTATGGAGGATATTTTCAAGCCAGCTTGAAGGGGAGTGTCGACATGGATTTAAAAAGGCATTAAATCAGTATTAATGCAGGCATTTAATAAGGCATTAAATCAATATTAATGCGACATTAAAAGACATTAAATTAGTATTAATGCCTTATCATTAAAGTTGAGAATCAATAACTTTAAACTGGTAGTCAATCGTGTTTAATATTGTGTTAATGTTGTAAATAGAATTTATGATGCAAATATTTATTTTCCTTCTTTGTTTAGCTTATTATGGTAGTTTTCTATTTGTTTCTTGAATTATAGTCAGTTTGTCTCCTGCACTCCTTCTATAAAAGGAGTTTCTTGTACCATTTGATTATGTATCAATAAAAATACAAAAAATACAATTTTCAAGTGTAGATCACTCTTATGTTGGCATGAAGTAGGGGAACAAACTATTCTTGGACTAGATTTAGTACAGTAAACCACAAAGTAGATTAAAATGATCAAGGATAGGATATTAATAGCCCAAAGTAGGTAGAAAAGTTACGTGGATGAGAGAAGAAGACCTTTTGAATTCAATGAAGGAGAACATGTGTTCCTTAGAGTCACTCTTACTTCAGGAATTGGTAGGGCTATTAAAACCAAAAAGTTGACTCCTCAGTTTCTTGGTCCCTTTTAGATTTTGAAAAGAATTGGACCAGTTACCTATCAAATAGCTTTACTCCCTAATTTGTCAAAACTTCATAATGTTTTCCATGTTTCCCAATTCCGAAAGTATAATCTAGATCCTTCACACATTCTGGAACACGAATCAATACAGTTAAAATATGATTTAACTTATGTCATTAAACTTATAAAGATCATGGATAGGGCTGCGAAAGAACTCAGAGGGAAACAAATTTCTTTGGTAAAGGTGTTACGGAAGGGAGGTGACACAGAAGAGGCCACATGGGAGCCCGAATCCCACTTGATGAAAGATCATCCAGAGCTTTTTAAATAAGGTAAGCAAATTTTGTGGACAAAATTTATAAAAAGGGGAGAGAATTGTAACATTCTCTCTAACCCAATAGATTTAATCATGGTTATAGAAGCTCAATAATACTAGTATAGGTCGCCTGTTAATTTTGGTGACTATCTGAATTTGTTTGAGCATAAATCTATAACATTGAATGTGAAAAATAGCTTTTGTAAATTTGGATTTTTGTTTGAATAAGCTGAGAAAGTAGAAATAAATAAGGAAGATTTATTTCTACGCTATGAACAATTGGAATGGATATTTGAAAGCTTCTTAATTCAAGTCCATAGGTATATTTTAGCCCAGGAAAGAATATGAAAGCTTAGAGACTGATACTGCAGTATAAGAAAAATGGGGGAATGGTAATATAGAGAATAGAATGAAATCCTAGAATTTTCTATGATACCTACGAAGGTTAGAAAATTCATTTATGAAAGATTTAAAGTGGTCTTAGCAGATATAAAGTTCCCAGTTGGATTTCATTTCAAATTCTCTTTTCTACTTACTCCATTGTAGTTTTTTGCCAAACGTGCCTAACTTGTTGACTTATGATCACATTGCTTTTTCTTTACTCTTCTTCATTCTCTCACATTCACACGTTGCCATCAGAAGAAAGAAAAGAGAAAAAAAGTAATAAGAATCAAAGAGGAAGGAAGAGGCAAGAAAAAGAAGGAGAAGAAGCAAAGAAAGACATGAAAGGAAAGAAAAAGGCATCTACAAGCTAGGTAGGGTTATTTTCCTTAAACTCTTCCAACCTTATTTTGATTTCTTAGAGTTTTTCAATGAAAACTTGATTGAATGATGAGCTTTGAACCATGATTTTCTAATGATAAGATTATGAAACCAAATTTACTTTTTGAACTTGAAAATGATGAGGATTTGAGCTTGTAAAAGAGATAAAGATTTGAGTTGAGGACTACTCATGTTTCCTATGTCACTTTTGTGATGATTTTGGTTCAAAGTTATGGAGTTTTGGTTAGTTCTAATATGCATATGAAATGGGTTGGAGCATTTTCGTGTTGCTCCTCTATTTTTCTATTGAGAAATTCCTAGACAACTGATTATGAGAAAGACAGAATCGGTTATCTGTTTAAGCCAGAACCTTTAAGGTGTGGAATAATCAGTTAAGGCTTAGCCTAACAGATTATTGCTTATGATAGAAACATAAAAAGAGCCAATAATCATTTACCCAAAAAGTGGTAATCGATTATTGGCCATTAAATTAGAACCACGGGAGGTCCATAACCAGTTACCCAGTGATGGTAACTAATTATGGAGTAAAAAATCTGGCTTGTTAGCCAATGATAATCGATTAGCACAAAGTGCTAACCAATTATTCTTTTCAAAAACATGAATTTGAGTTTGTTCCTTGATCAAAAGACCTTAAGACTATTTTGGATTTATGAGAACTTTATTTTAAAATGCATGATGCCATGACATGAAATGATATGATGAAATATTCTATTATATGATTGATGAGATATTGACGTATTATGCTATGATATAAAATGATATATTGAGATGAAGATTGATTTTTATGAGTAACCCATTATCTAGGGGATCCTTTGACCTAGGTTAGGACTTGGATAACGGTGGTTAAGGACGGAAATTCCCTTACCACTTGAGTAATTGAGGTTGAGGATGGATATTTTCTCCCTCTTTTGAGTTCTTTGTATATCAAATGTAGTTGAGGATGGATTTCCCTCTCTACTTGGGGTGATCCTAGATTAAAGATAGTGTGAGGAAGGATGATACCCTCCCTATCCAAGTAGTTGAGGATGAATATTCCCTTTTTACTCACAATAATAAAGAAGATGGATATTCCCTCATTTGTTGTGGCTGAATGGGTTGCTCGTAGTAGCTTTGTGTAACAAGAAAGATTGTTACAAATAGGTTGAAGTGCACTAACCTGAAAGCAAATTACTACCAAGTGAATGGTAATGTGGGGATGGACATTTCCTCCATTGCATTTTAATAAAAGATGAATGACGAATTATTAATGATTAACAAATGATGATGATTGATGGATGACCATTATGAGATATCTTATTACATAAGTCTATCATTGATTGGATTCTTGATATGATGTTGAGTTTATGATGAGATTTGAGATTTGACAAATTATTTGATTATTCAAATGATTTTGGATAAATGATCTAAAATGAATTTTTGTTTCGGAAAGAGGAAGGACTTGATTTGACTTTAGCAATCTTTCTACCGATTACTTTTTAATGATTTGAAATGATCTTTTCTTCGAAATAGCTGGAATGATTATGATGACACGATTTTATAAATTATTACTAAGAATTGCAAAATTCTCACCCTATTTGCTTGATTTCCATAACAATTCTAAGACGTCCTCGTGCAGACCATAGAGGCGAAGAAGGACCGATCTTATAGATCTTTTGTTCCTTTTTGTTTTGATATATGTACATGGTTGTATACAATTTTGTGCCTTAGTGGTAAATGATGTGTTTGATGTACCTTGATGTACATTTTTGTATAGAACACAATTCTACGGATATGTAATATGTGCTTCCGCTTCAGGCTCATATTTTTGTATATTATATATATACTTCTTCTTGAAAATTTGATATTGATCTAAGTGACATGCTCTAATATGATTGCTAATGCATAATTCTGAATATGTCAGTAGCCTAAGTATTAGGACATTACACAGCTTATTTGGAATGGGAATAAAACTTCCTCTTTCTTTCCAACTAGAGGTGTGAGGCAGGGTGACCCCCTTTCTCCCTATCTTTTTATTCTTTATATAGAAAGATTATCTCATCTTATTAACAGGGTTGTCAAAGATGATTTATAGGAGCCGGTCTCTTTGTCCAGAAAAGGTCCCAAACTCTCTCATCTTTGCTTTACGGATGACATTGTGCTTTATACTAAGGCAAATGGAGATCAGATTTAGGTTGTTTGGGATATTCTTGATATTTTTTGTACTAGCTTTGGCCAGAAGGTTTATTTTGAGAAATCCTACATCTTTTTCTCCAGAAATGTCCACTTCTTTAGGAAATAGGATATGAGTCAAGCTTTTGGTGTCCGGCTTATGAGTGACCTTGGTAAATATCTTGGAGTTCCTTTATTGCATGGAAAGTCTTCTAGGCATACCTAGAATTACATTATAGATAGGGTCTCTTCTAGAATCAATGGCTAGCAGGCTAATACTCTTTATTTAGCTGGGAGAACCACTCTTGCCCAGAATGTTATTGCTACCATACCTTCCTATTCCATGCAAATTGCTTTGCTGCTTGTGGGTGTGTGTAATCAGGTTGACAAGGCTATTTGGAATTTTGTTTGGGGATCCTCAGAGAATGATCGTAAATTACACTTACTCAATTAGAATGACCTCTGCAAATTTAAGCATGATAGTGGTTTGGGGTTTTGTCAAGCTCATAGCTTGAATCAAGCTTATATGGTGAGGTTGAATTGGGATATGATTCATAAAAATGATGCTCTCTGGGTTAGGGTTATTCATACCAAGTATGGTGGTGGTAATGACCTTATCTCGGTTCTTCAGCGAAAAACTAATTCCTCCCAGGTTTGGAAAGGATTAGTTTTAACTTGGGAGTCATTTCACCGTAATATTGTGTGGAGGATTAGTAGTGGGTCTCGAGTGAGTTTTTAGTTTAATCATTGGCTCCCTGGAGTTAACAACTTGCTAATTTTTCTATTTGTAATATTGAAGATATTCATGCTAATAATAAGGTAGTTGATTTTACCACTGATGGTTGTTGGAACATTTATAAGTTACAATTAGTTCTTCCATAGGACTTTGGTGAGTTGATTCTTTCTCATATGGTGCCTTCTTCAAATGCTCCTGCTGATTCTATTGCTTGGCTCTAGACCCAAAATAGTAGGTTCTCTATTTAATCGGCATATGATGTTTGCTCTAATAGATTAGATTATGGTGTCAGTTCTTTCTTCAAATCTATATGGAGGTTAAATGATCCCCAAACGTTAAGATCTTTTATGTGGCTTACAGGTAATAATGCTTTACATACTAATGACCTTAGGAGGCGTAGGCATATTGCTGAATCAGTGGTTTGTTCCATTTATGGTTTGAATGATGAAACCATTTTGCATGCTCTTAGGGATTGTAGGGATGTTAGAAGGACTTGATCTCGTTTAGTGAAGCATAAATTCCATTGTGTCTTTTTTGGTTTGGATTTGTGTGATTGGATGAATGCTAATTTGAAGGGAGATTTTGGTAAATCTTCTAATCTTCATTGGGATTTGTTATTTTCTACCACATGTAGATTTTTCTAGTAGCAAAGGAATAAATTTCTTTTTAATGGTCCTAGAGATTTTTTTCCTCTTGTCTTCATAGAATTTGTAATCTTGCTTTGGAGTATCAAATGGTTTTGGATTCTAGAGACTTATGTCATAATAGAATTCCTATTTCTGTGCAATTTCTGTTGCTTGGAGTTCGCCTCCTTCTGGCTGGGTGAAATAGAATGTAGATGGCTCTTTCATTAGAGATACTTGCATTGCTCTTTGTGGGGGTGTTGCTAGAAATAAGTTTGGTGGGTTCCTGTATGGTTTTGCTGCTAATCTTGGAACTATGTCTATAACTATAGCAGAGTTATATGATTTTCTGAATGGTTTGTCTCTAGCTCGTGGTATGGGGATTTCGATATTGATGATTGAGACAGATTCTAGAAGTGCCCTAAATATTATTCATTCTGATTTGGATTCTTGGCACCAGTGTGCACATATTGTTGCTCGGGTCAAAAGACTTTTCTTGAAAGATTGGCAGGTTAATATTTTCCATACTTATAGAGAAGAAAATTCTTGTGCTGATCTCATGGCTAAACATGGGCATATACTTCACCCTGGTTTGCTTCTGCTCCTTCCTTTTTATCTGTTACTTTGTTTGCTGATGCTAGTAATGTCTCTTTTGTTTGTAGTGTAACTGTGTAGTTTTTTTTTTTGGGCTTTTGCACCATTGTTCATAAAAAAAAAAGTCCATCTATTCATTTTTCAGGTGAAAGTAAGCATAGCGTTACTTGGAGAAACCAGGGGTGTTGTGCTTCTTTGCGATGTTGTTTATGTAATACCCTAAATGACATGTTAGACTTGTTTATATGTTCAAAAGGTAGCATATGACTTGCTTAGCATGTTTGTTTATTTTTGTGATAATCTGAGTTAATATAGGTACTTAGTTGCATCCCGTATTGTGAAAAGTAACTTAAAATGACTCAGATAATAGCATAAATTACTTAGGAGAGAGAAATAAATATGGATAATTTATTTCTAGGTCACAAATATATATAACAAGTTACAGTTAAAGTTTCAAGGTAAACTTAGCTAGTTTGGTATATTTAGGCATACTGATTGTCTAATTATGATCGGTTTGACTAGCAGCAGATATGAAAATATCAGATAATGTTGAAACAACTTTTTATATGAATCTTAGTATTTATTCTAAAGTTGTTGGAAGCTAAAAATCTAAATTTAACTAAATCTGAGTGTTTTTAGTAGATCGAGATTTTATCAATTTTTATGAGTTTTTAATTTCCTCTTTATAAGGCCTCTCCCATGGCTAACTTGTTTCAAAAAGCAAAAAAAAAAAAAAAGTTGCCAAGAAAAAGGAAAGAAGGAGAAGAAAAGGCTAAGGAGGAGGAAGAGAGAAAGAGGAAAGCCAAAGGAAAAACTAAGGTTTGAGATCTAGCTAAGCTTGAATCTCTACTCAGCTGTCAAAGGTAGGGGTTTCTGTGATCAAATTCATTTCTTATTACTCTTTTCTCTGTTTGTGCAATTAAGTTGCTTAATAGGCCAAATTGAGTTCTATAGTCGTTTGATGTGTTTTGATTGCATGATTGAGTTTCTTTAGTCATTTGTGACTTATTCAAAGTATAATTCTGATATAGAAGCTTAGAATTTGTCATTTAGGCCTTTGAATCCCAATTTAGGGGTTAGGTCAACCTAAGTTGATTTTGGTGCATTAATCCAAATTAAGAGGTTTAAGTTTGTGATTGATAATTCTTATGTGTTAGTGAACTTATTAAGGACTTATAATCACTTAGAAACTTATTTGAAATGGCCAAAATATGAGAGAATGACTAATGGAACAGTAACACGTTCTACAGAATTATGCAGAACTTGGATTCTGCCATGAACGCCGCGACATGAGAGATGCCGAGCTGTGGCGTGAGGATGAACAACTTGAATGCCGTGACGTGAGGAAGTTATGTCGCAGTGATCAATCAAATTTTAGGCATTCATTATTGCTTTATATTTGGCCTAATTGATGATAATTGTGCCCAATATTATGTTTGAAGATGAGTTTTAGATGATTGGTCTTCATTGAGCTTAATTGTAAAAACTTCATTAATTTTCGGATTTTAACTCATTTTGACCTTTTTGTCTTGTGCAGGCCATAACTTGGGCTACGAATATCATATTTGAATGATGTTGGAGTCCCCTGAAAGCTGAGACGAAGATCTACAATTTCATGTCTGATGCAATTTTTCTAATTCAGCTGGATTCAAGGTGAAAATTGGGCCTCAAAATTAGGACGTTGTTGCTGTCACAAAGCTTGGACCTTTCCTCAATGATTTGGGCCTAATTCTCTCAATTTAAGCCCAATTAAGGCAAATGATATGTCTATGAAAAGCTGTTTCAGAGGGCTACAGTATGGGCTAGGGGTAGATTAGTAATTACATAAGATTTTTTAGTTACAAATAGGTCAAGGCAGATTCGAATTTACCTTTTTTTTTTATTTGATTTTATTCGGTTTAATGATTTTGAAGTAGTGAGAAACCTTTTCTCTCTTTTCAGCTTCTCTATTTTCATTTTTCTCTTCTCTCTGCATTTTCGTAATGGCCATGGAAGGCTAAAGCTCCAATCAATCCAAGGAATTCAACGATTGTGGTTAGAGTTTTGAGTTCTCTTGCTTATTGTAAATTCTGTTTGTGTTCTTCCTTTTTCTCCTTCTTCAATTGATTTCTGATTTGGATTTCGAAATTGAAGTTAGAATTAGGGTTGATTAATATGAATCTAATGGAGAATAGATCATCGATTGATAATCTATGTTAATCTGAATCTGTTCCTAAATCAATCTTAATCAAGAACTGCGATTGTGATTCTGTTTTAATTGATGAAATTCTAGATGATTATCTAGTTGAATTCGAATTAACAGAGGTGAATGCAACAGAATTCTATTCTCTTTGAACAATGATTAATTCTGCCACTTGAATTGAAGACCTTGGATTGGTGTTTCCTTAATTGAATTTTCTTTAAACTTGAATTCGTTTTCTGTTATTGAATTGAACAAAACCCCTCTTACTTATTGATAACTGCTAACATACTTGAGAAATCCGAATTGGTCCTTGGGAGATGACCTAGGTTATACACTATGCTATATTCCATTGTAAATCCTAGTCTATTTTGAGGCGAATGTGACATCGTCGATCACGTAGCGTGAGACCCATTTTGCAGCACGTGCCGTGGCGTGAGGAATGCCGTGTCATGGCCTGAAGGAGATGTTGCATTAGTACTAGAACCCGTGGCTTGGGCTTGCCCAAGTTAGTGCCACGGATTGAGTACCAGGAACCTTAAAAATGTCATTTGTGATGTTTTGAAGGTCTATATTAGATTAAATCATTAGTATATGTTTCTTAAGGTGTGTTAAGGCACAAATAAGGATAGTTTTCAAGAAGAAAATTATACCTAGTATGTATGGGAAAGATTGGTAATGTTGATTTTGTAAGTATCCTTTGATGTCATTCATGAAGGCTAAGGGAGATTGAAGATTATATGATAGACTTAATTGAGGAAGGATATAACCCTGATATTTCGATAGCGCCAAGGACAAAAGGGAAAAGTTAGGGTCCATAAGGTACTTCAGAATCAAGATTTAGACCGAACTTTTCATGTGCTAGGATATGTGTGATGTGAGGAGATACCTCTATTTGCCACAAAATAACACATGAAATTATAATTTCCAAGATTTACATTTTTTTGTTCTGAGTTGAAATAGATGTATGTATGAGATGTATGCTAGCTTGGTTTATCTAAATGCAATAATTAGACCTTGTAGATGCTTTAAACATATTTTTTTAGTAGATATTGAGATTATGTTTATTTATGCTATGTATATATGTCTGGTTTTGATTACTCATACTGAGAATGTAGTTTCTTACCTTGTTGTGTATCATGTAATTCCAGGTGAAACTTCTTCCAATGGTAAGAAGAAGAAAGAAACTAAAGATTAGATTTAGTTTTTGTTTTAGGTTTCAATTGTTGTACTTATTAGTATCCCTTTTGAAATGTATAGAGTTATGGAATACTTCAAGTCTTTGCTAAGGCTAATGTTATATATGTACTTTGACGCATTATGGTATAAATATTGTATTTCTGCATTTCATATAGCTCTCTATAGTGTTTCTAACGAACATTATGGATATAAGTATATGATTAGCATATATGTAGTGACATTGTAATGTTAAGTATCTCTTTGTATGATGTATATACTAAGATATTAGTATTAGGATGTTATATTATGGTATCAGAGCAGTTCATCCCGTTGAGCTGGGATATGGATTGACTATGCTTAGGCATATAGGAGTTCCTTCTTAGAAATGGTGCTTTTCTTACTTCATATATTAAATGTGATGATAGAATTGCATGATTTGCCTTAGATTGGTTGTTGCTAGATTCTGTTACATGGTTACATGGTATTGAGAGTGCAACTCAATATATGTTGTTTCTGTGTGTATAGGAAACTACGGAACCAAATAGGCGATCTAGAGAAGCAAAGAGCTCGGCTCCACCGGGTCCAGATATGGCTGAAGCCGTTATGGTTATGGCCAGTGTTATGACTAGGATGCTTGAGAGAATGGAATAAAATCCATCTCAGCAGTCTACACCACTTGATCGCCACTAGCAAGAGGCAACTCATGTCGAAAGGAATCAAAATTTCCTAGACTTGACAGCCTTCCATCAGATGAACCCTCCACCGTACAGAGGCGAGTACAATCCTATAAAGGCTGAAGAGTGGCTTAGTGAGATGGAGAATATTTTTGATGCAATGGTTTACTCAGAAGAGTAAAAATTCATCTTCGCCTCATATATGCTGAAAGGTGAGGCGGAGCATTGGTGGAAAGGTACCAAAGGGTACTTGAAGCAGCTGACACCCTAATGTCATGGGAAGTCTTCAAGATAGCTTTCTTGGAGAAGTTTTTCTCACAGACTCTACATGATGACAAGGAAGTGGAGTTTATAGAGTTAAAATAAGGAAACATGTCTATAGGCTAGTATGTTGCCAAGTATGATGAATTGGCAAAATTCTCTTCTCATTTCCATTATCACTCGGACGAGAAATAGAGATGTTTGAAATTTGAATCTGGTTTGAGGAAGGAGATCAGGGGTACGATGAGACCGATGGAGGTTAGAGACTTTCCTGCTTTGGTTAACAAATGTAGGATTGTGGAGTCAGAAGTTAACAGCTCTTTATCAGAGGAAAGGGCGCAGGACGTCCCAAAAAGAAATAAAGAGGACAACAGGAGTAAATAGGGTTCTTCTAGAGCAAGTAACCAAAAAGGGAAAAGCAAGAAGTGGTCTAAGGCACCACAATGCATTGAATGTGGGAATGCATATGGAGGAAAGTGCTTTGCGGGCCAATCTATGTGTTATACATATGGGCAGCCAGGGCATTTCTCTAGAGCTTGTCCTCAGAACAAGGAAGATGTGCCTACGCCAAAGCCGCTAGCCAAGGGATAAGTTTAAACTATAGGCGGATCAGAGGTAGCCCAGTCTTTTGACCTAATCTAAGGTAAATGCATAATTCATAATCATCTTTTAAATGTCATGTATGATTTAGGAGCATCCCACTCTTTTGTTTCTTATGATTGTGTAAGGATATTGGATTTGCCTATATCAGAGTTACCATATGACTTATCTGTTTCCATACCCACCGGTAAGCCAGTCATAACTTCGAAAGTGTGTCTTGAGTATTGTATAAGAATCGAGATAGATTTTTCCTTGTAAACCTTATTTGTTTACCCCTTGTGGACATAGATGTCATTCTTGGTATGGATTGGTTGTCATCCAATCACGTAGTTTTGAACTGTTAAGATAAAACCCTAGTTTTTCTATCTGATGTTCCTACCAGAGTTGTTTCTTTAGAGTTTTCCTATCTCAATGCTAGCCGGGTCAATCACTGTTTGGTAGAAGGAGCTCTAGGATATGTTTTTCTTTCCTCATTAGATGTAGAGGTTGAGCAGAGCCTAGATAATTTACCTGTGGTGAGGGAATATCCTGAGGTGTTTTTGAGTGACATAGCTGAGTTACTACCGGAGAGAGAAATAAAGTTTACTATAGATTTAGTCTTAGGTACAATACCTATATTTATAGCACCCTATAGGATGGCACCCTTAGAGTTGGATGAACTCAAGAAATAGTTAGAGGAATTGCTAGATAAGCAATTCATTAAGTCAAGTGTTTCTTCGTGGAGAGCACCAGTGTTGCTAGTGAAGAAGAAAGTTGGTACCATGCGGCTGTGTGTTGACTACAGGTGATGAACCTACAAAAATTCATATTTTTATGATTCAAAGTCTTAGGTTTTCATTCTCTTTTATTCTTGTTGATTGAGTTTGTGCTTAAGTTTCTTTTGTTTTTAGTTATTTTAAATTATGTTTTAATTGTGTGTTTTTATGTGTTTTTGTTAGGTATTTGCATATGGAAAAGACTAAACACTTGAATGATGAAGAAAAGTTGAAAAATCAAGTCAAGAGCTCGTTAAGCGCTTGAGTGCTAGAATTCCACCGCCTGAGCGCGTGTTGAGTGCTTGATGGCTAGCGCTGAGCACTGGTTGCGAATACTATACCGTGACTTGAGTGACTGAGTGCCTGAGCGCTAAAGAATAAGCGCCTGAGCACTGGACGCGTAACAATAGCGTACATTTCTTATAAAAAAGAAAGTTTTGCCAAATAGAAAAAATCTTTCACACTTTTTTTTACATACTCTTATACACTTGGACAGAACGCAGCAGCCGTCAAGAGGCACAAACCCTAATGTGGTGTGGGCGCAATTAGGCTTGAAGATTAGGGATTTTCTTTAACCTTTCCACCTTTTTACAATGGAGTTTGTCATATTCTTCCTTTTGTGTTCTTCTTTTTTCATGTGTAACTAATTTTCCATTGTTAGGGGGATGATGGATCTTGTTCTTGGATGATATAACTTTCTTTATGGGTTTAATTTATGTTTCTATTTCATGATTTAAGTCTTTATCTCTATTCTTAATGCTTTTCTAAATCTGGCCAATTTGGGAATGATCTTTTGGGTTTATGTATGATTTGGGAAAATTTGTATGAACTTAGAACTTGTGATAAACACCATAACTTCTGTAATCGCTAGGAATAGACGTTGTGGGTTATGTGGTCTTTTTTTTAATTCCATCATTCTTGATAATGCATTTCTAATTGGGGTTAAACTAAGGGATTAGTTAATTCTAATTAGCGTAAGAGGATTAATATACCAAGGGATTGAGTATTAATTAATTTTGAGAATTGACCATAAATCATTGAAATAAAACATAGTTAAACCAATATTTGAGTGTGCATCTAAAGAGTTCAAGTGAAATCTAAACCCTAACGCTTTAACATTATTATTTTTCACCCCTTTAATTTATTGTTTGCTGATTTTTATTTTTCTTTTTAATTTAATTTTTTACCAGCTCTCTTTTTGTTAGCTTAAATAGTGTTATTTTCAGTTAATTTAGTAATTAATAACTTAATCCTCATGGGACGATACTCTACTCACTTTTTATTACTTTTGTAGAATCGGTGCACTTATCGATATCGCATCAAGTTTTTGGCGCCATTACTTGGGGATTATTATTATTAATATTATATAGTAGTTAAAAAGACACTAATTTAAGTATTTTTTAATTGTTTATTTTTAATTTTAATTTAATTTTTTTTTTTAAATTTTCTTTTATTTATAGATAATTATTTTTCTTATTTAATTTTATTTTTCTTCATTTAATTTTATTTTTAATTTGTTTCTTTTATTTTTATTTTCTTTGTTTATTTTTTATTAGTAATTTATTTTTTTTTATTTTATTTTATTTTTATTTTTAATTTCTTTCTTTACTTCACTCTGGTTTGCTTATTTGTGTGTTTATGCAAGATTCTCTAGAGTCAAAAGAATTATTTTTTGATCGAGAGATAGAGAGAACAACTAGAGCGAACAGGAAAACAGCTAGAAAAAGGAAGAAGCTTGAAGAAGTAGAGGAAAAGATGACAGAAATTATTGTAACTACAGAGTGAAGATGTACATTAGCTGATTATGCTACTCCATCTGCTGAAAATATTTCTACCAGTATTGTGCGTCCTGCTATTCAGGTAAATAATTTTGAGATTAAACCAGTACTTCTACAGCTGGTGCAGCAGAATCAGTTTGGGGGAGGCCATGCAGAAGATCCAAACTTGCATATTACGAATTTCTTGCAGCTCTGCGATACTTTTAAGTATAATGACGTTACTGATGATGCCATTAGATTACAACTGTTTCCATTTTCTCTTAGAGATAAAGCAAAGAGTTGGCTATAAGCCCAGCCACAAGAGAGCATTTCTACTTGGGAGGATCTGCTTAGCAAATTTTTGACTCGATACTTTCCTCATTCAGTGTTTGTGAAGATGAGGGGTAAGATTACTTGTTACACTCAAAATCAAGGAGAATCTTTTTATGAAGCATGGGAGAGATTCAAGGAGCTATTAAGGAGATGTCCTCATCATGCATTTGAAGTTTGGTAATAGGTGCAGATATTTTACAATGGTTTAAATCATTCCACAAGACTTATGGTGGATGCATCTACAGGTGGGTCTTTAAACACTAAGACTCCTGAAAATGCTCAGGAATTATTTGAGGTTATGGCCACCAATGAATATCAGTTGCCTAGTGGGAGAACAGTCATCAGACAAGGAGTAATGAAGCTTGGTACTTTCGATGCCTTACTTGCTCAAAACAAAAGTATTTCTCAGCAGTTGGCCAACCTGACTAAGCAAGTTGAGAGTATGCAAGCAAATTCTGTGAACCATCAAAGGTTAATTTGTGACTTCTGTGGAGGTAATCATGTTAATGGTGGATGTGAGGCAAACAATTTTGGTTTTAGTTCTCAAGAGCAGGTAAATTATATGGGTAATCCTTCCAGACCTCAGGGTGTTCTATTTTCAAATACATATAATCCAGGGTGAATGAATCATCCTAATTTTTCTTAGAGCAATCAAACAGTGCCATTGAATCCTCAACTAGAGAATAAGTCTCCTCTTGAGATTGCACTTGAGAAACTCTCTGTATAGACATCTGCTTTTATGCAACAGACTTATGCTTTTATAGAGAAAACAAGGGTAAATTTTCAGAATCAAGGAGCTGCGATTAAAAGTTTAAAGAATCAAGTGGGGCAGATAGCCAAACAGCTTCAAAAGAGACCTCCAGGAACCTTCCCAAGTGATACCATTGTCAATCTAAAGGAGCAATATCATACAATTACACTGAAAAGCGATAAGACTTTGGATGGACCAGTTAAGGAAGTTGATGTTCCTATTGTAGATGTCCCATCTCAAGAGTGCTGTAATGAAGAAGCTAAAGAGGAGTAACCAAAGTGGCAGAGGAAGAAGAAGGAATGTGAGAAGAAAATAGTTGATCTTTCACTTTATGCTAAACTTCCTTATCCTCAAAGATTCAGGAAGGAGATTCAAGAAAAGCAGTTTTCCAAGTTCTTAGAAGTTTTCAAAAAGCTACAGATTAAAATTCTTTTTATTGAGGCACTTGAGCAGATGCCCTCATATGCTAGATTCATGAAAGATCTGCTTTTAAAGAAAAGGAAACTCAAAGGAGATGAGACTGTGGCACTTTCTGAGGAGTGTAGTGCTATAATTCAAAGGAAACTGACACCTAAATTGAAAGATCCAAGTAGTTTCACTATTTCTTGCACCATTGGCAAACTGATAATTGAGAAAGCTCTATGTGATTTAGGAGCTAGCATCAATTTAATGCCATTGTCAATTCTCTGCAAACTTGGGATTGATAAAGTGAAGCCAACTACAATGTCTCTTCAACTAGCTGATCGGTCAATTAAACATCCATATGGTATAGTGGAAGATTTGCTAGTGAAGGTTGACAAGTTTATTTTCTCAGCTGATTTTGTGATTTTGGATATGGATGAGGATGCTGATATTCCTCTGATTCTTGGAAGACTATTCTTGGCTACTTCAGGAGCGTTGATTGATGTTCCAAGAGGTGAGCTTATTTTGAAGGTGGATGGAGATCAGGTGACTATTAATGTTTTTGATAAATCTGCATCGACATCAGATCTCTATGCCCCTGTCAAATGCATTCAAGACAAGCCTCTACAGGATTTGGCTAGTGAGAGCTTTTCGTCATTAATCAATGCTGATTTTCCTTCTCCCAAGATGGTTGACGAAAAGGAGAAAGGACCTCCTCTTTCTAAAAATGCTAAAATTGAAAAAGATCCTCCAGCTTCCACTGATATATTGTAGATTGATTTCAGAGGTAGTGATAGAGTATGGAGGCAAAAAGCTGATAAGAGAAAAATGTCATCCTACTTCTCTTGCTTCAAGCCACCTTGACTAGTTGAAAAGGCAACGTCGAGCTAATGACGTTAAACAAACGCTTTTTGGGAGGCAACCCAATTTTTCTCTCTTTTTCTCTTTTATTTTTTTATTTTTTATTTTATTTTTTTATTTCTTATTTTTCTATTTTTGTTTTGAAGGTAGTGATGAGTCGGCTTAGGTGCCTCCCTGAGTTCGGAGCCTTTGTAGGGGGATGTATATAGTTATCAACCGCCAAAAAGAGTTTTTCTTCTCCTTTCTTGCATTTATTTCATTTAGTTATTTGTTCTTTTTGTTTTTATTTTGTCATCATCATCATCCTTTTTATGTTTTGAGTTTTTGTGTTGATTTTGTGCATACCGGTGTGTTGAATTGAATATCTAATGATTGTTTGAATTGTGAATTGATCTAATTTTTTTTGGGATAACACATGAGAATCCATGAGTTACATTTATCTCTATTGTTTCAATTGTGTATGGATGTTCTTCCCATCTTTATGACTGATAGACATTATTATGCATGCATGTCAAGCTTAGAGAAAGTTTATGGGATTGCATGTGTGTGGATTATTTGCATCTAGAAGTTGTTTGATTCTCTCTTGAGGTGAAATCTTAGGCAGTGCATGATTAAGGAAATGATAAGGGTCTTCTTTAGACCGTTTGAGCCTTTCAAGCCAACCTGTAAACACAGTTTATCCTTAGGTCCCATTTGCAGCCTTGCTATTGTTTGACCTCTGTTTCTTTTTTTTACTCACATTTTTCTTTTTCCATACCCAAAAAAAAAAATCTCTCTTTTACATAACCTTTGTTGAGTGTATATCTTGTATTATTTTATTATTCAAGTCTTTGTTATTTTTATGCATGAAGTTTTGTGGACTTGAAAAATTTCAAAAAAAGAAAAAAGAAGAAAAAGGAAAAGAAAAAAAAAGAAGTCTACTCAAAGTATTGCAAAGAAATAAGTTTGGGAGTGGAAATTGTTGAAAAAGAAAAAAAAAGAAAAAAAATTGTGTTGATACTTTTGCTCCATTTTGCACTTGTCTTATATTTTGAGGCTTGAATTTTGAAATTTGCATGATTTTGTATCTCAATTTTTATTTTCATTTTTCTACCATTTCTTTCTTAACCCATACCCTTAGCCTTACATTACAAGCTTTTAAAGACCCTTTTGATCTTTAATTGTGTGTTATTTACATTAGTGGAGAGAGAGATGAAAAACAATCCTATGGATGTGGGTTTGATGTGCACTTGCAATTTTATGAACCTATCTGAGTTTGTACTTTTTGAGGAGATTGAGTCTTTCATTCATGTTTTTGGGAAGTCATTTGTGCATGAGAGTTGCATGTGAGGGACAATGTGGCAATTGGATTGGTCATGTGTGACACTTTGAAATTAGATTGTGAAGCAATTTCTGAGGATATAAATGATTTTTAATACCCGATATTGCCATGTTTGAGTCTGTTTTGAGTTTTAGATTGTTTTATTTTGTTTTGTTTTTCTTTTATTTGAGGAAAAGCAAAAGCTTAAGTTTGGGGAAATGATGAACCTACAAAAATTTATATTTTTATGGTTCAAAGTCTTGGGTTTTCATTCTCTTTTATTCCTTTTGATTGAGTTTGTGCTTAAGTTTCTTTTGTTTTTAGTTATTTTAAATTATGTTTTAATTGTGTGTTTTTATGTGTTTTTGTTAGGTATTTGCATATGAAAAAGACTGGACACTTGAATGATGAAGAAAAGCTAAAAAATCAAGTCAAGAGCTCATTGAGCGCCTAAGCACCAGAATTCCACTGCCTGAGCACGCGTTGAGAACTTGAGTGCTGGCTGCGAATACTACATCGTGACTTGAGTGACTGAGCGCCTGAGCGCTGGACACGTAACAACAGCGTGAATTTCTTATAAAAAAGAAAGTTTTGCCAAATAGAAAAAATCTTTAATACTTTTTTTTTACATACTCTTATATACTTGGATAGAATGCAGCAGCCGTTAAGAAGCACAAACCATAATGTTGTGTGAGCGCAATTAGGCTTAAAGATTAGGGATTTTCTTCAACTTTTTCATCTTTCTACAATGGAGTTTGTCATATTCTTCCCTTTGTGTTCTTCTTTTTTCATGTGTAACTAATTTTCCATTGTTAGGGGGATGATGGATCTTGTTCTTGGATGATGTAACTTTCTTTATGGGTTTAATTTATGTTTCTATTTCATGATTTACGTGTTTATCTCTATTCTTAATGCTTTTCTAAATCTGGCCAATTTGGGAATGATCTTTTGGGTTTATATATGATTTAGAAAAATTTGCATGAACCTAGAACTTATGATAAACACCATAACTTCTGCAATCTCTAGGAATAGACGTTGTGGGTTATATGGTCTTTCTTTTAATTCCCTCATTCTTGATAATACCTTTCTAATTAGGGTTAGACTAAGGGATTAGTTAATTCCAATCAGCGTAAGAGGATTAATATACCAAGGGATTGGGTATTAATTAATTTTGAGAATTGACCATAAATCATTGAAATAGAACATAGTTAAACTAATATTTGAGTGTGCATCTAAAGAGTTCAAGTGAAATCTGAACCCTAATGCTTTAACATTATTATTTTTCACCCCTTTAATTTATTGTTTGCTAATTTTTTTTTTTTAATTTAATTTTTTACCAACTCTTTTTTTTTTAGTTTAAATTGTGTTATTTTCAGTTAATTTAGTAATTAATAACTTAATCCTCTTGGGACGATACTCTACTCATTCTTTATTATTTTTGTCGATTCGGTGCACTTGCCGATATCCGCATCAACAGGCAGTTGAACAAGGTGACCATCAAGAACAAGTATCCTTTACCTAGAATAGATGATCTAATGGATCAGTTAAGAGGAGCTTCAGTGTTTTCTAAGATTGATATAAGATCTGGATATCATCAAATCAGAGTTAGGGGAGAGGATATCCCTAAGACCGCCTCTGGAACTAGGTATAGGCATTATGTGTCATTCATGATACTCTTTATGTGCCAGACTTAGATGAAATTTTGTTGAGCATTGAAAAACTTTTGGAGCATGATTGTTCTCTAAAATTTAAGAATTGGGAGTGTAGAATTTTCTATTCAAAAGATAACATTGTTGTTGTGGTTAAAATGACAAATAATAGGAGTTTTCCATTCTCTTTCAAGTATGAGAAAAATTTCAGCTTGATGACTATAGAAGCAAATGACTCTAGTTTATGGCACAAGAGACTTAGGCACTTGAACTACAATATGTGAAAATAGGTTTGCCCCAATGGTTTAATATGTTAAGTTTTGATGATGACAAATACAAGACAAAAAGAATGATGCTTATGCTTTATAGTTGTGCTTTATAGATGGCAAATGCATCATAAAAGAATATTGATCATGTTACATATATGTGCTTAAAAGAGATATATTGGATCATACATGATTATGTACTTTATTTAGTTATACTTCACTTAATAATCATGCAATGAGATATATGCAACATTCTTATATGCATGTTAGACTAACTAGAGTTATGCATTTATGAATCATGCATATTAAGATATTAAGTTATGATTTTGGACTAACTATATTTATTTAAGTGAGCAATACTTTGTAGGATAGTCCAAGTACCAAGAACGAGCATTGCAACAAGAAAGTAAAAAGATCACAACTATGCTCAACTCAAGAAGGATGAGAATGAAAAGGTGTTCCAAGCATTTGCAAGTTTTGAAGAGAAGATTTTCTTTGGAAGCTTAGTTTACATCAAGAATTGATGGTAGCAAAAGATCAAGTCCAACATCTTCAAGAATAACTTATAGGACTTAGATATTGTGTAAAGATAAATAAAAATCACCCTAAGCTCAAATAAGTTTTAAACATCTTTACAAGTGTTTCTAAAATGCTTAAATGCCCAACAAATTATTTTTGGAAAGCTAGCCTTGGTGGTATTTCAAATATGTGAAAATTAGTCAAGTTTGTGTTTTGCAAAACTGACATTTAGTTACTCTTTTGATCATAACTTTCAAACTACCTTCAGTTTTGTTGTGAAATATTGTATATGAAAATAGACTCAAAGATCTTTTAATGAGTGGTAATTTGTTTTAAACGAATAAGAAATGAAGAAGTGATGACCATTTAAAGTTAGTTTTCAAAAACAGTCAAGTTTGAGTTTTTCAAAACTGACCTTTAGTTACTAATTTGATCATATCTTTCAAAATACTTTGAGTTTTGTTCTGAAATTCTTTCATATGAAAATAGACTCAAAGATTTTTTCAATGAGTGGTCATTTGCTTTAATTGGATAAGAAATGAAGAAGTTATGACCTTTTAAAGTCAGTTTTCAAAACCAGAAATGTTGTAATCGATTACACAAGTCATGTAATCGATTACAACGTTGACAAAAGCTGTGTAATCGATTACAGGAAGTGTGTAATCGATTACAAAGTGCCCAAAAAGCTTGTAATCGATTACACCAAGCTTGTAATCGATTACCAAGTGGCCAGAAACATTTCCAACGGCTATAAACGGCTAGTTTTTATAAAAAATCATTTCTAAACACTACCAACGACTATTTTATCATTTGGGCTTTATATATAAGTGATATTTGAAGTATTTACAACTCAAGAAACACAAGAACACTATACTTAATCCTTGAAATATCAAAATCATATTTTGAGCTTTAAAGTGTGAATCCTTTATACCCATAGTGCTTCAATTTGTATTATCCACTCTTGAGAGAGTATTCTATCATCTATACTTTGTTCTTCAAGTTGTATATCTACTCTTGTGAGAGTTTATATTCTTTCTCTTCATCTTAATTTTTGTTTTGAGAGGGTGAGGTATCCTTTTTGAGTAAAAGGTGAGGTATCCCTTGAGGGTGAGGCATCCCTCAAAAGTTTTAAAGGGTGAGGTATCCCTGTTTGAAGCTCAAACACAAAGGTGAGGTATCCTAAGGTGTGTTGAGTGCTCTCAATTGTAAAGGTTGTCAAGCACCTGTTGAAGCTTAAAGATATAGTGAAAAATTTCTAACGATTGCTTGAGGATTGAACGTAGGTCACAAGTGGATTGGTGGCTGAACCAAGATAAACCTTGTGTTTGCTTCTCTCAACTCTATCTGTTGGTGTATGCCCTAGAGGCTAATACATTTTCTGTATTTACATATATTCTATTATGCTATTTTTATATATGAGGCATTTCATTTATTGTGTTCTTTTTGATAAACATAATAAAGTCCTTAGAATAGTAAGTTTGATACCATAGGACATCAAGTGGATGACTTGATCGTGAGATCCTTTTGGTTACAACACTATTCTTAAATGTCCCTAGTCAAGTATTATTGTTAATTAGGATAACAATAATACATTGAGACTAGTATGTGTAGAGGCCCGATGACCACATCTCACGGGTCATGGATATGAGATATCAAGTCTTCACATTGGTACATATTAGAGTAATGATGTATTGGACTGACCCACCATGAGAACGCTACATGGATCGTTACGTGAGTGTCATAGCGATTCTCATAGTGACAATGGTGTTTGTGGTCCTTTGACTGAAATCACTACGATTCCTACATGAGGAGTTGTGTGTTTTAATGCCATCAAACGTCATCTGTAACAAGGTGATTATAAAGTTGGTTATTGGACATACCGCAAATCATGTAGAGGGATGTGAGTGACCTAGATGGAATTTGTCACTCCTACATAACAGAGCGATATCTTGGCCCCTGATTGAGTGAGACTTTGAAATGCATGGCCATACTCAAATGAGTCAATATGAGATATTGATCTCATTTGTTGTTACAAAGTCTACTTGAGTATCGGGAAACGAATGATTGGACTATACAAGGGTGACGCATTCCATGCCTTGTGTTCAATCTAGATATCTTGACAAAGGACTAAACTACACGGAAACATTGATCACGGATAGGTTATGTCAAATCATGACATTCTCATTACTTGGGTAGTTGATGTGTTGCTAGATACCACATTGTTTGTAATATTAAAATGAGATTTTAATATTACTACCAACGTCATGAGAACCTGCAGGTCGCACACTTAGAACAGACTAAATTGGAGCAATAAGGATCCAAGTTGGACTCGGATTCAATTGTGGGCCTAACTCATGATGAGATGGGTTTTTTAGGGTTGCACAGCTTACCTTGCTACAATCTGCTCACACTCACTTAAGGCAGCCACTATTATAAATAGTGTTAAGGGGGCTGCTATAGTTGTTACATCACAACCCTAGCCGCACCTAAGAAAGTGAGTGAGAGACGGTGAGGAAAGGTTCTTCTCTTCTATTCGCACTAGCACCGCGAAACAGAGGCGTGACTCCTTTTGCAAGTCTGTCGTGTGGATACCGCAGAAACATCATCACTATTACAAGTGTTGGTGATTCACCTCGCTTGTGTTTATCACGCTTCAAGAGAAAAAACTCGGATTATGGACTTTTCGCATGGATCCTGTGTGGGAATCCTATTATTCCGCTGCGAGATATTTTGATCCGCAATTCCCAACACTATCTTCTTTACATTTGCGCTTTAATTATATATACTTGAGTTGAACTTGATATTTAGCTTATTTGCTTGATTTACCATATACCTCAAGTTGTAGTTGAGTAATCTATAATAGCTATACCTTGTTGTGCATATTCCGCTGTATTTATTACTTGAGTGATTCAAAATGCTTAATTTCTCAAAGTTGCATTAAAATTTGTAATCACCCAATTCACCCCCCTCTTGGGTGATGGTTGCCATGGCTAACACAATAGTCTCTAGTTGCTTTCTCAAAGAACATGGTGTATGGGCTTCCAACAATTGAAAAAAAATGTAATGTGCGTAAAGGTTGTATGCTTGGGAAACACCAATGCCAACCATTTTCAAAAGAAGTAGCATGGAAAGCCAAAGAAGTGTTAGAACTTGTACACACCAATGTGTGTGGTCCTATGAATAACTTGTATTATACTACTTTATTTTATTCATTGATGACTTGATGCACATGACATAGGTATATTGCGTAAGACCAAAATCTAAAGTATTTATGATATTTAAGAAGTTTAAAACACTTGTTGAGAAACAAAGTGGTAGGTTTATAAAGATTTTGAGAAGTGATAGAGGGAAGGAGTACACCTCTAATGAATTTGATAAATTTTGTGAAGATAAAGGTGTAAAGAGGCAGCTGACTGTTGGTTATACACCTTAACAAAATGGTTTATCTGAAAGGAAGAATCAAACCATGATAGAGATGGCTAAGTCCATGTTGTTTGATAAAAGGATGCCTAAAGAATCTTGGGTTGAGGCTGTCAATACATTTATGTATTTTTTGAGTAGATGTTCAACAAGAGTTGTATGGAATATGATTCCATTTAAGGCTAGGATTGGAAGAAAGCCTTTGGTGAACAACCTTAAAATTTTTTGGTGTGTTTGCTATGCTCAAGTTTCCAAAGAGAAAATGACAAAGCTTAAATAAACAAATGAGAAATGTATTTTTATTGGCTATAATTATATGTCAAAGGGCTATAAACTTTACAACTTGAAGGCTAAGAAAGTGATCATTTGGTGAGATGTTGTATTTGATGAAAAGGCCTCTTACAATTGACAAGAAGAGAAAGTTGAGCATAAAACAGTTCCAGTTACAATTCTATAGCAAAGTCCAATAGCTAAAATTGAGTAACCAGCCTCTTCTGTACCAAATTCTCCATCCTTATCAAGTATCTACACCAAGCTCTAGCTCTTCATCTCCAAGCTTCACTTCTACAAAAATGAGGAGTTTGAGTGATATTTATGCTATGTGCAATTATTATGTGGTGGAACTAGAAAATTTTGAAGAATAATCAAGAAAGATGCTTGGAGGAAGGCTATGCTAGAAGAAATTGATGTAATTGAAAAGAACATGACATGGCAGTTGGTTAAGAACCCTAACGACAAAGAAGCTATTGGTGTGAAATGAGTGTATAAAGTGAAGCATAATCTAGACAGTTTATTCCAAAGAACCAAAGCTAGATTTCTGGTAAAAGACTATGCACAATAGCCTGGTATTGACTACAGTCAGACTTTTGCTCCCATTGCTCGTTTGGACACCGTTAGAGCAATTATTGTATTGGCTACTCAAAATGGTTGGAATATGTATAGACTTAATGTGAAATCAGCATTTTTAAATGGAGAATTAAAGGAAGAAGTTTATGTGCAGCAACCTCAAGGCTTTATGATTAAAGTCCAAGAAAGAAAGCTTTATAGATTGAAGAAGACTCTTTATGAGCTAAAACAAGCCCCTAGAGCATAGTATAACAAAATTGATAGCTATTTCATTGAGCAAAGATTTCAAAGAAGTAGAAGTGAGCCTACTTTGTATGTTAAGTGTAATATTTTTAGTAACATGTTAGACTTGTATATGGCTACAAAAGATAGGATATTACTTGCTTAACATGCCTATGAAGTTTTGTGACAAATTAAGTTCGTTTAAGCACTTAGTTGCAACATAGAAGTTAAAAAGTAACTTAAAATGACTCAGATAAGGGCTTAAAAGGTTAAATTGAGGGAAACAGGTATGAAAATTGTGTGTCTAAGTCACAAATAAGCTAAGTAAGATGCAGTTAAAGTTTCAAGTTAATCTGAGTTAGTTTGATATTTTTAGGTATACTAGTTGTGCATTTAATACCGAATTGACTACTAGTAGATATGAAAAATCATGAAAATGGTGAAACAATAATTTAGATGAATCTAATGATTTCGTCTAAAGTTGTTGGAAGCTATAAAACTTGAATTGGTATAATTCGAGTGTTCTTAGAAGGTAAGGAAGTTCAAGCAAAATATCCTAAGGGATATGATGGTCATTCTCTTATTTCTCTCTCTCGGTTAAAAGGCAATAAAAACTGTAAAGAAAGGAAAATCAAAAGAAAAGAAAGAAGAAGCGGCCAAAGGAAAGAAAGGAAAGGGGGAAAGAAGAAAGACCAAGGGAAGATCAAGATCCAAACATAGAGCTTGAAGATTGATCATCCATACAAAAGGTAAGGGGTTTCTATTCATCATTCTCCTCTTGATTCTCATTGAATAAAGTTTAGGGTTTTTGATTTGAAATAGAGGTTTGAAGAGCCAAATCCGAGTTATTGACTTGATTCTTATTTCCAAGGGTTACGTTAAGTTATTTTAAGCTTAGTAAGTGTAAGATAGTCATTTATGACTCAAGATCAACCATTAGGATCCATAGATTTAAGAATTGGACAATAGTTGGAGTTATGTGATTTGGACCTAGATATTTGCCTAAGAGAATCTATAGGTTGTAATTGAGTTATAACAAGTTTAAGGGCATGGATGAGTGTTAGAAATCACCAAGAAACCAATTTTGATGATTGGAAGTTAAGATGAGATTTTTAGAACAGTTAGAACAATCTGCAGAAATTCTGCAAAATTGCAGTCACTCGAAGAGTGCCCAAACGCTCTACATAGAGCGCCTAGATGCTCATGTGCTGGGGATGAATGTTCGTGTAGCAGGTGCAGAGCGCTTAGACGTTCAGTACAGAGTGCTTAAACTCTCAATGCCCAGGAAGTTTTTATGCACATCAAAGCACAGAGAACTTAGATGCTCAGACCAAAGCGCTTAAGCGCGTGGCACGAGACAACACAGGGTTATGTTCTGCTTAGCGAATGCCCAGACGTTTAAGGAGAGAGCGCTTAGGCGCCCATCATAGAATTCAACAAAGAGTTATTTTTTATGTTTTAAAGTTCTAGAATAGATGTGATTATTAGTATATGTTTCCTAAGGTGTGTTAAGACACATATAGGGATAATTTAAAAGAAAAATTATCACCTAGTAAGTAAAGAAAAAGCATAAGCCTTTGAACATTCAAAAGTGAAGGATTGCCCTAGGTAAGGACATAGCACCTTAGGCAGCCTAGTGTTGCATTAGATATCACTCTAGATGTGATGAGATGGTGCAATGGAGACAAGTATACTAGGATGGATTGTAGGATTCACTCTAGTAAGGATAAGGAAGGTATGAGCCTTAGGATATCCAAGAGTAATAGATTACCTTGGGAAGGTACCTAGAACCTTAAGCAACAAAGAGTTGTAAGTAAGAACCACTCTTGAGTAAGATTCACTTGAGTGGAGATAAGGTTGTGTATTTAGTTCCGAAGAGGGAATATTACGTACTAAGTCTCTAGTTAAATAGGATCTTGTGCATTGTAGAATACATAAAAGGATGAATGTTGACTTGTAAGCTTGTTACATTCATTAAGTATGCAAAGTTATAGTAAAATGCTCATTTAATTTCTTAAGCAAGGTTGAATGAGGCATTAGCTAAGATAGACTCTTTCACTAGGATGAGTTGAGTCTATAGGAACATAAGGTAGTGTTTGTGTAAGAGGTAAACATAACACTACACTTTTCACATACTAGTTAGTTAATCTAGTATGTATGTGAAAGCTGAGAACCTTACTACAACCAAAAGTAAGGGTTTGCTATATAAAAGTGTCTATCACCTATGGTAACTTTTGTTACTTAACTTCACTATAGATGTGATGATGAGGGGTGATCGATATAAGTAAACTAGGATAAGTTGACATTATCTACCTTTTAATGTGACTTATAAGACATAAGATCATTTAGACAAGAAGGAAGGGAGTCGAGAAATTCTTAAGGGGACAAGTATTCCTAACTAAGTGTTAGGGTTGCATATAGTGTGAAAATTTCAGTTTTTCCTATCTACAAGGGGGTAAACATGAGAAGTCAGAATTTTCTAGTAAAATATACCTAGATCTTAGATGACCTAATTATGTAAGAATGACTGTATGTATGTTTATGGAAATGGTCTAGTAGTATTGATCTTAGTGAGTATCCTTTGATGCCCATTCATGGAGGCCAAGGGAGATAGATGGGTGTCTGATAGACTCTTTTGAGGAAGGACATAACCCTGATATCTCGATAGTGCCAAAGCCAAGGGAGATAAATGGGGAGTCCATAAGGTTCTTTTGAACAAGGATTCAGCCCGAACTTCTCAGCATGCCAAGAAATGTGTGATGTGAAGATGAGATTTTCCTCTATTTATCATGGGATAATATACTAAACCAGTTCCTAATGAACTTCTTTGTTTTCAAAATAAACCTTTGCATGTATTTCAAAACAAAACATTGCACCAACATATCTTTAGGATCTTTCTTAGGTATAATCATATTGTATATCATCCTCATTGCATTGACGGACAGTTGTATGGGCATTGTCTATTGCTATTGGTATTCATAATTGTATGGGCAGTTGTCTATATCCAATGGTATATAGGCTATCAGTTTAGATCACACTATATAGTTATGTGCAGTTATGAGAATTAGTGGAGGAAACTCCTATGTTAGTAGTTATAGCAATTGTTATATTTGTTATACAATATTATAGCTAGCTGGTATTAGAATTACTTTTACTGAGAATTGTAATTCCCACCCCAATTATTCTTCTATATAAGTCCAGGTAAAGACCTTGCTAAGGGAAAGAAGATGAAGCATGAAAACTAGTATAGTTTTTATATGCTTTAGTAGACAAAGCTGATGTAAAAAGTTTATATTTGCTTTATATGTTTTTAGTAGTATGTATTACAATATGCCCTTTTATGGTAAGTGTTGTATATTTATATGTATGAGTTTAAGTTTTTCATAATCTTTCAAGACTTTTTATAATTACTCAGTTGTGATTATAAATATATGTTAGTTAGTTATATAGAAGTGACGTTTCTAGTATTGTTTATCTTTGTGTATCTATGATATATCTAGATATCTGTATTAGGATGTTACATTAAGTATCAAGGTATGACTAATATTCTTATTGTTGCACTTTATGTTGATGTTTTGGTGTATATAGTCAATAATAAAAGAACAATTGAAGATTTCAAAAAGGAGATGATGAAAAAATATGAAATGAGTTATATTAGGTTGTTACATTATTTTATTGGTATTGAGATTTATCAAGATAAAATGGAGTTTTTATTTGTCAAAAGAAATATGCTGAAAATATTTTGAAGAAGTTTGGCATGCTTGGCTACAAACTTGTTGATACTCTGGTGGTGAATAAAAATTTTTAAAAAAGAAGATGGTGGAAGATTAGTAGATGTATGTGTGTATAGAAGTTTGATTAGAAGCTTGTTTTATCTCACAGCTTCAAGACTTGGTTTGATGTTTGCTGCTAGTTTACTTTCTAGGTTTATGAGTAAACTAAGTCATTTACATCTTGGGGCAGCAAAAAGAATGCTAAGATATGTCATGAGCACCAGAGTATGGTATCAAATTTGAGAGAATTTCAGAGTTGAAATTAAGAGGCTATTGTGATATTGATTGGGTTGGAAGTGTTGATGATATGAAGAGCACTTTAGGTTATGTATTTTCTCTTGGGTTTAGTGTGATTTCTTGGTGTTCAAAGAAGCAAGAAATAGTGGCACAATATTCAACTGAAGTAGAGTATTTTGCCCCTGGTTTGGCAGCATAACAAGCAATTTGGTTAGGAAGAATTATGGAAGTTATTAGAGATAAGCAAGAGGAAGGTATTCAACTTCATTGTGACAACAAATCAACCATTGCTATGGCAAATAGTCTAGTTTATTATAGTTGGACCGGACACATAACATAAAACATCATTTCATTCAAGAAGTAATTGAAAAAGGAGAAGTACAACTAGTGTTTTGCTGTTCACAAGAGCAACCGGATGATGTTTTCACCAAAGCACTTCCAAGAGCAAGATTTTAGCAACTTAGAAAAGCATTGGGAGTCAAGGAGCATCACATTATGGGGAAGTATGTTAATGAGTAATGTGCTGTTATCATTGTTGATTTAATATTGGAGTTAAGTTGAGTTGTATTTAATTATGATAAGTAGATTGGATGAGCGTAACTCTTAGTTCCTAGTTATCTAAGAGTCACTTATATAATCTAAAGAGTCACTCACTAGTCTATAAATTGATGTGTATGTGCTGCAAGATTCAAGAGATAATAGAAAAAGAAATATTCAACCCCAAACACTCCATTCTCTACTCTAAGTTCTGCATAATTTTGTAGTAGCATAAGCTCATTATATTCTATAGATTCTTGAGTGAATTAAATAAAATACCACATTTAGAATACCACCAACACAATTGTTTATAGATTCTATAGTCTTTCACTTACAAGATTCTAGCATGTTTCGCCATGTTGCCCAGATCCAAGTACTAAGGTGAATGTAATATTGTACTCTCATGCAACAAATGAAGAAGTTTGCTCTATTGTGAATATAGTTTTAATCATGAAGATTTAAATATTAACTTTCAATTATAATCAAATGTTGCTCCTGAGATATATGAAAATCACTAGCCCTTATTCAAAAAAAATTTCTTGATGTTGTTGCAAATAGTATATTACACTTTTAAAAGATAGAATCCTCAGTTAGCTTAGGCCTTTAAAGGAAGAAATGGTGGAATGGTTGAAAATGTGCCTTTTAATTAGTATAAGTATTAATACATAGAATTCATTAAACATTTGTAATTATAGTGTGAAAAGGTGCTGAGAATATGGTCTGTTGGACCATTGATGACAAAAAAACATTAGTGTTGAATACTACTAGTTGTTTGATATAGTTTTCTCTTGCATTGAGCAAATAGAAGTATTAGTATTGGCCTTAGCAAGACATAGTAGGAATTTTCTCTAGTTTTCACTTGGTTGTTAGCATTTTGAAGTTGTTTTACTGCTTTTGAAACCTTGAATTTAACATTGATGAATTTAATGTAAAGTCTTAAGATGATGATAATGTTATATATGAATGGCTAAAGAAAGAAATGAAGTACCAATTCCCAGCTGAAGCTTGCATTATATAGGTGGATGCAACTTTCATTAAGGAATTTGGAGATGTAGCTATAGGGTGGGTTTCGTTTGATTCTTCTTGTTCTTCTAAGTCTATTCAATTTGGAAATAGCAAATTTAAATTCTCATCTCTCTAAGTAGCATAAGCTACAATCAGGAGTTCCTTGTTTCTTTTTTTCTTTCTTTAGTGGTTTAAGTGCTTGTTGTTTTTGACGACCAATAAATTATCCTTTGCTTGAGGACCAGGAATGACAGAATGAAGCTCAACTTTTAATCTAGGATATAATGAGCCTTGTGTCCCATTATCTTTGTGTTTCCTTGTTTTCTGGGAAACTATTTGCAGTTTAATGTGGCTCACGTCATCAAATTGCTGCCTAAACTTTGAATGTCAACCTTTTTACGTTCGAGAGAAAAGAAGAATATAACTTTTATCATTGCTTTAATTTGTGTAAAGAACTTGTTTCTATTTTTGTGTGTTTTTAAAAAGATATTAGATATTCAAAACATTAAGTGTGTGATTGTGTCGAACATGAATTCACCTAAAGAAAATGCTTGTCGTGCCATTCAATAATAGGTATTGAAAAGAAATGAATAGATTGAATTGGAAAACTTATAAAGTCACTCCAAGTACAAGTTGTTGGATAAGCTATGAGGTACATCTACTCCTAAAAGTGAAAGAATGTTTCCATCTAGAAAAAGAAAATGATAAAGGGTGGTCATTGGTAATTCGTCTTCCTACTGCAGGTGAGGAGTGTAGAGTGTTCAGGACCCCTTGGAATGTTACCCGACCTCCCTATTTATAAACAAAATGTGGTAACTGCTCTTAGCGTCTAACGATTCTGCATAAATCTAATGCTTGTAAGATTGTGCCATGTGTCCTTGTCGTTTAGCCCTCTTTTTGCATTAGCTCTAGGTGATGTGTGCGTGTAAAACTTCATGCATCTAAATGGAGGTAATTGAGTCAGCTTCTCCATCATGGGTAGTTAACACCATGTAATCGAAGATCTTCTAGAAGGTCACATGCTTCATTAAACTAAGTCTTAATGAGAACTTCATTGACAACATCAGTATTATTGTTGTGCAACATGATAAATTAGGTTCCAAAGACTTAGTTACTTTTGGAGTCATCCATAGTAACATCAGTATTACTTCTATGCAATCTTATGCTCCAAACTCCAATTGTTCTCTGGTCGACCATGTTGAAAAGGTGTTGACCACATGATAACTTTAGTATTATCATGTCTTAATTTGTCAATGATAGCATCAGTACTATCAATAATATTGAAATAGCTTCAGTACTATTCCAATAGTTAGATCAACATTAATTAAAAATTATTTCTCCACTTAGTAGATCAAGACAAAACTCAAACAATTTCTGTGAAAAGCATTGGCAAATCAGTATTACCTTATGTTCAACAACATCAGTACTGTTGATTTGTAGACTTAGTGTCTACTTAACACCTTCTTAGCCACATGTCACATATTGATATAATGATATATGTAATTTTATAGCTCATGTGCCATAATAAAATTTTTATTATGCTCCCAACATTATGTCGTAGATATCCATAGGAATCTTTTAATTTAAGACCATTATTTAGCTACAAAGCTTGTAAAACATGAGGTGTATAAATGGTACAAGGGTTAATTTAAAGATTTTAGAGCTAGAAATGCCATTGATTTTGGTTTTTGGACTATCTACAGACACAGTACGAATTATTGTAGGATTAGGGTCCTCTCCTACTTCAGGAGAGGTCCTATTGCTAAGTAAAAGAGAAAAATTACACATACTGCATGTGGTATGTTATAAAAAAAAATTTACACATATTACATGTGGTATGTAGGTTAAAGCATGTGTTTCTTACCAACAGGATCCTCTCTTGTTTTTGACCAATAGGTGAGGATCTCTACCCATTCTTGTAATGTTCCCTCATGATTAACGAAGGTTTTTTATTAAATTTAAAAAAATAAAAAAATAAAAAACACATGGCTGTTATTGCAAGTGAAATATGGGTTTATCATTTTCCTGGTCAAGGGTGCATAGTTCATCTATATATTTGAAGTAAATAAAATTTTCATTGGTGCCTGGCTTCTATTTCTATAGTAGTATATACAAAATTTGGTTCCTAATTGAAATGCAAGATCAACAAACTACTAGTAAATTGTAGAATTAAATGATTATGGTGATATTAGAATTCTTAATCTTTGGTCCTCATGGTAAGTAGATCAAGCGGATAAGAAATCAACTAGGCTTTCATGTGCCAGAAAGTGGCTAAAGAAACTACACACACAACTAAACTTGGGCACAAGCACTACTGATAGTCTAATATAGTTCTTATTTTTAATCTGAGAATGTGGATTAGTGCCTTCCAAGCATACTCACATTCATTATTATTGGATCTGTAGAAGCAAATGGATTGGCGGTAAACTTAAATTGTCTCCATCTCCTTCCAACATGTGAACCACAACTTGCATAGAGAGATGATCCACTGGGTGCCATTGGATGCACCAAAGATCCACAACTGTGAGCTTATTAGCTATTTTAGCATATTTCTTTGCCTCAATATGTTCTCTTAGGTCATCCCCTTGCTCTAATAGATTGTAAATCCATTCTGGGAAGTAGCCTAGGCCAGTTTTCTTTACTGTAACATCAACATTCTTTCTTCCTCCAACCATCTCAAGTAATAACATTCCATAACTATAGACATCAGACTTATATGATACATTCCCAAAGTTCCTAGAGAACACTTCCGATGCTATATAGCCTACTGTTCCCTTAGTTGTAGTCATGGAAACTATGCTTTGATCCTTGGAACATAACTTAGCCAAACCAAAATCAGATATCTTTGGTGTAAAATACTGCTCAAGCAGGATATTGTGGGGTTTGATATCAAAGTATAGGATCCTCTGGTCACATCCTTGGTGAAGATACTCCCTTTGGCTATTCCCAGAGTAATTTCTTGAACCTTTTCCCAGCTCAGGAAATGGTTTTTAAAGTCTGTGGTAGATATGAACTTCTTTAATGAACCATTTGGAAAATACTCATAAACTAGAGCACGTGTATATCCATCCACACAGAAACCAACCAAGCAAACCATATTGACATGATAGATTTGACCCATTGTCCTCACTTCATTGATGAACTCTAGTCCATTCCCAGTGGAACTTTTGAGGAGCTTAACACAACTGAAATCTCACTAGATAGTTTACCATTATACACAATTCCATATGCTCCCTGCCCCAATTTGTTCTTAAAAAGATTTGTGATCCTCTTATAGGAATACCTTGTGGGTTTGAGAGCTCTATAATTCACCAAGAACTTCTTAATTCTTGCTTGATTTTCTTTATATTTTTGACTTGTGCGGCGAACATGATATAACACAATGACCAGTAGCAAAATTAGAAGAAATGATAATATTGGAACTGCATAAATAGATTAAACAAAAAATAGATAAATAAACAAAGTTAGGAGTGTAAGTGTCAGTGTGTCACCTAGAATCTTAACTTTTTTCCATGCACCTGTAAAAATCAAGGACTAGTTAACCTTCCATTCTTATGGAACAACCATTAATTAGGGACAAAATATGCTATTGCGTTTGCTTAATAAGGAGATCTATGTCTTACATGTTTAGTTTTACATAATTGTCTTGTTTTTATGTTTCTTAAAAAACAAAAATAAAGGAAGAAACAACAGAACAATATACAAAAAAAGAAAAAAGAAAAAAAGAGATAGAGAATAAGATCATCTCTGTTTCATTCTCTGTTTCATTGCCATACTTAAGTTAGCCCAACTTAAAATAAGATCATCCTCATGGTTGAAAACGTCATATGCATATCGTACAATTTAGTACAATATGACAAGGTAACATCCTTGATGTGGAGAGTGGAGTTCAAGGCATAAACTTAGTATCCAAGAGCCCATAGGCATTGGTAACATCCTTAAATAAGGTGTAGTTGGCATTGGAATTTTCAAGTAGTCAAAAGTATTAGCACAACCCAACAGCTCAGCAAGATTTATGGAAATCAATAGAGTGATAAGGAGTCCCAAAAATTTCAAGGCTGGTAACTCCTACAAATCATGCTATATTGGTGAAGAAATGTTAGTGGGTTGACTCCCACTGATCATGCTATATTGGTAGAGTGACGTTGGAGGATGATGGAGCAAAGCATATCATATCTCAGATGCAAACTTTATGTAACCTGTTTCTTTGTTTAAATAGAGGTCATAGCTCCCTTGTATTATACAATTCAAAAATGACTGACTACTTCACCAGTTTTGGTTCTACCTGATCTCAATGAACCTTTTGAAGTGTATTGTGATGCTTCACATCAAGGATTAGGATGCGTACTCATGCAAAATAGGAAAGTGGTGGCTTATGCTTCAAGACAGCTGAGAGTACATGAAAAGAATTATCCTATGTATGACCTGGAGTTAGCAGCGGTGGTGTTTGCTTTGAAAATATGGAGGCATTTCTGTACAGAGCCACGTTCAACGTCTACAGTGATCATAAGAGTATGAAGTACCTGTTTGACTAAAAGGAGCTGAACATGAGGCAATGGAGGTGGCTAGAATTTTTGAAGGACTGTAATTTTCAACTCCAGTATCATCCTGGAAAGGCAAACATGGTGGCAGACACTTTAAGTAGAAAGATGTTGAGTATCTCTGCTATGATGATCAAGGAAAAGGAATTAATAGAACAATTTCAGAATATGTGGACGTTCGTGGAATTGACACCAGGGAAGATTTGTTTGAATATGGTTACTATCTCAAGTGATTTGATGGAAGAAATCTGAGAGAAATAGAAAAATAACGAGTTTCTGCAAACTAAGAGGAGCTGATGAAGCGAGACATTGTGTCAACAGTTCAGGAAGAACATGACAAGTTCCAAGGCAAGGTTTGTGTGCCTAGTGATCTGGAGCTGAGGAAATTAATTCTTGATGAAGCCCACACGAGCCAGTTAAGTATACACCCTAGAATGACAAAAATGTATTAAGACCTGAAGCAGTTATTCTGGTGGCACGAAATGAAGAGGGACATTGCCAAGTACGTGTCGTATTGTCTGGTTTATCAGAAAGCCAAGGTCGAACACCAGAGACCTTCAAGAATGTTGCAACCTCTAGCTATTCCCAAATGGAAATGGGATGGCATCGCGATGGATTTTGTGGTTGGATTACCGAAGAACCAAAAGGGTTACGACTCGATATGGGTAATTGTGGATCGGCTTACAAAGTTTGCTCACTTCTTACCGATCAACATAAGGTATCCGACGGAGAAGTTAGCTCAATTGTATATTGGCGAGATTGATAGATTTTATGGTATGTCTTCCTATATTTTCTCCAATAGAGATCTGAGATTCACATCTAGGTTTTGGCAGAGTCTTCAAGAAGTAATGGGAACGAAACTTTGATTGAGTTCTGCTTATCATCCTCAAACCGATGGTTAATCGGAAAGGACAATCTAATCACTGGAAGATCTACTGAGAGCTTGTACTCTAGAACAGGCTGGAAGTTGAGATGAAGTTTTGCCTTTGATAGAGTTCACCTACAATAACAGTTTTTACTCGAGCATAAGGATAGAACCCTATGAGGTATAAGGATGGAACCCTATGAGGCTCTATACCGATGACGGTGCAGAACACCCTTGTGTTGGTACCAAGATGGGGAGCACCTTACGATCAGACCTGATCTTGTGCAACAAACAACAGAGAAGGTTAAGATGATTCAAGAAAAGATGTGGATGGCTCAGAATCGATAAAAAAGCTATGCAGAAAGAAGGAAGCCTCTCAAGTTTGAAGAAGGCGAGCATGTGTTTTTGAAAGTCACACCCACAACTAGGGTCGGCCGAGTTCTTAATTCTAGAAAGCTTAATCCAAAATTCATTGGACCTTATCAAATTCTTCGTCGGATAGGTCCAGTAGCCTACCAAATTGCTTTACCACATTTTCTTTCTAACCTTCACAATGTCTTTCACGTGTCGCAATTGCGAAAATATATTCCTGATCTAAACCATGTCATAGCACTGGATATAGTATAATTAAAAGAGAATTTAACCTATGAGACACTTCCCGTAAGGATTGAGGATAGGAGAGTGAAGCGACTCAGAGGAAAGGAGATTCCATTGGTGAAAGTGATTTGGAATAACATAACCAGAGATGCGACGTGAGAGTTATAGGACAAGATGAAGGAACAACATCCACATTTATTTTGAGGTATGAAAATCTCGAGGATGAAATTTCTATTTAAAAGGCAAAAGTTGTAACACCTTAAAAATTATTTGTTTCATAATATATATTCATTTTATAATATTTATGATTTTTGAGGATTTTTTTAGAATTATTTGAATTGTTTGATTATTTTAATATTTTTCCTCAATTTGCATGCACACTGAGCAGGCCGGGAAAACAAAATATTTTCCCCAAGGTCGGAAAACTTTGGACTGTGAACGTGTCGACGGGGGATCTTACAAAACCCGAGGCCGAGTACAGTTTACGAATTTTTTATTTTTTGAGATTTTATCTATAAAATAATATTGCGATACATTTTATTATCCGTTGGACAATAAATACTATTTTTGCTAACTATAACCTTTGTCCACTGGATAATAGCTCTAGTAGAGTGTTAGTTATCTTTTTTAGAGAGCACTTTAATGACATCACCAATATGACTTCATCACCATAACATCACCCTTCACTTTCTCAAAAGTGTGTGAAGCTTCTCAAAGAAGCTTCCTACCAAGCTACTTAAGGAAGCTTCACCTTTCCTCTCTCCTCCTTGGACTCCACAGTTTTGGAGGGGAAAGATGACCAAAAGCCATCTTCTTTTTCCAATCACCTATCACCTTTCTCCATTTCAAACAAAATATCACTTTCCTTTCCCCCATTTTTTCTTTTCTCTCTCACACTTCTTCTTCTCCATTTTCTCTCCACTCTCACGGCTCCAACACCATTTGTGGCCACCCAAGCTTGTTTGCTCAAGCTAACCTAGAATCTTGACTCCTCTCATCATCTTGAAGCTTTTCTCTTTAATGATCACTTCTTGATTCCTCCATCTTCATCACTTTCTACCAAGCCCTAAAGCTTAAAACTTTGAGGTAAAGTTCTTGACTTTCATCTTCTCTCTTCTCATTTTCGTGATCCTTGGTCACCTTTGTGACCAAGGACGCTTCTTTTCAAGCTTTGGTTGTTGATTGTGTAAGTTTGACTATCCTAGAGTTTTCTTGCTGGTGGTGGATGAAATCTTCAAGGAGCTTGCTTTCTTTTGTTGTTTCTTGAGGTAAGAGGGAGATCATTCTCTTCAACCTATCTTAGTGGTGAGGGTCATGTTTTTGTATTAATGGTGAGGAATCCATGTATGGATTACTCACTTTGTTGTGTGATTCTTGGTAATGTTGTGATTGGTTGTGTTGTATGACTCTAATATTTATTATTGTGTGACTTGATGGATTTAGAATGCTTGAATGCTTTAATGTGTAAATGGAAACACATTCTGGTGTGAATACTCGGGGCGTGTTGTTGGACACGGCCCAGGCCATGTTTCTTTCTGGAAAACACAATGCCATGTACTTCATAGGTCAGAGGAGTACACGGCCCAGGCCGTGTTTGGGGACAGGGCCGTGTTAGGCAGGCCATGTTTGGAGACACGGGCCGTGTCATTGAGTAGATCAAATTGGGTCTTTTCTGTCCTTATAGAGGAGTACACGGCCCAGGTTGTGTTTGGAGACACGGCCGTGTTAGGCAGGCCGTGTTAGTGGACAAGGTCATGTTAGGGAGATGATGGAAAAATTGTTGAATTTTTAGTTCCTTGGAGGCTCACGGCCTCATTGGGCATTCAATGTGAAACTTTTGCATTAAGTTAGAAACTTAGTTACTTAAATGAGTAGACACTTAATTAGGAATTCATAACATGGAAAGAATAAAGAATAAAACTTTATCCTATAGCCCAGAGTAATTTTTGGACAAAGAAAGAACATGAGTGTGGGTGAGGTTGTGAGGAACAAAAAAATGATTTATTTAAGTGAGTTTGATCTAAAACAAAGGAAAAGACTTATTTAATTAAGAGTAATAAAGGTTGAATGAAAAATACTAGAGAATTTCCCCTAGAGAGGCCTGATAGGAAAAATATGTTTTCCTTCTTGAGAACTGGACAGTGACTTGTTATGGGTTTATAAGTGCAACCAAGGATTGTTGATAATTGATTGAGCCTAATGTGGCGTGAAATTATGGATAAGTTATACTATTATTTAAATTCTATATATCTGTGCATCGAGTTATCATGCATTATGAAAGTTCGTTGGACTCTATTGAAAGGCTGTATGCCTAGCAGATGAATCACACCTACGTGTGGGTGCAAATAGACTAGTGTAGGTCACTTGTTGACCTTGGGGGCATCGGGGTGCGAGTATCTCATAATAGACAGTTGGTAACTCCTCTGTACCGTGGGACAGACCGATGTAAATGCACCAACGATCCAGACTAAGACACTATCCTATATCATGATCTGGTGTAGAATGTCTTGTACAATGCCTTGATATGCACGTTGATAAATTGATAAATTATAGCACTGTTGGCCACGGCAGCTGAGTTACAGACATGTCTCCTTGATCATTCTCTCCGATGTTGTGTCTAGCTCCATGGAGTAGGATTTTGGTACCTTGTTCATGTGCATAGTCCATCAACATATTTATCTAGCATAAATATATATGATGTATGGAACTGTTTATTTTAAGGATGCTATGACTATCTGTATTATTAAATTGTTTCTATCTGTATCTTGATGTTACATTTTACGTTTGCCATGCTGTGAGGCGTCCTGTGCCGTTTCTGATTCTTTACTGGAATAATTGGTATTGATGTTGAGTATCTCACCTTTTTTCTGTATTCTACTGTTCTGTTTATATTTATGCTTCTTAAAAGACTGAAGCTAAGAAGAGCTTGAGTTTCCTAGTTTTGGGGCGAGTTAGTCTTCTGTTTGGATATGGCATCCCGGTGAGGCTTTCAAGGGTATGCCAGACTGAGGTTCCACAGAGGCATTGACTGTTGGCACGTCAACTTGATCACCAAGCGCTTCGTCTACGTGGGAGAAGTGACCGTATCTTTGGCTTGGGGTCGCTATGATCCACTTGTCTTCTCTCTTGACATTTCTGTATAGAATTCTACATGCCAATGCGTAAGGTGTGGGGCGACCGTGAGTATACCCCACACGAGGATTCGTTCCTGTCTTCTGCACGAGCCCCTGCTTGTGAATCTGTTGTTCTTGTGAGGATTTCCTCTTCTGAGGAAGATCCTATGGAGGAACCTGAGGAGGACCCCTCCGAGGTTCCTTCTCAATAGCTGTTGGGGGCATGATACTTTTGTAGCCTTGGTGGCTGTCTATATAACCTTTTAGGGATATAAAGCTTTTGCTTTCTTTTGCGAACTGTTGGTGTATGTTATGACTTATATTATGTAACTAAACATATATATATATGGTATGTATCTTTTGTATAAATATATGGTTTGATCTTTATGCTATGTTTTGCTAAGTTTATGTCTCTCGCTTAAATATAAATATATATATATATAATATAATATAATTAAAAGAAAATGGCTAAGTTAGGATACTCCATTGATAAGTAGGCTAATACCTATGGACAAAATATACTAGGTCTTAATAATAGTTTTCTTTTGAAATTTGTACATTTGGTGTGACGTCGTCCTCTTGAAAAAGAGGGCGTTACACCTTGCCCAAGGCTGTCACTAACTTTGAGAATGCTAAGCTTTCCAAGGGGAGAACAAAGAAGCAGCGCGACACGCATGTCAAGCAACGTGAATTTAAGCTTGGAGATAAAATTCTTGTGGATAACTCACTTCTACATTTCTGTCCTGGTAAATTATGGTCAAAATGATATGGACCATATGAAATTGTTTGAGTCTTATCGTACGGAGTGCTTGAGGTGAAGAAAGAAGGCCAAAAGACATTCTTTATAAATGGCCAGAGAGTGAAACATTTTGAAGAAGGAGTTAGGACTGAGCACCACTCCATCGGCATCTCCTAAGTATGGCATAGGCCCATAGTCAAGCTAATGACTATAACTTAGCGCTTCACAGGAGGCAACCTATGTTTCTATCCTTTCTCATATTTTCTTTTAGTTTTTGTATTTGGTTTTTTAGTTTTTGCTTTGTTTTTCCCATATATAAAAAAAAATTATCTTGACCCTTTTTGTTTTTTCTTGTGGAATTTTAGGCCACATGTCGTCGCTCAGTTAGACTTGATGTTTGAGTTCATGGCTACACATCTTCCTTTGACTCCACCTTTCCCACCACTTTCATGATCTTGCGTTTCCATTTTTCAGGGAAGTTTCATTATCATTTGTTCTGTTATTTTTCGTATTTAAACATTGAGGACAATGTTTATTTTAAGTGTGGGGGGAGTACTCTTAAATTTGGTGAAATTTTTTGTGAAATCAATGAACACTTGAGTATTGTTAGTAATCAAGCTGGAATTGTGTGTTAATTTCTTGATTATTTTTGAGCTGATAGAAATTTGTTTGAAAAAGGAATCCATTACTCATAAGTTATTTTTTGTGCAAGGCAATCTTTTTCAATTGAGTATTGAAACATTTAGTATCTTATTTGGAAATTAGTCATGTCTGCTTGCATTTGTTCTCTTTATTTACATTAGCCAGAAAGTGAGCTTTGAGCTTTAATAACTGGATTTTTCATAAACAAAATCTTATTTTTCTTCTAGAATGAGATTTATCTTAATTAATGTGTACTAGAACTTGCTTCGATATCTTGTTGAGACTTTAATAATTCACATACATACTTGAACATGATTAAGACAATTAGGCTTAATTCTTTATTGACTTCCAAAGTTGTATTGATAAAATAATCCATTAGTTGCCCTATTTGAGCTTAAAATTAATTTCTTTGGACACCTAATTGATAATCCAATTGGATTCATTGATTCTTTTTGAATAACAGAGTAATTGATGTGTTAATTGAAAGGTCTTGAAGGGTTGCTTTTGTCTTCAAGGTTTGAAATAAAAAAAATGAATGAAAGATTAAAAATAAATAAATAATGGAAAAAGGAAAAACAAAGAAAAGGATTGTTAGTGAAGAATAATGAGAATATTGGGTTGAAAGTGAGAATCTGATATATCCTTGTGCATGATGTTCTATTTATTATTTTTTTAACTTGATTTTATTTTTGTATTGATTTATCCTTGAACATTCTTTACCCTTATTAATCTTTTTTCTATCTTTCTATTTTACCCTCGGCCTCGTTACAACCAACGGAAGTCCTTTTGATTCTTGTTATGTATGTGAACTTAGAAGTAGAGATGAGATTGACAAACAAGCCTATGGTATTGCATTTTTCAAGAGAAATTTGAGTGATCTCTTTGTCCTTAAACACTTGAGCGATGGAAAGATAAGTAACCTCAATTGGTTGGTAAAGAGAAAAGATCCAAGCTAGACTCAAGCCTCTAATTGTATTAAGTGCTAAACTATCTTGCTTATATTTATTGGTGAGTTTTAGATGAATCCTTATCATTGTCTTCATTTTTGCAGATTTAGAGAGATTTAATACATTTAGAGTGAAAGCAGACGAAGACATTGCGATTTTAGAGTAAAAGATGACCATTTTGGCTTAGACAGGACCTTGTGAGCGATTGAGGAGTTAGACAAGACAAGGCCGTGTCTAACTTGGGAAACGTTTCAGTCAAGCTCACATAACCGTGTCTAACTTGAAGAATGCTTCTGTGAGACTATTTTTAAGAGACATGACCTTGTCTCTTGGTCACACGGTCATGTCTCACTTATGGTGTGAGTTATGCAATTCAAGCTCACATAGCCGTGTCGAGCTTAGACACAGCCGTGTGAGGTCTCCTGTGACTAAAAACAACAAATTTTCACCTCAAACATTATAAATAGAAGCGAATCCCTAATCCTGAAACACACTTTTTGCAACGGTAGAAAACCAAAGATTGGAGGCTGGGGTTTTGAAGACAAGTGCAAGAGTGATTGAAGTTCAACCGTTGAAGATATCTTCTCCATCTTCTCTTTTTATTTTCTTTTTCCTATTTTCTTGAGATATATTCATGGTTGTTTATTTAACTTTTGTTCTTGCTTATGCTACATTGGCCATGAGTAGCCAAATTCCTTTTTCTATGACCAGGATGCAACTCTCTACTTTTCTATGTTAAATTGTTAATTTGATTCTTTGTTAATGGAAAATTATTGTTCTTGATTCATTCTTAGTATGCTTAATGCTTGTCGTATTTTATCGGCCATATTAACATGATCTTAGGCTTTAGGTGAATGATCGAAAGATGAAATCTAATTACTAGATAATCCAAGAATTAGACATAGGAATTGAGACCTAGACATAAACTTAAATCCTTCGAGCAGTAAACGATTGTCATAAAACTTAATGGGTTGGAACTTGGATTAATTGCCATGAGAATGGGATTGATGGAGTTTTAGCATATTTTTAGTGCCAAGAAATTGGGCTTTAAATAATTTAGGACAAATCGCCTTCAAGAATATAATTGAACATCAATAAAGATAGGATTACAATTTATCATAGGGGGTAGTGTAGTGAATTCCTAGTCCTAGGCCTTTAAATCGTGGTTGAATCTTAACTTTTCTAGATTTATTTGCTTACTTTATTACTTTGATTTTCGTTTTAATTTTGATTGAGCTTCACTATTGATTTTAATCACTTAAATAATTACTGTAAGAGTTGGTAATCAATCGATCGTCGTGGGAACTATCTTTATTTTACTACTTGAACGATCCGTGCACTTGCGAAAAACTCACAACAAGAAGTCACAACAAGGTTTTCCTTCAACTTCCTCTTTAGCCTTTGCAAATTGTTTAATGGTTCCATGATCTTTGCAAATGAGAAAAATTATGGTAATAAACAAAGTAATTACAAAAGAGAGAAGACAAAAAATATTAAAGAAAAGAAGATAAATGCTAAGACAAGAATCTCTGGAAAAGTTTATCATGGACCACAAATTTTACCTAAGATGCCCTTCATCTTGGCATAGTCATAATTTATTAGCTGTAAGCACTCGAGGTTATCCATTTTCGTCATCTCATCCAAGAAGTTAATGATTTCCTACTCGACATTTGACAATCTCTCCTACTTAACAACCAGAAGACTTTTCTTCTTGAAGCCCTTATTCCAATAAAGGTTGATTCTATGCTCCTTCTCTAAGTTCAATAAGAAGGGTAATTGACCAGGTGCACCCCTTACTCTAAAGTAGGTTTCCTTAAAGTCCTTGTAAGACTCGTCGTAGAGCTCAAAACACTTATGCCTAACGTGATTCCTAATAAAGATCCACCTAGGGTTCCCACTGCCACCAATGGAACCTAGTACAGAAAATAAGTAGAAGAAGACGTCCATAGAGGATAGTATCTTGAAGTGGCGGTAGAAAATATCAAAGGAGTGTATGAAGCCCTAGCTACTAGGATGTAATTATAAAGAGGCTGCCACCATCCTTGTCAAAACACCCATCTGAAACTCCGTGAAAGGAATACAGAGTCTAAGGTGCATAAAGAATGTCTCATACATGAACATGTAATGCGCCCTGAACTTCCTTTGGCTACATATTCTGTGGTTCTCACTACAAGGAATGCAGAGATAGTGTTCTTTAAGCCTACAACTTTCCATTAACGTCATATACTAATGAAGGTCATTTGCATCTTTCCAAGTACGGACTATGAATATGGTTCCCAGTGGTTTATAGTCCATCCAAGAATAGAGGTCCTTGTTTGGTGGAGATGAGAACTCTTTTAATCACTCCTCAAGTGTAAACCTCTTTCTCCCTATACACATAGAGGATGAAACTGGAGCGAAACCTACAGAGGATGAAGAACTGTCAGAATTGCTACTCATGAGCCCAAGATATTTTTCTGCAAACTCCTTTAGCATAGAGTACTATTGTAGTCCCTAAAAAATACCCCTAGACCAAAAAGATTCAAAATGCTTGCTGCCTTGAGGATGAAGCTCGGTAAGACTAGGCAACCTCCATATCCCCGGGGCAAAGAAACCCCTTGAGGCCCTCCTCCGCCTTGAACAAAGTAGTGGAGGCAGAGGTTGTTCTAGATATCCATAGAATACCCTTCCTCTCCATCACCCTCATTGGAAAATGAGACACTTGCTAGAAAACCGTCTAGAAACACTAAGGCATCATCGTAGGAGGTGGCTAGAAATCACTGATCTTGCTTGCCGAAAAGACAGGGAATGAGAGTAGGGAAGTAGAAAGTAATTAAATGCTCCCCTCACCCTCTATTTATAAGGAAAGGCTCAATGCTAATTGCCACCCACATTTGGGGGCAACTTGATCCAAATTTAAAATTCAAAATCATTATCATATGCGAATACCAAGTGATGGTTACGCAGAGATGCTTCCCTAGTGGACATGTGGCAAAAAGTTTCTATAGCACAAGTGAAGAGACGCCAACGCAACTGAGGAAGTGTCCCAAGCAGGCCAAAGGTTGCAACCCCATGGACTATAGGCTGCTCTAATATGGAACATAGCCCAACCACCCAAGGTCTAACTCACTTGACATTTGTCGTCCAATAGTGAGGCATCAAAGCCATAAATAAAGTTATGTCCAAGATCGCAACCATAACCTCTCGAAGGCAGTGGCACCCAAGCAGTGTGAGTTTCATGGTATAGACCTAAGAGTGATCGGCTGTAGAGCCCCTTAAACACGTAGTGAAGCCAAGCCATTGAGCACAGATTAATGCACCAGCCACAATAGAGCTTGGCACTATGATAACCATCAAAGCACCAAGTTAGGGGAAATGATTCAGATTGGGTTTTAGGGCTAATAAGGTCAAGCACAACAGTCTTTTGGAGATGACACCCAATCATTAGGAGGTGTCATCATCCTTATCCAACAAAAAGAATATTCCCCCTAATCTTTACAGGGCACCTAGAAGGACCAACTTCTCCCTAAGCCCTACTTGGCCCCCAAGACAATCTCCTCTATAAATAGCTATAATAACATATTTCCTTCACTCTTTACCTCCTTGCACCCATACTTGAACATTGGAGTGTCTTGCAAGTGCCTAACCCCAACTCTCCAACGCACTAAGAGGTTGCAAGAGTTATTTGAATTTGTTCGAGAAGGCTTTCAGCACCCCCTTGACCAATGTTGTAAAAATTATTCTTTGAGATTTAGTGTAGATATTGACCAATTTCAAAGAACAAACAAAGTTAAGCATGCATGTTAAAGATTGTTGAAAACTATGTCTACATTCATTCTATAGGCTAACTAAATCATAACCAAATCATGTAATTACGGTAATTAGGATATTTTGTAATCTTTGTATTTATTACAATAACTCTATATAATTCAGCCTTTGTTGTGTAATTTAGACACATGATTTCTTCATATGTCTCTCTCTTTTCTTTCTTTCAACATGGTATCAGAGCCTAAAGAGAGGCAATCCTAGAACCGTGCACGCCCAGTGAGCCCACTACTCTCTGGTAAAATTGTTTTTAGCTAATCTTGATTCCATTCTGGTTTGTCGACCTTTGACCTTCTGACGTGTTCTCTTTCCAGCAAACCCACCACTGCCCATCATTGTCCATTACTATCCATTACCGTCCACCACTGCCATTCAACTTTTTCAATGACTTTTCCTGCTGGTGACCCCACCACCAAAATCGCCTCTCTTTACTCAACCAGAACCTAAAAGCCCAACCGAAAATTCATTTTGACGCGCCCACACGCACCGGCCAACGCCTCTGTGTGTAGCTCCACCAGCCATGTTAGCCATGGAAACCATCATCCAAGAGGTGGGGTGAATTGGGTAATGACAAATTTTTAAAATAACTTTGAGAAATTATGCATTTTGATATTTTTCATCAACACATGCAACGAAATAAGTTTAACAAAGATACAACTATTGTAGATTACTCAAATACAACTTGGGTTATGGGATAAATCAAACAAATAAACTAAATATTATATTCAACTCAAGCATATATATTTAAAGTACAAATGTAAAGGACATAAAGTTGAGAGAAGCAAACATAGTATTTATCTTGGTTCAGCCACCAACCACTTGTGGCCTACATCCAGTCCTCAAGTAAACCACCTGGGATTTTCCACTAAGCCTTCAAGCTTGAACAAGTGCTTGAAACCTTTACAAACCAGAGCACTCTTCACACCTTGGGATACCGCACCCTCATGCTTGAGCCTCGATAGTCAGGGATACCTCACCCTTACAATTTCTTTGAGGGATACCTCACTTTTTTTATAATGAATCAAAGTATAAAAGAAAGAAACTCTCACAAAGAGTAATTGATACAAATTGAAGTCCTATGAAGTTATTTAAGGATATCTCAAATTTTGGCAAAAAAGAGCACAGGAGATAATAAAATGCGAATCACAAATCAAAGTATAAGAGATTAGTTTCAGTTGTTGGTTCTATGTAAAAGATAACCCAAAAACATGTATTTATAGATTTCTTTGAAAAAGAGCCATTGGGTATCATTTATTTCATCATTAAATGCATAGAAAATAGTTGTTACATGTTTCTAGCCGTGTTTATTCGAATAAGCCAAGTCTTATTCGAATAAATTCACTTATAGCACACCTGGAAGTGTTTTATGAAACTTATTATTTGAATAACCCTTTAGTTATTCAAATAAATCTTTAAAAAACATGTTCTTGAATGTTTTTAAACGTTGTTATTCGAATAACAAATCCTTTATTTGAATAAATCACTCTGGTTTCAAAAATTAACTTTAAATGGTCATAACTTCTTCATTTCTCATCCGTTTAAAAAAAATGATCACTCATTGAAAAGATCTTTGAGTCTATTTTCAAATGAAAGAAGTTTCAGAACAAAACTCAAAGTATTTTGAAAGTTATGATCAAAATAGTAACCAAATGTTAGTTTTTCAAAACTCAAACTTAACTATTTTTTATAATTTTAAACTACCACCATAACTAGCTTTTTAAAACTTGTTTGTTGGGCATTTTAGCATGTGAAAATCATTTGTAAAGATTTAAAAACATATTTGAGATATCTTTAAGGCTTCTTACATAAAGACCCTAAGTCTTATAAGCTATACCATTTAATCTTCTTTTGGACTTGGTTTTTGATATGACTTTGTTGTTATCAAAACCTTCATGAAATAGGCATTCACATTCTCCTTGAGTTAGTCATAATTGAGATCTTTTACTTTCTTGTTGCAATGCTCATTCTTGGTACTTGAACTATCCTTCAAAGTATTGCTCACTTAAAACATAGTTAGTCCAAACTCATAATTCAATATCTTCATATGTATGATTCATAAATGTATAACTCTAGTTAGTCTAACATGCATATAAGAATTTCATAGATACATCCAAATAAGACATTTATCAATTACTAATAGATATGCTCTATATAGAATGCAACAAAGAACACTTTAGACATTTTCATTTAAATAGAGTTAAATCCAATATTAATTCATTATAACTCATATAAAGCATTATTGGATATATTATATAAAGAATGCTACATATATCTCATTGCATGATTGTTAAGTAAAATATAACTAAATAAAGTACATAATCATGTATTATACAATATAATCTATTAAGCATATCTATGTAGCATAAATACTATTCTTTTGTAATGCATTTGTCATCATCAAAACTTAACACATTAAATCATCAAGGCAAAGACAATTCTACAGGCCACCCTTTCAACGGCCTGTGGAGGCATATGGCCCACCCCTCTGGCCATCTTTTGTTACATAGTGATCATATTTCTCTCCTCTTTCTGGATCTGCTTTCGCCTTTTTTGTTCGTGATCGTTTCTCGAGACCCTTTTTGCCTCGGGCTTTCAGGTACTGTTTGGTTGTGTTTTTTGACTTGTTGTTTACTGATCCATGGCTAGTTATCCTTCCTTAGCTGGCTCTAAAGACCTCTCGAAGGCAGAGCATCCTATTTTCACAAGTTATATCAGTGCCCCTCTCTCCGTTAACAAATTGGATGGTAGTAACTATGATACTTGGACTTCAGACATCAAATTGTGGCTCAACAGCCACGGCTATGAAGAGCACCTCATTACGAAGCTTGAGTTTGTGCTCGAGGCTGACAAATCAAGGTGGAAGAAGATTGATGCCCAGTTATGTAGTGTCATTAAATCTACTATTCATCCTTCCCTCTAGCAGATCTTCCACGCTCATATTACCTATGAATCTGTTTAGGAGCAGGCCAAGGTTCTTTACACCATTGACACTCAATGGCTTTATGGGGTATGTCATAACCTCATGAGTGTTGTTGCTCCTCGGAAGTTTGATGGTCCAATGTTAGCCTATTTGGAGAAGGTCCATGGTACTCTCCATGATTTAAATGAGCTAGCGCCCCCTGCTGATACCCTGGCGAAGGAACTCGAGCAACACAGTACCTTCTTGATGCTCATGGCCTTGTATAGTTTTCCTTCAGAATATTTTGCCAACTGTGATTAGATTTTGGGTTCTCCCACTATCCTTACTCTGAGAACGACTTAGTCCACTTTACTCTGGGTCCTAAATAAGTAGCTCTCTAATTCTATTATTGCTCCAGCTCCGGTTGATACCTCTGTCCTTGTCTCCCAGGGCAACAATTGTGGTAGTTCTCGTTCTGGCAACTCGGGTGGACCACGTCCGAAATGTCATCATTGCAACAAGCTAGGTCATAACATTGATAAATGTTGGATTTTATATGGCTGCCCTCCTCGGGCTGCCAATGTTGCCCAAACTGTTGCCCCGAGTCCACATGAGCCCTCTGCCCAACCAACCGCATCTCCTGTTGCTTATGCAGATTTTCTAAAGTGGGTTGAGCAACATCAGGCCTCTAGTTCCACTATATTTGTTGAGCATACTGGCAATGCATTTGCTTGTCTCTCTCAGTCACCATCCTTGGGTCCTTGATTCTGGTGCCTCTGATCATATCTCTGGTAATAAGCACATTTTCTCCAAAATTTCTACTTCTGGTAATTTACCTATCATCACTTTAGCAAATGGTTCCCAAACACGGTCGCAAGGGATTGGCACTGCCCATCCCCTCCCTTCCCTATCTGTTCACTCTGTGCTTTATGTTCCTGGGAGTCCTTTTAATATATTATCCATCAGTCGTTTGACCCGTTCTTTAGATTGTAACATTACATTCACTAAAGACTCTATCATTTTACAAGACTGGAGTTCAGGACGGATGATTGGCATCGAATGTAAGTCCACTAGCCTCTACCAGCTCTAAAAGAAGAACATGAAAAAAAATTAATATTTATAAAATGTTTGTGAACACCCAATTTTGTTTGAGGCATTTTGTTAAAAAAAAAAAAAAAAAAAAAAAAAAAAAAAAAAAGGAAATAAAAAGAAAAGGACTCAACTTTCACACGTTGACCCATTAGCCCATAACCTAACCCATTATCCACCTCATAACTCATATGCCATTAAACTTATCCTAAATAAACCCCTAACAGTTATCATTAAACTCATCCTAAACAAACTCATCCTAAACAAGCTCATCTTAAAACAAACTTATCCTAAACAAACTTATCCTAAAACAAACTCATCCTAAAACACACTCATCCTAAACGAACTTATCACCATCACTCTCCAAACTCTAATCTTTTCTATAAATACCCATCATACACACTTCAGCCTAACATATTATTCTCTCCATCACGTAGTCTCCTATCTGCGACAAATCAAGCTTCACCCACACTACCACATCATCTTCAACCTCCATTACCCTCCATAGCCAACCTCTTCTAAAGCCATTCTTGCAGCAACCATTACAACTTCATCTTCAACCTCCATTACTCATTCCACTAACCAATTACCAAAACTACCATCAAAACTACCTTCACCTTTATCATTCACCATAATAGCTACCCATTATCACCAGCAACCATCACCTTCATCATCTTCAACCTCTAAACAACCACCCAAACCACAAACCCATGATCAACCTCCATAACCAACTTCACCAACACCATAACCAGATCCAGAAACACCAGATTCGCATCACCCAACTACTGAATAGATCGGCGTCGCATCACGCGTGATCTCACCGCGCCGCTATTCACATCACACACCCAGCACCATTTGTCATCTTTCGCGCTGCTATTCGCATCGCACACCCAAAACCCATCTTCCATCCTCACGCCCAAGCCGCACTAAGATCCTTTTTTTTGCACATGACCACGGATCTAGATCTGTGCTGCCACATCACGCGAGCCACCTCTATCACCGCACCAGTCATTGTGAAGCCACGCACCGGTCGCTGGCGAACTCGCACCGAACTGCCACCAACCGATCGGTGTTCATCTTCTCCACCTGTGCTATTTTGTTACTATCCAGAAAAAAGAGCTCACCCTTTTCTACCTTGTTCGTGAGCTTTACTGTGTCATTTTTTGTTTTTTTTTCATTCTGTTAGTTTTTTTTTAAGTGGGCTTAGACTAGTGGGCTGAAAAGTAAAACGAAAATGGTAAAAATAAAAATAAAAAATTTAAAATAATTGAATTCCCTTTTTGAAAACAATAAAACAGGATTATCTGAGTTGTGGCAGCTTGTTAATCTTGTAACTTTTATAATCATCTGAGTTGTGACAACTTGATGATTCAATTTTTTTTGTGCTTTGTTGTTAATTTTTTTTAAATAAAATAAATTATTAATCCGTAAAGGCCCAAAACTCTTTTTTTTAATAAAAAAATTTGCAACAAACTTGATAATCAACGAGTGATGTATCTAGCGTGACGCCGAGCTTCACTCATTCAAACTTTAACATGATTAAATAAGTCATGATGACTTGTTAATTTGAATTTTCAAAATAAAAATTAAATCATTTTTCTTTAATTAAAATCAACAAGCCCACAATTATTTTCTAAAGAACAAAGTGACTTTGAGTTCCCCATTGTACCCGTGGATACGTGAGAGTGAAACTCTTATTCCATCAAGCCAAAAATTAAATTTTTATAATTTATTTGTCTATTTTGTTTATCTTTTAACAAAAGGGGTAAAAAAAATATTTTCAAGAGTTTATCAAGAATTTACACAATTAACTTAAGGTACCATCTCAGGACAGGTGTGTCAGGGATAATACTGTAGGATTAAATTTCCACTGTTCCCTATACATAACTGACTCCCAAATTCAATCTGGTTTCAAAGACTTTTTTCTTGGATTTTCTAATTTTTCCTAATAAAAAATAAAATTGGTGGCGACTCTTAATTTTTTTTTAATTTAAGTTGCTATTCGCTGCGATCATGGTCGCGACAGATGGCGACTCCACTGGGGATATTTGAGAGTCAAGCCTATACAAGTTGGTTATGCAAATATTGTGATCTTTATGTGTGTTTTACCCTTTTTCTTTTCTTTTCTTTTTAAATTTGATTTTTTTCCTTTTTTATTTTTAATTTAATTGTTTTATTATCTAAACCTTAGGGTAGAAAACTTTTGGAGTTTGTTTTGTATTTACTTTGTTTTGTAGGATGTGGGTAGTCTTTAGGATTGCAAAGGTTTATATGCTCCCTACACCCACCACACCTACACGTTTATCACACACATCTGAGTGGAGCCCTATACTCGGGTTTGAGTGAAGCCTAAGTTAGGTAGAGGTTGCGTAGTGATAGCAATTTTGGATGTACATCCTGTTTAGTTATTGCGAAAACCTCATCTAGAGTGTGCCTTTTTTCACGAATGTCCCACACCTAGTGGTCTACCCATTGTTTGTGACTAACATTTTGAAATGTGACTTAGCTCTAGAGGCCTTTAGAAAAGTAGAGTCACCAAATGAAAGCTCTCACGAATCAATAAGACCCATAGATCCTTAGGATATAATTCCTCAATTTAAGGCAATCCCTTAGGACACGAAGGGAGCATACTTCTTCTTTATCTAGCTATCCTTCATTCTTTAAAAAAAGTAATCAGCATCTTGCATCTTCATGACATTCCTAACAGTCTTTAAAAAATATATGAAAAAAATAAATCATGCATATTCATGGCATTCTTAGCATTCTAAAAAAAACACATCATTTTGTATTTTTATTCCTAGCATTCTTAAAAAAATATATAAATAAAAAATACATCATCTTGCATTTTTATGGCATTCCTAGCATTAAAAGAAAAAAAAAAGAGAAAGAAAAAATATTTTTATTTCATGCATTTCATCTTATATAATCTCATTCATTTCATCACATTTTTTTTATGTTACCATGCTCAGGAACCATTACGTGACTAAGGAAAGAAGACACTAATCAAACCGAGTTCTTAACACAAGGGCTCGAACAAAGCTGTAACGATGAAAGCTGAGAACGAAGGAAGAAATATGAAGTGAACTATGTGCAACACCAACAGACTTTCAGACCTCAATATTCACCACAATATCCAAGTCATTGATGCGCGTAAAATACACTAAGAACAAGTGCATTATATCACCAAGTAATACAGGACTTGAGTCTCAGTTATCGATCCCACGATGGATAAATGGTAATTACTAGATTCGTAAAACTCTTTGTTATCCAGACAATCAATAGTGTATGAAGAAATTCAAGATAAAATTAGAAAACAAATAAAGAAAAATAATGAACAATCAAACAAAGAATAGATGATCAATGAGAAAGAGAGAATAGGGGGCAAAGTTTACTTGAATCAAATTATTCAGATTTTCTTTCATTTATGATGTAAGGTGATTCTTTTGCCAGGAATCTCTTATCTGCTATTGAATCCCAATGGTCATGGATTAAACAATATTCTATTCCTAAATTAAATCACCTATTTGGTCATTTAGTTGAATTAATTAGGAATGCATCAAGTCTCAATTCAAGAGATGAACTAACATACTTGTCAATTCCATTAGTAGGAAAAATTGATGTTTAGTCATTCACAAATCTAATCCTAGGCTTACCATATAGATTCACTCATTGAATACGGATGGTTACTAGTCAAACAATGAATTAAAACATGCTAAAAGTGATTAAGTTATGACAAGAATGCAAGCAATATGATAGACCCTAAAAGAAATTACCTTAATCAAATTATAAATCAAAAACAAATAATTAGGAAAACAAGATCCCCATAGCCCTAGCTATGGGTTTAGCTGTTCATATTCAATACAAACAAACCCATATCAAGAAATAAACCTAGGGAAAGAAAACCCAAAGAAAAGGGGAAACTAGAGGGAAAGAGAAATCAAAACCCCTTTTACGATGATTATGATCTTCAAGCCTTCAAGAATCAAATCCTCCCTTCGAAGTCGTCCTCTAAGGTCTGTTGCAGCGAAACTACTCTCTCAGGATTTGGAATTTCCTGTGTTGTGTGCTCAATGTGTTGAATTTGGCGTAACTTCTATTTATTGAAATTCATGTCTGCTGTTACGCAACCAGCGCCTAGGCGCAGGCTTTTGGGCACTGAATCACTTAAACCAGGATGCACGTTGTTACGCATTGCATGCTCAGGCACTCTTCCCCAACACTCAAGCACTGGGTCACTAAATCACCACTGCTGCATACGCTTTGGGCGCTCAAGTGCTCCACTCTAGTGCTCAAGCGCTGGATGCTGATGAAAAATTCTTCTTTTCCTTGCTTCTTTGAGCGTCCAGTCTTCTCCATGTGCAATTACCTGACAAAAACACACAAAACATATAATAAGAACACAATTAAACAATACTAAAAATACAACAAAACCTACAAACAAAGTTCAATAAAAAAATAAAAAGAACATGAAAAATTAAGGAATTGAACTATAAAAATATGACATGTTGACGGTTCATCGATCAAACTCAACATCAAGAAACATGAATCAAGAAAATTTTCACAATTTAAAAATTCAAGTTCAGCAATCAAATCCAATTAAGCAAGATCATTTAGCACTTAAACAATTAGAGGCTTGAGTCTAGCTTGTAACTTTTCTCTTTACTAACCAATTGAGCTCACTCATCTTTACATCACTCAAGTATTTAAGGACAAAGAGATCACTCAAATTTCTCTTGAAAAATGCAATACCATAGGCTTGGATATCAATCTCATCTCCACTTCCAAGTTCATATACAACACGAGAATCAAAAGGACTTTCTTTGGTAGTAACGAGGCCAATGGTATAATGAAAGGTAGGAAAAAAAGATAAAATAAGGGTAAATAATGCTCATGAATAAATTGACACAAAGAAGAATCAGGCTAAAAAGATTTTAAATAGAACTTAATGCACAGGAATATAAGAAATTCTCACTTCCAACCCAATATTCTCATTATCCTTTACCAATAAACTTTTTCTTTTTCTTCTTTTGCCATTTTTTTTATTTTTTTTCAAACTTTTTTTCTCAACCCTTGAAGACAAAAGCAACCTTTCAAGACTTTTCAGTCAACACATTAGATGCTCCAAAGAATTCAACCTGATTTTTCAATTGGGTATTCAAAGAAATCAGTTTAAGACTCAAATGTGGTAACTAATGGATTATTTTATTAATACAACTCAGAAAGTCAAGAAAGAGTAAAACCTAATTACCTTAATCATATTCAAGTTTGCACGTGAATCATTAAAGTCTCAACAAGATATCAAAGCAAGTTCTAGCGCACATCAATCAAGAGAAATCTCACTCCAGAAGAAAAATAGGATTTTATTTATGAAAAATCCAATCATTAAAGCTCAAAACTCAATTTTTGGCTAATGTTAATAAAGAAAACAAAAGCAAGTAGACATGACTAATTTTCAATTAAGATGCTGAATTTCACTTTTCTTAATTGAACAAGATCGCTTCACACAAAATCAGCTCATGAATAATGGAATCCCCTTTCAAACATATCTCCATTAGCTCAGAATTAATCAAGACATCAACACACAATTCCTGCTTAATTATCAGTAATACTCAAGTGTTCATAAAAAAATTATTTTTTTTTCACAAAAATTTTAAAAGTACCCCCACACTTAAGATAAACATTGTCCTCAATGTGAAAAAAAAAAAAGAAATAAAATGGTAGAGAAAAGAGCAACACAACTTGATGAAAAGGGATACAATGTCAACCAAAGAAAAAGCACAAGAGTCAATGTTATAGTAGAATTTGAAAAATCACAAGATTTGTTCCAAAACAAATGAGTAACATCTAGAAAATAATAATAATAATAACAAAAACAATTAAAATAAGAAATAAAAAAGAAGTGACATAGGTTGCCTCCTGTGAAGTGCTTGTTTAACGTCATTAGCTCAACGTTGCCATTTTCAGATAAATCAAGGTGGCTTAAAGTAAGAGAAATAGGATGACATCTTCTTCTTTTCAAACCAGTGCCTCCTTTCTTTGTCAATGACCTTAGAGGTGTCTCCAAAAGCATTTTGAGCTTGATAAGGACTTGGTTGCTCTGGAAATGCCTTGATGTAAGAGATCTCGCTAAACCATGGTGGTTTCAGTTGATCAACAGATGAATGACCAATTTGTGAAGGAGCATGGAACATAGGAGGACCTTTATCTATTTTAGCAACTTGAGTTTCTGGAAGATCAACATCAACATTATATGATAGCGGGGGGCCTTTGATAACTAACGTTTCGTGCTTCTTAGCTTGAACAATATTGATAGGGGCATGGAGATTTGACATTTGGGAAGATTTAGCCTCCCTAAAGACATTGATGGCCATAGAATCTCCATCCACTCTCAAAATGAGCTCACCCTGAGGTACATTAATCACAGCTCCTGAAGTGGCCAGAAACGGTCTTCCAAAAATGAGAGGAATATCAGCGTCATCTTCCATGTCCAGCACCACAAAATCAAATGAAAATAAATTTGTCCACCTTTACCAAAACATCCTCCACCACACCGCGAGGGTAAGTGATGGATCTATCAGCTAACTGTAGTGAAATGTTAGTGGGCTTCAGTTTCTACATTCCCAATTTCTTAAATACAGAGTTAGACATCAAATTAATACTAGCACCCAAATCACATAATGTCTTCTCAAAATAAGAATTACCAATAGAGTAATGAATAGTAAAACTCCTTGGATCTTTTAATTTCAGAGGTAACTTCTTCAAAAGGATGGCAGAACACTCCTCATTAAGACATACCATCTCAAATTCCTCAAGCTTGCGTTTCTTTGTAAGTATTTCCTTCAAGAATTTTGCATACTTTGGCATTTGAGAGATGGCTTCAACAAACGAAATGTTAATTTGTAATTTCTTGAACATCTCCAAGAATTTAGCAAATTCTTTATCGGGCTTAGTGTTCTTGAGCCTCTAAGGGAATGGGGTCTTGGCATATGGTGATGGTTTATATACTGTACTCTGCTTGTGATCCTTCTCTCTCTCTTCCACTTTGGTTCTTTCTTCATAACCTCTCCTACTTTATTGATATCTTGAATTAAGACATCTTTAGTAAGAACATCATTTTTCTTTTTCTCAATTCATGATGAACTAGATGCTTCAGTTACCTTCTTATCTTTCACATTAGTTGACTCATCAAAAATATCTCTGTACTTTGGCATTTCCTTCTTCTGGGAGGACTCCCCAAGTTCCTTACCACTTCTTAGGGTAATTGCATGGACCTGTTCTTTTCAATTAGTCTCAGTAGTGCAAGGCAATGTTTCGATGCCCTTACTATCATTAATGTAGCCGACTGACTAATCTGATTCTCCATGTTCATCATTCTAGCATCTGAATTCTGCATGCACTTCATTATCAAATCTTCAAAGCTTGGCTTCTCTGCAAGTGCTTGGAAACCTAAAGGTGGTTGTGGAGCTCTCTATTGATTCTGCTGATAGCCCTATTGATTTTCCCATTTAAAATTTGGATGGTCCATCCAACCGGGGTCATACGTATTTGAATATGGATTGTACTGTTGCCGGCTGGGATTACTAACAAAATTTTTTACTTTAGGCTTGGGGGCAAATGGACTACCAACTTGACAATTTGAACTCGTTTGACCCTATCCTCTACATGCTTCACATATGATTGGTGGAGTTAAATTGTTTGTTACTATCAGAGTCTCAACCTTCTTTGTCAAAGCTTCCAATTGACTCAGAATAGCTATAGAAGAATCAACAGATGCACACTTACTTGTTTCTTTAGAACCTGGTGCTCATTTTGCCATTGATAACTGTTCAACGCCATTTCTTCAATGAGTGCTTGGCTTTCAGTAGGTGTTTTCCTCCAAATTGTACCTCCCACAGTAGCATCAATGAGTGAACAATTGGCAAGTGACAAACCATTGTAAAAAATCTGTACCTACTGCCATATGGGAAATTCATGATGTGGACATCTCCTCAACAACTCTTGAAAGCGCTTCCAAGCTTCATAGATAGTGTCCATGTCAAACTACACAAAAGAAAATATGTCATTCCTTAACTTAGTATATTTAGAAGAAGAAAAATACAAAGCCAAAAATTATTGTGTCAACTGATCCCATGTAGTGATAGAATCCCTTGGTAGTGACGTTAACCATTGACTTGCTCTGTGCCTAAGAGAGGAAGGAAAGAGTCACAATCGGATTGCATCATCTGTCACTCCATTATGCTTGATATTAACACACAACTGCAAGAACCAGGCCAAATGTTGATTTGGATCATCCGAAGGCAATCCACTAAACTGAACTGAATTCTGAATCATGGAGATCAATGCTGGTTTGATCTCAAAATTATTAGCCGCCACAGCTGGTCTTATAATACTCCCTCCATACCCTTCAGCAGTGGACATGGAATATTCAAGCATAGTTCGCTCTGCTAGGGTAGCTCTTTCTTCATGGTTTGCCTCAACTAGTGGTTGTCTCTCCATCCTATTTATATCTTCTGTCACGGCTTCAATATAAGATTGCTTCCTTAACTTGTAAGTTGTTCTCTCAATTTCAGGATCAATTGTCAAATCAGGAAACTGAGATTGAGTAAGCATAAAAAAAAATATAAATTGACAAATTAATCAAAAATAAAAATAAAATTAAAATTAAAAAAATATTGAGAATTAAAAAAAAAGAATAAAATAAAAGGGCATCTAAATTAACTAGAGCTTTTCGCTTCTAATATTACCAAACTTATTCCCCGGCAACGACGCCAAAAACTTGATGCGCATAAAATACACTAAGAGCAAGTGCACTCTATCACCAAGTAATACAGGACTTGAGTCCCAGTTACCGATCTCACGAGGAATAAATGGTAATTTCTAGATTCGTAAAACTCTTTGTTATCCAAATAATCAAAAGTGTATGAAGAAATTCAAAATAAAATTAGAAAACAAATAAATAAAAATAATGACTAATCAAACAAAGAATAGATAATCAATGAGAGATAGACTAGGGCGCAAGGTTCACTTGAATCCAATTATTCAGATTTTCTTTCATTTATGATGTAAGGTAATTCTTTTGCCAATATTCTCTTATTTGCTATTGAGTCTCAATGATCATGGATGAAACAATATTTTATTCTTAAATTAAATCACTTATTTGGTCATTTAGTTGAATTAATTAGGAATGCATTAAGCCTCAATTCAAGAGATGAACTAACATACATGTCAATTCCATTGGTAGGAAAACTTGATGTTTGGTCATTCACTAATCTAATCCTAAGCTTACCATATAGATTCACTCATTGAATGCAGATGGTCATCGGTCAAACAATGAATTAAAACATGCCAAAAGTGATCAAGTTATGACAAGAATGCAAACAATATGATAAACCCTAAAAGAAATTACCTTAATCAAATTAAAAATCAAACCCAAATAATTAGGAAAACAAGATCCTCCATAGCCCTAGCTATGGGTTTAGCTACTCATGTTCAATATAAACAAACTCATATCAAGATACAAACCCATGGAAAGAAAACCCAAAAAAATAGGGAAACTAGAGGGAAAGAGAAGTCAAAACCTCTTTTAAGGTGATTATGATCTTCAAGCCTTCAAGAATCAAATCCTCCATTCGAAGCCGTCCTCCAAGGTCTGCTACCGCAAAACTACTCTCTCAAGATTAGGAATTTCCTATGTTGTGTGCTCAATGTGTTGAATTTGGCGTAACTTCTTCTTTTTATTGAAATTCATGTCTATTATTTCGCAACCAGTGCCTAGGCGCTGGTTTTTAGATTCTGAATCACTTAAACTAGGATGTGCACTGTTACGTGTTACGTGCTCAGGCGCTCATGAAATCACTGCTGTTGCATACGCTTTTGGCCCTCAAGCACTCCACTCTAGTGCTCAAGCGCTGGACACTGATGAAAAATTTCTCTTTTCCTTACTTCTTTGAACGTTTGGTATTCTCCATGTGCAATTACATGATAAAAACACATAAAAACATAATAAGAATACAATTAAACAATACTAAAAATATAACAAAACCTACAAACAAAATTCAATAAAAAAATAAAAAGTACATGAAAAACTAAGGAATTGAATTGTAAAAATATGACATGTTGGTGGTTCATCAACTCCCCTACACTTGAGCTTTGCTTGTCCTCAAGCAAAGAACAGGAATCAACAACAAGATTAATTGGAGGAAGTAGCAACAGAGACAATGATTGAGTCATCAAGCCGTTGTAGGAAATCAATTGGATGTAGATCAAGGAATAAATACTGGGGCAAAATTTTCTCTCAATGACTTAGTAGCTCCAAGCAAGGGTTCACAACAAGGGATAATCCACTCACTTCTAAAAATGAGAGATAAGAGAAAAAGAAAGGAAAATAAAAAAGGAGAAAGAAGAAGAAGAGAAAAGATGGGCAAGTAGGATCAAGCCAACTAAAGGGTTCGATTAAGAAAAGCACGTGAACAAGGTTTTGATTAGTCAAAGCTTTCCAGAGTCATCATTGGTTCAAAGGACATTTAATAAAGTTTAAAAGAGAGAGAGAAAGAGAGAGAAAATGAAAAAAGAAAAGAGTTTCCCATGTCTACTTACCACAAGTGCTTTCAGGAGCGCATCAGCTCCATGCATTTTTAAATTCTTTTGAGTGCATCGACTCCATTTTCTTTTGAGTGCAACAGCTCTATGCATTTTGAGTGCATCGGCTCCATGCATTTTGAGCGCATCGGATCCATGCAGTTTTTAGTGCATTGGCTCCATGTCATTTTGAGTGCATCGGCTCCATGCATTTTTGAGTTTATCAGATCTATGCATTTTTTAGCATATCAGCTCCATGCATTTTAAATTCTTTTGAGAGCATCAGCTCCATGTTCTTTTGAGTGTAACAGCTCCATGCATTTTGAGCACATCGGCTCCATGCATTTTTTAGCGCATCAGCTCCATGTCATTTTGAGTGCATCAGCTCCATGTATTTTTGAGTTTATCAGATCCATGCATTTTTTAGTGTATCAGCTCCATGCATTTTAAATTCTTTTGAGAGCATCGGCTCCATGCTTCTTTAAATTTTTGTCACTTATTTTGAGTGCATTGGCTCCCTGTATTCTAAATTCTTTTGAGCACATCAGTCTATGCATTTTAAATTCTTTTGAGAGCGTCAGTTCCATGCTTCTTTAAAATTTTTGTCACTTATTTTGAGCACATTGGCTCCTTGCATTTTTAAATTTTTTTAAGCACATCAGCTCCATGCAATTTAAATTCCTTTGAGAGCATCGGCACCATGCTTCTTTAATTTTTTGTCACTTATTTTAAGCGCATTGGCTCCCTGCATTCCAAATTCTTTTGAGTGCATCAGCTCCATACATTTTAAATTCTTTTGAGAAAATTACCTCCATATATTTTTAAGCGCATCGACTCTATGCATTTTAAATTCTTTTGAGATCATTAGATCTATGCTTCTTTAAATTTTTGTCACTTATTTTGACCACATTGGCTCCCTGCATTCTAAATTCTTTTGAGCGCATCAGCCCTATGCATTTTCATTTTGAGCGCATCGACTCTATGCATTTTGAGTACAATGGCTCAATGCATTTTGAGCGCATCGACTCTATGTTCTTTTGAGCGCATCAGCTCTATGCATTTTGAGCATATCGGCTCCATGTCATTTTGAGTGCATCGGCTCCATGTCATTTTGAGCGTATCGGCTCCATGCATTTTTGAACACATTGGCTCCATGTCATTTTGAGCGCATCGGCTCTATGCATTTTGAGCGCATTGGCTCCATGCATTTTAAATTCTTTTGAGAGTATCGGCTCCATGCTTCTTTAAATTTTTGTCACTTATTTTGAGCGAATTGGCTCCCTGCATTCTAAATTCTTTTAAGCGCATCAGCTCTACACATTTTAAATTCTTTTGAATGCATCGACTCCTATCATTTACTTTTTTAGCACATTGGCTCCATGCATTTTAAATTTTCAAACGCATTGGCTCCTTGCATTTGCTTTTAAGCGCATCGGTTCTTCGCATTTTATTATTCTCACATTGTTTTGCATTTATCATCTTATGCATTCTCGAACAAAATTCGAGTTTATGTTTTTACTCATTCTTTACAATGATAAAATGAAAAACTATGATTACTCTTTTTATCTACTAAGAAACAAGTAAGGAGGGGCAACTGTGAACACCCAATTTTGTCCAAGGCATTTTGTTAAAAAAATGAAAAAAGAAAAAGAAAAAGAAAAAGAAAGAAAAAAAGGGAAATAAAATGAAAATGACCCAACTTTGACCCGTTGACCCATTATTCAACCCATAACCTCATTTAACCACCCATGACCCATTAGCCCATAACTTGACCCATTATCCACCTCTTAACTCATATGCCATTAAACTTATCCTAAACAAACCCCAATAGTTATCATTAAACTCATCCTAAACCAACTAAACATCCTAAACAAACTCATCCTAAACAAACTTATCCTAAAACAAACTCATCCTAAAACAAACTCATCTTAAACGAACTTATCACCATTACTCTCCAAACTCTAATATTTTCTATAAATACCTATCACACACACTTCAACCTAACATATTATTCTCTCCATCACGTAGTCTCCTATCTGTAACAAATCAAGCTTCACTACACTGCCACATCATCTTCAACCTCCATTACCATCCATAGCCAACCTCTTCCAAAGCCATTCTTGTAGCAACCATTACAACTTCATCTTCAACCTCCATTACTTATTCCACTAACCAATTACCAAAACTACCATCAAAACCACCTTCACCTTTATCACTCACCATAACAGCTACCCATTATCACCAGTAACCATTACCTTCATCATCTTCAACCTCTACACAACCACCCAAACCACAAACCCACGATCAACCTCCATAACCAACTTCACCAACACCATAACTAGATCCAGAAACACTAGATTCGCACCACCTAACTGCTGACTTGATCAACGTCGCGCCGCTCAGGATCTCACCGCATCGCTGTTCACATCGCACACCCAACATCGCTCGCTGTCTTTCACATTGCTGTTCGTGTTGCACACCAGAAACTTATCTGTCGTCCTCACACCTAAGCCGCACCAAGATCCCTTTTTTTCACACGCGACCACGAATCTAGATCCGTGCTGCCTCGTCGCGCAAGCCACCTTCGTCACCGCACCAGTTGCCATGAAGCTGCACATCAATTGCCAGTGAACCCGCACCGAACTGCTGCCAATTAACCAGTCTTCATCTTCTCCACCTGTGTTGTTTTGCAACTATCCAAAAAAAGAAAAAGCTCACCATTTTCTGCCTTGTTTGTGAGCTGTACTGTGTTATTTTTTATTTTTTTTATTCTGTTAGTTTTTTTTAAAGTGGGCTTAGACCAGTGGGCTAAAAAGTAAAAAAAAGGATAACAAATGAAAAAAGGTAAAAAAAATGATTAAAAAATGAAAAATTTAAAATAATTGAATTCTCTTTTTGAAAAGAATAAAATAGGATTATCAGAGTTATGACAGCTTATTAATCTTGTAACTTTTATAATCTTCTGAGTTGTGACAACTTGATGATTCAAAATTTGTTTTTGTGCTTTGTCTTCAAATTTTTTTAAATAAAAAATTATTAATCCATAAAGACCTAAAACTATTTTTTTAAATAAAAAATTTTGCAACAAACTTGATAATCAACAAGTGACGCCTTTAGCGTGACGCCGAGCTTCACTCATTCAAACTTTAACATGATTAACTAAGTCGTGATGACTTGTTAATTCGAATTTCAAAATTAAAAATTAAATCATTTTTCTTTTATTAAAATCAACTAACCCACAATTATTTTCTAAAGAACTACGTGACTTTGAGTTCCCCATTACACCTGGGGATACGTAGGAGCGAAAATCTTATTCTGTCAAGCCAAAAATTAATTTTTTATAATTTATTTGTCTATTTTGTTTATCTTTTAACAAAATGGGTAAAACAAATATTTTTAAGAGTTTATCAAGAATTTGCACAATTAACTTAAGGTACCGTCTCAGGACGGGTGTGTTAGGGATGTTGTGGGATTAAGTTTTCATCATTCTATATACATAACCGACTCTCGAATTCAATCTGATTTCAAAGACTATTTAGCCTAAACCCTAATTGTGCATAACTGACCTGAGCGTTGGAGTGCCTTTGTCTATACCAACCACCCTCGCTTCAACACGCTCTGCTGTCGTGTAAAGAGGAAAATGTTAGTATGTGCCTATTCAGGTACATCTTAGTATCTACTATTGGACATTGGCACCGTCTGTGGAAAACTTTAAATTCCTATTCTCATCCAATCATGGTGAGCATAAGATAAAACTCAAGGAGAGATGTTGTGCACACCGCTGCAGGTCAAAAGTGAGCTCCAGCAGCACATCATCACCCTAAACCTGTAGCACCACCAGTTGCTAAGACCTCCGCTGCGAGGAACCAGGAGCCCAACACTAGGCTCCTGTGAGATGGGCAAGAAGCTTCACTTTTCGATAAGAGCCCACCCCATCGCGTAGGGCCTCTATGAGGGATCGACTTGGTTCCTATATGCATAGAGCCAATTCTAATGGCCATGGGCCTAGAATCCCAGTGCACCAGAGCCTAGGGCCCAGAAATGAAGAAGTTGATGATTGCGCGTCTCATCCAGAGGGCATGATTCAATCTGATATGTCCATAAACTGTCTCTTGGACTTAGTGCAACAAGAAGCAGTGATGCTAGAAGAGAAACGTCACAGATTAGAAAATCTTGAACGATTTATGTAGGAAGGCCAGCCTAGACCACACCGCAATGACAGAAGGCAGAACATGGTCAACGATTAGAGGAGAATGACACACATTGATGTCCAAATGTCCAGTGTTGTTAATAATGACTCAAACCTCAATAATCAAGAGCAACCCTTCTCTGCCTAACTAATGGAGTATAGGGTTCCTAGAAACTTTAAGTTTCCAACTAACATGGAACTCTACGACGAGACTACAAACCCTCAAGAGCACTTAGATGTCTATGTCTAATCTATGCACTTCCATGGGGGATCCTCACAATTATTATGTCATTCCTTCCCTCTTTCTTTAAAGAAGGTGACCTTTAGATAGTTCGTAACCTTGCCACAGGGATCCGACACCAGCTAGTAGGACCTTAGATAACGATTCTTGTTGTACTACACCACTAGTAAAGAGCAACCTAGATCTATTGAATCTTTTTTCGAGATTCACCAAGGGTGTGACGAGCCCTTCGTGAGTACCTTAAAAGATTTAATATGACTTGTGTTAACATGAAAAACCTCATCGAGAAGATTGCTCTCCACTAGGCCAGAAATGGGCTTCGAACCGATTCCCAATTTTTTCAATCTTTGGGAAAGAAAAAGCCAAAGAATATGAAAGAATTTCAGCAATGGTCACTGAAGTATATAAATTTGGAGGAGGTTACTAAGGCTAAGAGGAGCCTAGATAAGGGTGAGTCCTCTCACTAGAAAGGCAACTAGAATTCCTCTCGGCCCCAGAACTCCTCTAAGGACGATTTATCCCTGACCAAGTACTCAACTTATATCCCTTTGAACACTCCACGTGCAACAATAGTGATTCTTGCTGCACTACACCATCAGTAAGGAGCAACCTAGATATATTGAATCTCTCTCTGAGATTCGCCAAGGGTGTGACAAGCCCTTTCTCGAGTACCTTAAGAGATTTAATACGGCTTGTATTAACGTGAAAAACCTTGATGAGAGGATTGCTCTCTACTATGTCAGAAATGGCCTCCAGACTAATTCTTAGTTTTTTCAATATTTGGCAAAGAAAAAGCCAAAGAATATGGAAGAATTCTGGCAATGGTCCTTAAAGTATATAAACTTGAAGAAAGTTACTAAGGCTAAGAGGAGCCTAGAGAAGGGTGAGCCTCTCACTAGAAAGGCAACTAGAATTCCTTTCAGCCCCAAAACTCCTCTAAAGACGATCTACCCCAGACCAAGTACTCGACTTATACCCCTCTAAACACTCCAAGTGTAACAATTTTGAAAGACGTGTTACAGACCGAATTCTGAGATATTAAAAGGTCACCCCCTTTGAAGAAATACGCACAAAAGAATCATACCAAGCATTGCTCATGCCACAAGGATTACAACAATGAGACAGAAGATTGCTTCTAACCCTGTGATGTCATTGAGTCCTTGATTAGGGAAGACAACTAGATCAATACATCAGCCATGTCCAAAATAATGGACACCAGGGAAGACGGACTGAAAGAAAACGCAGTTATAGTCTTAGGCGGAGCCTGCCTCTGCACCAAAGGAAAAGGTCCTAAAGTATACCTTGCAGTATTACTAACAATGGGCCAAATCAAAACCAGGACACTCCACCAAATGAGAACAATGACTGTTATGCCTAGGTTAATCGAACCATTAATACAATCGCTGGTGGTTTTGCGGGCAGTGGGCCATCCAACGGTGCCCAGAAGAAAGTGCTCAGGATGGCAGTGTTAAGCATCTCCCACTTCGTACCTAAATCATGGGCCAAAGGTCAGAAGGCGCCCCTCATCTCCTTTTCAGATGAAGACTACGATGAAATCATCCCGGATCATAATGATCGCTGGTGCTCTCTAGGATAATTTCTAACGTCGAGGTCTGACACATTTTTGTACACTAAGGGAGTTCGACCGATATTATTTTCATGGAGCTGTACAAAAAATGGAGTTTCCAAACTCAGAGCTGGTCCCTTACAATAGCGAGCTCGCTGGTTTTACTAGTGAAAAAATCACTTCGAAAGGGTATATTAAGACTCAACTGACCCTAGGAAATAGCAAGCTCTTCAGGATTGTTAAGGTCAAGTTTCTGGTCGTGAACTGGCCCTCTGCATATAATATTATCTTGGCCCATCCTAAGTTGAATGCACTTGGTACCATGGTGTCTACCACCCACTTGACCATGAACTTCCTCAACAAAAATAATGAGGTTGTCATGGTCAAGGTGGATCAAATCATGGCACGCAAGTGTTACGATGAAAGCCTCAAAATCAATATAATTCACAGGAGAACGGAAGCTGACACCTCTAGCCCAACTCTAGATCAAGTCAATATTCTTATGACTGAGTTGGATGTGCGCAAAGAAATCTCGGGCACTAAATCCCAACCAGAGGGTGAACTATAGTCGCTCCAACTTGGTGTCAAGCTAGATGAAGTCACCAAGATTGGAGTGAACATAAAGGAAGAAAAAAGGCACAAGTTGATTGAGCTCTTAGAGAAAAACAAAGACCTCTTTGCCTAGACGTCCTCTAATATGCCTGGACTCGACCCTGCCTTCATCTGCCATCGCCTATCTATAAGGAAAGATGCAAGGCCGGTGATGTGTATGAAACAACATCATGTTTTGTTCTTATTTTACATGCATTCTTGAGCATTTTAGGCATTTTAGTTTTCCTTTTTAGTTAGTTTTTTCCTTAGTTCGGATAACTGCGGTGTTTTTGGTGTTCCTGTGCAGGATTGGTGCTAAATTGGCCTTGGAATGGATGGAAAGCTTGCATGTTTGAAGCTAGAGCTTAATGGATAGCAATAAAGGTGCAAAAAGGCCATTTCAGAGGGATCCACGGCTTGCCCGTGGATTAAACCACAGCCATAGATCGAGGGGTAACTTAAAGAAGGAAAAAGGGAATTCCAGAGAGTTCCACGGCCTGGCCGTGGAACCATCCACGACCGTGGAACTCAAAGGACCAGAAATTAGCCTGTTGACAGAGACATCCACGGTCTGGCCATGGAATGATCCACGGCCATGGATCACAGTGCGCAATAGTTTTTATGTTTTTCCTTTTGTTTCTTTTAAGGGCTTTTTAGCCAATTAAAACCCTAAGTTATAAATAGATGTTCTGAATAGAATTAGGGGGTTCTAATTTAGTTTTGGTGGAGGCTTTGGCTTTAGATCTTCATCTTTCTCCCTTCTTCTTCCATTGTTACGGGTTTGGGATGTTTTTAAGTTTGATTTCTTGTCTCCTCTTCTCTATGTCTGAGTAGTTTCTTTTTGTTTCTAGGATTGGGCAATGCCCTTTGATACATTGATAATGATTAATTGACGTTGTTTCCCCTTTTATTAATCTTGATTGTTCTTTGATTCAATCCTTATTGCTTTTATTCATGTGAATTTGCTGGCCACTTATTTGCATCTCATAGGCATTTAGGGACGTACTGAGAGGTGAACCTAAGTGTTGGAACCATAAGAATTGAACTTAAGGTCTAAATCACGAGAGTAGTTTTAGCCTTTCGAGGATTCAATGAATTGCCACAAAGCGTAATGGGTTCAATTTAAATTCAATTACCACGAGAGTAGGAATTGGTTTAATTGGGCACGGATCTTGTATCTTGAGAAAGAACATTAACTAATTTAGGGTAATTCACCTTCAATTGAATTTCAGATTTAATAAAAGGATTGTCAATTAGGATTCATCTTGTATCATTGTGGTATCCCAATCTTGGAAGCTTTCTTGAATTTAAAAATCCCTTTCTTGATAATTCGCTATTTTTGTTCTGAATTCTGTTTTGTTGATTTTATTTAATTATTTTGTTACTACGTTCTTCTTTATCAACAATCATATTCCTTTTTGTTTAACTTAATTGAATTAATTAATTAATTGGTATTCATAGACACAGTCCCTGTGGATTCAATCTTTTTATTACTTGACAATGAAATCGTACACTTGCGGATTTCACGCACTAAGTTTTTGGCGCCGTTGCCGGGGACTGTGTTTTTCTTGAATATTAATTCAATTTTTAATTTAATTATTTTAAACCTTTTTCTTTTATTTGGTTCTTACGTTCTTGTTTTCTCTTTGACTCTCTACAGGTAATTTCTCTTGTTTATGCAAAGTACTAGACGTTCTGGGATTCTCATTGAAGCAGATCCTGAAATTGAAAGGACTTTATGTAGAAGGAGAAGACAACAAAGGCAAAGAGTAAGGGAAATATCTGAACCAACACTTGTCATGGCAGCAGCTGAAGATAATAAACCTTTAAAGGAGTATGCAGCCCCTAACTCTCGAGGTTTGCGATCTAGAATTGCTCAGCCAGACATTGAAGCTAGGCACTTCACCATACCTTCTGCCTTACTGTCTATGATAAGGCAGAACCAGTTTGGAGGATTGCCGTCAGAGGATCCTAATGATCATGTGGATATGTTCTTGGAATTCTGTGAGACCCTCAAGATCGAAGGCGCCTCTGTTGATGCTATTCGTCTCCACTTGTTTCCTCTATCGTTGAGAGATCGAGCTAGAGCTTGGCTGAAGTCCGTTCCTGCTGAGACGATAACTACTTGGGACTAATTGGAGCAAGCCTTTTTAGATAAATTCTTTCCACCTTCCAAGACTGCTCATCTAAGGACCCAAATCACAAGCTTTGTTCAGAAAGATGGCGAGTCATTATCAGAAGCTTGGGATAGATATAAGGCTTTGCTGGAAGCCTGCCCACACCACGGGTTAGAAAAGTGGTTGATCGTTCACACCTTCTACAATGGTTTAGAATATTCTTCAAAGGTGTCTCTTGACTCCGCAACTGGTGGAGCTCTGATGAATAGAAGGCTCACAGAGGCTTATGAGATAATTGAGAGCGTAGCTTCAAATCATCACCAATGGGCCAATGAAAGAGGGCACAACTCGAGAAAGCTCTCGGGAGGTAAGTTTGAGGTAGATGGTGTTGATTTAATTATGTCAAAGTTTGATTCTTTGAATAAACGTTTTGACATGCTTGAGAAAGCTCATGTTAATGCCATAGGTGCCTTTAACAATTTTTGTGAGATTTGTGAAGCACAGGGACATGTTGGTGCTGAATGCCAAGTTGGAATGGGACCCTCACATAGTGCACCGGTGGAGCAAATGGAATCATGCCACAATTTCCACGACTTCAACCAAAAGGGGAGGAATGATCCGTATTCTCAAACTTATAACCCTGGTTGGAGGTCACATCCTAACTTCTCTTACTGGAATAATCAGTACCAAGCTGGGCAAGGTAATGCTAAACCCTCTTCTGGAGTCCCACAGGTACAAAAATCTAGACTTGAGTCCCTTCTAGAGAATTTTGTTGAGAGCCAGTCTAAGCAGAATGAGGAGTTTAGGCACCATGGGCAAGTTGTGACTGAGGCAATCAAAGAGTTGTCAGCTAAGGTTGATAATTTATCCATTCATAATAAGATGTTGGAAACCCAGATTGCCCAACAAGCAAGCACTTCTCTTAGGCAGCAAGGTAAGTTTATTAGTCAACCTGAAGTCAACCCAAGCAATGAACATTGTAAGGCTATGAGTTTGAGGAGTGGAAAGAGGTTAGAGGATCTTAGGGATAATGGGGAGAGTAACAAAGATGTGGGTAATGAGGAAAAAGAGACTAAGGCACAACCCTTAGAAGAGGAGGAAATCACTGAGAATGTGTGTAAGTATGTACCCCCTGAACTTTACCAACCCCCAGTTCCCTTCCCTCAAAGATTGGCTAAGGCAAAGTTAGATAAGCAGTTTGGGAAGTTCTTAGAGGTTCTTAAGAAATTATACATAAATGTACCCTTCACTGAGGCGTTAAAACAAATGCTTACCTATGCTAAGTTTCTTAAGGACATCCTGTCTAATAAGAGGAAGCTAGAAGACTATGAGACAGTAGCTTTAACTGAAGAGTGTAGTGCCTTAATTCAAAATAAATTGCTTCCTAAGTTAAAGGATCCAGGTAGCTTCTCTATTCCCTGTTTGATTGGCAATACTAACTTTGATAAAGCTCTGTGTGATTTGGGGGCTAGTGTTAGTCTTATGCCCCTTTCTGTGTGTAAGAAGTTGGAGGTGGGTGAGCTAAAACCCACAACTATCTCACTTCAATTGGCAGATCGGTCCGTCAAGTATCCTGTAGGCATCTTGGAAGATGTTCCTATCCGTGTTGGTAAGTTTTTCATACTGTTGATTTTGTTGTGCTTGAAATGGAGGAGGATTCCCAAATCCCCATTATTCTTGGTAGGCTTTTTTCTTAGCTACTATTTGGTGCTATAATTGATGTTAAGAATGGCAAATTGTCTTTAAGCTGTTGGTGATAATAAGGTTGAGTTTGATATTTCTAAATCTATTAAACAACCTTCTTTTGAGGACTCTTGTTACTAGGGTTGATTTATTGCACCAAGTGGTGGAGGAAGAGTCCACCATAATTCATTTGGAAGATCCATTGGAAAGATGCTTGGTTGGTGGCGGTTCTCTTGATTTACGGAGGAGAGGTAGTGAGTATGCCCGCTTGTTGGAGGCAACCTCAAAAATTCCTCCTAGCAAAGCCAAGGTGGAAAGGCTTGAGCCAAAGCCTAAGTCTGAAAATTGGGAAGAGGAAAAGGCTCCTAAGGTAGAACTTAAAACTCTTCCTTCCACTCTCAGGTATGAGTTTCTTGGTCCCAACTCTTCTTATCCTGTTATTGTTAGTGCTAGCTTGAATGAGTTAGAGACTGAGAAATTGCTAAGGGCTCTTAGGATGCATAGAAAGGTCATAGGTTATACTCTTGATGATATTAAAGGCATAAATCCTTCCTTTTGCATGCATAGAATTTTGATGGAACCTGAGCATAAACCCTCTGTAGAGCATCAACGTAGGTTGAATCCTAATATGAAAGAGGTTGTTAAAAAAGAGGTACTTAAGTTGCTTGATGCTAGGGTAATTTACCCAATTTCTGATAGTGAATGGGTTAGTCCTGTGCATGTGGTTCCTAAGAAAGGGGGTATGACTGTAATTGAAAATGAGAAAAATTAATTGATTCCCACTAGGACAGTCACAGGTTGGAGGATGTGCATTGATTATAGAAAGTTGAATAGTACAACTAGGAAATATCACTTCCCTCTTCCCTTCATTGATCAGATGCTTGAGAGGCTAGCTAGGTATTCACACTTTTGTTAATTAGATGGTTATTCAGGATTTCACCAAATTCCTATTCATCCTAGTGACCAGGAGAAAACCACATTTACTTGCCCTTATGGCACTTTTGCCTATAAGAGAATGCCATTTGGTTTATGTAATGCCCCTGCTACTTTCCAGAGATACATGACTGCAATATTTTCTGAATTTATTGAAAACATCATGAAAGTTTTTATGGATGATTTTTCAGTATATGGTACTAACTTTGATGATTGTTTGTTTAATTTGTCTAAAATTTTACAGAGATGCGAGGAGGTTAATCTTGTCTTGAATTGGGAGAAGTGCCATTTTATGGTACAAGAGGGGATAGTGCTTGGACATCTGGTCTCTGGGAAAGGAATTGAGGTGGATAAGGCAAAAATTGAAGTGATTGAGAAGTTGCCTCCACCTGTGAATGTGAAGGGAGTGCGAAGTTTCTTGGGACATGCTGGTTTTTATCGGAGATTCATTAGAGATTTTTCTAAAATTGCTAAACCTTTGTCTAATCTCTTAGTGAAGGGTGTTCCATTTAATTTTGATAGTGACTGTTTGAATGCCTTTTGCAGGTTGAAAGAGGCCTTGATCACTGCTCCCGTTTTGCAAACACTGGATTGGAATTTACTTTTCGAGGTCATGTGTGATGCCAGTGACTATGCCGTAGGAGCTGTGTTGGGGCAAAGAAAGGACAAGAAAGTGCATGCAATTTACTATGCTAGCAAGACACTTGATGGAGCTCAAGCAAACTATGCCACTACAGAGAAAGAGTTGCTAGCGATAGTTTTCGCTTTTGAGAAGTTCAGGTCCTATCTAGTGGGTTCAAAGGTGACCGTATACACTGATCATTCGGTACTTAGGTACCTCATGAGCAAGAAAGAAGCAAAGCCTCGATTAATCCGTTGGATTCTTCTTCTCCAAGAATTTGATTTGGAGATTTTGGATAGAAAAGGGACGGAGAATCAAGTGGCGGATCATTTATCTAAGCTTGAGCAATCGGTGATTGGGGAGAGTGAATTACCTATTGATGATTCTTTCCCTGATGAGCAATTATTTGCAGTTTTTGCGAAGAGTGCTCCTTGGTATGCTGACTATGCAAATTACTTGGTTAGCAAGGTTCTACCTCCTGAGCTAAACTATCAGCAGAGGAAGAAGTTCTTTTCCAATCTGAAAAATTTTGTGTGGGATGACCCATACATATACCGGAGGTGTGCTGATGGTATTTATAGGAGATGTGTCTCCGAGGAAGAGGCTCCGAGTATATTGAGTTGTTGTCATTCTGCGTCCTATGGAAGACATGCTAGTGCCTCCAAGATGGCAGCCAAAGTTCTTCAGTCTGGTTTCTTTTGGCCTCATATTTTCAGAGATGCTAGGAATTATGTGCTATCATGTGATCCATGTCAGAGAGCTGGAAGTATCTCCAAGAGGCATGAGATGCCAATGAATACTATTCTTGAGGTGGAGATATTTGATGTTTGGGGAGTTGACTACATGGGCCCTTTTCCATCCTCCTGCAACAATAAGTTCATTCTTGTAGCTGTTGATTACGTATCTAAGTGGGTGGAGGCCATTCCATCTCCAACAAGTGATGCAAAGACCGTGATCAAGCTATTCAAGAGGATCATTTTTCCAAGGTTTGGAGTTCCTAGGGCTGTGATAAGTGATGGAGGTTCACATTTCATTGAGAGACAATTTGAGAACCTTTTGAAGAAGTATGGAGTCACTCATAAGGTTGCTACACCTTGCCATCCTCAGACTTCTGGCCAAGTGGAGGTCTCTAATTGAGAAATCAAGAGTATTCTGGAAAAGACTGTGTCTAGCTCAAGAAAAGATTGGTCTTTGAAGCTTGATAACGCTCTTTGGGCTTACCGTACTGCTTATAAGACTCCCATTGGGATGACACCCTTTCGACTGATTTATAGGAAGCCCTGTCATCTACCCGTTGAGCTTGAACATAAAACCTTTTGGGCTATTAAGCTTCTGAATTTTGACTTAAAAGTGGCAGGAGAAAAGAGAAAGCTTCAACTTCACGCACCAAGTTTTTGGGGGGATTTGATGTGTGTGAAACAACATCATGTTTTGTTCTTGTTTTACATGCATTCTTGAGCATTTTAGGCATTTTAGTTTTCCTTTTTAGTTAGTTTTTCCCTTAGTTCAGATAACTGCAATGTTTTTGGTGTTCCTGTGCAGGATTGGTGCTAAATTGGCCTTGGAATGGATGGAAAGCTTGCATGTTTGAAGCTGGAGCTTAATGGATAACAATAAAAGTGCAAAAAGGCCATTTCAGAGGGATCCACAGCCTGCCCGTGAATCAAACCACGGCCATAGATCGAGGGGTAACTTAAAGAAGGAAAAAGGGAATTCCAGAGAGTTCCACGGCCTGACCGTGGAACCATCCACGGCCGTGGAACTCAAAAGACCGTAAATTAGCACGTTATTGAGAGACATCACACGGCCATGTGGATCGCCGTGGATCGCAGTCTTGTGACAGCAGTTTTTATGTTTTTCTTTTTGTTTCTTTTGAGGGCTTTTTAGCCAATTAAAACCCTAAGTTATAAATAGATGTTTTGAATAGAATTAGGGGGTTCTAATTTAGTTTTGGTGGAGGCACATTGGAGGCTTTGGCTTTGGATCTTCATCTTTCTCCCTTCTTCTTCCATTGTTACGGGTTTGGGATGTTTTTAAGTTTGATTTCTTGTCTCCTCTTCTCTATGTCTGAGTAGTTTCTTTTTGTTTCTAGGATTGGGCAATGCCCTTTGATACATTGATAATAATTAATTGATGTTGTTTCCCCTTTTATTAATCTTGATTGTTCTTTGATTCAATCCTTATTGCTTTTATTCATGTGAATTTGCTGGCCACTTATTTGCATCTCATAGGCATTTAGGGACGTACTGAGAGGTGAACCTAAGTGTTGGAACCATAAGAATTGAACTTAAGGTCTAAATCATGAGAGTAGTTTTAGCCTTTCAAGGATTCAATGAATTGCCACAAAGCGTAATGATTTCAATTTAAATTTAATTACCATGAGAGTAGGAATTGGTTTAATTGGGCACGGATCTTGTATCTTGAGAAAGAACATTAACTAATTTAGGGTAATTCACCTTCAATTGAATTTCAGATTTAATAAAAGGGTTGTCAATTAGGATTCATCTTGTATTATTGTGGTATCCCAATCTTGGAAGCTTTCTTGAATTTGAAAATCCCTTTCTTGATAATTCGCTATTTTTGTTCTGAATTCTGTTTTCTTAATTTTATTTAATTGTTTTGTTACTACGTTCTTCTTTATCCACAATCATATTCCTTTTTGATTAACTTAATTGAATTAATTAATTAATTGGTATTCATAGACACAGTCCCTGTGGATTCGATCTTTTTATTACTTGACGACGAAACCATACACTTGTGGATTTCACGCACCAGCCAATCTCTTAGAAGAAGAGAAAGGTTGGGCCAAAAAGATAGCTAGTCATTGAGGAATAGATCAAGGAGCTGCTCAGTGCTGGCTTCATCAGGGAAATAACCTACACTAAGTGGCCATCTAATGTAGTCTTGGTGAAGAAATCAAATGGGAAGTGAAGAATGCACATAGACTATATGGACTTGAACAAAGCTTGCCCTAAAGATCTGTATCCACTTTCCAATATGGATAAACTAGTTGACAGCTCCTCTGGCTTCCATTTGCTGTCTTTTATGGATGCATACTTCGGGTACAATTAGATTCCAATATATCCTAGAGATGAAAACAAGACCGCTTTCATCACTACCAGGGCAAGCTATTGCTATCCTTTGGACTGAATAATGTAGGAGCTACTTATCAGAAGATGATGAATAAGGTCTTTGAAAGCCAAGTGGGAAAAATGTTAGAGGTGTATATTGATGATATGATTGTGAAGACCCCACAGGCCAGATCACACATTGTGGACCTCGAAGAGGTATTTACACAACTCTGGAAACATAATATAAGGCTTAACCCGGAGAAGTGCGTCTTTAGGGTCCAAGTAGGTAAATTCTTGGGCTTTATGTTGACTCATCACGGGATCAAGGTAAACCCAGATAAGTGCTAAGTGGTGCTTAACATGCGTAGCCCACAAAACATTAAGGAAGTGCAGCAGCTGACAGGCCGGATTGCTACCTTCACATGTTTCCTTGCCAAAGCTACTCACAAATCTCTTCCCTCTTCAGAATGCTCAAAAAGGGGAAGGATTTTAAGTGGACTCAAGAGTTTGAGGATGCCTTCATATCTTTGAAGAATCTTCTTTCCTTTTCTTCTATATTGACAAGATCAAAACCCGATGAGATACTGTACTTGTACCTTTCAGTTCACGAAGAATCCCTAAGTTCAGTGCTGATCCAGGAAACAACCAAAGGACAGAAGTTGGTCTACTTTGTGAGCAAGGTGTTGCAAGGCCTTGAGCTTTGTTATTAGAAAATAGAGAAGATTGCCTTCACGCTCATCACCATGGCCAGGAGACTCAACTAGTACTTTCAATGTCATCCTGTGGTGGTAAGGATATACTAACTTATCTATTAGATACTGCACAAGCCAGACTTAGCAAGAAGAATGATTGCCTGGTCAATTGAGCTTTCTGAGTTCAGAATCGTGTATGAGCCCTGACTGGCAATTAAGGCTCAGACGCTTCAGATTTCCTAGAAGAGCTCACATCAGACCCTTGCAGCCCTGAGGAAATTTCATGGATTATATTCATCGATGGTTCCTCGAATCCCAAGGAGAGTGGTGCCAGGGTGATCTTAGAAAATTCTGAAGAAGTAACAGTAAAGAACTCCCTAAAGTTTGAGTTCCCTACTTTAAATAACTAGGTGGAGTACGAAGCATGTATCGTCGAATTGATAATGGCCAAAGATATGGGAGTAGCTAATATCACACTTTGCAGTGACTCCCAACTTATGACCTCCTAGATTCGAGGTGACTATCAACCCAATGAGGTTCTCCTTCAGAAATACTTGACTAAAGTCCAAGAGCTCCTCAAAAAATTTTAGACTGTCAAGATTGAGCATATACCTAGGGAGCAGTACTCTAAGACAGACCTTCTGTCCAAATTGGCCACCACCAAGAGTTTGGGTAACAACCACTCTGTGATCCACGAGACCCTCTCTCAACTTTCCATCATGGACATAGCCATTTTCTAAGTAGAAGGAGAAGAGCGTACTTGGCTCACCCCAATAATTGAGTACTTGTAATTCGGAACCTGACCTGATGATCTAAAGGAAGCCTCCAAGCTAGTCAGAATCGCTATTCGATACACTATCTACAATGGACAATTATACTACCATGGATTCTCTTTGCCTCTCCTCAAATGCCTCACACCAAAAGAGGCAGAATATGTTTTGGCCGAGATCCATGAAGGGAGTTGTGGACACTACTTGGGAGGCCAAGCCTTAGCTCTGAAGGCACTTAGGGCTGGATACTATTGGCTAACAATGGAAGCTAACTCTCTCACATATGTCCGAGTTTGTGATAAATACCAGTGGTACTCAGACCATTATCAAACTCTTCCAGAAGAACTATCCATAACATTTATACCCTGGCTATTCTATAGATAGGGTATGGATATCCTGAGTCTGTTCCCTCAAATACCCGGACAACTGAAGTACTTAGTGGTGGTTATGGATTGTTTCACTAAATGGATCAAAGCAGAGCCTTTAGTCATGATCACTTCCGCTCGGATCCAAAAGTTCACTTGGCGCCACATTGATACTAGGTTTGGGATTCCGGAGTCTATTGTAATAGACAATGGAACTCAGTTCAAAGATAAAGGTTTTGACGAACTGCTTACCGAGTTCAAAATCAAGCACCATTGCAGTTCCATTGAGAATCCCAAAACTAATGGGTAAGTTAAAGCCACCAATCGGGTGATTATTTGCGGAATTAAAAGAATGTTGGATAAAGATAAGGGAAACTGGGCTGCGTAACTTGACCATGTCCTCTGGGTCTATCGGACTACGCTTCACTCCATAACAGGAGAAACCCCCTTTATACTCACTTATAGGCATGAAACTATGACCCGGTGGAGATAGGGGAACCCAACTAACATCACCAACAATTCTTAGATAGAGGACTTGGATCTTTTGGAAGAAAGAAGGCACGTTGCTCATATATGTGATGACATCCCGATATAACTTGAAAGTTATCCTAAGAAAGTTCGAGCCGGGTGATTTGGTACTTTGGAGAGTGGACATTGGTGGTAGGAATGCCTTCTAAGGGAAGTTAGCCCCAAATTGGGAAGGCCCCTACTGAATTGTAATCAGTATAGGCAAGGGAGCTTACCCCCTTGAGACTTTAACTAGAAAGTAGATTAAAACTATTAGAATACGGACAAACTGGGAAAGTACTATAGCTAAGTGCCTTTTAAGGCTTAGTATTTTAGTTTTCTTTTATGTTTAATCTTCCCCAATTTTGGTGAGCATACATTGTACGAGCTTCGGTCCTTTGCTCAATCAATAAAATGGCAAAGTTATTTTTGTACATATACTTATACTCTTTTTAAAGATAAGACCTTCAAGCATTACCATGCCTTGAGAATATGTACAGAGCATGCTCCTTATGGGATCTGGGGTTTTCTTTTTAAGGTTTTAAGACCCTCAAATCGGACCAAGCCTTGAGAATGTCTATAGAACCCGTTCCTTATGGGATTTGGGGTCTCTTTGAATCTAGGTTAAGAGAGATGACGCACGAAATCGACTGCTGGTGGTTTTGTTGTGAGTTTTGGGTCTTTACCGAAACCCTCGATGCTTGGCCATAATCATTTTGTGATTATGAGTAATTAATTGGCAACACGGGTTATGATATCTGTGGTCCGCCATTAGATACCTACCTTGAATGTTTTATGTTAAATTAGTTCTTAACTTAAAAACTTCTAAGTGTTTGCAGTTTTCTAAACTAGACCGTTAACATTAAGGACCCTAGTTTTGGTTCACCTTTTATTTTTTTGCTTAAGTCCTTAAAAGAATTTTGAGTGCTCAAAAATTTAGGCGTTGGACCCCGAACCAAGGTTTCACGTGATTGTTATTCTCCTAAGTCCCTAAATGGCTACCAAATGCACATTAATAATAGGCGTTGGACCCAACACGGACCATAAAAAAAGGAAAAGAAAATAAAACACAAGTTATAAAGATAAAGCAAGTGTATTCAATACGGCTCGGCGACTGGGAAAATTGTCTTTACAAAAATAAAATTCCTGACTCAGGGGGCAGAAGAAAGTAATAAAAGGAAAGAGAAAAGTAAGCTAAGCTACAGCATCACCGCCCTCCAAGCTTGGGTGATCCGCGCCTACTGCACCACCATCCCCTTCAGTAGAAGTTACATTGTGGCTAAAGTACTTCCAAAGAGAGGCTGAATTCCATGCTCTAGGGAAAGCTTTCCCTAAAAGGTCACTGACTTTATAAGCTCCATCCCCGATGTCTTTCCGAATTCAGAAGGGTCCTTCCCAATTGGTGACCAACTTTCCTTCACTGGGTGGTTTTCTAGAATCTTCAATTCTGCACAAGACCAAGTCTCCTTCTTTGAATTTCCTTGCTTAAACTTTCTGGTTATATTTTCTGGCTGCCCTAGCTTTAACAGATTCTTCCCGGATATGAGCAATCTCTCATTCTTCCTCTGACAAGTTGAGATCGGTCTTCCTCTCTTCATCGTTGACTTCTTCATTGAAGGCCAACCTCCTAAAGCTCGATTCTCTTACTTCAATAGGGATCATAGTATCGACTCCAAATGTTAGTCAGAAGGGTGTTTCCTAGATAGACGACTGCGTCATGGTGTGGTATGCCCATAGGACACTTGGAAATTCTTCTGGCCATAAGCCTTTGACTTAGTCCAACCTCTATCTCAATCCGGCTAGTATAACCTTGTTTATTGCCTCAGCTAACCCACTTGTTTGAGGGTGTTCAACCGAGGTGAACGCTTGCTTTATTTCATTCTTGACACAAAAATCTCAACTTTTTATCAGTGAACTGTGTTCTGTTGTTAGATACAATTATAAATGGTAAACCAAATTGGCAGATAATATTTTTCTAAACAAATCTTTTTACCTTTTTTGAGGTAATATGTTTGGATCCACAAGTGCATGGTCGAACAAGTAGTATAATGAGAGTTAAAGTATTATATCCCAAGGGATTGACAACTAGAAAGGTGCTAATACCTAACCAATTTCCACAAAGTTCTTATCCAAGCAATAGAAATGTAAGAATGATCTTTTATGAAAGTGATAACTTAAAAAAAATAAGAAAAGACACACAAGAAACTAAGTCTGCAAGAGAAAGAAAAGAGTGATTAAGGCCTAGGGCTCCATATTCACTTACTACTTCAATGAATATTTGTAATTCAAAAGCATCTACTAAAGGATTGATTTTGCTATCAAAAATCCAATTATAGATAAAAGTCAATGTCTAAGTCAATTACCTATGTGAAACTTATCTTATCCACTATGTGTCTATGTGCGTTAGCATAAGAATCACTCATTAAGACCAAGTTTCAAACACTTGCTATGCATGGCCAAGGAGCATGTGTCCATCCCATTAGCTAATCCACACCCAAACTACTTGAATGTAATTGAATATACATCAACTATACCATGTCCATATTCCCAAATCTTTATGTCTACTTCATTTGAAAACACTAAGATTATGCAACTGATGACCAATCAAGAGCAAGCATTAAGCATGGGAATGGAAGAACAAAACCAAAACCAAATTCATTAATAAAAACCCAAAGAAATTACAAAATATTCAAATTCATAACAAGATCCTAGGGAGCCCCTGGATTAGAGTTTAGTTATACATCATAAAAGAAGAGAAAACACCTAAAATCATGAAACTCATCAAATTACAAATCAAGAGAGAAATGGGAAAAAAATGGACAAAAGTGGAGAGAATCCAAGCTTAATCTTCCTCCCTTGGTCTTGATTCTTCACTTGAATCTCTTCTATTCCAAGTAGAAATATCCTTTTCTCACTCTCTGTCTAGAACTAGGGTTTTAGAAAAATGCCCCCCAAAAAAGTTTATCTTGAATGCCCTTAAAACTCAGATAAAAAGGGCCAAAATCACAGACCTAGGCTTTTCCAACGCCTAGGCATGGTCAAATACTCGCCTATGCGTGACAACAAAACAAGTACTGCGTCACCTGGCTACCCATGCCTAGGCGCAGCTTTGTCACACCTAGGCGTGCCTCATCAATGCTTAGGCGTGGCTTGTCAAATCTTCCCACTTTCATGCTTTCTTCCATATTTAAGCTACTTTTCGTTTTCCTTATCTTTTCCAAGACCTTCTCATCTTAAATACCTGCATAAAAAAATGATTAAGTTTGTGAAGTTAGGATCTATCCAAATTCCTTAAATAAAGTCATTAAATATTTAATTTCTAATTATTTGAGAAGGAAAGCTTAATCATCAAAATCATGCATGAAATGAACTTATGGACTTGAAAATTTAGGACTAACATGCACATAAACATTCAAATTCAAGTAAAATAATTCCATTTCCTAGAGTTATCATAATACTGGACAGAGGTTCAACCTTGATCCATTTTATGAAGTAATCAATTGCCACTATGATATACCTTAACTACCCGGCCGCTGTTGGGAATGGTCCCAGTAAGTCAATCCCACATCTAGAAAACGGCCATAGAGTTTCCAGGCTGTGAAGCTCTTCAGGTGGAGCCTTGTGCAAATTTGTAAACTTCTAGCATCTGTTGCACTTTTGGACATACTTCAAGCAATCATCCTTCATAGTTGGCCAATACAATCTGGCCCTTAGCACCTTCCTCGCCAAAGATCATCCTCCTATGTGGCTGCCACAGACTCCTCCATGAACTTCTTCCATAACCGATTGAACTAGATCTTGGCCAACACATTTTAAAAGTGGAAGTGAAAGCCCTCTTTTGAATAACTCTCCTCCGACTAAGGTATAATAATTGGCCAATTTTTTCAACTGCTTTGCGTTTTTGTCATTAGTCAAAAGTTCACCATCCTATAAGTATCTGACGATCGGGCTCAACCAAGAATTTAAATCATTGTCAATAGTGAAAGACTCCTCAACCTCAATGCTCAGACTTTCAATCACTTCTTGAATGACATATCAGTTATTCGTAGGTCCTTTGGTGCTAGTTAATTTTGAGAGTAAGTCGGCCTGAGCATTCTAGTCCCTTGGGATGTGCAAGATCTCGAATTGTTCAAATTTATTGACAACATGCTGCACCTTCATTAAGTACTTGGTCAACTGGGGGTCCTTTATCTGAAATTCACCTTTGACTTGGCATGTAACCAGTTGAGAACCTGAATTAGTGATCAGTTGAGTTGCTCCTATTTCTATAGCCAAGGCGAGTCCATCTAAAAGGGCTTCATATTCGGCCTGATTGTTACTTGCTTAAAAGTTGAACCTTAAGGATTGCTCGATCAAGACTTCATTTGGCCCCTCCAGGATTATCCTCTGCCCAGCTTCCTTTTAAGTTAGAAGCTCCATCAACAAACAAGCACCAAGTGTTACAGTTCGAATCATGTGGAAAAGGTGGGGATAATTTAACTAGGAAATCAAATAATACTTGCAATTTGATCAGACCTCAGGGCTGATACTGAATGCTGAACTCAAACAATTCGACTAACCATGAGATCATCCATCTAACAAGTTTCAACTTTCTAAGTACTTGTTTGATCGGCTGGTCGATTCTAACTAGGGGTGTAATTTGGTTTGGATAATCTGACCAACCTGACTAATCCGAACTAAACCAATTAGTTTGTTTTAGTTTGGTTCGGGTATGTTTATTTGTTCGGAAAAATCCAAACCAATTAAAGCTTAATTGGTTTGGTTCACGGGTTGAGAGTTTTAAACCCGTGAATCAAACCAAACTAAACCATTTTTTTTCTAAACTAATTGCCTACAATATAGACTATACCCTATATGTGTTTTCAATTTTTTTACCAAATCAAACCAATCCTTTTCAAGTTTTTTCCAAATCGAACCCTAACCCAATCACCCTCACCCCTCTACTACCTCACCCCATCGTGCTCGGCTCGCCCTCGCCACTCGCCGCTCGATGCTGCTTGCCCTACTTGACGCTCGCCGCCGCTCGATAAGTCTCTATTACAATTTATAACTGATTGATAAGGAGCAAATGACATAGTATCAGTACTATACTACTATGCATGGTGCTTCATTTTTCCCCTCTTGGTCCCTTGTATGTATTTGTTTCATCTTATAACTTTTTTTCTATTTTCAACTTTTTTCCCTACATGGTTGAATGTGTTAGAAAGTGGAAACTTTTGTGTGATATGTTGTGGAAGATATGGCATAGAAGTCAGCTACTCATGGTTTTCTTTGGCTGTTGTTTGGGGTTATATGTAGTTGCTTGGGAAATTACTCTATTGAATGTGTTATTGCATTGGGATTTGGTTGTCGATTAGAAGGAAAAATGAGCCATGGTTAAGGTTCTTAGTTGTTTTATTATGACCAAGTTACAGGGACATGGGGAATGACTTTTGTTTTGTGCTATTGTATATTGTTGAGTAGGACTAATCTATGTACCCAAAATTATAATGGCAAGATTGAAACTTAAAACAAAAGATCAGCACATAGAATATCAAGAAAAATATTGAGTATCAAGTGAATGTAAAGGCTGGGGAGAGGTGGTTTTGCCTATTTGTTTGTAATGTCATCAAGAAAAAACTTAACACTTTCTTCACCACAAACTCCCTTCACTCTCTGCTAGCCTTTTTTTCCCATGTTTTACACCCCCTTCTAACAGGAAGCCCCATGGATTTTATAAGAACTAGAGCTATAATATTTTGATTGTATGTCTAACTTAGTATTTTTGATGTAGATGTAATGCATGCAGTGTTTTTGTATTCATGTCCATTGAAAAAATATTGAAAGTCATTTTTCATGTAGATGTAATGCATGTAGTGTTTTTGTTTTCTATCGCCTATTTATGAGACCACAAAATTTGAAAGTCATATTTGATCTTTACCAAGATTATGCTTCTAAATGTTATCCAGTTATTCCTGAACTTTCTTATTGTGTATTATATTTTTCTTTTGTCAAGGTATATTTACTGGCAAATATGGGACAACATTGGACCATGGTGTTGTGGTTGTGCTGTAGGTAGGTTCACTTACAGATTTTAAATAATTCTTATAAAGCATATCAAGTTCAAGTCAATGTTGAGTTAACTCAATTTTTTTAAAGATATATAGCAGCACAAGGGATATTATGCACAATTTTGATACTTAGGAAATTCTCTTTTCTTACTATTTTGGCATTTTGGGTTTGATATAAATAGGAAATCTCAAAGACCAATGATCGTGTGACTCAACTTGAAATTGAATGTTCACTGCATGATGGAAGAGCAAAACTTAATCTATGTTCTAATATTATTTGAAATTTTGGATACATTATGTGCACTTTTCTGTATTGCATATATAATTGTTTGACTAATTTTTGTATAAAAAAAATAATGGTTAACCCGATCACCTGAATCAAACTAATTTGTAAATGTTTGATTCAGTTTGGTTCGAATTTGGCTATCAAAAAACAAGAAAATCGAACCAAAATAAACTAATTGATTTTGATTGGTTTGGATTTATTTTTCCCCCAGGAACCAAACCAAACCACCCAATTACACCCCTAATTCTAATGGTGATTAGATGACTCTAGAAGTATTATCGAACTCTTCTAGTTGTTACCACTAGAGCAAGTGTCATTTTCTCAATCTTTTAATATCTGAGTTCAAGTCCTTGCAAGACCCGGTTGACGAAATAAATCAGGTGTTGGTCCTTACCATCCTCTTTCACTAAAACTGAGCTTAGAGCTTGGTCAAAAACAAAAATATATAAAAAAAAAATAACTCATCATCTGGCTCTAGCTTGGTCAATATTGGTGGAGTACCTAAAAAATGCTTTATTTTGTTGAAATCCATTTCGTATTCTTCTGTCCACTAAAAGTTCAATGGCTTCCTGAGACATTGGAAGAAGGGTAAACGTCGGTCGGTGGATTAAGAAGCCAAGAAATGCTTCAGTTCACTGAAAGCCATTTCGTATTCTTCTGTCCACTGAAAGTTCTTCGGCTTCTTGAGACAATGGAATAAGGGTAAAGCTTGGTTGGTGGATTTCGAAAGGAGTCTAGACAGGGCGACAATTCTCCCCATTAGTCTCTGTACTTCCTTTATCATTGTTGGTCTTCTCATATCCATAATTGCCTTGCACTTGTCTGGAATAGCTTCAATTCCTCTATTGGTGAGAAGGAAACCTAAGAACTTCCTGGCTTGAACCCCAAACACACATTTCTCTGGGTTCAACCTCATGTTGTTCTTTCTTAACTGAGCGAAAATATCAACGAGATCGGAACAATGGTTTCCATTGATTGGAGTCTTAGCCACCATCTCATCAATATAAAATTCAATGTCCCAGCCAATCTGTTCCTTGAATATCTTGTTCATTAGCCTCTGGTAGGTTACGCTGCCATTCTTTAAGCCAAAAGCCATCACTCTGTAACAGAAGTTCCTGAATTATGTTATGAAGGGGGTTTTCTCCTCATCGTTCGAATGTATCTGGATCTGGTTATACCTGGAGTATGTATCCATGAAGCTAAGAAACTGCTAACCAAAAGCCCCGTTGAATAACCGATCTATACTAGGGAGTGGGTAAGAATCCTCAGGACAGACTTGGTTGAGGTCGGTGAAATCCGTGCACATCCTCCATTTTCTCAACGACTTCTTCACCATAACCATGTTGATAACCATGTAGTGTACTACACCTCTCTAATGAAACTTACTTCCAATAAATTCTTTGTCTCCTTAGCAGTAGCTTTTTGCCTCTCAGATCCTAGCTTCCTTTTCTTTTGTATGACAAGCTTTGCTTTTTGATCCAGAGAAAGCTTGTGGGAAATAAATTCCAGATCAATTTCAGGCATGTGCGCAGTGGTCCATGCAAATAAATACAAGTTCTTCTTTAATAGCTCCTCCAGTTCTTGCTTGAAGGAGGTCGGTAAATGGGCCTTGAAATGAGTTACTTGATCAGGCTTAGGGCCCAAAGAAACAGCCTGCAACTCTAAGTTCTTCTTTAATAGCTCCTTTAATCCTTGCTTGATGAAGATTGGTAAATGGGCCCCGATATGAGTTACTTGATCGGGCTTGGGGCCCAAAGAAATAGCCTGTAACTCCTCGATTGGATGAGGTCAGTCTTGTTTGTCACTTCTTGGAGCGACTTCAGCTATGTTGACATTGTGGATCAGCCGTTTACTGCAATGATCTACACGGTTGGTCAGATCTTTTGGCTTTCACTTTAAGCTCTCATTGCAGCAAATCCTGGCCATGAACTACTCTAACCTTACTCTTTGAGACTGGGAACTTCATCGTTAGATGAGGAGTTAAAACTACTTCTCCAAGAGTGTTAAGTGATGGTCTCCCAAGAATAGCATTGTATGGGGTATGGCAATAAATTACAAGATATTTAACTAGAATAATTTTAAGAAGTGTACCTGTTCCAAAAGTCGTACGAAGTTCAATATATCCTTTCACATTGACTTGTTTACCCGAGAAGTCGACAAGGCATCCGTTGAAAGGAGTTAAAGCATCTTCTGGAATCTGTAGTCTCTGGAGAGTAGACATGTAGAGGATGTTGACGAACTTCCCTAGTCGACCAACACCCTTCGAATTTGATAGTTTCCAGCTATAATGGAGATCACCATTGGATCTTCTAAATTCTTATCAAGGTCGGAAAAATCCTTATTTGAAAATGAAATAACCAGTCCATCCTCATGCTATTTAATTTAATGCAAGGGAGGGTGACTTATTGACATCACTGATTAGAGGTGGAACTTTTGAGATGAATTTGAGTTTCTGCCTCCTACAAATCCATCGGTTATTGAGTCGATGACTCCCCTAATCACCTGGTCTCGGGAATTCGAGATTGTTGTGACAACTTTGCCCTTCTCTCTTGGACTTGGGCTCCTTCGTCTAGACTAGTTTCCTTCTCTTACTTCTCTGTTTTGGTTTCTACATCAATAGACGTATTTTCCAAGATGACCCTCTCGAATGAGTTGCTCGATTTTATCCTTCAGGGTATAGTACTCCTTAGTCGTATGCTTGTACATTTTGTGGTAATCACATTTCTTGCTTTTATCGACATTAGGTGGCACCTTCTGTTGTCCTGTGTTCTTTGGATGCTAGATAATGCTAGTGTTATAGACCTTCTAGAATATTTGTACACACCAGGTGGTCAGCAGCATGTACACATCGTACCGAGGTTACAAGTGGCCTGAAGTTACCTGAGGAGTGCGATCAAATCAGTCTGACCGCTTCTCCACCTTCATCGGTCTGTCTCTCTGATTTGCTCCTCATCCTCCATACTGTCGATCTTGCAAGATTAGTTGGATGGAAATTTGAGGGTTACTCCTATTTCCTTTGGCTTCTAGCTCCAAGAACTATTGCTCCATTTGTCTTCTTGCAGTCACCATCTCCTCTATGTTAATGTATCCCATATACCTAGTTCTCAAATCATCTAGATTCACAGGCGATTTTCTGGCCAGAGAGTCTACAAAGGGCCCTAGTCGCAGGCTGACCCTAATGACATGTAGAGATATAGTGGGGTTGAGATCCCTAATTTGAACTGCCTCCTCACCAAATCTCCTCATGAACTCCTTGAGAGATTTGTCCCGACCTTACTTCAGGTTAATAAGGCTAGTCAAAGTCTTTTGGGTGGTATTGCTAGTAGAAAAATGATTAAGAAATTTAACTGACAATTCTGCAAAATCATAAATTAAACCTGCTTCAAGGCTTGAAAATGAAAGTAATGTCGACTTCTTCAGGGTTGTCGAAAAAGCCATGCATTTGATCAGGTCAGTCCCACCATTCAAAAGCATCATTGAATTGAACTTGATGAGATGCTCTTGAGGGTCAGTCGTCCCATCATAGAGCTCCATGGTCAGCAGTCGAAAACCCTCCGACAGTGTGATCAACATTCTGAACTCCAAGAATAGGTGGTCAATAGCAAGTGGAGGATAACTAGTCTTTCAGCAACCATTTCTGTTCAGAGTGTTCTCAATCTCCCTTTCTAGTTCAACACACTGCGACTTCCTGTTAGTCAGTTGATCAATTCAGTTGTGAATGTCTCTGATGGCCTACATAAGCATTTCTATGGGGTTGGACTGGGGACTTTCTTGTTTGGTTTCATTATTTGTATTGCTTCTGCTAGTGGCCATAATTTGTAGGAAGGATGATTTTGGTGATCTGTAGGTAGGTCAAAGTATGTAAGTTGGTTGTAGGATAGGAAAGTTTTACCTGAGCCCCACAATGGGCACCAGATGTTCTGGGAACTGATTGGGACCTAGGTCGGTAGAGGTCAGTGGGCAAAAAGGGAACTCACTAATGACCTGCGGGTGAGGCAACAACAACGTCAAGGGTACCTAAGTAAGTCAGAAGAATGGTCAGATAGTACACAAAGTAAGCTAGTAAGAATGTCTAGGTAAAAGATGGAACATACTTGACCTAGGCTACCAAGCCGACTTATATAGAAGTTTGAGGACTGACTCCTCAGATACCTATCGTTCAGGACTTTTAAGGCTCTGATTGTTATGATTATGTTATGTTAGATTTTTATGGTACAAAGCCGTTTCGGACTGTTGGTCATGATGGCACCGAACGACCAATAACTGTTGGCAGCTTATATTAAGAACGTGATAGGCGGATCGCTACTCGCTTAGGTTTAGTCCATTTGGGTTGACCCAGACCTTCCTAAGCTCGTCGTTCAGGAGTGGTCCTATATAGCACAGACGTTAGGCTTGTATGATCGGCTCATTAAGGTCTGCATTGGTCATGTCGTGGCAGGCCCATTATGAGGTCCAGGATGATCCATAGCCTCCCAGCTCGGTCATCTATAAAGGTGGTCCGAACTTATGGCCATGTCAATTGGGCCAGAATGGTCCAGAACCTTTGTTGCTACTTTCACTAGCTACTTGGCTTCTTGTTCCATTACCCATGCAGAGTTGTGGAGGGTACTTCGTGCTATTCAACTTGCTCGTTCGCTTCACCTTTTCCACATTATCACTGAGTCCGACTCAACATGTGTTTTCAGCTTCCCCGAACATGGCTGCAACGCTTTACACCCATGTGGTCCTCTAGTACGTGGGATCCAATCTCTCATGAAGGTCTTTGTTGGCTTCAAATATCAACATGCTTATGAACAGTTGCCTACGTTTATTTCTATTCCTTTCTTTACTGATTTTTCCGGTACTGTTTTCTTTGGAGGTGTTTGCTAGTTGTGTTTTGTTTGGGCGTTAAGCTCCATCTATCCACCCAAAAAAAAAAATGCATTTGTCAAAATTGTTTTCGTTGAATGGTCATGGAAAACTTTTAACCGTGAGTTTGCCGTAAAGTTCATTAGAAATTTAGGCGAATGATCTATTACAAACAAATATTTTACTTAAAAATTGTAAAAATAAAATAAAATCTATTTATGTCATTTCTTATTTTATTCATGGACACAATTTTTGGACAAACAATTCGTCTAAAAAATAATTTAAAGATTAAAATAATAAAATTAGTTTACAAATTGTCAATCAGAAAATATATAAATATATTTTTAGTACTGTAAACATAAAATCGTCCTTATTTGCAATGCAAGTTAGATGAACAAAAATGTTAACATGAGGTGCCCATCTATTAACTCATATTGACAAAGTCATGGAAAGCTCCTTGGGTTATAGGCTAAACTGATCAATTTAATTAAACAACTTTTTCTCGTGGAAACAATCAAATGAAGATCATGGCTAAAGAGGATGAGGAGAAAACATGCATATGATGAAGGATGCTGTCATAGTATAATGCTCTTTTTGGTCTAAAAAATACTAGGCAACATGTCATAATTTGGCTACAAAGTATTTTCTTTTTAAAATATTGGAAGACCTCATGATAATATGCTCATGAAGCATGAGAAAAAGAATAAACGGATAGAGAAACTTTCGAGAACCAAATTAGTAATGATACATAAAATGAAGTTGAATACAATGAAATTCACCTTTTGCGTAGATGGATATTGATCCAGCTCAGGATCTTAGCACCAACTGACATCCTTACTTACCTTTTTCTTGGCTGTAAGGAATAAAGTTATGAAACTCTAAAATTGTTCACATTCTTGAAATAACCTTGTGTTTGGATTTAATATTTTAGAACTTAAAGGGAATTAAAAATAATACTGATTTAATTCTCATCATTTTCAAAATTCCTTGTGAAATTGCAAAATTCTCTTCAAACACTAGCAGCTTTTCAACCTAGAAAAGAAAACCATCATAATCCAAGTCCAGCATGAAGCCAAGCTTTCCATTTTCCCAATCCACAAGTACTGATTCGAGTCCTCCCTTGCCTCCATGTTCAATTTTTCACCATTGCATAACCGAAGACACCAACCTATATCATCCATGCTGGAATTTTGGGTCAAAATCAAAATTTAATCATCCAAAATTCCTTTATCAATTTAACCCCAAATTATGACATGCACAAAATAAAATATATTGAGTTATAGGGCTACCTGAAAATGATGATGATGAGATGTCCATAACTAAAATCTTGAATGCAAACTTGAACGGTGTAAAAAAGAGAAACTACTTCTATTTTACAGTAGTTTGCTCTTGTGTCAATATCGATGGGGATACGCACTAGAGTGATTAGGAATAGGAGCATCTCCCTTGTGTGTGTGTGTCTATATATATATATATATATATATATATATATATATATTTGAATCGAATAGGCTAAACATATCCATTATGATAAGTTGATACACAAGACTTAATAACAAAATCTACTTATAAGCAATGCTTAATTATAACAATATTGATCACTATTTGGGTTACAACAATATGCTCTAATTATTTTAACATCCAATTAATCTGAGTTTTATAAAATATAATGTAACTTACTCTAGTCCATAAAAAATTATTCTAACATTCTCTCACTTGCACAGCATAAGTCATATTATTTTAATTTTTAATAAGAAAAATAATTTTTCAGATTAATTAAACAACATGTTGCCATAACAAAATGTCAAAATCAAGTTAGCACTCTCTACCAAAAGGTCCAAGATGGGTCTACAAGCACCTTAAAAATGCAAAAAAATTATACTCGATAGGAGTATTAATATTATACACGCAAGATACTCATATCCTAATAACCCAACAAATGTGGTATATGGGTAATAGGAAAGCATAATAAAATTGTATGCCAATATGTGAACAAATTGCGATTCCTAACAATTGAACACTATATAAATGGTGTCTAGATTCATTGTATAGGTTAACTAAATCATAACCAAATTATGTAATTACGGTAATTAGGATCTTTTGTAATCTTTGCATTTATTATAATAACTCTATATAATTCAGCCTTCGTTATGTAATTTAGACACATGATTTTCTTTATATGTATCTCTTTTTCGCTCTTTGAACATGGTATCGAGAGCCTAAAGAGAGGCAACCCTAGAACTGTGCACGTTTGGTGAGCCCACTACTCTCTGGTGAATTTTTTTTTTTTTGACAAACTATGTTTCTACTCCAGTTTTTCAGTAAACACATCTTCTTGTCGCGGCCACCATCTGCCACCACCGTCCACAGTCATTTTTTTTCCTACCGATGACCCCACCAGTTGAACCATCAACTTGAGTTTGGCTAACCCCCAAAGGTGCAGCTCCGACAGCCTTCTAACGTGCTCCCACATGAGACTTTTCTCTTTGCGTGCAATCCATGCTCTGCCCCTTTCTCTGGCGCGTTCGTCCACCTCTATGATAGTCACTAGTCTTGTTCAACTCGCCTCGGCCTCCTCTACACAGATCTGAGCTCACCTCCATCAATCGACCTCTATATTGCCTTGTACACTTATGTAGAGCCATTTAGGTACTTATGGTTTCAATTTTTACTCTCTTGTGTTCTGACCCCAATGGCTAGTTCTACCTTCTTAGCTGACTCTAAAGACCTCTAGAAGGTTGAGCCTCTTGTTTTCACTAGTTACGACAGTGCTCGTTTCTCTGCTGACAAATTGGATGGCAGTAACTATGATACTTGGGCTTCGGACATCAAATTATGGCTCAATCCCAAGGCTATGAAGAGAACCCCACCATGAAGCTTGAGTTTGTTCCTGAGGATGACAAATGAAGGTGAAAAAAGATTGATGCCCAATTATGTAGTATCATCAAATCTACTATTCATTTCTCCCTCAAGCGATTTTCTGTAACTGTGGGATGTGTCATATCCTCATGAGTGTTGTTGCTCCTCGGAAGTTTAATGGTCCTATGTCGGTCTATTTGGGGAAGGTCCATGGTGCTTTCTATGATTTTAATGAGCTACTTCCCTCTACTGATACCCTGGCAAAGGAACTCAAGCAACACAATACCTTCTTTATACTCATGGCCTTGTATGGTTTACCTCTAGAATATTTTACCAACCGTTATTTGATTTTAGATTCTCCCATTATCCCTACTCTGAGTACGACTTAATCCACTTTGCTCTAGGTCCCGGCCAAGTAGCCATCTGATTCTGTTGTTGCTCCAGCTCTGGTTGATACCTCTATCTTGGTCTTTTAGAGCAATAATCGTGGTCGTTCTTGTTCTGGTAACTCAGGTAAACCCCGTCCAAAATGTGATCATTGTAAAAAGCTGGGTTATACCATTGATAGGTGTTAGATTTCACATGGCCGTCCTCCATGGGTTACCAATGTTGCATAGACTACTGCCCCAAATCCACTTGTGCCCTTTGCCTAACCAACCGCATCTTCAGTTGCCTATGTAGATTTTCTGAAATAGGTTGAGCAACACCAGCCTCTAGTTCCACTACATATGTTAAGCACACTGGTAATGCATTTGCTTGTCTCTCTCAATCACCATCCTTTGGTCCTTGATTCTGGTGCCTCTAATCATATCTCTGGTAATAAGCACATTTTCTCCAAAATTTATAATTATGGTTATTTACCTATAATCACTTTAGCAAATGGTTCCCAAACACGATCGCAAAGGATTGGCACTGTCCATCCCTCTCTTCCCTGTCTATTGATTCTATGCTTTATGTTCTTAGGAGTCCTTTTAATTTACTGTCCATTAGTCGTTTGACCCGTTCTTTAAATTATAACATTACATTCACTAAAAACTCTATCATTTTGTAGGACTAGAGTTTGGGACAGATGATTGGCGCCGAATGTGAGTCCAATGGCCTCTACCAACTCTCTGTCACCTCTCATGTTTGCTCTGTCACCAATTCTCTTCTCATAATCCATGCTCTGTTGGGTCATCCGAGCGTTACCAAACTACAATAAATGGTGCCAAGCCTATCCAAGTTATCTAGTTTACCTTATGAGTCTTGTTAACTTAGGAAATATACTTATAGTCCGTTTCCTGACAGAGTCTATCATCGAGCTGTATCCCCTTTTACGTTAGTTCATTTTGATGTTTAGTGTCCTAGTCATATCAAGTCTACTTTGGGTTCCAAATATTTTGTTACTTTCATTGATGAATATTCTCGATGTACTTGATTATTTTTATTTCAAAACAGGTCTGAGTTATTTTCTATTTTTCAAAAATTTTATAATGAAATAAAAACTTAATTTGGTGTTCCAATTCGTATCTTGCCTAGTGACAATGCCCGTGAATTTTATCTCAACCTTTATCAACATTTTATGGCATCTAATGACATTATTCACCAAACATCTTATGCCTATACCCCTCAACAAAATGGGGTTGCTGAGCTAAAAAATAGACACCTAATTGAAACAACTCAAAAAATCTTGCTTCATGGTCATGTCCCTTTCTATTTTTGGGGTGATGTAGTTCTTACTTCCTGCTACTTGATTAACCTCATGCCCTCTTCTATGCTTGATAACCAGGTACCCACTTTGTGTTGTTTCCTTATCAACCCCTCCATTCTCTTCCACCTCGTGTCTTCAGGTCGACATGTTTTGTCCGTAATCTCACTCCCGGTCTTGACAAATTTCTGTCCGCTCCATCGAATGTGTTTTTCTCGATTACAATTAGTTTCAAAAGGGTTATCTTTGTTTTTCACCTACTCTCCACCGTTACTTGGTCTTTGCTGATGTAAAATTCTTTCAGTCCATTCCCCTCTTTGACTCTTCTAGTTTGACTCTTGAACCCATTACTAAAGTCTTCCTTGTTCCTCATCTTCTTGTCTCAACTGAATCTAATACCCCTCAGTCACCTTCTGTTGGAGGAACCCCACTGCTCATATGCCCCTTTCAAGTCTATCATTGTCGGCCCCAGCCACTACCTCCACCAAAAGTTATTGAAGTCATTGCAGACTCTTCTCTGGAACCAACTCCTTTACTAACTCTGACACTACCTCTTGAGCCTGACCTTCCCATTGCTCTCCGAAAAGTATACGGTCTACTTGTAACCCTTCTCCTCACTATGTTACTTTGAGTTATCATTATCTATCTTCTTTGTATTTTACAAGTTTTTTCTTCCTTGTTTTCTGTGTCTATTCCTAAATCTCCAAGTGATGCCTTATACTATCCTAAGTGGAGACAAGTTATGATTGATGAAATGCATGCTCTTCATAATAGTGTTACTTGGGAACTTGTTCCTCTTCCTCCAAGGAAGTCTGTTGTAGGTTATTATTGGATCTATACGATCAAGGTTGGCCCAGATGGCAAGATTGATTGCCTCAAGGTGCGTCTAGTGGCAAAAGGGTATACATAAATTTTTAGCTTAGATTATGGGGACACTTTCTCGCTAGTGGCAAAGATGACTTCTGTTCGACTCTTTCTATCTATGGCCGTTATTTGCCATTGGTCCCTTCATCAGCTAGACATCAAGAACATTTTTCTCCATGGTGATCTAGAGGAAGAGGTTTATATGGAGCAACCACCAAGGTTTGTTGCTTAGGAGGAGTCTTCTGACCTCGTTTGTCTTCTTCACAAGTCCTTGTATGGTCTCAAACAATCTCTTCGAGCTTGGTTTAGTCAATTCAGTACTATTTTTTAGTAATTAGGTATAGTTTGGAGTGAGGCTGACCACTCTATCTTCTATCGCCATATAGCCTAAGGTTGCATATATTTGATTGTGTATGTGGATGACATTATTATCATTAGCAGCGATCACCAGGGCATAACTCAGATAAAATAACATCTCTATCATCAGTTTCAGATGAAAGATCTTAGCAAACTTTGTTATTTCTTGGGAATTGAAGTGGCACAATCCAGTGATGGTATAGTTATCTCAAAAAGGAAGTACGCTATGGACTTCCTTGAGGAAACAAGTTTGTTGAGTGCAAAACCTATTGACACTCCTAGGATCCTAATATCAGGCTTCTACTGGATCAGGTGCAGCCACTTTCAGACCTAGAAGATATAAAAAATTAGTCAAAATATTAAACTACCTCACTATTACTCGTCCAGATATCTCTTTTGCAGTGAGTGTGGTAAGTCAGTTTCTAAACTCACCTTATGAAGGACATTGAGATGCAGTCATTTGTATCATGAAGTATATTAAAAGAGCTCCATGAAAATGCCTCATCTATGAAGATAAAGATCATACCCAGATTGTTGGATATTCAGATGTTGATTGGGCAAGCTCTCTTATTGATAGAAGACCCATTTCTAGATATTGTCTATTCATCGAGGGTAATATAATATGGAAAAGTAAGAAACAAAATGTAGTCGTAAGATCAAGTGTCGAAGCAGAATATTGAGCAATTGCTTTAGCCATTTGTGAACTCATTTAGTTAAAACAACTCCTTAGGGAGCTTCGATTTGGGAATATTATGCAAATGACACTCATTTGTGATAACCAAGTTGCATTGCATATCTCCTCTAATGTAGTGTTTCATGATAGGACCAAATACATAGAGATAGATTGTCACTTTATTAGAGAGAAGATCCTATCTGGAGACATCACCACTAGCTTTGTCAATTCAAGGGATCAACTAGCGGGTGTTTTTATTAAGTCTTTAAGAGGTCTTTGGATAAGCTATATCACTACTAGAAATTTGAGTTTTAGAGACCGATTTATTTTGGTCTCTATAGAGACCGAAATAGAGACCAATTAAGGAAAAAAATTTAAGTTGCTACCGAAATAAAATCAGTCTCTAATTCGGTTTCTAAATTTGGATTTTAGAGATCGATTTAGAGACGGATTTATTTCGATCTCTATAGAGACAAAATTAGAGACCGAAATTATGCTATTAAAAAAATTTAAAAAAATAAAAATGTTTCTTATTATTAGAGACTGATATTTTGGCCTCTAAATTAAAAAAATTACAAAAAAAATCGGTTTCTAATTTGGTCTCTAAATTTAGGTTTTAGAGACCAAAATTATGCTATAAAAAATAAAATAATAAAAATGTATCTTATTATTAGAGACCGATATTTCGGTCTCTAAATAAAAAAATTTACAAAAAAAATCAGTCTCTAATTCGGTCTGTAAGTTTTTTTTAGAGATCGAATTAAATATCAAAATTATACTATAAAAGAAATTTTAAAGAAAGGTAGCGACTGAAATTGCGGTCGCTAAAAAAATGCTCTGATAACAAAAAATCTCAATTTGGAATACCTCTCACTCTTTCACCCTCTCTCTCTCTCTCGCACTCTCCCTCTTAGTCTCTTGCCCTCTCCCCCTCACTCTCGCTACACCGCAGCTTCCTCTACCTAAAACTTGCAGTGCTTGCTATCAGAGCAACACCATTGTGTCTCCTTCCATATCATAATCTCAGTCAGCCAAACTTAACAACCACCATTCCATCGTCAAACCATATCAGCCCTACCTCAACCACCGTCGTCGCGCCTCTGGTACAGATCCAGCTATTCTATGCCCAACCACGATCCGCGACCTACCTGACCAGATCGATACCCAGCCCGCACCGTCACCAAGCTCATCGCGAGTCAGATCCGTCGTCCCAGCCGCACCGCGGGACCCGCTCTCACCATCCGATCCGCAATGGATCTAGTCCTGCATCGTGCGTCTCAGCCACACCGCTCTTCTTTGCTATCGTATCATAGCTCCACTATGCTGCATCGCTCCGTCGCACCGCCCAACTATCATATAACACTCTTTCTTCAAATTTGAAATCATTTATTTATATCTTTCTGGTTTGTGGATACTAGTCAAATGATTAAGTAAAGTCTCGGTGCAATTCAGAAAACTGAGGTCCCTTCCTCTTCTGTTGCTTCCTAAATCTATCTTCACTGAACAAGCAAATGGTTCAGGTACAATATTTTGATTCCACTTGCTTTATATTGCTCAACAAATTTGTTCGAGTTACTGTATTGATTTTATACAATATTCTTGTATGTGATGTTTCCAATGATTATCGGTAGCTAATGGTCATTGATATTCATTTATGAAATAACTAATATCAAACTCTAAGCTTTTCTTGGTTGGCTGTACCTGTAGGTAGGATTTGCTTTTACTTATTTAAGTTTGATAAATGAGATAAATTATCTGAGATGGAGTTCATCGCATTTATGTTTGATTGGTTAGTTTGCTATGATACATATATTATTGTATAATGCTAAATCAAGGAAGAATCCAAAATCTGCTTCTATGAGCATCAATGAAGGGAATACATTTATGTTTGCACTGGCCTCCAAAGACAAAGCTCCAGCAGCTGCTTTTCAGAGGGTGATTCTAATGCTTCTCAGGAGCTAAATGGAGGGGCATCTTCAAGTTTGAGCCCAAAAGATCCCGCAGCTCCTAATTTATATAGAAAATCAAGATCTACTGGCGGTCCTTCCACTGATCCACAAAGCCTTTATGCAAGAGTAAGTCCCCTTTGAAGGCCATTTCTTTAATAAAAAATCATGATGAGAATTGCACATGCCATTATTATCACTGTATTAATAATCTTGTCTTTGCTCTCAACAAAATATAGTTCATTATATCTAAAACTAAAAGTTTTTCCTCTTGAATTGTGCAAAAGAGAAGAGAAAGAATAAATGAAAGGTTGAGAATACTGCAAAACCTTATCCCTAACGGAACTAAGGTAGCTTTCTCAATAGCAATTGAACTATTACTAAACAGTTGGTTATGGTGCTCAAGCTTTATTTCTTGGTGAATTGTAGGTGGATATCAGCACCATGCTTGAGGAAGCTATCCAATATGTGAAGTTTTTACAGCTCCAAATTAAGGTAACAACTTGAGAGCCTTGTAATTGTTAGTTGTCAAACCTTATACTTCATATATTGTTACAAGGCATGTTATCAAAGTGTTTTAGAAACATTAATTTAAACCAGTGTGAGCATCAGATTTCTTTACAATTTTCTAAAGTGCTTTTGCTCTATAGATGGCAATGGTGACTGCTGCCAATCTGTTCTTAAATAATTTCATTATTTAATATCTTGTCATTTAGCACTTAGCAGCTTAATCTTATTATCCTTTAATATCTTATCATCTATGTTTTTTTATATGGTCTTTGAGAATTAGAAAATTGTTTTTTTTAATATGCTTATTTTCTGTCTTAGCATGGGTGCTTTGTTTTGTGTGAGCAAATTGAAATCTCTTCATCTATTTTAGAACAGCCTTGATACTAAAGTAGAAAAGTCAAGGAAGCAAATGAAGGAGAGAAAGAATAGAGCTAAGAAGATTCATTGAGTAAAGAAGGTATTTCCGTAGTTAACAATAATTGTTATTTGTTGGTGATTGTTTACGTCTTTTGTCATCCATGTTTGATTAAATTATAACATCTAGCAAGTTTTGTTTGTGCAGAGCAAGGCCTCTAATGCTGCCAAGGCTAGAAAAAAGAAATGAGTTTTGAGCTACCCTGTTTTGATTTTAAGGTTATTTTGCTTTGGATGTTTTCTAATCTTTTTTATGTTATGCTAGGTCTATAGAATAAGATATTTTGCTGTAAGTGTTGATCTTGGTTTAATTTAAGTTCGGTTATAACTTGAGATTTTGAGTACTAGCAATGAACAATTTTGAGAATTCAATAGTTTACTGTCCTCTGTATGATCTAGGGCTATTACGTAGGATTTGATCCGGGTTTTTATGCATTATACCGTGAAAGTGTTATATTAATGACATTTTTACTCGTCCTTAGACTAATCACTTTTTTTTATTTTTTATTATTTAGAGATTGATTTAGTGACCGATAAAACAATCTCTAAATCAGTCTTTAATTATATAATATGTTCAGTTTTAGAGACTGATTTAGAGACCAATTTAGAGACTAATTTAGAAACCGATAAAGCGGTCTCTAGTTTAGAGACCGAGTTAGCAACCGATTTCATAAAATATATAATATGTTCAGTTTTTAGAGACTAATTTAGAGACCAATTTAGAGACAGATTTAGAAATTGATAAATCGGTCTCTAAAAAATTAATCACTAAATCAGTCTCTAATACACTTTTTTATAAAATAATTGACCAATTTTTGACTGAAATTAGAGACTGATTTTTTTAAATAATCGGTCTCTAAATTGATCTCTAAATTTAGCGACTGACCAATATCAGTCACTAATATTTAGCGATGAAGGTTTTAGAGACCGATTTAAATTGGTCTCTAAATCGGTCTCTAATTATTTTAGAGACCGATTTTTATGATTTAGAGACCGATTTTTCGGTCTCTAAAACCTAAATTTCTAGTAGTGTATTTGTAACAAGCTTGGTGACCTATATGCTCCAGCTTGAGGGGGAGTATTGAAAACTATGTAAATAGTATCTAGATTCATTATATAGGCTAACTAAATCATAACTAAATTATGTAATTACAGTAATTAGGATCTTTTATAATTTTTGTATTTATTTCAATAACTCTATATAATTCAGCCTCCGTTGTGTAAATTAGACAAATGGTTTTCTTCATATGTCTTTTTTTCTCTCTCTTTCAACACCAACAAAATAGCCCAAGCATCCGCCCAATATCTTTTTTAAGATTTAACAATATTATCTCAAGACAATAATCAAATGAGTCTGGGTCCAAAATTTCTCTACAATATGCCATAACATAAATAATATTATGCAAAATAATAATAATATTGTATGGCAACAACAATAATAATAACATAAGTATTCAAAGTCTCGAAACACAACAAATATGAGGTCACCACAAAATAGACTCCCACCAATCCAAAACATCAAAAGACCTTATTTTGCAGCTTGCCAATAAGTCATATCAAGTTTGCTCAAGTACACTAATAACAAAGGCAATATCATGATGTGTACAAACTTTAGCATATATGATGCTGCTAATAGCATAAGCATGTGTGGCCTTCTCCATTTTAGCAAATCATTTATCATTCTGAGGACACTGGGTTTTAAATAGTCTCTCACCTTTTTCAATAGGTGAAGCACATGGATTATGAATTCATTACTACCCTATAGTATATCATTTACATACAATACAAGAATAATGAATTCATTTCCACTATTTTGAACTATCAGAACCTCTTGAAAAGAAATATGATTAGAATCTTCAACTTAATTAAACTCATATCTCTACAAGTATACGACATAATTTCTAAATCTAGTAAACTTCGAAGGTCTATGAAGTTGCTTAGATCCTCTTGGCGGAGCCACACCGATATATACCATTAGGAAAATTCCAAAACTAATAATAATTGAATTGTAATATATAAAAACCTTTTAACTACTAAAGTGGAAAGTGTAGTCATAATTAACAAAAATAGAAACTAAAACCAAGTTCCTTCTCTTAGAAGGTACATAAACAATGTCTTTTAAAATTAAATTATGTTACATACATAAATTTAAAGAAACAACTCCTATATACTCTACTTTGATACTGGATCTATTTTCTATTATGATCATTAACTCCTCTATCACTTAGTCTCCTTCTTCTTTTTGAACTATTTTCTTTTTCTTAAGGCAACTGTTAAACGTCAAACAATCAGCTTGCTAATGCCAAATATGTCACAGAACTTACAATTTTCACTGAAACGATACTTTGGTTTGTCATTAGAAGTCTCACCAGAAGGTTGTTACCTGCAGAAGGATGTCCAAGATTGTCATTCCCTTTTTTTCTTAAATTGAGGCATATTGTTATTAACTTTGAGAGATTTCTTCTTGTCAACACTTTTGTGGGAATTAACAAATTAAATGTTATGGTCCTTACCCTTCTTCATTATCTACTCCTTTTAAATAAGAATGAATATCATCTCATCAATGCTCTACTCCTCTTTTTGTGCATTGTAAGAAGTCCTCAAGAAGTCAAAATTAGCATGAAGATATTCAAATGTCTTCCAAGTCAAAAATTCCTCTCCTAATTCCACTTTCATGGACTTAAACTTATTATACCAGTTCACATGCTAGTTCACAAGCTTCATGATATACTCACGAACACCAATTATACCATCATACTTAGTCTTTAATTTGTCAATAGAGAGAGGTCATAGGCCTTTTCAGATTTATCAAACTTCTTGAATTTATTACCAACAAACTTGAGAAATTCCTTAGCATTATCTGATTTAAGACTGCTCTCTTTAATGGTTTTGTCCATGCTTTAATTCATGGTCATCAAGCAAACTTTATTGGAATGAGTCCACCTTTCATGTTTCATTCTAACTGTAGCGGAAGACTTATCTATAGGCTTCAGAGGCTTATCCTCAGTGAGAGCATCATCAATATTAGATATACCTACAAATAGTTTAACAGATTTTACCCAGTCCTCATGATTTGTCCCATTCAATTTTATCAAATAATTCATTTGTATAGGTAAAGCTAAAAATAAATATATTGAAGGGAGATTATTTTTTCATGAAGCACATCACTATTATAAAATTGAGCAAATAACCATAATGGAACTCTCTTATGAAATTGTAATCCCGTCATTGGTCTTGAATTACAACACATGAGTAGACTCTCACAAACATTAAAATCATGTCTCTAAAGCTAGTACCAAGAGGATACTAAAAACACCAAGGACACAACCTTTAATGCCTTTAACTAATCACTAAAAATTATAGTGAAAATCATGTCCCTAAAGCTAGTATCGAGAGGATACTGAAAACTCTAAGGACATAACTTTTAATACCTTTAACAAATCACTTAGAATTATATTAATGAAGACAAGCCAATAGGGTAAGTGCATCACTAACATAATCTCCAATGCAACATTATAACAACATTAACAACAAAACAACTTGCAAGAATTAGCCTCGCAAAGATAAGCTCACAATTATGTAAGGTGATCCAAGATATTTTCACAATATTCTAAACGACACTTCTCATAATCACATTGTATAGAACAACAAAATATATTAATTTACAACACATTATGTAATATTTTATGCACAAAATAGCACATAAAATAACCAACTAGTATTTAATTCTAAGAGTGCATAATATATAGCATACCCACCAATATCAAAATCATGCAAAAAGAAAAAATCAGCTAAAAAACTCAGAGTACACTATAATTTTTAACATTATATAATATTATACATAGAACATAGCATCAAAATTATTTTAGTGGTCAAATAATGTCAACTCTGAGAGTATGCAATGTGGAACAAGCCCTGTAATGTCAAAAGTATACACAAAAAATTTCAAGGTCAAATTCGGAGAGTAGCACATAATTTTTTATCATTTTAAATATAGAAAATTCCCAATAAATAATTACATGCCATCAAGAAATAATTAAAATTTTCCAAATTTTAGGACTAGGGGTGTGGAGCACAATACAAAAAACAAAAATGAAAAATTGATTTTCTACAATGCTCAATCTCCAACATTCTCCATATGCGTGAGTGGGCTTCATTGGAGGAAGTCATCTTCCTCACCCGTTTTCTACAAAGTGGGTCACATGACCTGATTAAGGGAAGAATAGGTCGCGGCTGATATCTCCCTCATTTCTTCTCGATTTGATGCGATTTTGGTGTTGTTGAATTGAGAAAATCAAGATCTAGGAAACCCCTCTTGTAATTTATAAAATTGTTGCAAAAATTTGTTGGGTTATTCGAACAAAAATGAAGACCGTTTTTACGATTTATCAATGGTTTTATGTGACCTATATACCTCATTTGAATCAAAAAGTCAAGATCTACAAATCTCCTAAGTCAATTTTCCAAAATGGTTCCACGAAAATTCTGGGTTATTTCGAGCCAAGAACGTAGTAGTCTTGTAGGTTTTTCAAAAATTCTCACTAAATTCTAAAACTTCTGATATGATATACATGTATGTTGTAGACTTACATCAACATGATCTACAAAAAACCCTAAACAAACTTTTGAAATTGATCTAGAATTTTTTTTTAATCATACACCAAAAGATTTTAGGGTTTTTAGGTTTTCTATGTTCAAATATCATACAATTCTTTTCCAACAAAAACAAAAAATCATCAAGCATAATTAGCATTAAACCTTCTGATGCCAATTGATAGAATTTTGGGTCAAAACCAAAATTTAATAATCCAAAATTCCTTCATCAACTGATGTGCATAAAATACACTAAGAGCAAATGCACTCTATCGCCAAGTAATATAAGACTTGAGTCCCAGTTATCAACCCCACGAGGAATAAATGATAATTACTAGATTCGTAAAATCCTTTGTTATCCAAACAATTGAAATTATATAAAGAAATTCAAATTAAAATCAAAATAAATAATTAAAGAAAAGTAATGAACAATTAAACAAAGAAAAGATAATCAATGAGAAAGAGACTAGGGCGCAAGGTTCACTTAAATCCAATTATTCAGATTTTTTTTCAATTATGATGTAGGTAATTCTTTTGCCAATATTCTCTTATTTGCTATTGAATCCCAATGGTCATAGATGAAACAATATTCTATTCCTAATTTGATTCACCTATTTGGTCATTTAGTTGAATTAATCAAGAGTGCATTAAGCTTCAATTCAAGAGATGAGCTAACATACCTGTCAATTCCATTGGTAGGAAAAACTGATGTTTGGTCATCCACCAATCTAATCCTAGGCTTACCATATAGATCCACTCATTGAATGTGGATGGTCACCGGTCAAACAATAAATTAACACATGCCAAAAGTGATCAAATTCTAACAAGATTACAAGTAATATGATAAACCCAAAAAGAAATTACCATAATCAAATTAGAAATCAAATCCAAATAAGGAAAACAAGATCCCCCATAGCCCTAACTATGGGTTTAGCTACTCATGTTCAATAAAAACAAACACATATCAGAATACAAATCCATAGAAAGAAAACCCAAAGAAAATGGGAAACTAAAAAGAAAGAGAAATCAAAACCCCTTTTATGGAGATTATGATCTCTAAGCCTTCAAGAATCGATTCCTCCTTCAAGCCTTCCTCCAAGGCCTGCTGCCGCAAAACAACTCTCTCAGGATTAGGGATTTTCTGTATAATATGCTCAATGTGTTGAATTTGGCATAACTTTTCCTATTTAATGAAAATTGTGTGCTCTGTTACGCCACCAGCACCTAGGCGCTCAGTTCTAAGCGCTCAGACACTTAAGTCTCTATGCACGCTGTAGCCTCCTGCGCGCTCAGGCGCTCTTCACCCAGCGCTCAAGCGCTGGGTCACTAGATCAACGTTGTTGCATACGCTTTGAGCGCTCAAGCGCTCCACTCTCAACGCTTGAGCGCTGAACACTGCTACAAATTTCTTCTTTTCTTGCTACTTTGAACATCCATTTTACTCCATGAAAAATTACCTGACAAAAATACACAAAATACTCAATAAAAACACACTTAAACAATATGACATGTTGACGGTTCATCAACTCCCCCACACTTGAGCATTGCTTGTCCTCAAGCAAAGAATAGGAATCAACAACAAGATTAAACTCAACATTAAGAAACATGAATCAAAGCGAAATTCCACAATTTTAAAAGAAATTCAAGTTCAACAATCAAATCCAATCAAGTAAGATTATTTAACACTTAAACAATTAGAGACTTGAGTCTAGCTTGCAACTGTTCTCTTCATCAAACATCTGAGATCACTCAACTTACCATCGCTCAAGTGTTTAAAGGACAAAGAGATCACTCAAATTTCTCTTGAAAATGTAATACCATAGGCTTGCTTATCAATCTCATCTTCACTTTCAAGTTCACATACAACACAAGAATCAAAAGGACTTTCCTTTGGTTGTAATGAGGCTAAGGGTAAAATGGAAAGTAGGAAGAAAGGATAAAATAGGGTGGAGAGTGCTCATGAATAAATCAAAACAAACCAAAATTAGGCTGAAAAGATGACAGATAGAGCATGATGCACAAGAATATAACAACTTCTCACTTTCAACCTAATATTTTCATTATTCTTTACCAACAATTCTTTTCTTTTCTTTCTTTTTCATTTTTTTCTTTCTTTTTTTTCATTTTCAAACTTTTCTCTCCTTTTTTTTTCCTTTGAAGACAAAAGTAACCTTTCAAGACTTTTCAATCAACACATTAATTGCTCCAAAGAACTAAACTTGATTTTTTAATTGAGCATTCAAAGAAATTAATTTCAGACTCAAATGGGGCAACTAAGGGGTTATTTAAACAATGCAACTCTGGAAGTCAAGAAAGAATTAAGCCTAATTACCTTAATCATATTCAAGTATGCATGTGAATCATTAAAGCCTCAACAAGATATCAAAGCAAGTTCTAGCGCACATCAATCAAGAGAAAACTCACTCCAGAAGAAAAATCCAATCATTAAGGCTCAAAACTCACTTTTTGGCTAGAGTTAATAAAGAGAACAAAAGCAAGCAGACATAGCTAATTTCTAACTAAGAAGCTAAAATTCACTTCACTTCATTAAAAAAGATTATTTCACACAAAATTAACTCATGATCAATGGAATCCCCTTTAAAACATATCTCTATCAGCTTAAAATAAATCAAGACATTAACACACAATTTTAGCTTAATTACCAGCAATACTCAAGTGTTCAAACCAACTCAACACCACCTTCATAAGAAAATAACACAAAAACAAAAATAAGAACAACAAAAATAACGAAGCTATCCTTCTCTCTAAACTTAAGAGAAACAGTGCCCCCACTAAACAAACAATAAAAAGCAAATAAAAGACAAGATAAAGAAAATAAGTGAAATAAAAGTGAAGGGCAAGAAAAGCTTATTGTGGTGTCGTGAAATCAATCTTGCTCTTCGTCATTAGGATCCTCTTCTTCATCAACTTCACCCAAGTCATTAAAGTTAATGTTCACCATGATTTCTTAATCAGTCATAGAAGGATCTCCTCGAGGTGTAGTATTGAGGTTCAAGTGCTCCGCCATGTCACGCAACAATTGGATAGCGTAGTTGAATTTCCTCTGATTTTGGCACTGTACACACTCCAATCTATCCAATCGTTGGGCAGTGGTGAGAATCCAGAGAGGTTGCATGGCTGCTGAACCGAGAGGTTAAAATACTAGGGCTGCTGGAACTGCTGGAGCTGCTACATCTTCTAAAAAATACCTGTCAATTACTGATACAGTAATTGAAGGTGCAGGTCGGATAAGTTGATCTCCAGTAATATGAATGTCCTTTGCCGAGCACAGACTAATGATGAGAGATGGATATAGTAGGCTTCCAGAAGTCTCCTGTGCCATGCGCATGTGAAAAGCTATAACCCTCCCAATATCAACCACAGCACCAGTCACAATAGCGAAGACAAGCAATGCCCTCTTGACCGGTACTTCTGAGGTGTTAGAGCACGAAAGGATGTTGGATTGAACAAAGGTGCACCAAACCCTTGGGATCGGTTTAAAATCTGCTTTCTTCTAAAATTTAGGTGCATCCTTCATGTCCAACACCCATTCGGCACCCTCCTTGCAAAGCACACTAAGGACAAGGTCAGAATCCAGTTGTCTCCTAAGTAAATCATAGTAGCCACATTACCCAGGATAATCATACTTGAGACCAAAATATGTGTTCAACACATCCTTTCTGAATTCCATGGGCATCCCCCTCACCATAGTCTGATAATGGTTAACTTCATTAGAGTCAACAAAAGCATTAGCGTAGAACTCACGAACCAATGTCTGAGACCCCGAATCTGGGATTTGGCACAGTCTGCCCCATTGTCTCTCTACAATTTATGAGCTAATCTCTGAATATTCGTTCTCCTATAAAATGAGCCCACGCTCCCGAATAAAGTTCCTCTTAATCAGCACATCATTAAAACGCTTCTCATAAACAGCAGAACGAATACGGCTAGCATCAAAGGAAGAGCTAGAGCCTTCCCCTACGACTCTCTTTCTCTTCTTTGGCGGCATGATGACTATCCTGAAAAAGAAAGGCACAACCACTCAGTGACAAGAATATTTTCCAACAACTCAGTGACAACAAACAATTGACTAATACAAATTGCAATAAACTAATTGTTGAGTCCAAGTTGAGTGATAAAAACTCAGATTACATAGATTGCTCAAAAAAGTCAGTCAACAATATTTTTCATCAACTTCTGTAACACAGATTGCTCAGGCATTTTGACTAACACTAAACAAGCATGATAATCATAATAAAAAGGGTAACTGTAATAAACCAATTAACATAAAAAATTGTTATAATAGCAAACAATGAACACCTCAGTCAATAGCTCTATAATGCTCAACACATTCAACAAAAATCACCATGCAAATTAATCATTCATGATAACAGAACGTTCCTCAGCACTGTGCAATATCAACATCAACAATTTTACCCACTAAATTCTTCCAATCATCAATTTTTTTCACAAAATAATTCAATGGGTAATAGCAATTTCACTAAATCTGCCCAATCTCACGTTTTCCCCAAAATCCCCAATTTAGGAACCCTAAATCCCTAATTCACACAATCCATAAAATTAACATAAAAAGAACACGAAATTAAGATAAAAGATGGGTGAACATACTTTAATGAGTGAAAAATTGAAGCAAGAAGGTGAGAAAAGTGGGTGGGTGCTAGAGGAGGAGCTTGACGCGTCAATGGCAGGAGTGAAGGGACGGAGGATATGAAGCACAGCGCTTGTTAATGGAGGATGAAATAATACAAATGGTGGATGGGGGAAGAAAAGAAACTAACTTTTAAAGCCTAAAGAAATGTGGGGGAACAGATTGTAAGAAAAATAGGGAGGAGGAGATAAGGAACAGTGGCAGAACGAAGGAGATGAAGCAGAGTGCTTGAGCGCACCCTATTCATTCTGAGTTTAACCAATCTGCCATACTAGCGCTTGAGCGCTCTGTTTTTGAGCGCTTGAGCGCGTGCTCATTAATTTTTCCCTCTATAGCACTTGAGCGCTATGTATTTTAGCGCTTGAGCACGCTCTCATCAGAAATTTTTTTTTTTTGTAAAACTTCTTTTTTTTTCTTTGACACACAAAAAAAATGTAAAAAAAAAAACCCAATACCCCCACACTTAAGAGAAACATTGTCCTCAATGTGAAAGGAAAAAAATAAAATAAAATAAAGGTAGTGAAGAAAAGAAAACACAACTTGATGAACAATGACACAATGTTAGGTAAAGGAGAAGCACAAGAGTCAGCACAGTAACACAATTTGAAAAATAAAATCCCAAAACACGTGAGTAGCTTCTACAAGAAAAACAAAAATAACAAAAACAACTAAAATAAAATAAAGAAAGAAGAAACACAGGTTGCCTCCTGTGAAGCGTTTGTTTAACGTCATTAGCTCGACGTTAGGCTAGTGTCATGCTTAGGTGAGGCGGATAGAGTGGTGCTCAGTCTCCACTCCTTTTTCATAGTGTTTCGCTCTTTGCCCATTTATCTTGAAAGGTTGTTGGCTATCTTTCATCACTTCAAGAACACTATACGGTAAAACTTGAACAACCTCATATGGTCCATACCATTTCAACCTCAGCATACTTGGAAAGAGACGAAGACGTAAGTTATAAACAAGAATTTGATCCCCAACCTTGAATTCATGTTGTTTAATACGCATGTCATGTCACTTCTTTGTTCTCTCCTTATAGAGCTTGGTATTCTCATATGCCTCAAGACGAAGTTCATCCAACTCATTGAGCTAGTTACGTCTCTGTGCACCTGTAGCATTCATATCAAAATTCAAAAACTTAAGTGTCCAATAAGCTCTATGCTCCAATTCCACAGGTAAGTGACAAGCTTTACTAAACACAAGTCTATAAGGGATATGCCAATGGGAGTTTTAAATACAGTCCTATAGGCCCACAATGTATCATCTAACTTTGAAGACCAATCTTTACGGGATGCATTAACAGTTCTTTCCAAAATCTTTTTCAATTCACGATTTGAAACCTCCACTTGGCCACTTGTTTATGGATGGTAGGGAGTGGCAACTTTATGGGTGACACCATATTTGCTCAAAAGATTATCAAATTATTTATTACAAAAATGAGTGCCACCATCACTTATGATAGCTCGGGGTGTACCAAATCGAGTAAAAATATTTCTTTTCAAAAATCGTACCACCACCCGAGCATCATTAGTAGGCAACGCCACAACCTCAACTCATTTAGAAACATAATCCACAGCAACAAGTATGTATTGATTAGAAAAAGATTTTGAGAAGGGACCCATAAAATCAATGCCCCAGACATCAAAAATTTCACAAATCAAGATGCTATTCAATGGCATGTCATGTCTCCTAGAGATGTTACCACTGCGCTGACATTTATCATAAGATTTAACAAAATCAAACGCATCCTTAAACAAAGTTGGCCAATAAAACCCACATTGTAAAACCTTTTGTGTAGTTCTGGTGGGACCAAAGTGACCACCAGTTTCCCTAGCATGACAATGTTCAAGAATGGAATGACTCTCACCACCATGAATGCATCTCCTAATAACATTATCAGCACAAACTCTAAACAAGTATGGATCCTCCCATAAATAATGCTTAACATCAGATAAGAATTTCTTCTTTTGTTAGTAACTAAGATCTGGTGGAAGGATATTACCTGTGAGGAAATTTACAAAATCAGCATACCATGATAAAGAGGAAACTGCAAAGAGGTGCTCATCAGGAAATGATTCATTTATGGCACGCTCAATAGCGGGCTCCAACACCTCCTCATCCAATCGAGATAGGTGGTCAGCTACAAGATTCTTTATCCCCTTCTTATCACGTATTTCAATATCAAACTCTTGTAGCAGAAGAATCCATCAAATTAGCCTGGGCTTAGCATCCTGTTTAGCAAGCAAATACTTAATAGCATAGTGGTCAGTATAACAAATAACCTTAGAGAGAATGAGGTAAGGGCAAAATTTATCAAAAGCAAATACTACCGCTAGCAACTCCTTTTCAGTAGTGGTGTAGTTCTTTTATGCCTTATTCAAAGCATGGCTAGCATAGTAAATAGTTTGGAACATTTTACCTTTCCTCTAGCCCAACACAGCCCCCACTGTTGTATCACTTGCATCACACATAAGTTCAAAAGGTAAGGACCAATCAGGGACAATAATGATGGGTGCACTAGTTAACTTTTCCTTCAAAGCAAGAAATGCATTTAAACAAGAGTTAGAAAAGTCAAATGGTGCATCCTTCACTAGGAGGTCTGTTAGGAGTTTAGCAATTTTGGAAAAATCCTTGATGAACCTCCGATAAAAACCTACATGCCCCAAAAAGCTTCGAACGGCCTTAACAGATTTAGGTGGAGGCAATTTCGCAATTACTTCCACCTTTGCCAGATCAACCTCCATACCTTTGGGCGAAACCTTATGCCCCAAAATAATGCACTCTTGTACCATAAATTGGCACTTCTCCCAATTCAAAACAAGATTGGTGCTCCTGCATCGCTCCAAAACCAAACTGAGATTATGTAACCAATTATCAAAAGAAGAACCAAACATAGAAAAATCATCCATAAAAATTTTAATACAATCCTCTATCAAGTCAGAAAAAATAGCCATCATACACCGCTGAAAAGTAGCCGGTGCATTATACAATCCAAAAGGCATCCGTCTATATACAAATGTACCATACAGACATGTGAAAATGGTTTTCTCTTGATCCTCAAGTACCACAGGTATTTGTATATAGCCAGAATATCCATCCAAGCAATAGAAAAATGCATGGTCTAAAAGTTTCTCTAACATTTGATCAATGAAGGGTAAGGGAAAATGATCTTTCCGAGTGGCATAATTCAATTTCCTATAATCAATGCACATACGCCACCCGGTCACATTTCTAACAGCTATAAGTTCTTTCTTTTCATTTTCCATGACTGTGGTGCCCCCCTTTTTAGACACCACTTACACTGGACTTACCCAAGGACTATCAGAAATAGGGTAGATAATACCTGCATCGAGTAGCTTGATTACCTCATTCTTTACAACTTCTTTCATGTTAGGGTTGAGACGCCTCTGTGGTTGCACAAGAGGCTTGTTCTGCGCCTCCATGTAAATTCTATGGGTGTATATGGTAGGACTGATGCCCATAATGTCATGAATGGTCCGCCCAAATGCCTTCTTGTTCTCCCTTAACACTCTTATGAGTTTCTCCTCCATTGGACCTGAAAGCAAAGCAGAAATAATTATAGGTAAAGATGATGGAGGATCCAGAAAAACATACTTTAAATTAGAAGGAAGAAGCTTGAGTTCAAGTTCGGGAGGCTCCTCAATTGAGGGTTTTGGAGTAGGAATGTTCTTCCTATCCAAATCCTCATAATGTCCCCAAGTTTTTCTTCTGTCCATAGACATGCCCACTTCTTACCGCATTATCATTCCCATGACCTCTTTATCGTCCTCAAGGTCAGTGGCGACCATGGTTAAGACCCTCTCAAGAACATCAACAGTTATAGATTCCTGCAAATGTGAATTCATAACATTATCCAAAACATCAGTAGAATCAATGCAATTACATGAATCAAAGGAACTAGGATGTTTAACAGAATTAAAAACATTAAAAACTACTTCTTCATCATTTAATCGCAAGGTCAACTTCCCTTGATGGACATCAATCATAGTCTTTCCAATAGCAAGGAATGGACGCCCAAGAATGATTGGGACCTCAGAGTCCTCCTCCATGTCCAAGACAATAAAATCAGCTGGAAAAATGAACTTATCCACCTTTACCAAAACATCTTCTAATACTCTACGAGGGTAAGTGATGGATCTATCAGCCAGTTGTAACGAAATGTTGGTAGGCTTTGGCTCCTGCATTCCTAATTTCTTAAACACAGAGAAAGGCATTAAATTTATACTGGCACCTAAATCACATAATGCTTTCTCAAAATAAAAATTACCAATAGAGTAAGGAATAGTAAAACTCCCTAGATCTTTTAATTTCGGTGGTAACTTTTTCAAAAGAATGGCCGAACACTCCTCATTTAGTCTAACTGTCTCATGTTCCTTAAGCTTACGTTTTTTTGAAAGTATCTCCTTCAAGAACTTTGCATATTTTGGCATTTGGGAGATAGCTTCTACAAACGGAATGTTAATCTATAATTTCTTAAACATTTCTAAGAATTTTACAAATTGCTTGTCCTGCTGAGTGTTCTTGAGCCTCTGAGGGAATGGAATGGATGACTTCTGTGGCTCACTTACTTGTACCATGGAGGGTGCTTCACTTACCTTCTCTTTTTCTGCAATGACTGGCTCATCAAGAGTATCATCATACTCCTGCAATTTCTCTTCTTTATTCTTGAAAAGATTATCAAGCTCCTTACCACTACTCAGGGTAATTGCCTTCACATGTTCCTTTGGATTAGGCTCGGTAGTACTAGGCAAAGACCCAGGTGCCCTTTTAGACATCGAAGTGGCCAACTGACTGATCTGAGTCTCCATGCTTTTCATTCTGGCTTTTGAATTCTGCATGTACTTCATCACGAGACTTTCAAATTTTGGCTTCTCTGTAGCTACCTGAAATTCTAGAGGTGGCTATGGCGCTCTTTGCTAACTCTACTGATTACCCTGGTGATTACCCCATTTGAAATTAGGGTGGTCCCTCCAATCGGGATTGTACGTATTGGCATAAGGATTGTACTGTTGTCGATTGGAATTACAAACAAAATTTACTCTTTCAGGCTCGGGGGCAAATGGACTACTAACTTGACAGGTTACACTTGTATGACCCTGTCCTCCACATGCCTCACAAATGATTAGTGGGACTACACTATTTGTCACCATCAGTGTCTCAACCTTCTTCGTCAAAGCTTCCAATTGACTCAGAATGGCTGTAGAAGAATCAACAGTATGTACACCTACTTGTTTCTTAATTAAGAACCTGGCACTCATTTTGCCATTGATAACTGTTTAGCGTCATTTCTTCAATCAATGCTTGACTCTCAGTAGGTGTTTTCCTCCATATTATACCTCCCGCAGTAGCATCAATAAGTGAACGGTTTGTAGGTGACAAACCATTATAAAAAGTCTGAACCTGCTACCATACGGGAAATCCGTGATGTGGACATCTCCTTAACAACTCTTGAAAGCGCTCCCAAGCTTCATAAAGAGTGTCCATTTCAAACTGCACAAAAGAAGATATATCATTCCTTAACTTAGCAGATTTTGAAGGAGGAAAATATTTAGCCAGAAACTGCTGTGTCAGTTGATCCCATGTAGTAATGGAAGCCATTGGTAGTGATGTTAACCGTTGGCTTGCTCTGTCCCTAAGAGATAAAAGAAAGAGTCGCAATCGGATCGCATCATCTGTCACCCCATTATACTTGATAATATCACACAACTGCAAGAACCTGGCCAAATGCTGATTTAGATCATCCGAAGGTGTTGGTGTATGCCCTAGAGGCTAATACTTTTTCTATATTTACATATATTCTATTATGCTATTTTATATATGAGGCATTTTATTTATTGTGTTCTTTTTTTGATAAACATAATAAAGTCCTTAGAATAGTAAGTTTGATGCCATAGGACATCAAGTGGATGACTTGATCGTGAGATCCTTTTGGTTACAACACTATTCTTAAATGTCCCTAGTCAAGTATTATTGTTAATTAGGACAACAATAATACATTGAGACTAGTATGTGCAGAGACTGATGACCACATCTCACGGGTCATGGATATGAGATATCAAGTCTTCACATGGGTACATATTAGAGTAATGATGTACTGGACTGACCACCATGAGAATGCTACATGGATCGTTACGTGAGTGTCATAAGCGATTCTTATAGTGACAATGGTGTTTGTGGTCCTTTGACCTAAAATCACTATGATTCCTACATGAGGAGTTGTGTGTTTTAATGCCATCAAATGTCATCTGTAACAAGGTGATTATAAAGTTGGTTATTGGACAACCAAATCATGCGAGAGGGATGTGAGTGACCTAGATGGGATTTGTCACTCCTACATAATAGGAGCGATATCTTTGGGCCCCCTGATTGAGTAAGACTGCGAAATGCATGGCCATGCTCAAATGAGTCAATATGAGATATTGATCTCATTTGTTGTTACAAAGTCTGCTCGAGTATCAGGAAACGAATGATTAGACTATACAAGGGTGACGCATTCCATGCCTTGTGTTCAATCTAGATATCTTGACAAAGGGACTAAACGACACGAAAATATTGGTCACGAAAAGGTTATGTCAAATCACTGACATTCTTATTACTTGGGTAGCAGTGATGTGTTGTTAGATACCGCTCACTGCTTGTAATATTAAAATGAGATTTTAATATTACTGCCAATGTAATAAGAACCTGCAGGTCACACACATAGAGCGAACTAAAATTGGAGCAATGGATCCAAGTTGGACTCGGATTTAAATATGGGCCGGACTCATACTCAGATAGGTCTAAGGTTACATGACTTACTCTTTCTGCTTACACACTCACTTAAGGCAGTCACTATTATAAATAGTACTGCTAAGGGTGTTGCTAAGTGGATATAATTCTGAACCCTAGCCGCACCTACAAAAAAGTGAGTGAGAGAGCGACACGTTTCTTCTCTTCTCTTCGCAGCTAGCACTGTGTGAGAGACGTGAGGCTCCTCTTTGCGGACGTTGGACGTTCATGAGTCTTTCGTGTGGATACCGCGAGAGACATCGTTTCTATTACGGTGTTAGTGATTCACGCTTCAAGAGGTAAATCATTTAAAAACTCGGATTATGGCTTTTTCGCATGGATCCTCGGTGGGAATTCCTGTAACAAATTATGGCATAATAATAAAATAAAATAGATCGAAATATAAAGTTTTACGTGTTGTATCCGCAAAATTCCCAACAGTGGTATCAGAGCACCTTGCGAAACCATGATTCAGTTTTCTATTTTCGTTTACATGAGATAACATGTTTTCTGTTCTTGTTTTGACAAAAGATATGATTTTTAATATGTTATTTCTAAAAATCGTATGAAACCCTTTGCGAAAACATATTCTGTTTCTTATGTTGTATGCAAAACTGTGATGTTGTTTTCAAAACTTCATGAAGATGTTCATATGTTCTGTGAAACCATTTTGTATTAAGATATATATTTTTGCGAAGCTTTCTGATATGTATGTGATACAAACAGCATTATGGAATCCTTATTCTCAATGCGCGGCGCAAGGGTTTAGGAAACCTTGTTCTTGGCTTGCGGCGGCAGGGGTTATGGAATCCTTGTTTCGCACAAGAGGCGCAGCGCCATAAAGGGTTTTGGAAACCCTATTCTTGTTTTGCGGCGGCGGCATCAAGTGTTGATGTCAAGCCGCCAATGAAAAAAGGCGCACGAGGTTCAAGTGTTGAACGACGGCTTGCAAGGGTTCCCCGTGGCACATGAAGTGTTCATGTTGTTCGGGCTTAGGGTTTCGCATGGCACATGTTGCACCAAGGGAGGCGCAAGAGATTGAGCTCTTGTTTTTGGTCCAATTTTTTCAGCCAGGGGCTGCCCCCCTAATGCAGGGGCGGCCTCCTGATGACCCCGCCGTTTATAAAAGACTTTGCGGAGAACCCGTCTTTGCCTCTGCGTAGTGTGTTATTCGAAAGCGCAATATTTTCTATCCTTTTATAACTCACGAAAAATAATTATGTATTATTGTTATGAGTTTATATGTTCTTTGTGATGCATGGTGCATGGTTATGGCCTTAGTCCTCTCTTTATGCCTTTTGGTTTTAATAAATACAACCTACGTGTCGTGCCTTTCTCTCTACATTCTGATTGTACATTCTTTTCTCACCTAACTCCCCTCGAATGTAAAAGAGGTTTCTATATAATGTAATTACGATGTGGAGACAAGAAGGCAGCATCAAGTGAGGACATTGGTGGGAGATGCTTGATGAAGCTGGCTTAGTTAATGCTACTCTCTTAGGGGCCATAACCATGTCACTTTTATTATATGCGTTTTATGTATGAGATGCATGGATATTATTTATGGTATGATAAACAGTTTAATAAATGGTGAGATCTAATAATAATAAAAATTCCCTCAAAGCAAATATTAAGTCATTATGTGATGCCTTCCAATGTGTGGCACTCGTCAAGACTAGTATCGATCAAGTGTTATGGTCTGCCCAAAGCAGGATGCCTTTATCTATATTAGTAAGACGCGATAGGATAAAGGTAATATCCAACTGCCAACCATTGGGTCTGACTTAACTAGGCCATTTCAATAGGATTGAAGGCTTAGGGGCATGAAGTTGGGCTTTGGTCCATTAGATGGACTTGAATAAGTGTTATTCACCTAACTATCCAAGAGTTACATGTGATGTAATTGGATAAAAATTAACTTCATTTTTGCTCTCCATCATTAACACGATTGGGTACGAAGGACTTAGTCGCAAGTGTTTCCTACCTAAATAACTGAATTTTGGGTGATCACCAAAGCGACTCAAAACTAGGTGAAATATGGATCTTGGTCTACTAGGAAATCTTACGATGGGATTTTTCGAGTCAATCGAGGGTCATTGACTTGAATAAAATAGTGGGAGGCATATTTAATAAAAGACCTCATTAAATATGTTTATGGCATGATACTTATATTTTACATATTTCGTTAATAGATTACCATGGCAACAAACACATTGGGTACTTTATCATTGCGATCCGTCCTTGAGAAGGACAAGTTATGCGAAACAAATTTTCTAGACTGCACTTACAGAATTTGAGGATTGTTCTCAAGCAAGAGAAAAAGTTGTATGTTTTGGAATGACTATTCTCGAGCCACTAATTTGCTAATGCCCCTAGAAGCTGAAAGAGATGCTTATAAGAAGCATCAAGATGATGCCTTGGACATTGGATGTCTCATGCCTGGCCACCATGAACTCGAGCTCCAAAGTAACAAGAGAACATGGATGCATACGATATGATCGTACACCTTAAGAAGCTCTATCAAGAGCGGGCCCGGACATGAGAGATTTGAGGTCTCTAAAAACCTTGTTTCAATGCAAATTTGGTAGAAGGAAGCCCCATGTTGGTGCTCATGTACTCAAGATGATTGGGTACATTGAAAACCTAGAGAGACTCGATTTTCCTTTGGGCCAAGAGTTGGCCACCTTGACTTAGTCTGCAATCGTTACCGGAAAGTTTCGAGATCAATTTGTCATGAACTACAACATGAATGAGATTGACAAATCACTCTAGCATATCAATATGCTAGGCATGTTTGAGAATCGCTATTCAAGCATAAATATTAAAGCGAGCGAACATTAACAAAGGCAAAGGGAAGGCCATAATGATGGTCCAAAAGAATAAGGGCAAGAAACAAAATGAGAAAAAGCCCAAGGACAACTGGAAGGGCAAGGGCAAGGACAAGTCCAAGCCTTCGGCTTGAAACTCGAGTGGGTGGAGTGGCTAAGGAAGGTACATGCTTCCATTGTGGTCGAACCAGGACATTGGAAGAGGAAGCTGTGCCAAGTTCTAGAGGAGCTCAAAAAGAAGAAGGGAAGTGAGACTTATACTTCAGGTATTTTTGTTATTGAAGTCAATTTATCTACTTCGCATCATGGGTATTAGATCTTGGATGTGGATCTCACATTTGTGTAAATGTGCGAGGATCTAAAAAAGCGATGAGACCATTAACGAAAGGGTAAGTCGACCTACGAGTTGGAAATAGAGCAAAGGTTCTGCATTAGCCTGTAGGGACTTATTTATTATCTTTGCCCACTTTGGGCTTGTAATAGAGTTAGAGAAGCTGCTATTTTGTGCACTGCTATTAGTAGGAATATCATTTCTGTTTCATGTTTGGACAAGAAAGGTTTTTCTCTTATAATAAAGGACAAGTGTTGTTCTATTTATATGAATGATATTTTTTATGGTAGTGCACAATTGAGTAATGGACTTTATGTACTTGATCTCGAAACGCCCGTCTATAACATAAATACAAAGAAGTTTAAATCAAATGATCTGAACCCAACTTTTCTCTGGCATTGTCGTTTGGGCCACATAAATGAGAAACGCATCTCCAAACTCCATAAAGATAGATTCTTGGACTCGTTTGATTTCAAATCATATGAGATATGTGAATCTTGTTTATTGGGGAAGATGACAAAGGCCCCATTCACTGGACAAGGTGAAAGGGCTAGTGATCTTTTAGGCCTTATACATAGTGATGTATGTGGGCCACTAAAACACACATTCGCTAAGGCGATTTTCAATACTTCATTACATTTACGATGATTTCAGTAGATATGGATTTGTATATCTTATGAAGCACAAATCAGAATTCTTTGAAAAGTTCAAAGAGTTCAAGAATGAAGTACAAAACCAACTTGGCAAGAGTATTAAAATCCTTCGATCAGATCGAGGAAGAGAATACTTAAGCCAATAGTTTGATAATCATCAGAAAGAGTGTGGGATAATATCTCAACTCACTCCACCAGGAACATCATAATGGAATGGTGTCTCTGAAAGGAGGAACCAGACCTTGTTGGACATGGTCCGATCCATGATGAGTCATGCAAACCTTCCGGGCTCTTCCGGGGACATGCTCGTGCGCTTGAACTTTCACACTTAACCGTGTTCCATCTAAGACGGTTCAAAAGACACTATATGAGATATGGGTGGGAGAATTCAGTATGTCTTTCTTGAAGATTTGGGGCTGCGAAGCTTACGTGAAACGTCAAGTTTCTGATAAGCTTGGACCTAAATCAGATAAATGCTTCTTTGTGGGGTATCCAAAGGAAACCAAGGGATACTTTTTCTATAATCCTACCGAGGGCAAAGTATTTGTCGCACGGACAGCTGTGTTTCTAGAAAGGGAGTTTATCTCCAAAAGAACCAATGGGAGAAAAATAGAACTTGAAGAAGTTCAAGTTTTTCACAAAGCAGCAATGAACCAATGGTGGAAATAGAGCAGCCTCCACAAAATGTTGTGGAACGACAACTGCTTCTAGTAGCACAAGACTGCGTAGGTCTAACAGGATACGTCATTAACCGAGAGAGATATGGATTTCTCATGACCCAACAAGGTGACGTATTGCTCATGGATCAAGATGAGCTGTGACTTACCAGAAGCCATTATTGGCCCAGAATCGAGAAATGGCTTGAGGCCATGAGATCGAAATGGATTCCATGTATGCCAACCAGGTATGGACCTTGGTTGACCCACTTTGAAGGGTAAAACCCATTGGGTGCAAGTGGGTTTTCAAGAAGAAAACCGACATGGATGGTAATATGCATACCTTTAAGGCGCGATTGGTGGCTAAAGGTTTCAAACAAATTCATGGTGTAGACTATGATGAGACTTTTTCCCGGTTGCGATGCTTAAATCCGTTCGAATCTTGCTTGTTGTTGCTGGCATACCATGATTATGATCGGCAAACTGGCAAATGGATGTCAAGCTGCTTTCCTTAATGGAAATCTTCTCGAAGATGTGTACATGACACAACCTTGAGGGTTTTGCCACTCGCAGAGGATGCTAGAAAAGTATGCAAGTTGCAACGATCTATTTATGGATTAAAGCAAGCTTCGAAAAGCCTTGGAATCTTCGTTTTGATGATACAATAAAACAGTTTGGTTTCATCAAGAATGAAGAAGAATCTTGTGTCTACAAGAAGGTTAGTGGGAGCACTATTGTCTTTCGGTATTGTATGTTGATGACATACTACTTATTAGAAATGACATCCCTACCCTACGACCAAGTAAAGACTTGGTTAGGGAAGCTGCTTCTCTATGAAAGACTTGGGCGAAGCCACCTATGTATTAGGTATCGGGATCTATAGAGATAGATCACCGATCTTCCTTGGCCTAAGTCGAGTACATACATAGACAAAGTGTTAAGACGATTTAACATGCATGAATTCAAGAAAGGACTCTTGCCTATGTCACATGGTGTAAGCCTATCTAAGGCTCAATCCCTTCCACCCGGGATGAGAGGGATCGCATGAGCAAGATTCCATATGCATCGCAATTGGATTTATCATGTATGCCATGTTATGTACTTGACTAAGACATCTCGTATGCTTTGAGCATGACGAGTAGGTACATGATCATCGATCCGGTGAAAGTCACTGACTACGCTATCAAGAACATCGTTAAGTACTCGAGAAGGACTAAGGATTCGTTCTTGGTATATGGAGGCGAGGAAGAGCTAGTTGTACAAAGGTTACACCGATGCTAGCTTCCAAACCGATAAGGACGACTCCAAATCACAATCGGGTTATGTTTTTTACCTAAATAGTGAAATCGTAATGTGAGTGGAAGAGTTCAAAGCAAGGAGATATCGCCGATTCTACCACAAGCCGAGTATATTCTTGCCTCCAATGCACAAAGGAGGCCGTTTAGATCGAAGTTCATTCGAACTTGGCACTATTCCTAGTATTGTGGACCTAGTGGACCTCTATTGTGATAATAATGGAGCCATTGCACAAGCTAAGGAGCCTAGATCTCACCAGCGATGCAAACATATACTTAGGCGCTTCCATCTCATTCGAGAGATCATCGATAGAGGAGATGTGAAGATATGCAAGAGTACCAACGGATGATAACATTCTTGATCCACTTGACGAAGCCTCTTGCACTGGTCCTTGGAAATCCGGTAATGAGGGTCACACTAGGTCTTTAGGCATTAGATATACTGATTGGCTCTAGTGCAAGTGGGAGATTGTTGGTGTATGCCCTAGAGGCTAATACTTTTTCTGTATTTACATATATTCTATTATGCTATTTTATATATGAGGCATTTCATTTATTGTGTTCTTTTTTGATAAACATAATAAAGTCCTTAGAATAGTAAGTTTGATGCCATAGGACATCAAGTGGATGACTTGATCGTGAGATCCTTTTGGTTACAACACTATTCTTAAATGTCCCTAGTCAAGTATTATTGTTAATTAGGACAACATTAATACATTGAGACTAGTATGTGCAGAGACTGATGACCACATCTCACGGGTTATAGATATGAGATATCAAGTCTTCACATGGGTACATATTAGAGTAATGATGTCTTGGGATTCCGACCCACCATGAGAACGCTACATGGATCGTTACGTGAGTGTCATAAGCGATTCTCATAGTGACAATGGTGTTTGTGGTCCTTTGACCTGAAATCAATACGATTCCTACATGAGGAGTTGTGTGTTTTAATGCCATCAAACGTCATCTGTAACAAGGTGATTATAAAGTTAGTTATTGGACATACCGCAAATCATGCAGAGGGATGTGAGTGACCTAGATGGGATTTGTCACTCCTACATAACTGGAGCGATATCTTCGAGCCTCCTGATTGAGTAAGACTGCGAAATGCATGGCCATGCTTAAATGAGTCAATATGAGATATTGATCTCATTTGTTGTTACAAAGTCTACTCGAGTATCAGGAAACGAATGATTGGACTATACAATGGTGACGCATTCCATGCCTTGTGTTCAATCTAGATATCTTGACAAAGGGACTAAACGACACGAAAACATTGGTCACAAAAAGGTTATGTCAAATCAACGACATTCTTATTATTTGGGTAGACTTTGAAATGATGTGTTGCTAGATACCGCTCATCTTGCTTGTAATATTAAAATGGGATTTTAATATTCGTCAACGTAATAAGAACCTTCACACTCCGGGTCACACACATAGAGCGAGACTAAAATTGGAGCAATGGATCCAAGTTGGACTCGGATTCAAATATGGGCCGGACTCATGAGATGGGTCTAGGGTTGCCTGAAACTTACCCTTCTTTGCTCATACTCACTTAAGCGAGTCACTATTATAAATAGTACCGCTGCTATCGATAAGTCAAAGGCGCTAAGTGGATATAATTCGAACCTTAGCCGCACCTACGAGTGAAAAGTGAGTGAGAGAGCGACAGGTTTCTTCTCTTCTCTTCGCAAGCCTAGCCTTGTGTAAGAGAGACGTGAGGCTCCTCTTTGCGGACGTTGGACGTTCGTGAGTCTATTCGTATGGATACCGCAAAGAGACATCGTTTCTATTACGGTGTTAGTGATTCACGCTTCAAGAGGTAAATCATTTAAAAACTCGGATTATGACTTTTTGCATGGATCCTCGGTGGGAATCCCTATTTTTGACCTTGCGTGTTGTATCCGCAAAATTCCTTAAAAAACTATGGCAATCCACCAAAGGATCTCGAATTTGAATCATGGAGATCAATCATTTTGGTTTGATCTCAAAATTATTAGCCGCCACAGCTGGTCTTATAATACTCCCTCCATACCCTTCAGCAGTGGGCATAGAGTACTCAAGCATGGTTCGTTCTGCTAGGACAGCTCTTTCTTCACGATTCACCTTAACTATTGGTTGTCTTTCCATCCTGCTTATGTCTTCTGTCACAGTTGTAATAAAATATTGTTTCCTTAACCGGTGAGCTGTTTTCTCAATTTCTGGATCAAAAGCCAAATCAGGAAACTGAGATCGAGTAAGCATAAACAAGAAATAGACGAAGTGAAAAAAATATAAATAAAATAAAATAAGAAATAAAACTAAACAAAACACAAAAAAAAAAAAAATAATATAATATAAAATAAGGAATAAAATAAGGAACAAAATAAAAGGGCATCTAAATTAACTAGAGCTTTTCGCTTCTAATATTACCAAACTTACTCCTCAGCAACGACGCCAAAAACTTGATGTGCGTAAAATACACTAAGAACAAGTGCACTCTATCGCCAAGTAATATAGGACTTGAGTCCCAATTTTCGATCCCACGAGGAATAAATGATAATTACTAGATTCGCAAAACCCTTTATTATCCAGACAATCGAAAGTAAATAAAGAAATTCAAATTAAAATCAAAATAAACAATTAAAGAAAAGCAATGAACAATTAAACAAAGAAAAGATAATCAATGAGAAAGAGACTAGGGCGCAAGGTTCACTTAAATCCAATTATTCAAATTTTCTTTCAATTATGATGTAGGTAATTCTTTTGTCAATATTCTCTTATTTGCTATTGAATCCCAATGGCCATGAATGAAACAATATTCTATTCCTAATTTAATTCACCTATTTGGTCATTTAGTTGAATTAATCAAGAGTGCATTAAGCTTCAATTCAAGAGATGAACTAACATACCTGTTAATTCCATTGGTAGGAAAAACTGATGTTTGGTCATTCACCAATCTAATCCTAGGCTTACCATATAGATCCACTCATTGAATACGGATGGTCATCGGTCAAACAATAAATTAACACATGCCAAAAGTAATCGAATTCTGACAAGAATACAAGCAATATGATAAACCCAAAAAGAAATTACCATAATCAAATTAGAAATCAAATCCAAATAATAAGGAAAACAAGATCCACCATAGCCCTAACTATGGGTTTAGCTACTCATATTCAATAAAAACAAACACATATCAGAATACAAATCCATAGAAAGAAAATCCAAAGAAAATGGGAAACTAAAAAGAAAGAGAAATCAAAACCCCTTTTATGGAGATTATGATCTCTAAGCCTTCAAGAATCGATTCCTCCTTCAAGGCTTCCTCCAAGGTCTGCTGCCGCAAAACAACTCTCTCAGGATTAGGGATTTTTTGTGTAATATGCTCAATGTGTTGTCTCTGGCATAACTTTTCCTATTTAATGAAAATTATGTGCTCTGTTACGCCACCAGAGCCTAAGCGCTCAATTCTGAGCGCTCAAGTGCTCAGACACTTAAGTCTCTATGTGCGCTGCAACCTCCTGCGCGCTCAGGCGCTCTTCACCGAGTGCTCAAGCGCTGGGTCACTAGATCAACGCTGTTGCATACGCTTTGAGCGCTCAAGTGCTCCACTCTCAGCGCTTGAGCGCTGAACACTGCTACAAATTTCTTCTTTTCTTGCTCCTTTGAACATCCATTTTTCTCCATAAAAAATTACCTAACAAAAATACACAAAACACTCAATAAAAACACACTTAAACAATAATAAAAATATAACAAAACTTATGAACAAAATTAAATAAAAATAAATGAAAAGAATATGAAAACCAAGGAATTGAACTGTAAAAATATGACATGTTGACGGTTCATCATCAACTTAACCCCAAATTATGGCATACACAAAATAAAATAGATTGAGTTATAGAGTTACCTGGAAAAGATTATGATGAGGTGTCCATAACTGAAATCTTGAATGTGAACTAGAACAGTGTGAAGGAGAGAAACTGTTCCTATCTCACAATAGTTTGCTCTTGAGTCAGTATCGATGGGACAATTGTACGCAGTAGGATGGTTAGGAATAGAGGTTTTTCCCTTATGTATATATATTCACATAAGAATGAGTTAAACCTACCCATCATGATAAGATCATATACAAGACCCAATAATAAAACCCACTTATAGCAATATTAATCACTATTTGAGGTACAACAATATGCTCTAATTATTTTGACATCCAATTAATCTGGGTTTTATAAAATGTAATGTGATTTATGCTAGTCCATAAAAAGTTATTCTAGCAACCCACACGTGAATTTTCTTTGCAAAGGTCTCACATTTAGAGGCCAAGAAGCTCCAATCACAATCCCAATTCATCATCCCTGACAAGTTCACCACTTTCAAACAAAAACCATCAACAGAATCAAGTTGCTTGAAGGGACCGGTTTTATACTAGACCGTGTGATCAAAGTCATTGGCACTAGTATCTAGCCATAAAGGCCAATATATTGCTAGAAAGACTTTTTGGCGAGCTTATGCAATCGAAAAGTAACCAGAGCACGATTTTTTTCGAATAGGTATGAAACCATCAATGAAAAAATGAACCAAAAATCGGTCTCATTGTGCTCTGTGATGCCGACGATCTTGCCAATGTCGTCAATGACACCATCTTTGTAACACAAAGGCAAGGAAGATAGATAGAAAGAATGTGGATCGAGGTCGAGGAGATAAGAGACAAAGTGAGGGCGTGGCATAATAATGAAGCTAAACCATTTTTAAGTGAGATATTTTAGAAATTCCTCCTAATTCGGTGGAATTTTAAATTCTTTATATTTGGGTATTGAAATACCCTAATAAAATACTTCAATACCCTAATGAAATACCTTGGGATTTATAAAATGACTTTGTTAAGAATCCAAACAAAGTATTAAATTATAAGAAATTTTGAATTCCTCTAAAAAAATGCATTCTCTTAAAACTTTTTATCCAAACACACTATTAAATTTTAGTGCTTTCAATTCTTTTTATGTGAAAGTTTTTTATGTTATTTTAATGATAATGAAATATTAATTATTCTTTTAATTTATTCTTAGTATTAATAAATAAGAGAGAAGAATAATGAAATAATAAAAATATTTTAAATATTTCAATGTAGACAAATGCAATAGATGTAATTATTTTTTTATAATTTAATAACGCTATTAATTCTCATTATCATATAACTACATAGATAAAAAGGGGAAAATTCTTAAGTATTCCTAGAACAAAAAAAAAACAAATATTTTGTACCATTCAATGTGTACTATTTCAACTATATGAATCATCGATATCTCACACTTTAATAACATTTTTAATGTTAGAGATAAATTAGAACATATTGAATGATACAAATTAAAAAAAAAATTATTACTTTGCAATTACCTAAAGAATCTCTTTATAAGGAGGCATGGGATTTCAAAGTTTTAAGTAGGGGTATTCATCAAATTGGATTGACAATTCTGAAAATCCAATCAAAATCGATTAAATTTGATTTGATTTATCATATCATATTGGGTCTAACTTTACCAAACCTGATTAAGAATGGCTCGTTTCATAGGTTTTATAAATCTCAGCCCGATACCCCACATGTGAACCCGTTGAATTTTTATTTCTTATGTTTTAAATTTAAGAAACGGACATGAACATGGAGACACACCAAAGTCAATAAGTTATAGGACATTGACACACCATATATATATATAATTAAAAATTTAATGAAATAATTCATAATTTATAATATAATATATATAAGCTTCAAGATTTATAATATTTTGACATATATCATATGTGTCATTATTTGTTACTTAGTAAATCTCTCACAAAAAATATAGAGCATCATTTTTATTGATATTTTTTAAAAATTCTTTAAAATTAATTTGTTCTAGTAGAACTAGTCATATGCAAGTACATGTACAACAAAAAAAATTAACTAAAAAGATAAAAATTAACTTCATTTTGCTCTCCATCATTAACACGATGGTGGCACGATGACTTAGTCGCAGATGGAGATAGATAGTTAGATAGAAAGTGAAAGACATTGTGATCTAATTAAAATAAGTGATACTGATAACTAAGTAATTGAGTTTAAGTAATGAGTAATTGACAATTTGGTATATCACTATTTTTTATTTTTTATTTTAAATGATAATTAAATTTTTTTAATTTTAAATTGATTTGTCTTGCGGTAATCTTCTTAACTAAAAAAATATTTTTTCAATCAAACACTTACAAATATATATGAAACGCATGTTATAAGTGTGTCATTATATATTTTTACGGACACATATTCAATACACATACGACACTAAAATAATGTGGGCATGCTTCATAGCTTTCTACTATATTTGCCATCATTGTTTCCCCTTCGCCCGCCCCTTCATCATATGTGCATAGTTCCTCACATAACCAGATATGGAAGATGAGAAAACAGTGTCAGATCTGAATAAAGTCGTGAGCTTTCTTCTTCGTATAGGTTTGTGCAGATGTCGTTCACAAGGTGGTGTCGAGGATGACCGGAGAAGAACCTACGTCGGTAAGCATAATGCTAGACGGAACTTCCTATCTTGGCTGAAGTAGTACCTCCTTCAGTGCCGGCAAGTACAGCGCTGGACGGAGTTGCTTCCGTCAGATGGGAGATCTTGCACTGTTTGTTATGATTGTATTATAGTGTGGTTTAATCTATGATTTGTGTACTCTGGAGTTATATTTTTCTTGGGTTAGTTTGGTTAGAGTTGGCTTAAAAAAAATGTAAAATTTAACCAAACCAATCCTATTAAAATGGATTGGTTTCGACATTCTTTTCCTTAAACCGGAGTCAAACCAACCAGTAAACATCCTTGCTTTTAAGAATGAAGTATCTTTTTAAAGTAGTTTGACTTTCTCTCATCAGTCAGCACAAGATGCAAAGCATCATGAAATTACTATCTTTAATATTTGCTAGGAATAATCAACTACACCAGAACAATAGTTCAACATTAATATTTTCCTTTTCGATGTCTGGAAGCTTGACCATATCTAACTAAAACAAAACAAAAGCAGAGAAAAGATCTCTGTATTTCTCTCGTTCCGTTCGAAAATACAAATAAACTAAATGATTCATAAAAATGAAAGCTAAAAAGAACCATTCTGAATTCAATGTGCCATATCTAGTCCCTGCATGTGTTTCAATATAACTTGAACATGTATTCTACTATTTCATCGCTAGCATGCACTTCTTCTTAATTATATCATCTCTCTCACCTCATCTCACTCATATGCGATCACGTTTGAGGTGAGCAAAAGGATCAAAGCCAGCAATACAGCTGCCTGAGCCAGAGCCACCAGCTGCTCCCGACCCATCATCCCTGTAGAACCCAGCCATGCCTGATGGGTCAAACATTCCAGCAATCGGTGGAAAACCAGATCCATAAGACGAAGGTGCTGCTGGTTGTGGCAGCGGCAGAGAATGAGAAGAAAGCAACCCAAGAGCAGAGCCATAATTGGCGACGCTAACGCTGCGCCTCACAGCAGCGGGTTCTCCTTCGCTCTCACGGTAGCGTTGAAGGTGAAAGGTGAGAGGGCCAACGTAATCATCAAAGCCAAGCTTTCCCATTGCCCACAGCACGTCCTCTGCGGTTACCGTCTTCCTTTGCTCGCGTTGGCACCGGCCGTTGGCTTCTGCAGTAATGAAGCTGATGTACTCAGATACACACTCTTGAATTGTCTCCTTAGCATCGTCTGAGAACTTCGCATGCGACGGAAGAATCCGTCGCATGATCCTTATGACGTTCGCGATGGGCATGTACTGGTCCTGTTCCCGCACGCCATAATGGGGAGAAGCCATTAGCACCTTGATTGCAAGAGAGAGAAAGAGAGATAGATAGTTCAACCTGAAAAACCCAAACAATAACCAAATAGACATCCTAGAAAAATAAAAACAAGAAGCAAAGAAGGTTTCCATTTTTAAACATTTTAAGAATTCATATACAGATGCATGCAAAAGCAGAGCACACATATATATATAAACGCAACGCAATGTAAGATGGAGAAAAAATAAAAAAGCTTTTGTAGTGTGGGCTTCTCTGAAATGCATTTGCGAGATCCTGTGAATCATCGAACAAATAAACTACCAAAGCCAAAGCCAAATCTGAAAATTATGGTAAAGCTCATCAAGACTTTACCTTGCTTTGGTAGCTAGTGATAAGTTATGTTGAGAAAGTACTCATGAACCCATATATTTATGCAGGGAGGGTGCATGCATGTACAGTAACAGTGGTGAATCAGCAATGGACAAAAGGAGAGTAAAGGGTGGCTGGGGAAGAGAGGAGAGGCGATGGTGGATTTATTGACAGAAAAATACTACTAATATATTCTTTTAAACACTTTTTTTATTAATCTAAAAATAAATATTACAATTATTCTTTTCATAATAATTATATATATATATATATATATATATATAATAAGTTTATAATAAAATAAGTGTTAAAAGTCTTCTCATCCCTCAAGGATGAGGCTAAGTGCATCGCAGAAGGATTTATTGAAGAGGCTACCATTTATCACGCGCCCAGCTACAGAACGAATAAGGTGAGGTAATTTACAAAAGAAAACAAAAAGTTCTCAGAATCTGGCACAAAAGAAATATTTAATCCTCTAGAAAATCTCACACTTACTGGTAGAAAGATTGGACATTTGAGTTCGAACCATTAAAGATCCATCAACCTTAATTATTGAAAATTAATCCGATTTTTAGTTTTCTTTTACACTTGTATTTTTGACAATGTTTATTTGTTATTTTTCTTTTGATTTTGAATTCGCCATGCGTGGTTAAGTTTTTTATTTAGTTAAAGGAAGATGAAATCTTAATTTTAATTTTGTGAATCTTACATACTTTTTATTTCAATACAATTGAATTTTATTCATATGTTTCTAATCTTAATTTAATATAAAGGTCTTTATATTCTTTGTCAATTTCGAAAGTGGTTAAACTAGGATTGCTATGCGCAGTTGCGTTAGTAGGACTAATGAGACATATGATCTAAGTAATTCAATCTCGGTGTGTGATTAGATCTTAGTGTGATTGATTTTCTAAATCTTAATGCAATCATTAGGTAGATATAAGAGTGGTTGCTTTATAGCTAAATAGTGATTAGGGCTTAATTTGAGTGGTTGCTAAATTAACTAAAACCTAAGAAAAACAGAGAATTAATATCACAATTGTATAACTATATAATTGATCATGTTGGGATAAAGGATATGTAGGTTAGCATTATCATATAAATCTAATGGTGAATTCCATCTCTTAACAAATACCTTCCAATTGGTAATTTAAATCGTGTTTACTACTGTTGCTTTAAATATAATTTCTTTTCTTAGTTTTAACAAACAAAACCTCCTTTTACTGTTTATTGTTCTTTAGAGTTTAAATTAGGACTCGATTTATAGTGTCAATTGAATTGGTTTCTCTATGGATCAACCCTTACTAACTACAGCTGGTTGTAAGGTTTTTATATTTTTGGTAGAACTTGACACTGATTTTAATCTTATTTTTTAATCACATTCCATAGTACACCACTCACTCTCCAACATTCTCCATATGCGTGAGTGGGCTTCATTGGAGGAAGTCATCTTCCTCACCTATTTTCTACAAAGTGGGTCGATGACCTGGTTAAGGGAAGAATGGGTTGCGGCAGATGTCTCACTCATTTCTTCTCGAATTGATGTGATTTTGGTGTTGAATTGAGAAAATCAAGATCTACGAAAACCTTCTTGTAATCTATAAAATTGTTGCAAAAATTTGTTGGGTTATTCGAACAAAAACGAGGACCTTTTTACGGTTTCTCAATGGTTTTATGTGACCTATATACCTCATTTGAATCAGAAAGTCAAGATCTACAAATCTCTTAAGTCAATTTTCCAAAATGGGTCCATGAAAATTCTAGGTTATTTTGAGCGAAGAACGTAGGAGTCTTGTAGGTTTTCCGAAAATTCTCACTAGATTCTAAAACTTTTCATATGATATACATGTTGTAGACTCACATCAACATGATCTACAAAAAGCCCTAAACTAACTTTTGAAATTGATCTAGAAATTTTTTTTTAATCAAACAACAAAAGATTTTAGGGTTTTCGAGTTTTCTATGTTCAAATATCATACAGTTCTTTTCCAACAAAAACAAAAAATCATCAACCATAATTAGGATAAAACCTACTCTGATACCAATTGCTAGAGTTTTGGGTTAAAACCAAAATTTAATATTCCAAAATTCCTTCATCAACTTAACCCCAAATTATGACATACACAAAATAAAATAGATTGAGTTATAGAGTTACCTGGAAAAGATTATGATGAGGTGTCCATAACTGAAATCTTGAATGTGAACTTGAACGGTGTGAATGAGAGAAACTATTCCTATCCCACAACAGTTTGCTCTTGAGTCAGTATCGATGGGACAATTGTACGCAGTAGGGTGGTTAGGAATAGAGGTCTCTCCCTTGTGTATATATATTCGCATAAGAATGAGCTAAACCTACTCATCATGATAAGCTCATACACAAGACCTAATAATAAAATCCACTTATAGCAATATTAATCACTATTTGAGGTACAACAATATGCTCTAATTATTTTGACATTCACTTAATCTAGATTTTATAAAATGTAATGTGATTTATGCTAGTTCATAAAAAGTTATTCTAGCAACCCACATGTGAATTTTCTTTGTAAAGGTCTCACATTTTGAGGCCAAGAAGCTCCAATCACAATCCCAATTCATCATCCCTGACAAGTTCACCACTTTCAAACCAAAACCATCAATAGAATCTGGTTGCTTGAAGGGACCGATTTCATACTAGACCGTGTGATCGAAGTCATTAGCACTAGTATCTGGCCATAAAAGGGCAATATATTGCTAGAAAGACTTTTTGGCGAGCTTATGCAGCTGAATAGTAACCAGAGCACGATTTTTCTTGAATAGTTATGAAACCATCAATGAAAAAATGAACCAAAAATCAGTCTCATTGTGCTCTGTGATGCCGACAATCTTGCCAATGTCATCAATGACACCATCTTTGTAACACAAAGGCAAGGAAGATAGATAGAAAGAATGTGGATCGAGGTCGAGGAGATAAGAGACAGAGTAAGGGAATGACATATTTTAGAAATTCCTCCTAATTCGGTGGAATTTTAAATTCACTACAAAAAATGCGCTAAATTGTGGGAGTTTTTTTTTCCAATTTACGGTAATTTTTAACTCTAGCTAATTAAATTGCGGCAGTTTTAAAAATCAATGCATTTACGTTGGCTGCAATATATTGCAGCGATTTTTGAGCAACCCCCACAACAGTGAATAAGTTGTGGTAGTTTAAAACCCCCACAATTTTGCGGCAGTTTTTATTCAATTTATAGAGGTTTTTAACCTCCACTATCTAGTTGTCTGATTCTATATACCAAAAAATTGCAGAGGTTTAAAACCGCCGCTATTTAACATATGTCTTTTTAAAAAAAAAAAAAGATTTACTAAATATAAAACTGTTGATATGAATGTGAATCAAATTACATTAAAAATATTCATAGTACCATACAACGTTACAAATTCGAATCCATAATAAGCTAAATAAATTCATCCCTTGTAACTTAAACTTACAACTTAAAATCCTTAATAACTTAAAGTAGTGCCACAATAAATGCACATAAAAAATCAACACTAAATATGCTATTGGTGGTTTGTGTTGCTACCATCAGATGATCTTCTTGCATCCAATGACGTAATAGATTCACTTGAAGTATCACCTGACTGAAATAGTAAAAGACATTTGGTAAGAAACTACAAAGATATAAAGATATATAGTGCTAATTGACTCTATAATTTCAACAATATGGCTCATGAAAATTTACATGCATGTTTGTTACATGCTGCGAAGTTCACACTGAGCAGGTTCTATGCTAGAACAAATTGGTTTCCCACTTGGTGTGGTTAAAGGCATAGCTGGATAGACTAGATTGAAGGTAAACAATAAGAATTCAGCCTCAATTTTGTCTCAACTATGTTTACTAGAAGGGCATTATAATACATGTGCTTCTGAAGTTAATTCTACATGCTGATAAGATTATTATTTGAATGTAATAACAGCAAAAAAGAAACAAGTATAGAAAATTAAGTGAGTAATAATGTATGCTGACTGAATAATAAATTTTTTATAAATCATTAGGCAATAATTGTAATTTTTCTAATATCTTATCAAGTATCAATTTCCTAATTTTTTTTCCTTTTAAAAGTCTAGTTCATGTTTTCTTATGACCCAAAAAAAATTCATCTTACTATCTTATTACTTTTTCATGTTCTTAGGTCGTTACTTCACTCTACTTCACGGGTTCAATGTAAGATGGTATCACTTTTCTTTTCTTTCTGTTTGTTTGGGGTGGGGGTATATTGGAGGGGAAAATATAACATGATAAATGATTGTATTAACATCACATCTAAGACCTAAAAATCAAAACTTGTGTAAATTTAGCTGCAAGCTTATTAACAAATGATATCATGATATATTAATTTGTGGGATTAATCTAAAATGCACCTAATTTCCTGGGATGAATTGTAGGTACAATTCAATCCTACAATTTGCATCTTCTATAATTGATTAGATGGTATTAATTTGACAATTGGAATCTCAGTTGACAAAAGGGGAAGCTTTGTACCTTCCTATAGTGTTATGTTCCAGTTATCAAGAAGGGATATGGAGGGGTTGTTGACTACCTGCTGAAACACGAACTAACTCCCACTTTGCCCAATAGCTCCAACTCTCCAATTATGCTCATGCCCTACGCGACCAAGGACAATCCAATAACATGGCACAAACTGTACTGATGAAAAAGTAATGTTAATGCCTTGAAATTTATTCTACATAATGAAGTTAATTAATTAGTAAGTTAACAATGCACTTGCCTCAACTTTTTTGCTTCCCAAAATCACATTCGACTTGATAAAGTCATCACTAGCAATCAATGTTTGATCCCCCTTGGCTAGCAAAGGCTGCATATCCATAATGATCTACAAGACTACAACCATATATAGCTGCAGGATCCTAGATAAAAATAAAAATTCAAAAATAAAGGGTAAAAGACATGAGTGCCCAAAATAACATACAAATAATAGCAACTAAACACATTATAACTGGAAACGTCAACCTCAGTAGAAGGAAGCATAGCCATAGGAGAAAGAAACAAAAAGTAGTGAATGTACAATAATCAATTCAGCTAATCAATTTCATTGTAAGCACCTCATCAAAGTCAACTCGACATTAGTGGCGATCTATCAGATTAAGTCAAAGGCATTGTTATCAACTGCACCTATCAAATCATGACCGAAATCAACAAAATCCAAAATAGCTGTTGCGTCAATGGATCCTCCAAAACCTGGAAGTCAAGTAAGACCCATAAGCTTCATTCATTCAATTAAAATCAACCAACCAACTAAAATAAGCTTAAATTAGATTAAAAATCGAAACTTCAAAACCCAGATAAGTTTAAAACTACAGTTGCTCGAGACCCATTTGTACAACAGTAACATCAATTAAGATCTCTATAATAAGCTTCGCCATAGATGGCTTTGAGCCTTGCCAGAGAGACCAACGCAGAATCAGTTGGGGCTTCAGCAAAAAGTTACTATTTCCAATCCACAAGGTCTTTCTAATGGCCTTGTTGGATTTGACAAGAGATTCCTTCTCAACCTCTAGAGCTTCAATGGTCTTTTGCTTATTCATAGCCCTTATGCCCAATGTTACAAATGAAGCATCCCTATCATCCTTTTGCCCTTATCCCTTTTGCTGATTCATAGCTATGTAACTTATTTACAAGTGCATCCCTATCATCCTGAGCTATGTGCTATATATACAACATCGTGGTCCTGTTCCAAGTAATATTATAACTAGTCCAACAAGATTCAGCAGTAAATGACAGAGAACTTATTTTCTAAAACATTACAGTCTTTACCCCAAAAAAATATTACAGTCAATCGCAAATGAAATTTCAACATCAGTCAGCGCGCGCACACACACTCATTTTACTTAACAATGAAAGTAACACTACCAAAAGGTGAGTCCAAGTCTAATTAAAAAAATTTCTCGCAAATTGACAACTATAAGCAGAAAGCAGCTTTATAAAACATCAATTGGATTCACGTCTATGGTTTTGTTCATTACCATGATTCTTGTTGTATGGTTTTGTAATCAGATTTTAGGCAATTTCCAAACAACCATCAAGCATCAGTTATAGCATATGACCAGAACGACTATTAATCTATATTAATCTAACTCAATAAGTGAAACTGTGGAGCAATTTCCAAACAACCATCAAGCATCAGTTATAGCATATGACCAGAATGACTATTTTGGTGGTAAATCTACAGAGGCTGACAGCTATGTACCAAACCATAATGCACAAATCGGGTGCATCGAGTGGCCAGTAAATGCAACATTTGCCACAGTGAATCTCTAGGTATGCCACAACCCCACGTTGAGCCCAGCTTTAATCTGAACTATCTCTAGGCCCCTTCTTCTCAAGGAACCTCCAAGAGTGGATCTCGGGGAATCTCCAATCAAATGGTGGTCACTATTTCGGTCACATTTAGTGGACCGTTCTCGCACTCATTGTGTGGTTTCACACCGCTCGGAACAGAGAGAAAGAGAGAAAGCGAGAGATAGCGAGGGAGAGGAACAGAGAGTGAAATGGTGAGAGTGAGAGGAACAAAGAGTGAATCATACCTGACAATAGTGGCTGTGCAAGGTGGATCTGGGTTCGTGGTGGTGCCTCCGCACCAGATCCTGCTGATGAGAGGGAGAGGGAAAGTGAGAGGGAGAGCGAGAGGGAGAGAGGGAGAGTGAGAGGAGGTAGAAAAATTAGAGGGTGAGTGAGAGGGAGAGCGACAAAGTGAGAGGGAGAGGGAGAAGGAGAGGGAGGGCAAAAAAAAATTAAAGGGAATATAAAATTTAGGTTTTTTTTTAATTTGTGGGGTTAATAACCTCTACTAATTAAAAGGTAAAAAAATTCTCACAATATATGTTAATTTGTAGAGTTTGATAACCCCCACAAAAAAACTGCTACAATTTATCATATTTTTTGTAGTGATTCTTTATATTTGGGTATTGAAATACCCTAATAAAATACTTCAATACCCTAATAAAATACTTGGGATTTATAAAATGACTTCACTAAGAATCCAAACAAAGTATTATATTATAAGAAATTTTGAATTCTTCTAAAAATGCATTCTCTTAAAACTTTTTATCCAAACAAACTATTAAATTTTAGTGTTTTCAATTCTTTTATGTGAAAGTTTTTTATGTTATTTTAATGATAATGAAATATTAATTATTCTTTTAATTTATTCTTAATATTAATAAATAAGAGAGAAGAATAATGAAATAATAAAAATATTTTAAATATTTCAATGTAGACAAATGCAATAGATGTAATTATTTTGTTAATTTAATAACGCTGTTAATTCTCATTATCATACAACTACATAGATAAAAAGGGGAAATTTCTTAAGTATTCCTAGAACAAAAAAAAAACAAATGTTTTGTATTATTCAATGTGTACTATTTCAACTATATGAGTCATCGATCTCTCACACTTCAATAACATTTTTAATGTTAGAGATAAATTAGAACATATTGAATGATAAAGATTAAAAAAAATTCTTACTTTGCAATTACCTAAAGAATCTCTTTATAAGAAGGCATGGGATTTCAAAGTTTCAAGTAAGGGTATTCATCGAATTGGATTGACCTGATGATTCCAAAAATCTAATCAAAATCGATTAAATTTGATTTGATTTATCATATCATATTGGGTCTAACTTGACCAAACTTGATTAAGAATGGCTCCTTTCATCGGTTTTACAAATCTCAGCCCGATGCCCTACATGTGAACTCGTTGACTTTTTATTTCCTATGTTTTAATTTTAAGAAACGGATATGAACATGGGGACACATTAAAATAAAAAAGTTATAGGGCTTGAACATGTCATATATATATATATATAGGGGACATATCTAGTGAGAGAAGTTTTTATTGTGAGAGGGTGAGAGAAGTAAATATTGACCATACAACTATGCATGAATGGTTAAGATTAAAATTTACTTAAAGGTCACGTGATCACTTAAAAAAGTCACATGCATTTATATTCTAATCTTGACTATTCATGAAAGATCTAATGGTCAAGATTCACTCATCTCACCTCTCACAATAAACATTCCTCTCACCTGAGTAATATACTATAATGGTCAAGATTCACTCCTCTCACCTCTCACAATAAACATTCCTCTCACATGAGTAATATACATAGTATATTACTCAGGTGAGAGGAATGTTTATTGTGAGAGGTGAGAGGAGTGAATCTTAACCATTAGATCTTTCATGAATAGTCAAGATTAGAATATAAATGCATGTGACTTTTTTAAGTGGTCACATGACGTTTAAGTAACTTTTAATCTTGACCATTCATATATAGTTGTATGTTCAAGATTTACTTCTCTCACCCTCTCACAATAAAAACTTCTCTCACTAGATATGTCCCATATATATATATATATATATATATATAGGACACGAACATGCGAATGCTTGGGTTTATTAATTTGGTATTATAAGTTACAACTTGCAAGCATCCTCTTTGTATGTAACCTAATTTCTCATTTTAGTAGAATTGAATCCCAGCCTCGATGTCTCATCACGATCATTATGTGGCTGACTCCTCTCTTGTTTTCATTTTTATTGTTATTTTGAGTTGCTTAATCGTCACTAGTATATGATTTAGCTACAAATACAATTTTTGGTTACTTTTGTTTTATTTTCCATCAAAACAGCTCTCATTTCTCCTGTTATGTTATTCTATTATGACTCTGATCCGATTTGCAGCTTGTGTCCCTATTTTGCTAATCTTTAATGACTGGAAAATATTTTTCAGGCTGCTGCTACTAGTGAATACAATGGCAACTCTGCCTCCACCAAGAGGTGTAGAAGAAAAAAAGTAAAGCTACACTGTTTCTTCCTTACCCTTTTGTTTTTAGTAGTACCTCCTTAGTGCCGGCAAGTACAGCGCTGGACGGAGTTGCCTCCGTCAGATGGGAGATCTTGCACTGTTTGTTATGATTGTATTATAGTGTGGTTTAATCTATGATTTGTGTACTCTGGAGTTATATTTTTCTTGGGTTAGTTTGGTTAGAGTTGGCTTAAAAATAATGTAAAATTTAAACTAACCAATCCCATTAAAATGGATTGGTTTCGACATTTTTTCCTTAAACCCACTCAAACCAACCAGTAAATAACCTTGCTTTTAAGAATGAAATATCTTTTTAAAGGAGTTTGACTTTCTCTCATCAGTCAGCACAAGATGCAATGCATCATGAAATTACTATCTTTAATTAATGAATTTGCTAGGAATAATCAACAACACCAGAACAATAGTTCAACATTAATATTTTCCTTTTCGATGTCTGGAAGCTTAACCATGCCAACTAAAAACCATTTAATTTATTCCCATAATATCTAACTAAAACAAAACAAAAGCAGGGAAAAGATCTCTGTATTTCTCTAGTTCCATTCGAAAATACATATAAACTAAATGATTCATAAAAATGAAAGCTAAAAAGAACCATTCTTAATTCAATGTGCTATATCTAGTCCCTGCATGTGTTTCAATATAACTTGAACATTTATTCAACTATTTCATCGCTAGCATGCACTTGTTCTTAATTATATCATCTCTCTCACCTCATCACACTCATATGCGATCACGTTTGAGGTGAGCAAAATGATCAAAGCCAGCAATACAACTGCCTGAGGCAGAGCCACTAGCTGCTCCCGACCCATCATCCCTGTAGAACCCAGCCATGCCTGATGGGTCAAACATTCCAACAATCGGTGGAAAACTAGATCCATAAGACGAAGGTGCTGCTGGTTGTGGCAGCGGCAGAGAATGAGAAGAAAGCAACCCAAGAGTAGAGCCATAATTGGCGACGCTAACGCTGCGCCTCACAGCAGCGGGTTCTCCTTCGCTCTCACAGTAGCGTTGAAGGTGAAAGGTGAGAAGGCCAACGTAATCATCAAAGCCAAGCTTTCCCATTGCCCACAACACGTCCTCTGCAGTTACCGTCTTCCTTTGTTCGTGTTGGCACCGGTCGTTGGCTTCTGCAGTAATGAAGCTGATGTACTCAGATACACACTCTTGAATTGTCTCCTTAGCATCGTTTGAGATCTTCGCATATGACGGAAGAATCCGTTGTGTTAGATTCTAACCTAAAATCAATTGACATTAAGTGGAGTAGTCCAACAGATATATAAATCGCATTCAGAAGATTGAGGTAGATAATGTGAGACTCTTAACAAGTCGCATGATCCTTATGACATTCGCGATGGGCATGTACTGGTCCTGTTCCCGCATGCCATAATGGGGTGAAGCCATTAGCACCTTGATTACAAGAGAGAGAAAGAGAGATAGTGTTGGGAAAGAAGAAGGGGTTGTGCACAGTGAAAGTAACAACACACAAATATGTAATAAAATCTTTTCCACTTGAAAGAACCTGTGAGAAGTAAAATATACAGCCAACTAAAAAAATCTACCAATTGATATATCTAAGAATGCACAAAAATAAGTAGGCAAAGAGAACACACACAATTTTAACGTGGAAAACTCCCTCAATGTGAGAGATAAAAATCACGGGACCTAATCCAGAAAAATTTCCACTATAACAGATCAATGAGTACAGCAAAGTTTCTCCCAATAAACAAGGATATCACAACGGCTCCTACTCACCACTAACAAAGTAGAAATTAACAAAGCAACAAAGCTCAAAACCCACAAAGGGGTATAAACAGCCCAACAAATAGAGATGGAGAAAAAAAATTCTGACCATACAAATAGAAGTTCATGAGGCAAGGAACAACATACTAAAAAATCATCAATATTAGACCACAAATAACTATCCGATCTGAATACACAAGATCAAATCTAAAACTTTCTCCTCACTCTCAATGCTGCGCCGCTTTTGTTTTTAGAAGAAAATAAAATCTTAAGAAAGAAGCGTCGGACTTGGCTTCTTTTTAAAACCAACCTTTCCTTTTTTTTTCTTTTAATATAATGGTTGGGCCCCACTTGGGTTAGCCCAGTCAACAAACTGCCCCGCCAACTCAAGTGGAGGCAAATGCCAAATCGGCAACCAAACGACAATCTTCAAATTTTTTCCTCAGTAGAGTCTTCGTCAGCATGTCTGAACCATTATCATCAGTATGGATCTTCTCAAGTTTCAACAACTTAGAGTACAGAATATCACGTATCCAATGATACCTCACATCAATATGCTTAGATCTACCATGGAACATAGGATTCTTGCCAAGATGAATAGCACTCTGACTATCACAAAACAAAACATATCTCTCCTGAGTAAAACCAAGTTCATGCAAAATTCTTCATCCAAAGTAACTTCTTACAAGCCTCGGTAATAGCAATAAACTCAGCCTTAGTAGTAGACAAAGCAACACACTTTTGCAACCTAGATTGCCAAGCCACAGCTCCTCCGACAAAGATAATCAAATAGCCAGAAGTAGACTTTCTAGAATCAACATCCCCTGCCAAGTCTAAATCTGTATAACCACAAAGAACAGGTTTTCCAATTCCAAAATAGAGTTTCAAACTAGAAGTGCCCCGAAGATATCTCAATATCCACTTCACAGCTTTCCAATGCACTCTACCAGGATTGGAAAGAAAACGACTAACCACACTAACTGCATGAACTATATCAGGCCTTGTACAAACCATTTCATACATCAAACTTCCTACTGCAGATACATAAGGAACACGTTGCATTTCTTGTTTCTCTTCATCACTAGAAGGAGCTTATCTAGTGCTAAGCTTAAAGTGTAAAGTAAGAGGTGTACTTACAACTTTAACTTTATCTAAGTGAAACTGTTGAAGTACTTTCTCAATGTACTTCTCTTGTGATAACCACAACTTCTTATCCACTCTATCACGTGTAATCTGTATGCCAATAATATACCTTGCTGGTCCTAAGTCTTTCATTGCAAAAGACTTACTAAGCTCTTTTTTCAACCTGTCAATTCTAGAAGAATTATGACCAACAATCAACATATCATCAACATAGAGCAATAAAATGATGAAATCACTATCAAAAAATTTCTGCACAAACATACAATGATCGAAATCAAGTCTTCAAGGCATGCTGAAAAGATTTAAATTTACCAAGTTAGGAACATGATAATTAAATTGATATCGAGGTGTGAATTTTTGTTTTCTTGAATCCCTGATGAATCATAACAGACTCAAACTTCTTATACCATTGTCTCGGGGCTTGTTTTAAGCCATACAAACTTTTCTTCAACTTGCAGACATAATTTTCTTTACCCTTCATTACAAAACCCTTAGGTTACTCCATGTAAATCTCCTCCTCCAAATCACTATGAAGGAAAGCAGTTTTTACATCCATCTGCTCAATCTCTAAATCAAGACTTACTGCTAAACCAAGGACAACTCGGATGGATGACATTTTAACAACTGATGAGAAGATTTCCTCAAAATCAATCCCCTTTTTCTAACAGTAGCCTTTGACAACTAATCTAACTTTGTATCTTGGAGTGGAAGTATTCTCATCATTCTTCAACCTATAAATCCACCGATTTTGCAAAGCTTTCCCATCCTTAGGCAACTTGACCAGCTCAAAAGTATGGTTATCAAGCAAAGATTTCATCTCATCATTCATTATTGCAACCCATTCTGCATTCTGCTCACTATCCATAGCCTCTTCATAGCACTCTAGTTCGCCCCCATCAGTGAGGAGCACATATTCATTAGATGAATAACGGGTAGAGGGAATAAGATGTCTGGAAGACCTCCTAAGTGAAACAACAGGTTCATCGACAACCTCACGAGTAGGAGCATCTACCTCATCAGCAACATTATCAATAACATCCTCAACCTGATCACCCTGAATATGATTATGCACATCATCATGATTGTCAAAGTTAGCTACATCAGACATATGAGACTCAGGAACTGGATCAATATCAACCAAACCATCAGTACTCGGAGACTCTAATTTCTTTGCCTTGTCAATATCTTCAATGGTTTGATCCTCCATGAAAATAACATCACGGCTTCTAATAAGCTTCTTCTCAATTGGATCATACAACCTATAGCCAAACTCATCATAACCATAGCCAATGAAGATGCACTGCCTAGTCTTGACATCCAACTTGGACCTCTCATCTTTGGGTACATGTACAAATGCTCTACACCTAAAGACACGTAGGTAGTCATACGAAACATCCTTTTCATACCACACTCTATCAGGAACATCACCCTGTAAAGTAACAGTAGGAGATAAATTAATAACATGTGCAAAGAAAGTGAAAATGAAGCAAATGGGTTTGTTATATACAAAGCCTCACCCCAAAAGATCCAGTGGGTAACTTTGCTTAGAGTATTTTACTCACTTGAAAAAAAGCAAACATCTAACTCTCTCCATCAATGTCCTGTTAATCATTGATTTCTTCTAGGCCATTAAGCCGAGGAGTCTTAGGAGGCGTCTTCTGGTGTCTAATACCTGCGCTCATTGATTTGCTTGCTTGTTGTACTCATCAAATGGTCCACAATATTCACCACCATTATCAGAACACATTTGACATGTAGAAAACATTTAATCTTTCTTCCCATGATTTTGTGTTTCTCTCTCAACAAAAGCCCGAAATTTGGTGCGCTTGGAAAGAGACACCATTATACATGCATTGAAAAGAGCACCTAGTCCTTAGTCTTCAAGGCATAAACCCAAAGTTTCCTTGAATGATCATCAGTAAAAGTCACAAAGTAAAGTGCACCACCAAATGTTTTAGTCCTCATTGGACCACAAAGATCTGAATGTACCAACTCAAGCACCTTTGATTTTCTAGAAGGAGGATGACTCTTGAAAGATAATGTTGATGACATAATCATAATTGTGGTATGATCTATCCGTTTTGATATTCTCATGTTGGTATTGGTGTAGGCTTCTCAGCTAAACAATGAGTACACTTTTCTAAACTTGCACCCTTCAAACCTAAAAGTAGATTCTTTTTGGCCAAAGTATCAAGTCTCTTCTCACTAATGTGGCTAAGTCTATTGTGCCATAACTCTAATTGATTATCACACTGCGAACTTATATTAAGTGGAAATGTGAAAGATACATTAGTTGGTATCGAGCTTGGTATTACATTAGTTGGTATCAGAGCTAGGGTGTTACACCATAACTCTAAACTCACTATATTCGAAGCCTTGGTCCAGTACAAACCTGAACACTTCTTTCCATATGCCACAACCAAAGAACCCTTGGAGAGTTTCCACTATCCACCACCAAAGGTACTAAAATAGCCATCATCATCAAGAACACTAGTAGAAATCAGATGCAAACAGATGTTTGGTGCATGTCTGACATTCTTCAAAATCAACTTTGTCCCATTACTGGTTACTAAACAAACATTGCCAATGCCAATTACCTTTGACATGCCATCATTACCCATCTTCAAAACCCCATAATCACCAGGAGTATAAGATGAGAAGAAATCCTTCCTAGATGTCACATGAAAACAAGCACCACTGTCAACAACCCAGCTGGTCTCATCACACGCAACATTAATCAAATTCTCATTACAGATAATCATAAGATCTCGTCCAGTAGTGGTGGCAACACGATCATCATTATCATTATCCTTCTTTTGTTGCTTGCCTTTGTTACTCTTGTTCTCCTTTTTCCATCGGTAGCAGAACCTTTGGACATGCCCTTTTTTACCACAATAGTCACACTCAAGATTTTTGTATTTAGACCTTGATTTGCTTCTACTCTTGCTTTTGCCTCTATTGCCTTGTCCCTGATCCCTCTTAATGCTTCTCCCCCTGTTTTCAGTAACCAAAACCTCTGACTGTGAAGAGGACGCCTGCTGAGTTCGTCGTCTGACTTCTTCATTTAAAACAGTAGTCTTTACATAATTCATGGTCACAACACCTCCAGGAGCAGAACTAGTCAATGTGACTCTGAGATTTTCCCAAGAATCAGGTAGAGTATTAAGCAACCAAAGTCCCAAAATTTCATCTTCAAATTTCACACTCATGCCGGACAACTGGTCAAAGCATCCCTGAAATCACTCAAGTGATCAGAAATAGAACTATCATCCTTGTAACTCAAGTTCATAGCCTACTTCAACAAAAATAATTTATTGTTCCTAGACTTGGAGGCATACAAGGTCTCAAGCTTCTCCCACAAAAATTTGGCATGTGAGTCATTAGAAATATGATTCAAAACATTATCATCTACCCGTTGCCGAATAAAGCCACAAACCATCTCATGTTCAAAAGCCCAATCTTCATCAGATTTAGCCTCAGGCTTCTCACTAGCAAATATCGATAAATGTAATTTTTCATAAATAATAAATCTTTCATCTTTCCTTTCCACTTGTGGTAATTTGTGTCATTCAAACTAATCATTCTACTGTAATTTGGCTCCATCATTCAATCAAGTAAACAAACCAATAAATTGTTCTGATACCAGCTGTTGGGAAAGAAAAAGGGGTTGTGCACAGTGGAAGTAATAACACACAAATATGTAATAAAATATTTCTCACTTGAAAGAACCTGTGAGGAGCAAAATATATAGCCAACCAAAAATATCCACCAATTGATATATCCAAGAATGCACAAAAATAAATAGGCAAAGAGAGCACACACAATTTTAACGTGGAAAACTCCCTCAACATGAGAGATAAAAATCACGGGACCTAGTCCAGAAAAATTTCCACTATAACAGATCAATGAGTACAGCAAAGTTTCTCCCAATAAATAAGGATTTCACAACGGCTCCTACTCACCACTAACAAAGTAGAAATTAACAAAGCAACAAAGCTCAAAACCCACAAAGGGGTATAAACAGCCCAACAAATAGAGATGGAGAAATAAAATTCTGATCATACAAATAGAAGTTCACGATGCAAGGAACAACATACTAAAAAATCATCAAGATCGGACCACAAATGACTATCCGATCTGAACACGCAAGATCAGATCTAAAACTTTCTCCTCACTCTCGACGCTGCGCTGCTTCTGTTTTTAGAAGGAAATAAATTCTTAAGAAAAAGATTCGGACTTGGCTTTTTTTTAAAACCAAGCTTTCCTTTTTTTTTCTTTTAATATAATGGCTGGGCCCCACTTGGGTTGGCCCAGTCAACAGATACTTCAACCTGAAAAACCCAAACAATAACCAAATAAACATCATAGAAAAATAAACACAAGAAGTAAAGAAGGTTTCCATTTTTCAACATTTTAAGAATTCATATACAGATGCATGCAAAAGCAGAAGCACACATATATATATTAACGCAACGCAATGTAAGATGGAGAAAAAATAAAAAAATTAAAAAGCTTTTGTAGTGTGGGGCTTCTCTGAAATGCATTTGTGAGATCCTGTGAATTATCGAACAAATAAACTACCAAAGCCAAAGCCAAAATCTGAAAATTATGGTAAAGCTCATCAAGACTTTTCCTTGCTTTGGTAGCTAGTGATAAGTTATGTTGAGAAAGTACTCATGAACCCATATATTTATGCAGGGAGGGTGCATGCATGTACAGTAACAGTGGTGAATCAGCAATGGACAAAAGGAGAGTAAAGGGTGGCTGGGGATGAGAGGAGAGGCGATGGTGGATTTATTGAAAGAAAAATACTACTAATATATTCTTTTAGACACTTTTTTTTTGTTATTAATCTAAAAATAAATATTACAATTATTCTTTTCATAATAATTATTATAGACATATATATATATATATAATAAATTTATAATTAAATAAGTGTTAAAAGTCTCGTCATCCCTCAAGGATGAGGCTAGGCGCATGGCAAAAAGATTTATTGAAGAGGCTACCATTTATCGCGCGCCCAGCAACAGAACGAAAAAGGCGAGGTAATTTACAAAAGAAAACAAAAATTTCTCAAAATCTGGCACAAAAAAAAAACATTTAATCCTCTAGAAAATCTCACACTTACTGGTATAAAGATTGGAGATTCGGGTTCAAACCATCGACGATACATCAATCTCAATCATTGAAAACTAATTTGATCTTCAGTTTTCTTTTCCACTTGTATTCTTAACAATGTTTATCTGTCATTTTTCTTTTGATTTTGAATTTGTCATGCATGGCTAAGTTTCTTATTTGGTTAAAGGGTTATAAAGCTTTAGTTTTGATTTTGTGAATCCTACGTACTTCTTTATTTTAATACAATTTTGTTTTTATTCATATGTTTCTAATCTTAATTTAATATAAAGGTCTTTATATTCTTTGTCAATTTTGAAAGTGGTTAAACTAGGATTGCTATGCGCAGTTGCGGTAGTAGGACTAGTGAGACATATGATCTAAATAATTCATTCCCAGTGTGTGATTTGATCTTAGTATGATTGGTTTTCTAAATCTTAATGCAATCATTAGGTAGATATAAGAGTGGTTGCTTTATAGCTAAATAGTGATTAGGGCTTAATTTGAGCGGTTGCTAAATTAACCAAAACCTAAGGAAAACATAGAATTAATCTCACAATTGCTTAAAGATATAATTGATCATGTTGGAATAAATGATATGTAGGTTAGCATTATTATATAAATCTAATGGTGGATTTCATCTCTTAACCAATACCTTCTAATTAGTAATTCAAATTGTGTTTACTGCTGTTGCTTTAAATATAATTTCTTTTCTTAGTTTTAACAAACAAAACCTCCTTTTACTATTTATTGTTCTTTAGAATTTAAATTAGGAATCGATTTATAGTGTCAATTGAATTGGTTCTCTGTGGATCGACCCTTATTAACTATAACTAGTTGTAAGGTTTTTATATTTTTGGTAGAACTTGACAACTTATTTTAATCTTAATTTTTAATCACAATCCATACTACACCACTACTCACTCTCCAACACTCTCCATATGCGTGAGTGGGCTTCGTTGGAGGAAGTTATCTTCCTCACCTGTTTTCTACAAAGTGGGTCGCATGACCTGGTTAAGGGAAGAACGGGTCGCGGTAGATATCTCACTCACTTCTTCTCGATTTGATGTGATTTTGGTGTTGTTGAATTGAGAGAATCAAGATTTACGAAAACCTTCTTGTAATCTATAAAATTGTTGCAAAAATTTGTTGGGTTATTCAAACAAAAACAAGGACCATTTTGCAGTTTCACAATGGTTTTATGTGACCAATATACCTCATTTGAATCAAAGAGTCAAGATCTACAAATCTCTTAAGTCAGTTTTCCAAAATGATTCCATGAAAATTCTGGGTTATTTTGAGCGAAGAACGTAAGAGTCTTGTAGGTTTTCCAAAAATTCTCACTAGATTCTAAAACATCTGATATGATATACATGTTGTAGACTATCACATCAACATGATCTACAAAAAGCTTTAAACTAACTTTTGAAATTGGTCTAGAAATTTTTTTTTAATCAAACAACAAAATATTTTAGGGTTTTCGGGTTTTCTATGTTCAAATATCATACAGTTCTTTTCCAACAAAAACAAAAAATCATCAACCATAATTAGGATTAAACCTACTCTGATACAAATTGCTAGAGTTTTGGGTCAAAACCAAAATTTAATAATCCAAAATTCCTTCATCAACTTAACCCAAATTATGGCATACACAAAATAAAATAGATTGAGTTATAGAGTTACCTGGAAAAGATTATGATGAGGTGTCCATAACTGAAATCTTGAATGTGGACTCGAACGGTGTGAATGAGAGAAACTATTCCTATCCCATAACAGTTTGCTCTTGAGTCAGTATCGATAGGGCAATTGTACGCAGTAGGGTGGTTAGGAATAGAAGTCTCTCCCTTGTATATATACATTCGCATAAGAATGAGTTAAACCTACCCATCATGATAAACTCATATACAAGACCCAATAATAAAACCCACTTATAGCAATATTAATCACTATTTGAGGTACAACAATATGCTCTAATTATTTTGACATCCAATTAATCTGGGTTTTACAAAATGTAATGTGATTTATGCTAGTCCATAAAAAGTTATTCTAGCAACCCACACGTGAATTTTCTTTGCAAAGGTCTCACATTTTGAGGCCAAGAAGCTCCAATCACAATCCCAATTCATCATCCCTGACAAGTTCACCACTTTCAAACCAAAACCATCAACAAAATCTGGTTGCTTGAAGGGACCGATTTCATACTAGACCGTGTGATCAAAGTCATTAGCACTAGTATCTGGCCATAAAAGGGCAATATATTGCTAGAAATACTTTTTGGCGAGCTTATGCAACTGAATAGTAACCAGAGCACGATTTTTCTTGAATAGTTATGAAACCATCAATGAAAAAATGAACCAAAAATCGGTCTCATTGTGCTCTGTGATGCCGACGATCTTGCCAATGTCGTCAATGACACCATCTTTGTAACACAAAGGCAAGGAAGATAGATAGAAAGAATGTGGATCGAGGTCGAGGAGATAAGAGACAGAGTGAGGGAGTGAGATATTTTATAAATTCCTCCTAATTCGGTGGAATTTTAAATTCTTTATATTTGGGTATTGAAATACCCTAATAAAATACTTCAATACCCTAATAAAATACATTGGGATTTATAAAATGACTTTGTTAAGAATCCAAACAAAGTATTATATTACAAGCAATTTTGAATTCTTCTAAAAATGCATTCTCTGAAAACTTTTTAGACAAACACTATTAAATTTTAGTGCTTTCAATTCTTTTTATGTGAAAGTCTTTTATGTTATTTTAATGAAAATGAAATATTAATTATTCTTTTAATTTATTCTTAGTATTAATAAATAAGAGAGAAGAATAATGAAATAATAAAAATATTTTAAATATTTCAATGTAGACAAATGCAATAGATGTAATTATTTTTGTTTATAATTTAATAACGCTATTAATTCTCATTATCATACAACTACATAGATAAAAGGAGGAAAATTCTTAAATATTCCTAGAACAAAAAAAAACAAATATTTTGTACCATTCAATGTGTACTATTTCAACTATATGAGTCACCGATGTCTCACACTTTAATAACATTTTTAATGTTAGAGATAAATTAGAACATATTGAATGATATAGATTAATAAAATTTCTTACTTTGCAATTACCTAAAGAATCTCTTTATAAGAAGGCATGGGATTTCAAAGTTTTAAATAGGGGTATTCATTGAATTGGATCGACTTGATGATTCCAAAAATCCAATCAAAATCGATTTAATTTGATTTGATTTATCATATTATATTAGGTCTAACTTGACCAAACTTGATTAAGAATGACTCGTTTCATGGGTTTTACAAATCTCGCCTGATACCCCACATGCGAACCTGTTGACTTTTTATTTCCTGTGTTTTAATTTTAAGAAACGAACATGAACATGAGGACACACCAAAGTCAGAAAGTTATAGGACATAGACACATTATATATATAATTAAAAGTTTAATGAAATAATTCATAATTTATAATATAATATATATAAGCTTCAAGATTTATAATATTTTGACATATATCATATGTGTAATTATTTGTTACTTAGTAAGTCCCTCACAAAAATTATAAAGCGTCATTTTTATTGATATTTTTCAAAAATTCTTCAAAACTAATTTGTTCTAGTAAAACTAGTTATATACAAGTACATGTATAACAAAAAAAAATTAACTAAAATGATAAGGATTAACTTCATTTTGCTTTCCATTATTAGCACGATAGTGGCACGATAACTTAGTCGTAGATAAATATAGATAGTTAGATAGAAAGTGAAAGACATTGTGATCTAGTTAAAATAAGTGGTACTAGTAACTAAGTAATTGAATTTGGGTAATGATTAATTGACAATTAGGTATATCTCTATTTTTTATTTTTTATTTTAAAAAAGAATTAATTTTTTGTAATTTTAAATTGATTGTGTCTTGAGGTATTCTTCTGAACTAAAAAAATATTTTTTTAATTAAACATTTACAAATATATGTGAAAAGAAAATAATCATCTTACACTCCTTAAAAGGGGTATAAGCAATGTTTATACCATTTTTAAGGGGTGTGATTAAGTGAGAGAAAGTGATAAAAAAATATGTATAATGAATAATATTAAATGAGGTGTGAAAATAGATGTATGTATTATTTGATGTAAGAATATAAGTGTTGGATACGGAGGATGAGAAAATAGTGTCAGATCTGATTAAAGTTGTAAGCTTTCTTCTTCGTATAGGTTCGTGCAGATGTCGTTCACGAGGTGGTGTCGAGGATGACCGGAGAAGAACCTACGTCGGTGAGCATAATGCTAGACGGAACTTCCTATCTTGGCTGAAGTAGTACCTCCTTCTCCGGCAGTGCCGGAGTTGCCTCCGCGGATGGGAGACTTGTTTGTTATGATTGTATGAGATTCTTACATAAATCCGTCAGATGGGAGCCAATCAAAACTTAATATTTTTATATAGAGTTTTACGAAATTAATCTTGCATCTAAGTGCCTGTTTATGTAAAAATCTTTCATGATTGTATTATAGTGTGGTTTAATCTATGATTTGTGTACTCTGGAGTTATATTTTTCTTGGGTTAGTTTGGCTAGAGTTGGCTTAAAAAAAATGTAAAAGTTAACCAAACCAATCCCATTAAAATGGATTGGTTTCGACATTTTTTCCTTAAACCGGAGTCAAACCAACCCGTAAACAACCTTGCTTTTAAGAATGAAGTATCTTTTTAAAGTAGTTTGACTTTCTCTCATCAGTCAGCACAAGATGCAATGCATCATGAAATTACTATCTTTAATTAATGAATTTTCTAGGAATAATCAACAACACCAGAACAATAGTTCAACATTAATATTTTCCTTTTCGATGTCTGGAAGCTTGACCATGCCAACTAAAAACCATTTAATTTATTCCCATAATATCTAACTAAAACAAAACAAAAGCAGAGAAAAGATCTCTGTATTTCTCTAGTTCCGTTCGAAAATACATATAAACTAAATGATTCATAAAAATGAAAGCTAAAAAGAACCATTCTGAATTCAATGTGCTATATCTAGTCCCTGCATGTGTTTCAATATAACTTGAACATGTATTCTACTATTTCATCGCTAGCATGCACTTGTTCTTAGTTATATCATCTCTCTCACCTCATCACACTCATATGCGATCACGTTTGAGGTGAGCAAAAGGATCAAAGCCAGCAATACAGCTGCCTGAGGCAGAGCCACCAGCTGCTCCCGACCCATCATCCCTGTAGAATCCAGCCATGCCTGATGGGTCAAACATTCCACCAATCGATGGAAAACCAGATCCATAAGACGAAGGTGCTGCTGGCTGTGGTGGCGGCAGAGAATGAGAAGAAAGCATCCCAAGAGAAGAGCTATAACTGGCGACGTTAACGCTGCGCCTCACAGTAGCGGGTTCTCCTTCGCTCTCACGGTAGCGTTGAAGGTAAACGGTGAGAGGGCCAACGTAATCATCAAAGCCAAGCTTTCCCATTGCCCACAGCACGTCCTCTGCGGTTACCGTCTTCCTTTGCTCGCGTTGGCACCGGTCGTTGGCTTCAGCGGTAATGAAGCTGATGTACTCGGATACACACTCTTGAATTGTCTCCTTAGCATCGTCTGAAATCTTCGCATGCGACGGAAGAATCCGTCGCATGATCCTTATGACGTTCGCGATGGGCATGTACTGGTCCTGTTCCCGCACGCCATAATGGGTCGAAGCCATTAGCACCTTGATTGCAAGAGAGAGAAAGAGAGATAGATAGTTCAACCTGAAAAACCCAAACAACAACCAAATAGACATCCTAGAAAAATAAACACAAGAGGCAAAGTAGGTTTCCATTTTTCAACATTTTAAGAATTCATTTACAGATGCATGCAAAAGCAGAAGCACACATATATATAAACGCAACGCAATGAAAGATGGAGAAAAAAAAAAGGCTTTTGTAGTGTGGGGCTTCTCTGAAATGCATTTGCGAGATCCTGTGAAACATCGAGCAAATAAATTACCCAAGCCAAAGCCAAATCTGAAAATTATGGTAAAGCTCATCAAAACTTTACCTTGCTTTGCTAGCTAGCGATAAGTTATGTTGAGAAAGTACTCATGAATCCATATATTTATGCAGGGAGGGTGCATGCATGTACAGTAACAGTGGCGAATAAGCAATGGACAAAAGGAAAGTAAAGGGTGGCTGGGGAAGAGAGGAGAGGCGATGGTGGGTGTATTGAAAGAAAAATGTTAACAATACATTCTTTTAAATACTTCTTTTTATTATTTATCTAAAAATAGATATTATAATTATTTGTTTTAATATAATTATTTTAAATATATAAAATAAATTTATAATAAAATAAGTGTTAAAATTCTTCTCAACGAAGATGCTAGGCGCATGGCAGAAGGATTTATTGAAGAAGCTACCATTTATCACGCGCTCAGCTACAGAACCAAAAAGGCTAGGTAATTTACAAAAGAAAACAAAAAGTTCTCGGAATCTGGCACAAAAGAAACATTTAATACTCTAGAAAATCTCACACTTACTGATATATTTAATGCAGTTTGAATTTGTTTTCAATGTCCCATTAATACTAATTCATTTTGATTTGAAAAATGATTATCTTATATCCTAAAAAAAAATATAAGTACTATTTTACTATTTTAAATAAATATAATTGAGTAAAAGAAAATAATAAAAAAATATGTATAATAAATAATATTAGATAAAATATAAAAATGAATGTATACATATTTGTTTGAGGTAAAAATATAATTATTATTTTGATTTAGATGACCAAATTATTTATAATATATTTTATTAGTAACTTTTTAATATATTTATAATTTATAAACTTGTGTTTGGTACATTTGCTAATATAAAATAATAATATAAAATAATATGATATAATTTGATAATATAAAGAGATTAATAATCTCTTATATTATGAAATATTTAGTATATACAATATAAATAACCTGTTAAGTATATATAACTATTTATCATGATTATATTACTTTTTAACACAAAAATTCAAAAAAAAAAAAAATCACCTACCTTTATTAGTAGAAGCAAAAACCAATAACTTTCATGTAAAAATCCAATTTTCTCACCAGTGATTAGGTTTTTTACCCTTGAACATAGAACAAAATAAATAAAAACCCATGACTCAAAAGAAAAATCATAGAACCCAAATCTAAAGTCAAATCAAACACATGTTATCCTCAAAACCCACAAGTCAAAAATCCCAAAAGAGAAGGAATATGGGAAAAAAAATCTGAATTCCCAAAATCTTAACTCCAAAATCAAATCTAGAAATTCAAGCTTGCTCAACCATTCAGAAGCTTTCCTCCACCACAGTAGGTCACTAAAGCTACAAGTCGTCATGCTCACTGTCATACCTTCATTAGCAACCCAGCTTTGCCACCCCAAAAAACCTAGCCATCAGTTTCACCAAAGAGCCACCAAACATCATGTGAGTCACACCTCCACTGCCCTTATGGATCACCATTTCACACCAAACCAATACCATCATTCCAGCTCAACCAATTAATCTCAGCAGCAAAGGACTCAAATCTAGCAATAGTGCGACATCGAAGCTCAATTGCTAGCATACAATGAACCGACCTGTAAGTCAACAACCTCGTAGTTTCCCTGCCACCACCATAGACAAAGTTGTGCTTCCAAGTCGAACCTAGCGCCACTGTCAACCCAAAACCACCACAAAATGCAAAATTGTCATCCTCTGCGCACCACTCGTCTACCTCGAACCATCTCGTGCCCCCTGTGCATGCCCTCGCTTCTGCATCAAACCCACTGTAGATCCACCCCTCACTGACCACCTCTGCCACCAAACCACACCTCTAATCGGCCCACCCACGACCCGCCTAGCCTTCACCATCGCTTGCGCCAGCCTCCTTGCCACAGCTCCTTGATTTGGCAAGATTTGGCTTTAGATTTGGGTAGCTAGCCTATGATTCTTCTCTGGTGGTGGTCCGACGATGATATGGTAGCGGTCTAGAAGTGGTTTGGTGGTGGTTTGATAGTGGTATGGTAGCTTGCTCAACCATTCAGAAGCTTTCCTCCACCACAGTAGGTCACTAAAGCTGCAAGTCGTCATGCTCACTGTCATACCTTCATTAGCAACCCAGCTTTGCCACCCCAAAAAACCTAGCCATCAGTTTCACCAAAGAGCCACCAAACATCATGCGAGTCACACCTCCACTGTCCTTAGGGATCACCATTTCACACCAAACCAATACCATCATTCCAGCTCAACCAATTAATCTCAGCAGCAAAGGACTCAAATCTAGCAATAGCATCGTGTTTACCTGTGCGACATCGAAGCTCAATTGCTAGCATATAGTGAACCAGAACCGTCAACAACCTCGTAGTTTCCCCTGCCACCACCACAGACAAAGTTGTGCTTCCAAGTCGAACCTAGCGCCACTGTCAACCCAAAACCACCACAAAATGCAAAATTGTCATCCTCTGCGCACCACTCGTCTACCTCGAACCATCTCGTGCCCCCTGTGCATGCCCTCGCTTCTGCATCAAACCCACTGTAGATCCACCCCTCACTGACCACCTCTGCCACCAAACCACACCTCTAATCGGCCCACCCACGACCCGCCTAGCCTTCACCATCGCTTGCGCCAGCCTCCTTGCCACAGCTCCTTGATTTGGCAAGATTTGGCTTTAGATTTGGGTAGCTAGCCTATGATTCTTCTCTGGTGGTGGTCCGACGATGATATGGTAGCGGTCTAGAAGTGGTTTGGTGGTGGTTTGATAGTGGTATGGTAGCAGTCTGGCGATGGTATGGTAAAGTTCTAATTGTTTTGTTGGTAGAGAAAGAGTGCATGGAGTGAGAGGGATGAAGATGAGGGACAGGGTGAGAAGAAATATCCTATGAAGTCTTATCATGACGTGTGGGAGAGGAATATTGTTATCAAGTTATAGTAGGATAAAAATGCTTAACTTGATTTCATTATACTATCAAGTAAGTATATCAAACACTTGAAAAAATTTGATAACATTAACTTATACTATCTAATTCTTCTTATACGACGCATCAAACATAGCCTAATTATAGCATAAACATTTCACTTTGATTCAAATTATAAATAAATTATTTACACTTTATGTTTTGATCTAGCCACATTTTTTTTTCAAACATATTGATAAGTTTTTCATTTTTTAAGAAGGTAATTAATACAAAGACGTACTTAAACTTACACCTTTTTTTGTATATTAAAAACTTCCAAACATATTCCTTCTTTAAGGAATGAACTAATAATGTTAAATTTAATAAAAAGAAATTAGAGATTGCTTCAACCCAAGTTTTTTAAGGAATTGGTATCCTGATTCTGTCAAATATTTTATTAGTTGTTACTATTAATTATAATTAATAAACTTTAAATATCTATTGTGCCAATCAACAACCAATAATAGTACTGGATCAGACGTGGACTCTGAGTTCTTTTAGCTCATTCACTCTCTTATTACTCTAAATTGAGAGGCTATAAATTGTATTTTAACTTAAGAGGCCCATTACTTTAAAATTCTTAAAATCTTAAAAGGCTTATCTCTTTTTATAAATAGTAGCCTATAGGTACTATGAAGAGGATTTAGATACTTCAACATACATGGAAGTTATCTCTTATCTCTTATGGCTACTCTTAACCAGGATGGAACAAGTACCAAAATAAAAATAAAAATCAGCAACTAATAAAATGTTTGATAATTGATAAGGTAGTAAGTACTAATAACTTAGGGTCCATTTGGATAGTAAATTAAAATTGAAATATAAAATTTTAATTTTAATCATAATTCTTTTAGAATTAGAATTAGTTCAGAATCTTAAATTTATATTTAGGATTATTAAAGAATTTAGAAAAAAATTATAATTTTAAATTTAATTATAATTTTATTGTTTAAAGGTATGATCTAAACATTAAAAAATTATTTACAAAATTAAAATTAATAAAAATATGCATACAATAATATTTTTATAATATAGTAGTCATATTTTTTTCATAAAAATATTTTAATGAATCTTTTAGAAAAAAATAAATAGGTATTATAATAATTTTTATATGAATATAAAAATAATTTTTATATAAATATAGAATCTAATAAATATGATTGTTTATAAATAAATGTGGAGAGAAAGATAGAAAATTTAATTTTTAAGTTATAAAATTGATAATTCTTAAAGATATAGGCTAAGAATTGAGAAAAATTTAACTTAATTATTTTTTAATTTCATAAATTGAGTTTACGGAATTACAATTCTAATTCTAAATATCATTTCAAATATAAAAATTAAAATTAAAAGGTCTAATTCTAATTCTAAACTTCAATTTCATGCTCAATTCAAAAAATTAAACAGACACTTATAGAAAAAAATCATGGTAATGGGAAACACCTTGTAAGATGATCAAGTACCCCTAAAAGAAATGAGAGCCACTTGAACTACATCTATTTAGAGCTTAAGCATACATTTGCAGGAGTTTTGCATTAGCAATGTTGATCTTTTGATTTTGTATGGCCCACTGAGTCTAAAATTTCAAAGAGCAATACTGTTATACAGTCAGAAAATTATAATTAAAATGTTGATAAAATTTAGATAGATTTAGCCTGTGTTTGGCTTGGATTATTTGTTGGGTCTAACAACTTTTTTTTTCTGCTGTTGCAAACGTTCAAACTTGTATTTGGGTAAAACATTGAAAAGTTGTTGATGATTTTATTTTGTACAGCAACAGCTTTTTTAAAAAAACTATCACTTGATTTGTTTATAAAAAAGTTGTTAAAACTATTTTTAATAGTGAGATATAAATATTATTTTATCTTTAATTAAATAATTTTTTAAATCAATCAAATAATCTTTTAAATTATTCTATACCTATTTAGATAATTTAATGCATACAAATAATTTTTTTATATTATTCAAACGAAACAGATTAGTTTAAAATTATTTTTAATTAATATATCTAAATATAATTTTTTTTCTTATAATTGATTATAACAAAAAAATTATACAATAATCAATTATTAAAATAATTTAATTTTTACAATTATCCTAAATACGCACTTAAAAGTAATAATTAGACACAGAAAAACGATAAATACTACTTATCCAACTAAAAATTAACAGCCATCCTAAATTTTTCTGTCAGAGATTCTAATTATCTAATATTTCTTAATTCCAAACTGGTTATTTTTTGTTGCTTCAAGTTTTAACCAATGGAGAGCTTATAGTAGAACGCTTGAGCTCCATCCAGTATACCCTTTTAGTTATAAGATAAATAAAGTTGGTCTTTTTTTTTTGTACATAATAAAGTTGGGTCTTATTTATTTAAAAATAAATATAGTTGTGGGATAAAAATAAAATTTATAGTAAAGTTAAGGGACGAAAATCCTATAATGAATTTTGTACATTATTTTTCTTTTAGAAATTTATTTTATATTTGTACATTAAAAAATTAAATTGTAGCAAACAATTTGGAATTTATATACATATACATATATATATATATATATATATATATATATATATATATATATATATATATATATATATATATATATATATCAGTTGATTTTGAATCATATTTATAAAATTAAACCAATTATTGACTTAGAATATGTGCTGTATTAGTGGGTGATAGGTTTAACTAATGAATTACTTATTAAATAGCACGAAAATAAATAATATATGATTATTTAATAAAATAAAGAATACATAAATATAATATAAAAATTTCTAAGCCCGTAATTTCATTTCAAATTAATGAAATTTACCATACAAGTAGAAATTCATGCTAATAGTTCTAATATTTCAATAAAGAGATACGATAAAGTCTTAGTTAAGTCAATTCTATAGAAATATTCTCATAATTTAACGTGATTTTTAGTAATCAATCTATATGAAAAGGATATTTTTTTAATGCACAAATATATAATTTTTAAAAGAAAATTATGCATAAAACTTATTATGGGAAAAATTTAACTTTTCGTTCTTTAACTTTACTCTAAATTTTAATTTGGTCTCCCAACTTTATTGTTTCATTTTTGTCCCAAATTTTTTTAAAATTCTTCATATTTATCCCAAGACTACTAATTAAAGGAAAAAAAAAAATCCTAGTTGGACAATGCCAACTATGTACTTGTGTTCACATAAGATGTCTTCTCAGTAAATTTTGTTTACATTTCTATCAACATTAACAAATAAGATGAATTTGGTAAGTTTTAATAAGATTTAAGACAAAAATAAAAAAAAATATAATTGTGGAACAAAAATGAAACTCAAAGTAAAGTTAAGGAAGGGAAAGTGTATTTTCACCTAAAAAAAATGAATGCAATTATTTTATAGCTATTAATTAGATTAAACACATTTACATTATTAGAGCATACGTATAATCCCACTTAATAATTATAATAAAAGCTAATTAAATTTAAACTTAATTTTGATACATTATCAGTGTAAAAAAGTTTTATATTTACATCTAATGATATTTTGATACATCAATTAATAAATTTAACATCTCATATAATTGTTAACATAGTATAATTCATTAAATGAAATGTCAATATAAAATTAATGATAATGTGTAAAATTTTACAATAACAATAAATTAAAATTAAACTCATTAAATACAGTTACACCTTCAACAACTTTGACAAATAAAATTACAGTAAAACATCAATTTACTCCCGTAATTTATATATTTTCATCTTGGTGACTCACGATATTTTCTTTTCAAAATAGTATTTAACTATCCCATTTGTAAACAAAACTGTTATTTGTTAGAATAAAATATCATTTTGATCCCTCGCAAATTTACTTATTATTTTAATCCTCCCAGGTTTAATGGTAATATCTAACTATCTAATTTAGTGATTAAATTATCCAACTGTCATTCTTTGTCTTTTTGTCAACAAATTGAATAGTTAGATATTATTTTAAAAATAAATAATTCTATCATTAAAATGAAAGTTAGTAAAATATCCATGAGAGATGAAAACAATGTTTAATAATTTTAGAGTAAAATTTCATTTTAGTCCTTAAAAGTTATACCCGTTTTTAATTTGACTCTGATAATTAGATTGATCCTTCAAAGTTTAAATTCTCAATATTTAATCCATTCATCCAAATAATAAAAGTGAATAATGCTTGAACTAGACTTGATAAAGGGACTAAAGGATTTGAAATCAAATTGATAAGGGTGTATCTTTCAGCAGTGGTGCAACATTATTAGGGATAGGGAGGGGATGTAGCACCCTAGCTCAGTTGTTCTTTAGTCACATTTATACTATATGTTCATTAGTAGAAACTGAGTTGTACTTGGATAGACACATCTTGGTGATTTTCTCCTTGTACAACAACAGTGAAGCATGTTGAAATAGGGGGAGGGGTTAATATCTGTAAAGGGATTCCAACGCTCAAGTCAGGCTGTGCACAAGTAGGGTTATGCTTTAAGCAATAAGTTACTTGCAGAAGATGTTTGGGCCTGATATTTATAGAGTATAGTTAGGGTTTAGCCTTTCTTAATTGTAGCAAGAAATTCTTATAAGATCGAAACATTAATACTGTAATTATGAGCAGTTTGAGGCAGTTATGGGAGTTATAATTTTGTAAGATCGTTATCGACAGTTATAGATATTTTGGGATTTATCATCTACGCAAATCTCATAATCTAATGCACTTGTCCAATGCCACAGTCTGATATACGTGGTACTGAGGTCTTGAGAACATGTCACCAATGCTTAGCTAGGATGTTCATGGCGGATTCCAGTAGTACGTGTGTCGGGTTAGTCCACTAACTGTGGATTGAATCACGGTTTAGAACAGTTGCTCGCAGGTTGGCGCTTAGATGAGGCAATTAAGTGTCAAGATATCCAAATGTGATAGGAGCACATGACATGCAGTGGACAAATGGATCCAAGCCAGAGTTAACACCGAATCTCACGATGTTCATGGTGGATTCCAGTGGTACGTGCGTCGGGTTGGTCCACTAACTGTGGTCTGGATCACGGTTCAGAACAGTTACCCACAACTTATCACTTAGATGAGACAGTTAAGTGTCAAGGTATTCAAATGTGATAGGAGCACATGACATGCAATAGACAAATGGATCCAAGCTAGAGTTAACATTAGATCTCATGATGTTTTTCAAAGGGTTGAGGTTTGTGATACATTGTAATATGCCCTCAAGTTAATGAGTAAGGCAGGGATCCATATGGGATCACTCTGCTCACGTCATCGACTCCTTTATCCGGGGTATGTCATAGGTTGCCCTCATGTGTAGTTCACGGGTCTTTGTTGTCCTTTCTTGCAGCCTTTATGTGTAGTTTATGGCAGTCTGAGCTTACATGGGAATAGTTTCAAGTTGTTTCCCAACTGCCTGCTACTCTTGTGGCCAATTACAGAGAGGAAGCATTAAAATGTGGCCTTAAATGTGCAGTCAGTTTGCCTTCTCAGGGGCCAATCAAAATGTTTCATTCCTCTTATAAATAGGAAATGTTCGCATTGAGGCTGATACTCCTTTTGTTCTATGGTTTTGTTTGAGAGTGATATTTTTCTAGAGGATAACCTCTCTCTAAATTCTTGCGAACATGAGGAAGGTCTTGCCTCCTTTAGAAACCATTTTCCTATTCTTCCCAAAATTCTCAAAGGTGTTCCCTTTATTGCTACTGGTTTTTCAGGTGTAAGCCTTTCTCTCTCGGCATAACAACTTAGTGAAGACCAAATAACTGCCCTATGCGGCTAGGTCGACATACATCTAGACGGCAGAAGCCTTTATCTCCTGACATACACAGAAGCGTGCATCCTTCCTACTTCTGTCGGGAGGGTCCATGGTTTCGGCCTTAGTTCTTGCGAGGCGTGGAGATGCTCTGCACTTCATCCTCTTCCTTTCCCGACTGTTCTGGAGGCACTTGGTTACTTTGAAGTGCAGTTGGATATGTAAGAGGGTGGAACAATCTCTTGGAGCAACTTAGGGTGAAACATTCTCAAGTTGGCCAACTAGGGGAAAGATGAGTGCTATTGTCTAGAAGAATCATGGAGGTGGCCGTGGTCGTTGGCATTATCATCATCATACCTTCGTCTAACTTCCTTCCTAGCTTTTTCTAGTGGGCATTCTTGACTTAGTAGTTTATGTATTCTTTTTATTAGGGCTAACAATGTATGGAACGAATGAATAAGAGTCAATTTTTGAATCTTGTAACTTGTATCTTCTATTTTCCATTTCTTTTTTTCTTTTTTCTAGGATGAGTCAAACGCTCATCGAATGGAAATATAGTCAGCCTTGCCATGTTGCCCCCAGCTTAGTGCTTGGCTAATATAGTGAAGAAGCAAGATAAGTCTCAATACCCAGGGTGACGGGATCTGTGCTTTACTGGAAACCATGGTCCTAACTGCCCATAAGGTTAAGAGCTTCAATCTAGAGCTGTTTACAACCAAGTCATTTGACATTCGTGGACACGCCATAGTCCGAACAGGGTCCACGTGTCAATTGACCATAAGTGGACATTCTGGGGTGTAGCCAAGTTCCGTAGAAAAAATCCAGACTCAACAGTAGGGCTTGCGTGACGTTTAGTTTTTTGTGCAATTGTCCTTTCAATTACTGTGATAGTTGTGGAATCCACATGGCACATTCTAACTGGGTAGACGCAGTTAGGGTTTTGTGCGCCATGATGAGTGACTTTTGAAATCCGAAGTGCTAAGACAGAATTGCCCTCTAACTGTCTTGCCTCTATAAATAGGGATTAAAGCGCCTCTTCCACATTTTGACTGTTTCTGACTACTTTCTGGCAACCTAAGGTGATTTTCAGCGATCATGAACAGCGAAAAAGTGTGGTTTGCGGTAATTTGCAGTGATTTTTCTTTAGTTTTACTTTCTTTTATCACCTAATTCCTTCACTTTTTCAAGGTACGTTGCCTTCTACCCTCTATTTTTGCTGTTTTACCATCTTTAAGATAAAGGATTTTTGCCTTAGGGTATTCCCTTTCTTTTTATAGTGAAGTGAGTAGGGATACATGCACTTCTAAGTTCATTCTATGGTTTCGCTCTATGGAGCACCCTTTCTATCGTGTTGTATACAGTGGAGGTGTCCAATTGAGGCTTAAGCTTCTGAGGGTGTAGAGGCCGTAGTTTTGGAGAGGTAGGGTGGATGGGGACTACCACTGTTTCCCTCCGTAGTTCGCATCTCTATGTCTGAATTTGTAGATTGATTTTCTTGATTTTGACAATATTTACCAGCCTCTGTGGGTGTTTTCAGGAGCTCCATGACAAGGAGAAGAGCAGTAGCGCAGAGGAGGCCGATTGTTGAGGGACCTTTGGTGCTTGCCGCTATGAGGACTATATACCCTTGGGTAGGGGAAGATGTCTGGAACAAAGAGTCCATATTCTAGGTTACGTAGAAGCTTGATGAACTCAAGGCATATTTGAGATTGATAGATGTTGGCCTAGGGGACCATGAGTAACAAATTCTGGCACCGGAGGAGAATAAGATAGTGTGTTTTGATAGAAAGGCGAGCGCACACTCATGTTTTTGTACGAGGATCTCTTCATTCAGTTGGGACTTCAGATTTCGTTCACTGAATTTCAATTAGCTTCCACTATACTCTCAATGTGGCTTTGTCCCAGCTTCATACCAATAGCTGGGGAAATATTCTTACTTTTGAAAGATTTCCTTGGTAGTTGGACTTCGGTACTCGGAGAAAGCTTTCTTCTACTTGTTCATTCGGTGGTGCCTCTAAGGAGAAAGGGCATACCAAAAGAACTGGCTCACGATCTGATCATGGTTTGGATGGAAAATGTTTGAGGCCTTCTAGGATAGCTTCAAGGGCTTCAAAAGGAAGTTCTTCAAGTTGATGGCGACGCCAAACACCTATCTGTTCTTTCTAGATGCCAATGGCGAACTGTTATTCTACTTGTACTGGATGACCCAGGCATGGAGCACCCCTTTGGGTTGATTGAAAAAGAGATGCACGATCTTGATTAGGATGACACTAAGTACATCGAGTTCATGAACTTATGGGCTTGGGAAGTTGGATTGATTCTGTGCAAGGATCTTCTAGAATCCCCAATGATGAAATTCTTGGGGTTATACTAGTAGGTTAGGTTGTAGTACGTAGTTTGTTTTTACCTTTTACTTTTAATACTTTTTTTTCAATTGTTTCACACTTATTTACTTTTCATGTTTTGTTATAGAAAGTATGGCATCTGGGTCATCTATTGCCGCCCTACAAGCTTTCAAGATAAGGAAATGGGAGCACCCTCTCTACCGCACCACCTACGGTGGAGGTGTTCAACTAAGGCTTAGGCTTCTATGGTGGCTATGGATATGGACTACCACTGTTTCCCTCCGTAGTTCGCCTCTTTATATCTAAATCTGTAGATTGATTTTCTTAATTTTGATAATATTTACCATTTCTGTGGGCGTTTCTAGGAGTTCCATAATAAGGAGAAGAGCGGTGGCGCAGAGGAGGCCAGTTGTTGAGGGACCTTTGGTGCTTGCCCCTATGAGGACTATAAACCCCTGTGTAGGGGACGATGTTTGGAACAAAGAGTCTATATCCTGGGTTACATAGAAGCTTGATGAGCTCAAGGCGTATTTAAGATTGATAGATGATGGCCTAAGGGACCATGAGTATCAAATTATGGTGCCAGAGGAGAATGGGATAGTGTGTTTTAGCCGAGAGGCAGACACACACTTCATGTTTTTGTACGAGGATCTCTTCATTGGGCTGGGACTTAAGATTTCGTTCACTGAATTTCAAATAGCTTCCTCCGTACCCTCAATGTGGCTCTGTCCCAGCTTCATCCCAATAGCTAGGAAAATATTATTGCTTTTGAAAGATTTACTGGGTAGTCGAACTTCGGTACTCGGAGAAAACTTTTCTTCTACTTGTTCACTCGATGGTGCCCCTAGGGAGAAAGGGCATACCAAAAGAACTGGCTCACGATCCAGTCATGGTTTGGATGGAAAGTGTTCAAGGTCTTCCAAGATAGCTTCAAGGACTTCAAAAGGAAGTTCTTCAAGTTGATGGCGGCGCCAAACACCCATCCGTTCTTTCTAGATGCCAATGGGGAACCAGTATTCCACTTGTACTGGATGACCTAGGCATGGAGCACCCCTTGGGTTGATTGAAAAAGAGATGCATGATCTTGATTAGGATGACACTAAGTACATCGAGTTCATGAACTTATGGGCTCGAGAAGTTAGGTTGATTCTGTGCAAGGTTCTTCTAGAAATCCCCAATGACGTAATTCTTGGGGTTATACTGGGTAGGTTAGGTCGTAGTATGTAGTTCATTTTTACCTTTTACTTTCAATACTTTCTTTTCAATTGTTTCACACTTATTTGCTTTTCATGTTTTGTTGCAGAAAGCATGGCATCTGGATCATCTATTGTAGCCCTACAAGCTTTCAAGATAAGGAAAGGGGGGCATACCTTCCAATGCTCCTGCACCCATTGCCCCATCTTCCGTTGCTTGTGATCCTAGTATAGAAGTAGCTCCAGATCATCCATATTCTCCTATTGGTGTATGCCCTAGAGGCCAATTTATTTTGACCATATTTATATACATTGTATTATACTATTTATTTAATACATGAGACATTTCATTTATTGTGTTATTTATTATAAACATAATAAAGTCCTTAGAATAGTAAGTTTAATGCCATAGGACATCAAGTGGATGACTTGATCATGAGATCCTATTGGATAGAATCAGAACGCTATTTTTAAATGTCCTTAGTCAAGTATTATTGTTAATTAGGACAACAATAATGCATTGAGACTAATATGTGCGTAGACTGGTGGCCATATCTCATAGTCATGGATATGAGATATCAAGTCTTCACATGGATACATATTAGAGTAATGATGTATTAGACTGACCCACCATGAGAACGCAACGTGGATTGTTACATGAGTGTCATAAGCGATTCTCAAAGTGACAATGGTATATGTGGTCCTTTGACCTGAAATCACTATAATTCCTACATGAGGAGTTGTATGTTTTAATGTCATTAAACATCACCTGTCACAAGGTAATTATAAAGTTGGTTATTGGATATACTGCGAATCATATAGAGGATTATGAGTGACCTAGATGGGATTTGTCCCTCCTACATAACAGGAGCGATATCTTCGGACCCCCTAATTGAGTGAGACTACGAAATGCATGACTATACTCAAATGAATCAATATGAGATATTGATCTCATTTGTTATTATTAAGTCTACTCAAGTATCAAAAAATAGAAGATTGAACTATACAAGGGTGACACATTACATGTCTTATGTTCAATCTAGATATTTGGACAAAGGGACTAAACTATACAGAAACATTAATCATGGAAAGGTTATGTCAGATCATTGACATTCTCATTACTTGGGTAGCAGGATGTGTTGCTAGATATTGCTCATTGCTTATGATATTAAAATAGGATTTTAATATTATTGCCAATGTCATGAGAACCTACAGGGTCACACACATAGAACAGACTGTTTTGGAGCAATTAGAATCCAAGTTGGACTAGGTTTTTATTGTGGGACAAACTCATAACAGATGAGTCCAAGGTTGCACTGCTAAACCTACTATTACTCTTAATTGCATAAGGCAGTCACTATTATAAATAATACACTATTACTCTTAATTGCATAAGGCAGTCACTATTATAAATAATACTGCTAAGGGGCTATCAAGGACATCAGATTACAAACCCTAACCGCACCTTAACAAAAATAGTGAGTAAGAGAATGACAAGTTTCTCTTATCTTCGCAGCTAGCACTGTGCAAGAGACGTGAGACTCCAAGATCGCAAACGTTGGATGTTTGTGAGTTTGTTCATGTGGACAACATAGAGGTACCGTCGTTGCTACAGTGCTAGTGATTTTCTTGATCAGTTTTAGTTTAGCTTCAAGAGGTAAACTTGAAAAATCATGTTTCATGGCTCTCTTTTCACATGGATCCTTGGTGAGAATTTTTTTTTCGCTATGCTTTTGTTCTTAGATTTCTAAACATCTTCTGCACAACCTTTTTAGAGGAGCAAGAGAAAGGTGATCGAGGACACTATGGCGGAGGATCGTGGGAATATGATAGCAACATAGGAGAACAGAGAAGAAAAGGAAGATCCAATGCCCCTGATCACAGGGCACGCGGACTCCAGAAAGTTTGTTGATGAGTGACTCCTACGCATTGAAGTTGTAAAGTACATTACCCAGACGAGTGCGTTGGAGACTTTGTCAAGATTTCATACCTTCGCACTCTGGGCCACTGGTGAAGCATGTTGTTTTGAAAGGACTATGGGGGAGTATGAGAGGAAGTCAGTCAAGTAGCTGAAGGCGGTCAAGGCAGAGCAAGCTCAGAAGCTTTAACTGGCTCTCAAGGATGAGGAGGAGGCTGAATCAAAGGCCCAAGACTTTAAAAAGAAGCTAGTTGGCTCTAAGTCCAAATTTGAGAGAAAGAAGGCCAAGTCTGAAAAGGCCAACACTGACCTCAAAGCTTGGATGCAGGATCTCGAGGCCAGGATGATGCAACTGGAAAAAGACAATGCCGAGCTAAAGGCAATCAACAGAACATTGGTGGTGACCAGTTTCGTAATGCAGTTGCCCAGGTCCAACACTTCAACCCTGACGTCAATCTGGCCTTGGAAGGATTGAATCTTGAAATGGTAATCCAAGATAGACGCCTAGTGATGGTGGTGGAGGCAGATCAAGCGGCTATTGGGGTCCCTACTGCTGAGCCTTCAATTGGTGTGTTCAATCAGATAGTGGGTGATGATGAGGCATCAGATGAGGATCAGTAGAGTCTGGAAGAAGATGAGGCTGGCGCTTGACTTGCTTTCTCCCTTTTTCCTTTTATTTATTGCATTCTTTTGCCCTCTGTGTGGGGCGTTTTATTTTTGTAAAGACAATTGCCTCGACTGCTGGGGTAAATTTAAATGTGTCTCCTTTGTACTAATGACTTAGCGTGCTTACAACTTAGCATCATATGCTTTTTTTTTCCATAGTCCAAATTGGGTCCAAAGCCCATTATAAATATGCATTTGGTAAACGCCTAGGAACTTAGGAAGATTTCAATTGAGTTAAAACCTTAGTCCGGGGTCCAACACCTAAAACATTTAAACACTCGAAATCCCACTTAGGGCTTGGGCAAATTTTAAGGTGATCCGTAATCGGGGACTTTAGCGTTTACGGTGTAATTCAGAAAATCTTCTGTCACTTAGGAGTTTTCAACTTCAGAACCGATTTAACACAAGACATTTTCGATAGGTACCTAATGGTAGACCACGAATTTCATAACTCGTGTTGCTAACCAATTATAACTACAGAATGATTATAGCCAAGTGTTGAGGATTTGTGTATAGACCTACAACTCGCGACCAAAACACTCAAATGGGTTTTGTGCATTGCTTCTCTTAACCTGGAATCTGAGAGACCTCAAATCCGATTAGGAACAGGCTTTAGGCATTCTTAAGATGTTCTCCAGCCTGAGGGTCTTTGAATTATTAAAAGAAACTTTGGATCCTAAAAGGAACAGGCTCAATAGGCATTCCCAAGACACATTGTGGCTTGAGGGTCCATTGAGACTTTGAGAATGTAAGAAGATGCATGCAAATTTCATTTTATTGACTGAATGAAGGACTAAAGTCCGTATAAAGTATATGCTCACCAAAATTGGGGCAGATCAAACAAAGTAAACTAAGACTAGGCCTTAAAGGGCACTTAGCTACAATATTTTTTAAGTTTGTCTGCATTCCAATAGTTTTTTATTAGCTCGCTTGTTAATGTCTCCAAGGTGTAAGCTCTTTTTCCAGTGCTGATAACAATGCGGTAAAGGCCTTCCCAATTTGGAGCTAACTTCCCTTGGGAGCCATTCTTAGCTCCAATGTCTGCTCTCTAGAGTAGTATGTTATAGCTAGAATTTCCTTGGGCTAACCTTTAAATTATAATGAGTCGTCATCTTCTATTTGATGGTCGTATTTCGTATATGAGTGACATGTCTTCTTTCTTCCAGGAGATCTAAGTTTTCTCTGATTAATTCAAGGTTGATGTCGAGTGAGAATTACTAGAGACACCAGCTTAGCTCACCTATCTCCAGTAAGATCATAGCTTTACACCCATAAGTGAGTTTAAAGGGGGTTTCACCTATTGTAGAGTGAGGCGTAGTTCAATAGGCCCAGAGGACATGGTCAAGTTGATCTGCCCAGTTTCCCTTAGCTTCGTCCAACCTCCTTTTAATTCCTCAAACAATGACCCGTTTGGCCGCTTTAGCTTGGCCGTTCATCTTGGGATTCTCAACTGAACTGCAATGGTGCTTGATTTTTAACCCAGCCAGCAGCTCTTCAAAATTCTTATCTTTGAACTATCTGCCATTTGTCTAGGTTTTATATTGCAGCCCAAAATTTCTCTCTTTCCTAAAATAATCTTCCACGGCAAACCACTGCTCATCCTTTCCCCTGCACTGAATGACGCATAGTAAGTTATGTCATGTTTAGATCCACAAGTGCTCAGAGAAGCCTTGCAAAGTATGAGAGATTAGAAAAAAATTTGCTTCCAATCACACAACTTGATCCAACTATTATTAGATCCATAAGCACTCGGTAACGCCATGTAAAGTATGAGAGATTAGAAATAGTGTGCGCTGCTAATGAGATTTCAAATAAGGAGCTGAAATGGAGGACAACTTTGCTTTATCGAGCACAAAGTTCAACCTTTGGAGGCATCAATCTACAGGGAAACCCTACTAAGAAGGCAAATAATAATAATCAAAAGGAAAAAAGTGACTCGCTCTTTAGCTTATTTGATCTTCATCGAAAAATGTTTGTTGTAAGGATTTAGAAGATGATGATGATTCACGATTTAGAGGATGATAATGATTCACATGAGAACTGTGGAAATAAGCTTGCCCTAATAGTTTAATATGTTAAGTTTTGATAATGACAAATACAAGACAAAAAGAATGATGCTTATGCTTGATCGATGTGCTTAATAGATGACAAATGTATTACAAAAGAATATTGATCATGTTACATAAATGTACTTAATGAGATATATTGTATCATGCATGATTATGCACTTTATCTAGTTATATTTCACTTAATAATCATGCAATAAGATATGTGTAGCATTCTTTATATAACATATCCAATAATGCTTTATATGAGTTGTAAATGAATTAATATTGGATTTGACTCTGTTTAAATGAAAATATGCAAAGTATTCTTTGTTGCATCCTATATAGAGTATATCCATTAGTAATCCATAAATATCTTATTTAGATGTGTCTATGAAAGTTTTATATGCATGTTAGACTAACTAGAGTTATACATTTATGAATCATACATATGAAGATATTGAATTATGAATTTGAACTAACTATATTTGTTTTAAGTGAGTAATACTTTGTAGGATAGTCCAAGTACCAAGAGTTAGTATTGCAACAAGAAAGCAAAAGATCACAACTATGCTTAACTCAAGAAGAATGAGAATGAAAAGATGTTTCAAGCATTTGCAAGATTTGAAGAGAAGAAACTTTTGAAAGCTTAGATTACATCAAGAAGCCTAAGGACTAGAATTGATGATGGCAAGATCAAGTCCAAGATCTTCAAGAATAACTTATAGGACTTAGATCTTATGTAAAGGTAAATGAGAATCACAATAAGCTTAAATATGTTTTAACATCTTGAAAAGTGTTTCTTACATTCTAAAATGCCCAACAAACATGTTTTGAAAAGTTAGTATTGGTGATAATTCAAATCTATGTAAAATAACCAAGTTTGTGTTTTGTAAAACTAACATTTGGTTACTCTTTTAATCATAACTTTCAAATACTTTGAGTTTTGTTCTGAAACTTATTTCATATGAAAATAGACTCAAAGATCTTTCCAATGAGTGGTCATTTGCTTTAAACGGATAAGAAACGAAGAAGTTATGATCATTTAAAGTCAATTTGGTCATTTGCTTCAAACGGATAAGAAACGAAGAAGTTATGACCATTTAAAGTCAATTTTCAAAACCAGAGTGCAATAACCGATTCTGGATTTTCCATAACTGATTATTCACCAAGTCAAGAGCATTTTTCATGTTCTAAAAGCTCCTAACCTATTAGGTAATTCACCTAACCGGTTATTATGAAAGATAAGAGTATTTTTCATGTTGTAAAAGCTCCTAACCGATTAGGCAATTCACCTAATCAATTAGTGTAAAAGATAGGAGCTTTTTTCATGATTTTTAATGCTCTTAAACAATTAGGTAATTCACCTAATCGGTTTGTGTAAAAGTTAGGAGCATTTTCATATTTTTATAAAAGCTCCTAACCGATTAGGCATATCCCCTAACTAGTTATACTAAATGTCAGGAGCCAAAATTAAAGCTCATAACCGATTAGGACAACCTCCTAACCGATTATCTGGGCAACCAAAAAACACTTTACAACGGCTCTATTTTGGCATTTAATGCCTCCTAACCACCACCAACAACTCTAAAATGCTTTGGGCTATAAATACAAGTATTTGGGCATCAAAGAAACATTGGGGAAACAATCTAAAAATGGTTCTTGAGCATTGAACACGAGTTTTACCATCATTACATCAAATACTCTATTTTGAGCTTAAAAGTGTGAATCCTTGATACCCATAGAGCTTCAATTTGTATTATCCACTCTTGAGAGTGTTTCAATTCATCTACACTTTGTATAAATTGTAAAAGAGGGTGAGGTATCCGTCAAAGTTGTAAGGGTGAGGTATTCCTTGAATTTGAGGATCAAACACAAAGGATGAGACATCCCAAGGTGTGTTGAATGCTCCACTTTGTAATTGTTTTCAAGCACCTATTCAAGCTTGAAGGTTTAGTGAAAATCTCAGGTGGTTCACTTGAGAACTAGACGTAGGCCACAAGTGGTTGGTGGTTGAACCAGGATAAATCCTTATGTTTATTTTTCTCAACTCTATCTCTTTACATTTGTGCTTTAATTAGATATGCTTGAGTTGAACTTGATATCTAGCTTATTTGCTTGATTTATCCTATAACCCAAGTGGTATTTGTGAGATCTCTAACAGTTGCACCTTTGTTAAACTTATTCCGCTGCATGTGTTGATTGAAAATATCAAAATGTATAATTTCTCAAATGTGTTTTAAAAATTTGTAATCACCCAATTCACCCCTCTCTTGGGTGATGGTTGCCATGACTAATAAGAACCTATACTAATCCCCCTTTCATTTCAACACGCTTCGCTACTGCTACGCAAGGAGGAAACCACTAGAATATGTCTATCCAGGTATAACTCAGTATCAACTACTAAACAAATATCTGTAACCGCCGATCATGATCTTACAAAATTATAGCGCCTATAACTGCCTTAAATTGCTCATAATTACAATATTAATATTTCAATCTTATAAAGATTTATGCTATAATTAAGGGAGGCTAAACCCTAATTGCACTCTATAAATATCGTGATACTAATATAGAAGTAGCTCCAAATCAGCCGGATTCTCCTGCACAACCTCTTTAGAGGAGGAAGAGAAAGATGGCTGAGGGCACTGTGACGGAGGATCGTAGGAAGAGGATAACAACGGAGGAGGATGAAGAAGAAAGGGAAGATCTAATGCCTTTGATCACAAGGCACTCGGAATCCCACTTAGGACTTGGGCAAACTTTAAGGTGATCCGTAACTGAAGTCTTTAGCATTTATGGTCTAATTCAGAAAATCTCCTATCACTTTAGAATTTTCAACTTTAGAACTGATTTAACACAAGACATTCATTGTAAGTACCTAATGACGGACCATGGATTTTGTAACCCGTGTTGGCAACTAATTATAACCATGAAATGGTTATAGCCAAGTGTTGAGGATTTGGGTATGGACCCACAACCCATGGCCAAAACACTTAAATGGGCTTTGTGGATTATTTCTATTAACCTGGAATCTGAGAGAACTCAGATCCGATTAGGAACGGGCTCTAGACATTCTCAAGGCGTTCTCTGGCTTGAAGGTCTTTGAATTGTTAAAAGAAACTTTGGATCCCATAAGGAATGAGCTTAGTAGACGTTCCCAAGACACATTGTGGCTTGAGGATTTGTTGAGACTTTGACAATGTAAAAAGATGCATGAAAATTTCATTTTATTGATTGAATGAAGGACTAAAGTTCGTACAAAGTATATACTCACCAAAATTGGGGCAAATCAAACAAAGTAAACTAAAACTAGGCCTTAAAGGGCACTTACCTATAATACTTTCTAAGTTTATCCGTATTTTAATAATTTTTTATTGGCTCGCCTGTTAATGTGTCCAAGGTGTAATCTCCTTTGCCAGCGCTGATCATAATCCAGTAGGGACCTTCCCAATTTGGGGCTAAATTCCTTTGGAAGGCATTCCTACCTCCAATGTCTGCTTTCTAGTGTAATAAGTCCTATGGCTGGAATTTCCTTGGGACAACCTTCAAATTATAATGAGTTGTCGTCTTTTGTTTGATGGTGGCATCGCATATATGAGCGATGCACCTTTTTTCTTCTTAGAGATCTAAATTTTCTCTGATCAATTCGGGTTAATGTAAGGTGAGAACTATTGGAGATGCTAGCTTGACTCACCTATCTCCACCGGGATCATAGCCTCACACCTATAAGTGAGTTTAAAGGGGGTTTCACCTATTGTAGAGTGAGGCTTAGTTCAGTAGGCCCAGAGGACATGGTCAAGTTGATCTGCCCAGTTTCGCTTAGCTTTGTCCAACCTCCTTTTAATTCCTCGAACAATGACCCGGTTGGTAGCTTCAGCTTGGCTGTTCATCTTGGGATTCTCAACAGATCTGCAATGGTGCTTGATTTTTAACCCAATAAGAAGCTCTTCAAAATTCTTATCTTTGAACAGTGTGCCATTTGTCTAGGTTTTATATTGTAGCCCAAAATTTCTCTCTTGCCTGATACAATCTTCCACGGCAAACCACCACTCTTCCTTTCCCCTACACTTAACAGCACATAGTAAGTTATGCCATGTTTAGATCCATAAGCGCTCAGAGAAGCCTTGCAAAGTATGAGAGATTAGAAAAAGAATCTATTTCCAATCACACAACTTGATCCAACCATTATTAGATCCATAAGCACTCGATAACACTATGCAAAGTATGCAAGATTAGAAATAGTGTGCGTTGCCAATGGGACTTCGAATGAAGAGTTAAAACGAAGGACAACTTTGCTTTATCGAGCACAAGGTTCAACCTTTGGGGACATTAATCTACAAGGAAACTGTAATAAGAAGGTAAATAATAATAATCAATAGTAAAAGAGTCACTTGCTCTTCAGATTCTTTGATCTTCATCAGAAAAGTTTGATGTAAGGATTTAGAAGATGATGATGATTTATGATTAAGATGATGATGATTTATGATTAAGATGATGATGATGATTCATGTGAGAACTTGTACCAACCCTTTCGGTTTTAACACGCATTGCTGCTGTTGCACAAGGAGGAAACCACTAGAACGTGCCTATCTAGGTACAACTTAGTATCCATTACTAAACAAATATCTATAACTACCGATCATGATCTTATAAACTATAGCGCCTATAACCGTCTCAAATTGCTCATAATTGCAATATTAATGTTTCGATCTTATAGGGATTTCCTGCTACAATTAAGGGAGGCTAAACCCCAATTGCATTCTATAAATATCATGATCCTATTGTAATTCCTTGAACAATGACCCAGTTGGTAGCTTTAGCTTGGCCATTTGTCTTGGGATTATGAACAGAACTGCAATGGTGCTTAATTTTTAACCCATCAAGTAGCTCTTCAAAATTTTTATCTTGAACTACGCGCCATTGTCCATCACAATGGACTCTGGAACCCCAAAGTTAGTGATGATGTGACGCCAGATGGAGATAGTTTTCAGAAATTAAAGTATAAGTTAACAACTACACCAGTGTTAGTGGTTTAAGATCCACAAGGTCACTTTGGTGTATATTATGATACTTCAAAGAAAGGTTTAGAATGTGCATTGATGCAGAATAAAGGAGTAATTGTCTATACCTCTAGACAGTTAAGACCTCATAAGGAAAATTACCCTATTTATGATCTAGAATTAGCTGATGTGGTCTATGCCTTAAAAACATATGAGCACTACCTATATGGAGTTTAGTTTGAGGTTCAGTGACCACAAGAGTTTAAGATGCCTATTTGATCAGAAAGAGTTGAACATGAGACAAAGAAGATTGATGAAATTTTTAAAGGATTATGACTTTGAGTTAAAAATTCATCTAGGTAAAGTCAATGTAGTGGTTGATGCGCTTAGTAGAAAATCACTACATGTGTATCCCATATGATGATACAAGAAATGAATCTCCTAGAAGGCTTTAGGAATTTGAATCTGCCAGTGACTGTATTACATATAGTCTCTGTGTTAACAATTCGAAGGTAGAAAGTGACTTTAGGACTTAAATCTAAATAGCCTAAGAGAAAGACCTAGCCTTGCAGACCATAAAGGAATAAATGTTAAAAGGAAAGAAGAAGGACTTTACTAAGACAACTGATAGAACTATTTTGTTATGAGGCAGAGCATGTGTCCTAGAGGATGCTGACTTAAGACCTAAGATCCTAGAGGAGGCTTATACGAGTAGTTACACCATTCATCCTAGTGCAACTAAGATGTACCAAGATCTAAGGACCATGTTTGGTGGTTAGGAATGAAAGCAGACATTGCCCAATATGTGGCATAGTGTCTGGTATGCTAGAGAGTGAAGATAGAACATCATAAACCATCAAGACCTTTACAACCTTTAGAGATCTTTGAATAGAAGTAAGATAACATATCCATGGACTTTGTCAAGAGTTTGCCTAGAACACAATTAGAATATGACTCCATATAGGTCATTATGAATAGACTGACTAAGTTTGCCCATTTCTTTCCTATCAGAATGGACAAGCTAGCTCAGTTGTATATCCAAGAGATTGTGAGGTTACATGGTATACCCTCCAACATCATATCTGATAGAGATCTTAGATTTACATCTAGATTTTGGGGAGCTTTATAGAAAGCTTTTGGGACTAGGTTGTATCTTAGTACAACTTATCACCCACAAATGGATGGTGAGACTGATAGGACCATACAGAGCCTGGAGGATATGCTTAAGGTATGTGTCGTTGACCAACAAGGATAGATATCTATAACCAGCAAAATTTGCCTAGAATAATAATTACCACTCTAGCATAAGAATGGCACCTTATAAGGCTCTTTACGGAAGAAAGTGTAGATTGCCTCTGTGTTGGTTTAAGGTTAGAGAGAAAGCTATATTAGGGCTATATTTGATATAAAAAATTATAGAACAAATCTAATTGATCAGAAAAAGGTTAGAAATCGCTCAATCTAGCAGAAGAGCTATATAGACAAGAGAAGAAAACCTTTAGAATTTAAAGAAAGAGAACATGGATTTTTTAGAATCACTCTTACAATTGGGATTAATAGAGGACTACCACAAGACAAGCTATGAAGGAGCTTCAATTTGGGGATTCCATGGAGATGAGGATTTCATGATGGTGACCACCACTAAAGGTGGCTAGTTACGATGGTTCGTGGTGGTTGTGACCCCATGAGTCACCACAGGTCAAGGATGAGGTGGTTGGGTTATGGCCAGGCCTAGGTGGCCTCTGGCTTTGTACTGGCCTCTAGCCAAGGTGACCCTAGTTGCACCTGATGGCTAGGGCAAGCCACAACCCTAGAATGAGGTAATTAATACCACTAAAGGTCAATGGCTTGACAAGTAAGGTCAAGGTAGACTCGTGAGCCTTAGACTGATGAGAAAAGAATGTCGAGTTGATCCCTGAGGTAATAACCTTGTAAGGGTTATGAGATTAAAGCAATGCAAATTTAAAGTTAAGGGTTATGTAAGATGGGTTACTTGATATAAGCATGTTGGTAATTGTAACTGTTTGATATGATTATATATACTCTGTTCTGGCTGATACATTAATATGATGATTTGAGAATTGTGAAAATGCAATATGATGCTCTTAGTAACTGTATGTTCATGAAATGTGATATCTAATGTGTAATATTCCAATATTTACTATTCAGCTATATCGTCATATAAAAGAATAACACAACACTGGTCATGCTACTTCTAACATACCACAACTAATCCCATAACATTTATACAAATAATTATGGAGAGCCACGATATCAAAAGTTATATATACATCATTGCCTCAATGACATATTGTAATACATAAACTTTTACAACAAGATCTAGCATAATACAAGCTTTATCTACAAAAAGCCTATAACTATACTAATCTTCACACATCTTCTTCTTTCCTTTTGAGAAACTTGCACTTGGATTTACATGGCAACATAATCGGGGTAAGAAAAAATATCTCAGTAGAAGTATTCCAATACCAGTATATATATATATATATATATATATATATATATATATATATATATATATATATATATATATATATATATATATATTATATATATTATGGATAATATTTATAATTATGGAATTAACACTTCAACCACAAAAGCAAAAATATCTCTATCTCAGAGATATACAATCGCCCATATAATTGTAATGCATGAATAATGTTATGAAAGCAACCACCCATACAATTGCCATGCTATGTGAAATTATGTCTATTATGTATGCCTATGCAAAATCCTAAGCATGAAAATGAATAATGTATGATACCATATCCAGGAATCTCCAATTCCATGGTAATGTCATGAATACATGAAACTTGAACAATGTAATGGAAGTCACAACCATAACTTTGAGCAAGCACTGTAAATCCATCCAGCAAACATCATTATCACAGAGGAAATCCATCCCCTCTGGGTAGTGAAGTCCATCAACTACATAGATATTGATAATGAACAAGGAAATTCATCTTTATCAATCCTATATTAGGAATGATAAAATTCACCTTACCTAATATAGATCACCCACATCTACAGGGCTCACACCTTTCAAAAAGGCAAAACAAACATCATATATATTATCAGGCATAAAATATCATTATCACAGAGGAAATCCATCCCCTTCGAGTAGTGAAGTCCATCAACTACACAGTTATCAATAATGAACAAAGAAATCCATCCTTATCAACTTTATATTAGGAAGGATACAATCCATCTTGCCTAATATAGATCAACTACATCTATGGGGCTCACACATTTCAAAAAGGCAACTCATACAATCAAGTATATCATCATTACTAATTAAACTCTCATAATTAACATTACAAATCAATATGATTCAATAATACATAGAGAGGATATTACACACCTCTTTAGGTTCCACAAACCTCTCATGCAAAACAATTACTGATTACTTCTCATAACTAGTTTCACAATTGATTTATATGCATTTTAGGTTCCATCCACAATACTTCATCAAATACTTATAGAGGTACTTTAACACTCTTAAAAGAGCAAACATGATTAATTCCCACACTTAGGGAAACTCATTTCCTCAATTCATCACAATACACAAAATATGTATATATAGCCATGTCTAATTACCTCCCGTAATTAGCATTTCAAATTAACTTGATTTAATACATTCTCACTTCTTCAATTACTCCTATTAGAGTTTCAACACACTCTACTAGGCTTAAACAAAGGATCCTAACAATTAGGAATCTCAAAACATCAAAATAAAGATTCTGATGAAATCTGCTCTGGGCGTTTAGGCGCTCTATCCTTGAGTGTCTGGGTGCTCAACACCTTACTGCATGATCATTCTTCTCTGGACTCTGGGCATCTAGACACTATATACTAGGTGTCTAGGCGCTCTCCACATGACAACAATTCTGTAGAATTTTCTGCAGAACGTGCAATTGTTCCAATAATGGTTTTCACGAAATTTACTCATTCCAAATTAGTTTCTAAGTAGTTTTAAGTCCCTAACAAGTTCAATAACACATAGGAAACATAAACCGTCAACTCACAACACCAAATTTAGATTCTTGGATCAAATCATCCACTTAAACCCTAAAACTCATCTTCTATCTTAATAGAAAAACCTAGGTGTTTAAGTGATGAAATCTCATCATCAAGCATCAAACAACCTAAAAATCATGCTATCCTCAAGTTCACAACAAGATTCAAGCATCAAATCACCAAAAATACCTCAAAACCTAACTCACCACATTAAACCAAATCTCATGAACAAGATGAAGAGAATAGGAAAATGAGTTAAGAAGAAGATTTCTCCCTACCTCAAGGTCTTGAAGATGAATATGAAGCCTCCACTTGAATTCTCTTTCTCCTTCCCCTTTCTTTTCTCCTTTGATTTCCCCCTTTCTCTCTTTTCTCTTCTCTTTTCTTTCTCTATTTTTCCTTTCTCTCCCTGCCGTGGGATATTTATAAAAGGGGAAGTCAACTTTGGCTTCTCCTAAAAAGGTATTAAAACTTCAATTTGTTAAGAACACTCAGATTTCACCAAATCTAGTTTTCCCAGCTTCCAATAGACTTAAAACAAATCCTAAGATTCATTAAAAATTTGATTTCACCATTTTCATAATTTTTCATATCAGCTGAGAGTCAATCCGACACTAAAACACACAACCAATATGCTTAAAAATGTCAAATCAACTCTAATAAATCTCAAACTTTAACCACAACTTCTTCTACATATTTGTGACCTAGAAACAAGTTTTTCACACTTATTTCCACTAACTAAGTGGTTTGAGTCAAAACCAGGGCTAAAAATAGCTATATTTCACATATAGTGCTACAACAAAGTGACTAAACGTACTTAGACGGTCACAAAAATTCACAAGCATGACAAACTAGTATTGGGCTACCATTGGAATCATTTACAAGTCTATCATGATTTTCTAGGATGTTACATGAAGCATTATACAACTTCTCATGAAAGTGTGCATTCCCAAAAAGAGGATAAAATGTATCTTACCAAAAGAGTAAGGTCCTTATCATAGAGAGCAAAAAAAGTAATTCAACTTGCTAGGATAGGATTTGTGTAGTATGTACGACTACTGATAATGGGCTAGCTCATGTTTGAGAAACAAACTATATTGAAGAGGAGGATCATTCCCCCTTGGAGGACAAATGTTACCTCTTATGAAAAGGGAAATGTAGAAATGTTGGTGTATGCCCTAGTGGCCAATACATTTTGTTTGTATTGACATACATTATATTATGCTATTTTTGATATATGAGGCATTTCATTTATTGTGTTCTTTTTGATAGACATAATAAAGTCCTTAGAATAGTAAGTTTGATACCATAGGACATCAAGTGGATGACTTGATGGTGAGATCCTATTGGATAAAATACTATTCTTAAATGTCCCTAGTCAAGTATTATTGTTAATTAGGATAACAATAATGCATTGAGACTAGTATGTGCGTAGACTGATGACCACATCTCACGGGTCATGGATATGAGATATCAAGTCTACACATGGATACATATTAGAGTAATGATGTATTGGATAGACCCACCATGAGAATGCTACGTGGATCGTTACGTGAGTGTCATAAGCGATTCTCATAGTGATAATGGTGTATGTGGTTCTTTGACCTGAAATCACTACGATTCCTACATGAGGAGTTGTGTGTTTTAAATGCCATCAAACATCATCTATAACAAGATGATTATAAAGTTGGTTATTAGACATATTGCGATGCATGTGGAGGAATGTGAGTGACCTAGATGGGATTTGTCCCTCCTACATAACAGGAGTGATATCTTCGGGCCCCTTGATTGAGTGAGACTATGAAATGCATGGCCATGCTCAAATGAGTCAATATGAGATATTGATCTCATTTGTTATTACTATGTCTACTCGGGAATCAGGAAACTGAAGATTGAGTTAACAAGGGTGACACGTTCCATGCCTTGTGTTCAATCTGGATATCTGGACAAAGGGACTAAACTACACGGAAACATTGATCACGGATAGGTTATGTCAAATCACTGATATTCTCATTACTTGGGTAGCAGTGATGTGTTGCTAGATACCGCTCACTGTTTGTAATATTAAAATGAGATTTTAATATTACTACCAACGTCATGAGAAACAAAGGTCGCACACTTAGAACAGACTAAATTGGAGCAATAAGGATCCAAGTTGGACTCGGATTCAATTGTGGGCCTAACTCATGACAGATGGGTTTTAGGGTTGCACATGACTTACCTTTAATCACTCACACTCACTTAAGGCAGCCACTATTATAAATAGTACTATTAAGGGGGCTGCTATAGATGTTACATCACAACCCTAGCCGCACCTAAGAAAGTGAGTGAGAGACAGTGAAAGGTTCTTCTCTTCTATCCGCAGCTAGCACCGCGAAACAGAGGCGTGACTCCTTTTGCAAGTCTGTTCGTGTGGATACCGCAGAAACATCGTCGCTATTACGGTGTTGGTGATTCACCTCGCTTGTGTTTATCACGCTTCAAGAGGTAAATTTTAAAAACTCGGATTATGGACTTTTCGCATGGATCCTGTGTGGGAATCCTATTATTCCGCTGTGAGATATTTTGATCCGCAATTCCCAACAAGAAAAAGCTGCCTAATGGCCAGATTCATAAGTGTAACACTCGTGAAAACATGATAGACTTGTATATAGTTATGGAGGTAGCCTAATACTCGTTTGTTATGCTTGTTAAGTTTTGTGGCCATCTGAGCAAGTTTAGTCACTTTATTATAATACTATGTGTGAAATATAGCTGTTATTAGCCCTGAAATTTGCTTAACTCCTTAGTTAATGGAAATAAATGTGGAGAGTTTGTTTCTAGGTCACAAAAGTGTGGAAGGAGATGTGGTTAAAGTTTGAGATTAATCGGGGTTAGTTTAACATTTTTAAGCATATTGGTTATATGTTTTAATATCGGATTGACTACCAGCAGATATTAAAAAATATGAAAATGGTGGAACAAGATTTTTCATGAATCTTAGGATTTATTTGAAACTTGTTGGAAGTTAGGAAACTAGATTTGGTGATATCTAAGTGTTTTTAACAGATAGGGAGTTTAGTACTTATCCAAGAGAATCCAAATTTGACTTCTCCTGATAAGTATCCCACGACAGAGAGAAACAGAAAATAGAAGAAAGAAAAGAGAAAAGAGAGGAAGGAAAAAAGAAGGAGAAAGAGGAAGAGAAGAAAAAGGAAACCAAGAGGTAAGCAAGGATTGGAGATCTTGGATCCATCCTTAGCCATCTGCAAGACCTTGAGGTAGAGGGAAAAAACTATTTTGTACTTCTACTCATTTTCTCCATCTTGTTCATGTGATGACTTGGTGTGAGTAATGGGGTTTAGTGTGAGTTTTGTGTGTTCTTGGCCTATTTCTTGTTGTTGAACTTGAGTATGGCTTGATGTTGGTTTGTTGGATGCATGAGGATGAATTTTTCCTCACTTGAACACCTTTGTTCTCATTTGAGTTAAAATTAGGGGTTTAGGTTTTAAGGTGGATGATGCATTCATCAATCTATGATTTTGTGAAATTGAAGTTGTACAAGAATTACAATGTGTTAATAGATCTTAGTAGTTGTGAAAAATCAAGTGGCATTGAAGTTAGAGCCCTTGGAAGGCCTTTGTTCCTCAATGGAACAGTAGTTCCATTTGTAGAATTCTATAGATTTTGTTCTATCTAGTTAATGCTCAAGTGCTGAGTGTTTGGCACTTAGGCGCCAGTAGGGGAGACAAAGAGCATATTTGTGCTATGCGACCTATGCCTAAGTGCCTATGGAGGAGCACCTGAGCACGCGTGGAGCGCTAGGCAAGGAGCATATGAGTGCTCATCGCTGGGAAAAATAGGGCAGAGCCTTAATTTGGTGAAAATGAAGAGCTCACTTGTGTGGATCTTTATTTTATGTTTTTTTATTGAGTATTGAGACTTTAATAGGAGTATTAAATGAAGTGTTTGTGAAATGAACTTGGAATGTATGTGAATCAATTGTGGTGCTAATTATTGTAGGTAATTAGTAATTATTTTGCATAATAAGGTTGTGGAACATATTAAAGTGAGTAATATCCTCTCTATGTTTGTTGAGTAGTGAGGTGAGTAATTCCTCTCTATGATTGTTGAGCAGTGAGGTGAGTAATTCCTTATTATGTTACTGGGTATTTGAGGTGAGTAATTCCTGATTATGTTTATTGGGTAGCTGAGGTGAGTAATATCCTCTCTACGTGTTGATGAGTAGTGGAGGTGAGTCATATCCTTACTACGCCTAATAATTCATGACATATTATAGCATATCTCAGAGTAGTTGATGTGAGTAATATCCTTAATACGTTTGAGAACTAATGACATTCTTGAATTTCATTCACTCTTAGGACTTGCATAGACATAAACATTAGACATAATTTGGCATAACATGACAATTGTATGGGCGGTTGCCACCATGACATGAATTCATGACATTGCAATTGTATAGGCAATTACGTATCTCTGAGATGGAGATGTTGTTATTGTTGTTGTTGTTGTGTCTCTGAGATAGAGACGATGCTTTAGTATCTCTGAGATAGAGATGATGTTTTTATGATTGTGGTATTTACTTGAAAACTGTTTGTGATATATGAGTTTTTATACAAACTTATAAAATGAGAATCTATTTCAGGAAGAGAAAGGACATAGTTTTGACTTTTGCACCTTTCTAGCTTGTTATGAATAAGACTTGAGTTTTAGAATTGTGTTTCCCCCGAAATATATGGAATGATTTTGATGGCATGGTTTAAGGATTTAACTACTGAGAATATGTGATTCTCACCCCCAGTGTGTGTTTCCATGATGATTCCAGGGATGATGACTTATGAAAAGTGAAGACAAGTAGGAGATTGGAGTGCTTAGCTTAGAGTATCTTTGTAGATTCTTTTGATGATGTACGCATTGTATTAGTGATAAATATAAATATTGTGTATTATTGATTCATTTGAGGCTCATATTTTCTATATATATACATAACTATTATATTTGAAAATGCTTAGTTATAGTAAGTAGCATTCTTAGATCTAATGATTGTGGTATAACATCGGTTATACTATGGTTATTAAATTTGGGATATTACAATAAGCATTTCATTCATGATGCATTGACATTATTTTTTTACTGATATATTGTGATTTTATAATCATGTGAAGAAAATTGGTATAAAAAGGAACCTTTCCCTCTGGATAATAACTTTTAATATTTTCAACTTATATTTGTTATATGTGTTTTAGTCCAGGACAAGTGGATTTATTGTAGTATGCTGAGAATTCTTAAAATTCACACCGATCTTTATTTCTATGATATTTCTAGATTCTGAGAATGCCTCTATTTAGTGTGTACTTTGAGTTTGTAGAGAAGGATGAGTGTATTCCTTGGAATCCAACACCTATTCCTTTCTTGGCCTAATTCGTGTGCATATGTACACGCCTAGGGCACCTAGAGATAGACTTAGAGGATTCATAATGTAGAGCCATATAGTAGAGGAGTGGGACAGTACATAGACATCTTAGATCCTATTTCGGTTGTGTATATACTTGTTCATATGTTGATGTATCTCGATATAGATGTTTGACTATGTTGGCTTTACATTACTTTTGTTTATCTAACTAACTACCCTACTGGATGACTGTATTATAGGTACCGATGCCCACATTGTTACTTTTATTCATGTATGTATGAACTATGATAAATAATACTTAGTGGAAGGCCCAAAGGGCCAAGACCTTGATATATGTGCTTTTGTTGACGTGTTTATATAAGTATGCATGATAGAGTTAGAGTTTTTCCAGTTAAGACTTACTCTAAAATAATTGATATGCTCTATAGATTTGATTATTATTGCACATTTATTGAGGGCTTTCGGCTTAGCTCACCTTGAGAGCAAAATCACTCAATGATAAAGATAAAGTGAAATTAAATGCTAAGATAAGCCAACAAGCCATTTTAAAGAGGAACAAATAAAGTTGAAATAAAATATAGTTAACAATGAATTAAGAACTTAACTAGATTGGTAAAGGGGGTTTGAAAGAAATATACATTGAACTTTATCCTATCTGGTTCACCTGTTTGAGCACAAGGTGGATAAAATAGGATAGGGGTCGTACCACTGGTCATTGTTAGTTAGTAAAATAGACAGATGGAAGGCAAATCATAGAGCTCTAGAGAGTTATAAACACAAAGCGCCATGATGAAAATAATCTAGGACACTAGCATGAAAGAGGCCCACCTAATGATCCCAGAACGTGGGTTGAGCATAATCTGATAAGGGAAAGCCAGCCACCTCCCAAGAACTCTATGGTCTAGGAACCTACTAATCACCCTAATGCTCCCTATCAATTCAATCACCCCTTTTCAGACTTTATTATAGGAGTTCAACTACCTGCAGGATTTAAGATCCCAACTAGCATGGATCCATTTGACTATACTGCGGACCCCTAGGAACACATAGATTTGTTCACCTTGTTTATATTGCTCTTAGGGAGCACTAATCTCGTCATGTATCGTGCCTTTCTTGGGACCCTAAAGAAATCTACCCTAAAGTTGTTCTCCAACATACATCCTAGGTCCATCAACCAGTTTGTTGAGCTCACTACGAATTTTGTGTTGCATTTCACCACTAGCAAAGTGTAATCCAAAACTTCAGATAGCCTCGTCAACTTCAAGTAGAGATGAGATAAATTACTCCAAGATTTCATGACTAAATTCAACAGGAAGGCACTGATGACTAAGGACCTCAGTAAAGACGTCGCCATGCACACCATCATGGCCAAACTTCAACTAGGACCCTTTGCCTCCTTGTTAGAAAAAAAAACCCATATGGACCTAGATGACCTTAAAAGCATGTCTGAAAAGTACGTTAACATAGGGAGGTAAAAAAGGCATAAAGGGAAATGGAAAGGGTCAAAGAACCCCAATAGAAAAGAATTAGGAACCACAGCCACCACAGAATCCTCCAAAGGGTCCATTGAGAGGAAAATTTGAAGAATACACTCCCCTCAATGTCCCTCGTACTCAAATCCTACAAGCTGAGATCCAGAACCTTCCTAGACCTCTCGCATTGAAAAAATACACCCAAAAAGATAAGTCCAAGCGTTGTGAATACCATAGAGGCTATGAACACAACTTAGACGATTGCATTTAGGTACAGGACGCGGTTGAGACCCTTATCCAAGAAGGTTGCCTTGGCTATTATGGCCTACAACCCCAGGATGGGAACTCTCAATGTGAGTCTCGCAACTATAGAAGGAGAAGTTATAGCCCCAGAAGGAAACCTTTTACTCCACCTAGAAGACAATCACCACACCAGGAAGGAGGCAGAAGAAAAGAGTCACCCTAGGTAGATAAGACAGATAGCAACTTCTGTCCTCCTCGCAACACCCTACGTTGTGACTAAAATCACCATATGCTGAGGTGACATAGGCGATAAATACAATATCCAGGGGATTCGTTAGAGGTGGCAAGTCTAATACATCTAAGAAGTTCCATTTGTGTATAGTTTTAAGCGTGGTTTCTTTACTCATTCCCAAAATAGGATACAAATAGAAGAAAACAACTCCTATCATCTTCTCAAACGATGATTATAAAGATATGATATCGAAACACGATGATCCCCTCATCATATCCAAAGTATTAGCTAATGTTGAAGTACGAAAGATCTTTGTGGATCAAGGAAGCTCAATAGACATAATGTTCATGAACGTCTTCAGCAAATTTGGTCTCTATGAAAAAGACTTGTTGCTGTGTTCTAGGAGCTGATCGGCTTCTGTTTGTGTGTATTCACAAGTGTACGAGTCAACAAGTAATATATGAGAGTAGAGTATCGTGTCCCAAGGGATTGACAATTAGAGTAATGCAAAACTTAACCAATTTTCATAAATTCTTATCCAAGCAATCGAATTATGAGAGTAGTTTGGAATTGAAATAACAAATTAAAAGAAACAAAGCGAGAAAGTATTGAACACTAATTCCACAAGAGAAAAATGAGAATGATTAAAGCCTAGGGGTCCTTATTCACTTACTACCTCAATGAATATTTGAAAATTCATAAGTACCTAATAACGAGTTGGTTTTACTAGCTACAAACAAGAAATAGGTAAAGGCCTATGTCTAAGATAATTACCCATGTGAAACTTAGCTAAACCACTATGTGTCCATGTGATTTAGCATAAGAGTCACTCATTGAGACTAATTATCAAATACTTGCTATGCATAACTAATGTGTATGTGTCCATCCCATTAGCTAATCAATACATTCAACCCAATAGAATGTAATTGAATATACATCAACCATATCATATCTATATTCACAACACCCTATTTCTAGTTCAATTGGAATACTAAAATCATGCAATTGATGGCTAATCAACAACAAGCATTAAGCATAGATATGGAAGAACAAAACCAATTTCATTGATAGAAACTTAAAAAATTTACAAGATATTCAAATCCATAATAAGATCCTAGAGAGCCCCTAGATTAGAGTTTAGTTACACATCATGAAAAAAGAGAAAACTAATGGAGTTATAAAACCCATCAAATTACAAATCAAGAGAGAAAAGGAAAAGAATGAACAAGAATGGTGAGAATCCAATGCTTGATCTTCCTCCTTGATCTTGATTCTTCACTTGAATCACCTCAATCTTCCAAGGTTTTCTCCTCCTTTCCTTTTCTCTATGAAGTTCGTGCTTGGTCCAAAAATAGAAAATCTCATTCAAGTCCCAAAAATCAGATATTAAAGGCTAATTTCGCGGACTAGGATTTTTTCTACGCCTAGACGTGGCTTTGTCATGCCTAGGCGTGGTTATGAAACACGTACTGTCAGGTGCTGGCCACGCCTAGGCATGACTTTTCCACGCCTAGGCGTGAGTGTCTCTGTCTGCAAACCCTGAAAACCTGAGAGTGTCATGCCTAGAAATGACTTTTCCATACCTAGGCGTGGACTCTCTGTTTGGGAATCCCTGAAATGCTTCAAGGAGCATACTATTGGTGTATGCCCTAGAGGCTAATACATTTTCTGTATTTGCATATATTCTATTATGTTATTTTATATATGAGGCATTTCATTTATTGTGTTCTTTTTTTTATAAACATAATAAAGTCCTTAGAATAGTAATTTTGATGCCATAGGACATCAAGTGGATGACTTGATCGTGAGATCCTTTTGGTTACAACACTATTCTTAAATGTCCCTAGTCAAGTATTATTGTTAATTAGGATAACAATAATGCATTGAGACTAGTATGTGCGTAGACTGATGACCACATATCACGGGTCATGGATATGAGATATCAAGTCTACACATGGATACATATTAGAGTAATGATGTATTGGACAGACCCGCCATGAGAACGCTACGTGGATCGTTACGTGAGTGTCATAAGCGATTCTCATAGTGATAATGGTGTATGTGGTTCTTTGACCTGAAATCACTACGATTCCTACATGAGGAGTTGTGTGTTTTAAATGCCATCAAACGTCATCCGTAACAAGATGATTATAAAGTTGGTTATTAGACATATTGCGATGCATGTGGAGGAATGTGAGTGACCTAGATGGGATTTGTCCCTCCTACATAACAGAGTGATATCTTCAGTTCACGCCCCCGATTGAGTGAGACTATGAAATGCATGGCCATGCTCAAATGAGTCAATATGAGATATTGATCTCATTTGTTATTACTATGTCTACTCGGGAATCAGAAACCGAAGATTGAATTAAACAAGGGTGACACGTTCCATGCCTTGTGTTCAATCTGGATATCCGGACAAAGGGACTAAACTACACGGAAACATTGATCACGGATAGGTTATGTCAAATCACCGACATTCTCATTACTTGGGTAGCGAAAGTGATGTGTTGTTAGATACCGCTCACTTGTTTGTAATATTAAAAGGAGATTTTAATATTACTACCAACGTCATGAGAACTGCAGTGGTCGCACACTTAGAACAGACTAAATTGGAGCAATAAGGATCCAAGTTGGACTCGGATTCAATTGTGGGCCTAACTCATGACAGATGGGTTTTAGGGTTTTTCCTACACGCTCACACTCACTTAAGGCAGCCACTATTATAAATAGTATCTGTTAAGGGGGCTGCTATAGACGTTACATCACAACCCTAGCCGCACCTAAGAAAGTGAGTGAGAGACAGTGAAAGGTTCTTCTCTTCTATTCGCCTAGCACCGCGAAACAGAGGCGTGACTCCTTTTTGCAAGTCTGTTCGTGTGGATACCGCAGAAACATCGTCGCTATTACGGTGTTGGTGATTCACCTCGCTTGTGTTTATCACGCTTTAAGAGGTAAATTTAAAAAAAAAAACTCGGATTATGGACTTTTCGCATGGATCCTGTGTGGGAATCCTATTATTCCGCTGCGAGATATTTTGATCCGCAATTCCCAACACATGCCTAGGCGTGATTTTTCCATGCCTAGGCGTGGGTTGGCTGTCCTTGTTTCTCTCTTGCATCCTTCTTCATTTGAACTCTTCTTTGCTTCCTTATCCATTCCAAGGCTTTTCCATCTTGAATACCTACATCAAAACAATGTCAAAGTCCATTAAATCATGATCAATCTAATTCTTTAAATAAAATCCTTAAAAATTCAATTCTCAATCATTTGAGTTAACAAGCTTAAATTATTAAAGTCATGCATGAATTGAACCTTTGGCCTATAAAACTTAAGGATAGCATGCTCATATACATTCAAAATCAAGTGAAATAACTTCATTTCCAGAAGTTATCAGCTTCACGAGAGATAAAATTATACCGAAAGGGCATATTGACCTACACCTTACATTGGGATCCAAGTCACTAATCAAGACGGTTAAGGTGAAGTTCCAGATGGTCGATTGCCCTTCTGCCTACAACATCATCCTTGGTCAGTCATCCCTAAACTCCTTTGGCACTGTGGTCTCCACCACTCATCTCGTTATGAAGTTCCTCACAAAGGACAATGAGATTGCCATTGTGATAGGAAACTAAATCGTAGACCAAAAATGCCTCAATGCCAGTTTAAAAATGGCAAGACCTTAAAAATAACTTCACCATGCATACCAAGTTGTCACAACAGATCATCCCAATGTCCTATTGGTCAAGTTAGATATGCGCGAGGAGATCCGGGATACATGCCCTCAGCCAGAAAGAGAACTAGTACCCTTGGTGATAAGTCAGACTAAGTCACCAAGATTGGAGGCTATTTACCCCCAAAAGAGCGGGATTGTCTGATTGTGTTCCTTCAAAAAAAAAAAAAACAAGGACCATTTCATTAGACCTCGACCGACATGCTTGGGATAAGACCCTGAATTTATCTCTTATCGGGTTCCCATCTTTCCTAATGCCAAGCCAGTATTGTAGTGGAAAAGAAAAGTCAACCTAAATGTAACATCCTAATACTATTACCCTAGTATAACTAACAAATACTTAGCTAAACAGTAATAGCTATGCTACTTCTAACTTAAAACATCAACTAATTCATAACATTTATAAATAATTATAGAGAGTCATAACTAAAAAGTCATACACATATACAGTAATGGCCCAAAAAGTAAAGTGTTATATACATAACTTTACATCCTTAAGTAATTATAATTAATTACATTAACTTTGTGTGTAAAAGAAACAAATAAAACTACCCTACATTAGTTCTTCTATTACTTTATCTTCTTACCTCTGAAGGGTTTTGTCCTGCTTTTACCATGGAAACACAAAAAGGAGTGAGAACATAAAAAGTCTTAGTAATATTCGTATATTTCATGGCATTAAACAATGTAAATAGCATATATGTCTAAATTGTCTCAAAATTACTTAACATTATAATGCTCAAACTTAATAATAATAGATTACGGTTGCTACAAGATATTAAATCTCTATTCAATATACTAGAACATTCACATATCACTATTAAGTAAAAGTTCACTAAACACAACACATAATCTATAAACATAAGTCCTTTACTCATATGATAAGAATAACTATCTACACAATTGTAATATATCACAACTAGTTCATTCATAAACTTGTTATAGGTACTACATGTATAACTTTTTTCTATGAATAAACTCACTAACTCTGAAATATAAAATTAGCAACAAGCCGTGAAGTCTTTAATTAATGCCACCCAAACATTTACATTCTCTTACTCTATGTAAATGTTCACTAATCCAATCCCTAACCTTAAACTTATAAATATACAATCAATGATATTGAACAACTGCCTATACAATTATGATAATCATATATTTTATACATTAATAAATCCTTATTTTTAGTCATTTATACTCTCCATATACTTAATTGATTGATCTTGGTCATATTTTGTAAGTTTGGGCTCAAATTAGGCTTAATTGATTTTTTTTAGCATCATTGAGGTTTGACGCTGTTTCTGTATTTTAGCCATATCTTGAGTTTTAAATGCCTAAAAATTATGTATCTTACCTTGTAGGAAAGATGAGAGAGAGCTCTACAACTTTCATGAGAGCTATAGGAATAATTTAGACATCTAGTGGAGCTAATTAGGCCTGTAAGTCAGAATATGATTTTTGTCACTGAAACCCAAGCAATGTGCACTAATCTGGGCATAAATTGGGCTATAGATGTGATATGGATCTGAAACTAGTGGCATTTGAAAGATATGACACATATATTCAATACATATGAAGACCATTTTTCTAAAATATAGAGTTTTGATGGAGTTTTCATTCCTTGAATTCATCCAATGGAATCTGAGACCCTTTGAGTATGATTTATCCATAACTTGATGTAGACCTCCAAATGACATGAGGTTTGGGATCAATTACTCATAATGGACCCAACTTTGTAACTAATGGGGTTCTAATAATGTGAGGCCAAAATAAGAGTTAGTTTATAGCTATAGAGGTAGACAACTGAGATCATATTTCATTCTACACTCTTCTCTCTAGATCTAGATTTTGAATGCATGAATAGTGATTCTATTTATGTTTGATTTGATTGGATCTTGATTTAAGATTGAGAATTATGATGGATTTAAAATCGATTGATCTAAATTAATCATGAATTATAGAGATTAGGTTATTGATTTATACCTAAGTTAATTGAATTCAGAGATCAAATTAACACAGATTTAACATGAATTATACGATTGCAAATTTGTGTGTCAATTATTAATTGAATTCTAGATAATTATCTTGTATGAATTCTGGACTTGATGCAGAGGTTTTGGTTAAATCTAAATTAACCATTCAAATGCACTTTAAATATTCGTTGAAAGATTTATGATAGAATCAACACAATTTCGGATAGGTTTCTGAATTGATTATTTTTTTAATTGAATTTCTCACTTTAATTTTGTTATTTGCATATTTTGAGTTCTTAAATCCCTTCCCCAATTTTGGCTTGATCTGATCAAATTGCATTTATAATCCTTAAGAGACTGATGTTATTTCCTATGCTACAAGTCATAGGCATAACTCAATTATAATTTTGATTGAGTTTGTCAAATTGAAAAATATCATCTACACTATGCAACTGCCCATATAATTACCAAGGAACAGGAAATGAATATTGATGCCATATGCTCGCGTGTATGCAATGTTTGGTAATGATAATTATGAAATGCAATGTGATTGTATAAGTGTAGAACTCTGTGTGTGTGTGTGTTTGTGTGTCACTTGCATATTCCACGTTCTCTTTAAACTAGTAGTTAAGAAGACTAACTCTTCAAACTACTGAATAATGAGTAGACTGGTTTCTACTCATACTAGCGAGAGTACTATTTCCACTACATAAAAACTAGTAATCCTGGCACTAACGAGCAACTAGGATTAAATCCTTACTCTAAGAGACTTTTGGACTTTCCTATCTATCTCCTTTCGCCACATGATTATACATCATTAAAGATTACTCTACTTTGAAATTAGCAAGTAACTGAAAACTATGCAATGTTATGTATAACTTATACAAAACTACGCATTAATTCATCACTTGAAGACTAAACTCTAGTAAACATGTATTCTCAGCTCACTTCTAACTCATAAAGGAGCATATTCTATATTTCTAGTTAAGAAATCATACTTACGATACTTGTATCTTGCTCGCCTTATTGTCACACCACAAGTTGTTAATTATGTCACACTAATGTGCTTAAGGTCCTAGATACCTACTTTAGGCAATCCACTCTTGGTTATCTTAAGGCTCATAACTCTCACATACATACTAGTTGGCTATCCTCTTAATGAAAAACCCTTAGTAACATCTTAACACACACTAGAAAGCATGTACAAGAGATCCTAACAAGTAGGAAACTTCATTTCAATAAGAATTATATCTTGACATTTTCTGATTTGTTCGCCTAGAAAAGCTTATTTTCATGAATGCACCGAAAGTATATCCTAACTTCTACAATTTTAGAATTTTATAGGCAAGTAGCCTTATCTCATATCTTTCAAATGAAATAAACCTTACTTCATTTGATTTAGTGTACCTAAAGTTATGTAACAAAATGCATAAGTTGAAACAGGGTAACTACCTGTTATACCAGAATCTGACCTAACTTTAAACAGAAATTGGGAATGCATAAATAGTGTAAAATTCTTGAAATTTTTACCACTCATAGCCTTACATGTTAGCTTCAAAATGCCACTAGTCTCATGCATTTTACACCTCTAAGCAAGAAGTTATGCAATCTAGTTTACTAAGTGTCAAAATGCTTGTTTATATAGAATCTGATTCAGATTTAGAATAAAACTGGTTCTACTTGGATCGGCCTAAAAATTTGAAATTTTTACTACATGAAGCCTTGTATCGTAGCTTTCAAATGCAAAAGAAGTAGGTCATTTCGATGACTACATCTTAAGTTATGCTACAAATACTATAAGTTGTCAGGATGCTACCTTGTCTTATGCCTAGGCATAGAATTCCCATGCCTAGGCGTGGCACTCTCTGGATGATCTTGGACTGAACATTCTCAGTCCACACCTAGGCATGGAAAACTTGCACCTAGGCATAGCTCTATTGTAGAAAATTATGCAGAAACTGAGGCTCTGTTCCATTGGTTCCAAACTAATTTCTAACCTTCCAATCTTGGATTCTAAGTGTTTTTCAACCCTAATCATGGTCACTACTCACTAATCATGGTAGAATTATTAAACACTATATTGAACTCATCAATCATGGATTTAAACTCAATCAAAGAAGGAAAATATTCATTTACCAAAGTGCTCTTCAAATTGGCCTATGGACATCTACTAAGCAAAAACATGCCGCCAAGCTTCCATTGAGCTGAAAATACTCTAACTCAACTATTGGAATAAAAAACCAAGCTAAAAGTATAGATTTGACTCACCAAACTTATTTCTCTATTCATAAAACCTAACTTCATTTAGGATGAACAAGAAAGGAAAAGATGAATAGAAACTCACTTACCTCTTGAAGTGTAGCTGGTCTTCAAGCTCTAACCTTGTTTTTGGTTCTTCCTTCCCTTCCTTTCCTTTTCTTCTTCCTCATTTCCTTTTCTTTTTTCTCTATTTTCTGTCTTTGTTGCTGCCCAATGTGAGTGAAGTGAGAGAATGAGTGAAATATGGGAGAAATATTAAAGGAAAAGTCAAGGAAAGTGAGTTGCAAATACATGAGTGACATAAGTCACTTATGATATTTTGCAGTAACTTCTTGACCTGTTAAGAACACTTAGATTTAGCTAAATCAAGTTTCCTAACTTCCAACAAATTTAGAATAAATCTTAGGATTCATCTAATTTATTTTTTCACCATTATTCTATTTTTTTTATATCTACTACTAGTCAATTCGGTATTAAAACACACAACCAGTATATCTAAAAATATCAAATTAACTTTGATTATTCTCAAATTTTAACTACATCATCTTTCACCTATTTATGATCTAGAAACAGATTTTTTAGATTTATTTCCCTCAACTTAACAATTTATACTACTATCTGAGTCATTTTAAGCTACTTTTCACACTCTAGGTTATAATAAAGTGTTTAAATTAACTCAGTTTGTCACAAAATTACACATACATGTCAAACAAGTGTTATGCTATCTTCATAACCATAAACTAGTCTAACATACTATAAAAATGATGTTATATTTCTCCCCTACATTTTAAAATTTTGTCCCCAAAATTTTCTTACCTCTATCAGATATGATATCATACTTGAAAGGATTTCACCTCCCTTAGCTATATCTAACTCAACCTTAAAGGTCCTTATTCAGTAAGAATAACTTACTGAGTCTGAAAATATCTATTAACTTAACTTGTATCAATCCAAAAGTGAATTCTACTCCTCTCTTAGGTGGTAACTTGCTTATCTCCCTAAGAAACACTTCTAGATATTCTTGTATCATAGCTATATTCCCTAAGACTTACTCAACTTTGAAAACAAAGAGGAAAGGAAATCATATCCTTAAGTCCCTTGTTCTAAGAAGTTGCTCACTTGTTTAAATCTCAATACATAGACTCTAAAGGAATAGACTACAAACATCAATGTCCAATTTGATCAATCCAAAACAATGTGGTTTGCTAATAACCAAAACCATGCCTAGTCTAACGTCCATGTTAAGAAAAGATAAACTGATAAGATTCACAAAGGAAATCATACCTTCAATCTTCACACAACAATCCAAACATACGTGAGGAATTTATGACTAGTCTTGCTATTGGTGTAGACAAGGATAAAACATGGGGAAACTCAAACATAGGTAAATCTAATCTCTTCACGAACTCATATGAAATCAAGAAATAGGGATATTCTAGAATCATACAATACAACCTAGAGATTATCTTTAGCTATGTCCTTACTTCATATAAAATCGAGAGATTGAGCCGCCTCCTTACTATTTAGAGTATAAACTCGTACTCTAACTTGAGGTTAGGCATTGTTTTCTGCTTCTGTGTACACTTACTTAAAAGTGCTCTGACCAGCTATAAGTATAATATACTATTTAGTCTACTAGACAAGGTCTGCCACCAAGTTGACTACCACAACTAACACACTTTGGTCCCTTCGTTTCTGCTTAAACTTACCTGACTTTATCTTGAGGATAACTAAGTCTAGAAGCACACTGCTTATACCTATCATCCCCTATCTTCCTCTTATGAAAACCTTATAACTTTTGTTCCACTTGAGACTAATTGTAGGGACCTCAACTATTCTATTTGAATGGTACTAAAAACACCATTCTACTTTTTTCAATCAATCGTAAATAAGTTTCTCTTTACCTATTTCGACTAATCAAAACTATGCTAGTCAAACTACTTTCCAGTTGGTTCGATTCCTATTGAACATACTCCTATAGAATAACTATTTACTCGCTAGGCCTTCTTCGAAATATAAACGAAAACTTGCTAAGCAAATAACTCTTTTAATATATTCGATCAACCTGAAACTCTTATCAATCGAATAGCTCCCTTCGTCTACTCGATTAGCCTAACTTACCATTCTAAAATGGTCTATTCGAATAGCTCTCTAAGTCTATTTGATCAACATAAAACTTATGTGATTCTAAACTACTATTTAAAACTATCCTTATTACTTTCCAAAATGCTTATCTTACTTCTTTACTTGGCATAGGACTTAACTCATCCTATTGCCCTTGGTATTAAGCTTTTCTTGCTTTATTACCCTTGGTAGAGAGCTTAACTCACTCTTACTACCTTTTATATAAGACTCTTGGTAGAGAGCTTAACTCACTTTACTACCTTTTATATGAGTGCTTTTCTCACTCCTTATGTTTCTTGACAAAGAGCTTAACTCACTATTTTGTCCTAAGTAGAGTACTTATCTCACTCCTCTACCATACTTGGCAATATTTTGCCTTATTTACTTGCCCTATGTAGAGAGCTTCTCCTTCTACTTATTAGTAAAGTGTTTTGCTCACATCTTCACCCTCACAAGGTGCTTTTCTCGCTCCCTTTTCTCACAACTCCATCCTTAGCAAAATATTTTCCTCACTCCTTTACAAGGTCTGGGGGCTTATCCCACTCCCTTAGTTAGGATGATTGTGTTATGGTTTAGTTTTAACTAGTAAAGGAACCATCTCTTTACTAATACTCCATTTTAACCCAACTTAATGAGATAATGGAGCATTTATCTGAAACTTGCAAAATTCACTCAACTCTAACTACAAAAGAATAAATTATGCCTCTTGATAAGTATAACTTTCTAATCAAACTTAGCCATAAACTGGCCTTCTAATATGCCACCTTATTCAAGTCTTTGGAACTCTATATCCTTGGCATTCTATAGGTCTTTAGGGTAGTATTTATCTAGAAAAGAATTCTTACACACTCCCAAAGTAAATCTATGTGTCAAAAGTCTCATCCCCTTCTTGAAACCTACTCACCAAAACTCTGCCTCCCTTTCTAGCCTATAAGAGACAACCAAAACTCTCAGGTCATCTGAACAAACCTCAACTATAGAGATTTTCTCAATCTTTTTAAGTCATCTCCCTATTCCAAATGAGCTTTACTTTCCCTTAAAGGATGTAGGGTTGACTTTTTTAAACTTTGAGAGATCTGAGAAGTTTCGATTCTCCACAACCACAACTCCATACACTAACTGTACTAGTGGTGCTAGCTATAGAGATGAAATTACTTTTATTCCCTCTAAAACTTTGTTTGTGATAGTAGTTTGCTTTCTCAAAGCAGTTGCCATCTCTATGAACACTTCAACCATATTAGCTGAACCTTCACTAGAAGAATTCTTATTTCTCCTAGTTCGCCTTGGTGAAGTAATAGTTCCCTATACACATTATGTGTGGTAGTAACCATTAACACTCAAACCTAAGGCTTGTCATGCAATTTTATCAACACATCTCACATATAAGACAAGAAATGCATAACACTTAGCAGAAAACTCTAAACCTGCCTAAGCCTAGTCAGTCCATACCTCGGCTCAATAGGATGAACTGCTGTAATACCATAATGTAACATCCTAATACTGTAACCCTAGTATAACTAACAAATACCTGGATAAACAGTAATAACTATGCTACTTTTAACTTAGAACATTAATAAATCCATTACATTTATAAATAGTTATGGAGAGCCATAACTAAAAAGTCATACACATATACAGCAATGGCCCAAAAGGCAAAGTGTTATATACACAACTTTACATCCTCAAGTAATTATAAATAATTACATCAACTTTGTCTATAAAAAAACAAATAAAACTACTCTACATTAGTGTTACCAAGTGGCCTCAATACTCAAGAGGGGGGGTGAATTGAGTATATAAATATTTTCGCAAAGTCTTTGTAAAACACTTGATTACCAATTTTCGTTGAAGTTATTAAGTGATAGAGATGAATGGATAGATAAAAATAAGGCTTTCACTCACAAATATCACAATCAAGCAAGATAATATTTAAGCAAATCTAATGAGACAGTGCACAATATTAAAGAGTAGAATTTAGAAGAACAGACACCAAATTTATCCTGGTTCAGCCACCAAACCACTTGTGGCCTATGTCTAGTCCTCAAGTAAACACTCAAGATTTTTCACTAATGGTTCAAGCTTCAATGGGTGCTTGATGACCTTTACAAGTTCGAGCACTCAACACCTTGGGATACCTCACCATTGTGCTTGAGTCTCTTCTACCAAGGGATACCTCACCCTTTACAAATTTGAAGGATACCTCACCCTCTCTTTTCAGATTATACAAAGATATAGATGAATAGAAAATTTCTCAAAATGTAGATAATACAACTTGAAGTTATGGAATCAAAGAATCACAAGCTTAGCTCAAGAATAAGGGTTTAGAGAAAAAGATGATGAAACACGAATTTAATGCTCAAGTATATTTTTCAGATTGTTCTCCAACATTTCTTTGATGCCTAAACACTTTCATTTATAGACCAAATCAATTTAGAGCCATTGGTGGTTGTTGGGGGCATTAAATGCTTCAAAAGAGCCATTGGGAAATGTTTTCTGCTATCCCAGATAACAGATTATTGGTTTCTAATAACATATTATTTGGTTTCTCATAACAAATTATTAGTTTTGCCTAACAGATTATTGTTACCAAGTGGCTTCCAATACTCAAGAGGGGGGTGAATTGAGTATAAAAACTTTTTCGCAAAACCTCTTTTTTAACAAAAATAGATATTAAAAGCTTAATAAATAAATGCACAGAAGGAACGAGAAGAAGAAAAGAAACAATAAAGAGCAGCGAAAAATAAATGTGCAGTAAATTAAATTGCATAAAATAAAGAGATTAGGGAAAAAAAGCAGGCATAGTATTTATCCTGGTTCGACCACTAAACTTGTGGTCTACGTCAAATTCCTCAAAAGTCAAGATTTTTCACTAAGTATACAAGTTTCAATAGGTGCTTGCTACCGTTACAAAATAGCACTTTTCACACAAGGGACACTCTACTCTTGTGCTAAAGTCTCATACAGAGGATACCTCACCCTTATACAAACCTTGAGGGATACCTCACCCTCGATACAGAATATTAGAAAGTAGATGAAGAGAAACTCTCACTCAGAGTAAGTAATACAAATTGAAGCACTATAGAGCTCTCTAAGAATGTCTCAGAATTTTACCAAAAGCTGGAGAGAAAAGAAGAATTATACGGCGTTTTAGCATAGCCAAAAATAATTTCAAGGATTTGTGTGTTTTAGCCGTGAGGCAAGGTCTCTATTTATAGAGCCTTTGATCAGAAAATTTTGCTGGGGAAATTAAAAGCATAATAAATGCAAATCCGTTTGCATATCAAATTCAAAAACCCAGAAGCAGAATTTCGTGGGTTATTCGAATACCTTATTGTGGTATTCGAATACCACTGATATCGATATATAAAAAATAGTTTAAGCTTGGGTTATTCGAATACCGTTACGAGGTATTCGAATACCTCTGATATCAATATATAAAAAACAGATCAGACCCACGTTATTCGAATACCATACCAAGGTATTCAAATGCCACTGATTAAAACACGTTTGTAAAAGCCTTTTTAAAGAGTTGTATTCGAATGCCTCCATATAGTATTCGAATACCTCTGTTAAAAACACGTTTGTAGAAGCATTTTTAGAAGGGTTATATTCGAATGCCTTCAATGGCATTCGAATGCCTCTGTTAAAATTATGAAGAATGCTTCTATGAACCAGATTATGTAAGATTAGAAAAACCACAGTCTCTTTGATTATCAAAGCCTCATTAAAACTTTAATTTGGTTTGTAGAAAAGCATGTTTTTAGATCTTTTGAGTTAAACACTGAGATATCCCATGAGAGCTCTGTACAAGAGAGATCCTAAGTCCTAAAGCTAAACTTGAAAAACTTGGACTTGATCTTCTCATCATCTCCATATTTGTTATCATCAAAACTCATCATCAAAGTTGCATGGTGATCACAATTATTTGTTTCATCAGGAAATACTGTAGCACGAAAATAATAGATTATTTGGCAGGCCTAATCGATTAGGAACATTTAAACACTAAGAGAGAACGTTCCCAACATGCAAATAACTTGTTATGGACTTTCCATAACAGATTATTCACTTTAAAACATCAATTGGAGCATCTCTATCAAGGTGAATAACCTGTTATGGATTTCAAATAATCTGTTATTTGAAATCACATAATTAGTTATTGTTCTCAGATAATCTGTTATACAAAATACCTAATCTATTATTATTTCACCAAGAAAACAAGATTTCTAAAGGATTTCATAACCAAACTTTCCCAAATCATTTTCAACCTTTCTAAAAATATTTTCCATATACTTGAAGAGTATTTTCACAAGTATGAAACATGGTTTTCTTTTCATCCTTTCCAAAATCATTTTGCTCAAACTTAATCAACATAAAACATGATTTTGCAAATAGATCAAAGTTGAATGGAAACAAAACATGAGCTAGTGTGATTCCTATTATCCTTAACATAAGATCTAAGTCCTATAAGCTATACTTAAAAAACCTTAAGACTTGATCTTTGCACAACCATCACGTCTCTTGTTTGTTATCATCAAAATCATTACCATTGTCAATGCTAATCACATTCTCCCTTTTTTTGATGATGACAAACATCTATTGAGAAAAAAGTTAGTTCAAATAAATTGGAACTCACAAAAGGATGAAGACTTACTCCTCCTCTATTTTTCAAGAGGTAATTAGATCAGAGATGCACAACTCCCCCTTAATTTTGAAATCCCAAGATCATTAAAAAAAAATCATACCTAGTTGTATTTTGTGTTCCTTTTCTCAATGATATAAATACCCAAACACTTCTCCTTCTTTTGTCATGATAAAAAATATATGCAAAAAGAGTATTTGAGAAAGAGAGAAGTAACATGTCTACAAAAACATTGCCATTCAACACATATTCAAGAGTATTCCAGTAATAATTTTGTTGTGACAGAGGTCTTCAGTCCATGGTACTCTAGTAGGTCAGTGAGAAAGGTGAACCCATTGTTGGCGAAGTAATCCCATTCCATATACTTCGGTTGAATAATATTTCAAGCTTTAAATTCAAGCCTATACTTGTCCATTTGAGCTTTATGTGAGAAGTACCTCTTTTGGTCCAAACTTAGAGGAAGATCAGGATCAAGGTTTGGGTTAGGAGTTTCCTTTGGAATGGAGGGATTTTTGGTGCGTGATCTCTTAGGATGAGAGGAACTACTTGCCATGGTTGATAATAGAGGTTAGGTCACATTTTTAGAGAGAGAAATGATAAGTGGAGTGAGATTTTTGGAAGAATTTGTGAGTTTTAATCAGTGAAAAGTGGTGAAAAGTGATGAAAAATGATGGAAAAGGTGTTTTAATAGTGGATTATGGTTGGATTTGGAGTGGGTGAGGAGTTTGAAGGAGTGGGTGTTAGTGGATGTGAGAGGAAGAAGATGACAATAGAGGTTTTGGGACATGAATGATGAGGGGAGGTTACAATTTTTGTGTTTTATAGAGTGCAATAATCAGTTAAGTCCATTGGGTAATCGATTATTGTGAGAAGAATTCACATGGGTGGCCACGGTTTGAGTGAATAACCAGTTAAGGGGTAAGGCTAATCGGTTATTCTTGTTTTAGAGTAAAAATGGGAGGCCTCTGTGAGCTGGAATAATCGGTTAGGAGGTGAGGCTAACCAGTTATTTTCATTTTGGAACAAAAATTGGAGGCCTCTGTGAGCTGAAATAATCGGTTAGGAGGAAGATGGTAATCAGTTAGGGGGAAGAAAAAAAAGAGCTAAGTAGCTCTCGGCTAGCCACAATAACTGATTAAGACTTATGCCTAATTAGTTATTTTCGTGCTTGACATTAAAGTTTTGCCACTGTTTACTTTAATAACAGGTTAGGCAGGCTCCTAATAGATTATTTTCATTATCCATAATAGGTTAAGCCTCTGTTTGCTTCAATAACAGATTAGGGAATAGTCCTAATTGGTTATTTGTGATCTCCAGGAACTTCAAAATATGTCCATAATTGGTTAGAGAGGTCTTGTAATTAGTTATCTTCATGGATTGAAAGACCATCATCCTCTGACATTGTGAATAACAAGTTAGGTACTTCTCCTAACCAGTTAATTGCCTTGACAGAAAGTATAATTACTCATCCAAGGAGTCAATAATTGATTGCTTTCTTCCTATTATAGATTAGCAAAATATCTTAATTGGTTAATATGTCCTGACAAAAAGAAGTTTCATTGTGCCATACTCATTCCAATTTCAAAGCCAGCACCTTTCTTATCTATTTATTTCACTTCCAAAACCAAAAATTCTTCAAGATTGAAGCCCTTAAAACACAAACTTATTCCATCTTGAGGATCATCACGGCTTTGCCTTATTTTCCATTCTCTCAAACCACCATAAATACAACTCATAAGTTGATTTCTCTTCTTCAAAAGTACCAAGAAACAATTTTTTTTTTAATTAAGAACTTGAGATTGGTAATGTTGGGGGACTTAAGCATGGATCAAGCACCTGTAAAACATACTTAGGGGAAACTCCGATGCTCAAGTCAGTATTGGATTTTAAAAAATGATTAAAAAAATAGCTATGCAATCATTCCACATATGTAGCAAATTAGCATATTATGCAACAATATAACAAGTTTTGCACCATAATCACATAATGTATAGTAAAATTAGATGCATGATTGATCTAAAATGCCAAGTTCTCTTCTTATATTGAAGAATGCTTCTTTGTCTAATGGTTTAGTGAATATGTCAGCTAGTTGCTTAGTCGTTTCAACAAATTCAAGCAAGCAATCACTTTTTTGAACATGATCCCTTATGAAATGATGTCTAATATCAATGAGCTTTGTTCTAGAGTGCAAAATAGGATTTTTGGATAAATTAATTGCACTTATGTTATCATACCTTATAAGGATGTGATCCAGCTTAAGACCATAGTTTAGAAGTTGTTGCTTTATCCAAAGGATTTGAGCACAATAACTTCCAGCTGTAATATATTCAGCTTCAACTGTTGACAATGCCATATTGTTTTATTTTTTGCTATGCCAAGAAACTAGTGAGCTTCCAAGCAAGTGGCATATCCCACTAGTGCTCTTCTTATCCATTTTGTAACCAGCAAAATCAGAATCGGAATATCCAATTAGGCTACATGAGGCACCCTTAGGATACCACAAACCTATTTGTGAAGTTTCTATTAAGTATTTCATAATTTGTTTTACAGCGCATAAGTGTGATTCTTTAGGATTTGCTTAATATCTAGCACACATGCACACACTAAACATAATATTTGGCTTACTTGCTGGAAGGTAAAGGAGTGAGTCAATCATACCTCTATATTTTGTGATTTCTATAGATTTACCTCCTTCATCCTTGTCTAAATAACAAGAAGTGCTCATTAGTGTAGCCATATGTTTGGTGTTGTCCATTCCAAATTTCTTGAGTAGCTCATTGCAATACTTGGATTGACTGATGAAAGTTTCATCCTTTATTTGCTTGATTTGGAGACCAATGAAGAAGTTGAGCTCACCCATCATGGACATCTCAAACTCACTTTGCATTGTATTAGCAAATTCTTTACAAAGAGAATCATTAGTAGCATCAAATATTATATCATCAATATATATGTGTACAAGAAATATGTCATGTTTTTTATGCTTGATGAAAAGAGTAGTGTCAACTTTTCCCCTAGAGAAGCATTTTTCTAAAAGAAACTTGCTCAACATTTCATACTAAGCTCTAGGAGCTTATTTCAAGTCATACAAGGCCTTCTTCAATTTAAAAACATGGTTGGGCAGTTCAAAATCCTCAAAACTAGGAGGTTGTTCCACATACACATCTTCTTGTATAAAATCATTTAAAAAGGCACTTTTAACATCCATTTGAAAAAATTTAAAATCCATGATGCATACATATGTAAGTAGCATTCTAATGGCCTCTAATCTTGCTACGGGAACATATGTTTCCTCATAATCTATTCCTTTTTCTTGATTATAACCTTTAGCAATAAGCCTAGTTTTATTTCTTGTTATTAAGTCTGTTTCATCAAATTTATTCCTAAAGACCCATTTGGTGCCAATTATAGGATGATCATTGGGCCTTGGAACTAATTCCCAAACTTGATTTCTTTCAAATTGGTTTAGTTCATCTTGCATGGCCAAGATCCAATGTTCATCATTAATGGCCTCATTTATGTTTTTAGGTTCAATTTGAGAGACAAAAGCTAAATGATTACATACATCTATAAGAGAGTTTCGAGTGATTACCCCTTTTGATACATCACCTATCACCTTATCGAGAGGATGATATCTTGATGTCATCCATTCTTTGGGTAGATCCATGATTTCTGAATTATTTTGCTATGAGTAATCAAGGGGTCTCTCTTCTTACTTCTTAGGCTCTTTCTCTTAATTTTCCAAGTTTTTTCATACCAAGATTTCTGCAACATCATCAACAATCTCCTTTCTCGGCTCATTTGGGTTAGTTTCATCAAAAGCAACATGTATGGATTCTTCTATGGTCATAGTTCATTTATTATAAACTCTAAAGGCCTTACTATGTATAGAATAGCCAAGAAATATTCCCTCATCAGATTTTGTATCAAACTTCCTCAAGTTATCTTTTGCATTATTCAAAACAAAGCATTTACATCCAAAGATGTGAAAATGTGAAATAATTGGCTTCCTTCCCTTGTACAATTCATATGAGGTTTTCTTTAAATTTGGTCTTATTAGGTCTCTATTCATAACATAGCAAGCGATGTTAACCGCATCCGTCAAAAAATACTTAGGAAGGTTTGCCTCATTGAGCATAGTTCTTGTCATTTTCTCTAAAGATCGATTTTTCCTTTCTACACCACCATTTTGTTGTGGTGTTCTAGGGGCAGAAAAATTATGCTCAATGTTATGTTCATCACAAAAGGTTTCAAATTTATGATTTTTAAATTCACCACCATAGTCACTTCTTATGGAAGCAATACAAAACCTTTTTTTCTTTTTGGATAACTTTAAAAAGCTTTTTGAATAATTGAAAAGCATCATTTTTGTGAGACAAGAATAGTGTCCATGTAAACCTAGAAAAATCATCCATAATCACTAGTGCATAGTATTTCCCACCAAAGCTCATAGTTCTAGAGAAACCAAAAAGATCCATGTGCAAAAGTAGTAAAGATCTAGAAGTTGAAACCATATTTTTAACTTTAAAAGAGACATTTACTTGTTTTTTCTTTTGACATGCATCACAAAGTTTATCTTTTTCAAATTTGAGCTTCGAAAGTCCAATTACTAGTTCTTTAGAAACCAATTTGTTTAAGTGATCCATGTGAATGTGAGCAATTCTTCTCTGTCATAATCATGAATCATTTTCTTTACTTATAAAGCATTTAGCATCATTTGAGGAAATGTCATCAAGGCTAATTCTATATATATTATTTACCCTATGACCAATAAACTTAACATATTTATCATATTTTCCTACTTAATTATACAATAATTAGAATCAAATATCACTCTATTTCCCTTATCACATAGTTGACTAATGCTAAGCAAGTTATGTTTGAATCTTTCAACAAGCAAAACATTATCAATGGATGAGGAAGGGATCTTACTAACTTTACTAACTACAAGGATCTTCCCTTTGTTGTTGTCACCATGTGTCATGTGACCATTCTTCTCGGGGACAAGGTAGAAAAATTTGGAGTCATCACCAGTCATGTGCTTGGAGCAACCACTATCAAGATACCAACTTGAATTTTTGGTCTTCAAGCACAACTACAACACACATTCAAATTTTAACCTTTGGTACCCAAATTCTCTTGGGTCCTTGTGTGTTAGCATTAGGCAAGGTGCCCTTAGGGACCCAAGCCCTCTTAGTTCTAATTTTGGTATTGATATTCTTTTTTATATTACATGTTGATGCACTATACCCTTTCCTACCATAATAAAAGCATTTGATAAAGGGGCTACTTGATGTACTTGAGGAAACAAAGAAGTTGTTGTAAGACTTCTGTTGATTATCAGGATTATACCCTAAATTGGCTTTTTGAAAAACACATTTTTGCTTCCTTAACAACACATTCAAGTTGTCTCTCCCAAAGGTAAATTTTGTAAGAGTGTTATTTAAATCTTCAATTTCTTTTTCAAATGCTTTGCATGATGAGCAAGGTAAGGGTATGAATGTGTTATCATTTGAGGAGCAAGTCATGTATAATAAGTTATCATCAATAAGTCTTAAGGACTCATTTTCAATGTTAAACTCATTAATCTTCTTGTTTAAAATAGAAACTTTGTTTATCAATAATGAGATTATTTTGTTAGAAGATAAAATCATTTTTGTGAACCTCATAAATTCATCATACAATTCTTGAAAAGTATCTTGTAATTCATTATAAGAATGTGAACAATCTAAGTTAGAAGATGTTACCTCGGTGTCACTCTCTTCACTTTCTTCTTCTTGAGCCATGAGACAAAGATGAGCTTCTTTACTTTCTGAGCTATCGGTAGAATCTATGTCATTATCCTCCCATGCAATGTAAGCCCTTCTTCCTTTCTTTTCCTTAGAGGGTCTCTTCTCAAACTTCTTCGACTTCTTAAGATATACGGGGCATTCCATCTTCATATGCCCCGGTTTACCGCATTCATAACACGTTGGAGTAGATGAGGTTCCTTCCCCTTTGTGATAGGTTTTCTTTAGAGGGAAAGGTGGTCTTCTTTGAGTTCCTTTCTTCTTAAGGAATCTTCCAAATTTCCTCACAAGAAGACTAGATTTTCTTCTTTTAGCTCAAGGTTTCCTACCCCTTTTTCATCATCTTCATCACTATCTTCAATTTTGGAAGAGGTGGCTTTGAGAGCAATCCTCTTCTTCCTCTTGTCATGCTCTTTATTGTGATTGAGCTTATTTAATTCTAATTTATGCTTATGGAGCTTCCCAAATAAAGTGGCTAGAGACATTGTTGACAAATCTCTTGATTCCGTAATAGCCGTTACTTTGGGTTTCCAATTCCTGCTTAAACATATCAAAACTTTGTTAATAAGATCTTCATTGGGAAAAGAGATAAGATGATTTATAATGTGTGTGAATCTCTTTTCCATCTCTTGAATACTTTCATCTTGATTCATTTTAAACAATTCATATTCATGAGTAAGAGTGTTTATTCTAGATCATTTTACCTCACTTGTACCTTCATGAGTTACTTGTAAAGTATCCCACATTTCTTTAGCCGTCTTGTAATTTGATGCCCTAAAGAATTCATCATATCCCAAAGATGTGGTGATGATGTTCTTGGCTCTCAAATTGTATTGAATCTTCTTTCTGTCCTCATTGGTCCATTCATTTCTAGGTGTATTAGTTCTTACACCATCAATAATACGTGTAGGAACAAAAGCATCATTTTCAATGGCATCCCACACATCTAAATTAATAGTTTCAATAAAAGTTTTCATCATTTTTTTCCAATATGCATAACCATTCCCATTGAAAAAGGGAAGTCTATTTATAGAAGAACTTTCATTAAAAAAATCATTTGAAGTCATTTCTTCTCTTGAAGCTGCTAAGCTTTTTATACAAGAGTCTAGCTCTGATATCACTTGTTACCAAGTGGCCTCAATACTCAAGAGGGGGGTGAATTGAGTATATAAAATATTTTCGCAAAGTCCTTGTACAACACTTGATTACCAATTTTTGTTGAAACTATTATGTGATAGAGATGAATGGATAGATAAAAATAAGGCTTTCACTCACAAATATCACAATCAAGCAAGATAATATTTAGGCAAATCTAATGAGACAGTGCATAATATTAAAGAGTAGAGTTTAGAATAACAAACACTAAATTTATCTTGATTCAGTCACCAAACCACTTGTGGCCTACGCCTAGTCCTCAAGTAAACACCTGAGATTTTTCACTAATTGTTCAAGCTTCAACGGGTGCTTGATGACCTTTAAAAGTTCGAGCACTCAAACCATAGGATACCTCACCCTTGTGCTTAAGTCTCTTCTACCAAGGGATACCTCACCCTTTACAAATTTGAAGGATACCTCACCCTCTCTTTTTAGATTATACAAAGATATAAATGAATAGAAACTCTCTCAAAGAGTAGATAATATAACTTGAAGCTTATGGAATCAAAGAATCAAAAGCTTAGCTCAAGAACAGGGGTTTAGAGAAAAAAGATGATGAAATACGAATTTAATGCTCAAGTATGTTTTTTGGATTATTTTCTAACATTCCTTTGATGCCCAAAAACTTTTATTTATAGCCCAAATCAATTTAGAGCCGTTGGTGGTTGTTAGGGGCATTAAATGCTTCAAAAGAGCCATTAGAAAATGTTTTCTGCTATCCCAGATAATAGATTATTAGTTTCTAATAACAGATTATTTGGTTTCTCATAACAGATTATTGGTTTTGCTTAATAAATTATTTGTTTCATCAGGAAATATTGTAGCACAAAAATAAAAGATTATTTGGCAACCCTAATCGATTAGGAACATTTAAAAACTAAGAGGGAACGTTCTTGACATACAAATAACCTGTTATAGACTTTCCATAACAGATTATTCACTTTAAAATATCAATTGAAACGTCTCTGTCAAGGTGAATAACCTATTATGTATTTCAAATAATCTGTTATTTGAAATCACATAATCAGTTATTGTTATCAGATAATCTATTACATAAAACACCTAATTTGTTATTAGTTCACTAAGAAAATAAGATTTCTAAAAGATTTCATAACCAAACTTTCCCAAATCATTTTCAACCTTTCTAAAAACATTTTCCACATACTTGAAGAGTATTTTCACAAGTATGAAACATGGTTTTCTTTTCATCCTTTCTAAAAACATTTTGCTCAAACTTGATCAACATAAAACATGATTTTGCAAATAGATCAAAGTTGAATGGAGATAAAAAATGAGCTAGTGTGATTCCTATTATCCTTAACATAAGATCGAAGTCCTATAAGCTATACTTGAAGAACCTTGGGACTTGATCTTTGCACAACCATCACTTTTCTTGTTTGTTATAATCAAAACCATTGCCATTGTCAATGCTAATCATAGTTAGTTCTTTTGTTACTCTATCTTCTTACCCTCTGAAGGGTCTTGACATGCTTTTACCATGGAAACACAAAAATGGGTGAGAACATAAAAAGCCTCAGTAATATTCATATATTTCATAGCATTAAATAATGTAAACTGCATACATATCTAAACTATCTCAAAATTTTTTAACATTATAATACTCAAATTAAATAACAATAGATTATGGTTGTTACAATATATTAAGTCTCTATTCAATATCACTAGAACATTCATATGTCACTATTATGTAAAGGTTCACTAAACACAACACATAAAATATAAACATATGTCCCTTACTCATATCATAAGAACAACTATTTACACAGTTGTAGCATATCACGACTAGTTCATTCATAAACTTATTATAATTACTACACGTATAACTTTTTTCTATGAATAAAATTATTAACTCTGAAATATAAAATTAGCAACAAGTAGTGAAGTCTTTACAATGTCACTCAAACATTTACATTCTCTTACTCTATGTAAACGTCTATTAATCCAATCCTTAACCTTAAACTCATAAATATATAATCAATGATATTAAACAACCGCCCATACAATTGTAAAATATCATCTACACTAGGTAACTACCTATATAACTGCCAAGGAACAGGAAATGAATATGGATGCCATATGCTCACATGTATGCAATGTTCGAGAATGATAATTATGAAATACAATTTGATTATGTAAGTGTAGAACTCTCTATGTGTGTGTCACTTGCATATTCCCCGTTCTCTTTAAACTTGTAGTTAAGAAGACTAACTCTTCAAACTACCAGATAATGAATGGACTGGTTCCTACTCACATTAGTGAGAGTACTATTTTCACTACATAAAAACTAGTAATCCTGGCACTAACGAGCAGCTAGGGTTAAATCCTTACTCTAAAAGACTTTTGGATTTTCTTGTCTATCTCGTTTGGCCATATAATTGTACATCATTAAAGATTACTCTACTTTAGAATTAGCAAGTTACAGGAAACTATGCAACGTTATGTATAACTTATACAAAACCACCATATTAATTCATCACATGATTCTCTCTAATCAAGTGAATAACTAAACTCTAGTAAACATGTACTCTTAGCTCACTTCTAACTCATAAAGGAGCATATTTCATGTTTCTAGTTAAGAAATCATACTTATGATACTTATATCTAGCTCGCCTTACTGTCACACCACAAGTGGTTAATTATGTCACACTAATATTCTTAAGGTCCTAGATACCTACTTTAGGTAATCCACTCTTGGTTACCTAAGGCTCATAACTCTCACTTACATACTAGATGGCCATCCTCTTAATAAAAAACCCTATTAACATCTTAACACACACTAGAAAGCATGTATAAGAGATCCTAACAAGTAGGAAACTTCATTTCAACAAGAATTATATCTTGACATTTTCTGGTTTAGTCGCCTAGAAAGGCTAATTTTCATGAATGCACCGAAAGTATATCCTATCTTCTAAATTTCTAGAATTTTATAGACAAATAGCCTTATCTCATATCTTTAAAATAAAATAAACCTCACTTCATTTGATTTAATGTACCTAAAGTTATGCAACAAAATGCATAAGCTGAAACAGGGTAACTACCTGTTATACCAGAATCTGACCTAAATTTAAATAGAAACTAGGAATGCATAAAGAGTGTAAAATTATTAAAATGTTTACCACTCATAGCCTTACATGTTAGCTTCAAAATGCCACTAGTCTTATGTATTTTACACCTTTGAACAAGAAGTTATGCAATCTAGTTTACTATGTGTCAGAATGCTTATTTCTACAGAATCTGACTCAGATTTAGATTGAAACTGGTGCTACTTGGATTGGCCTAAAAATCTAAAATTTTTACTACATGAAGCCTTGTATTGTAGCTTTCAAATTCAAAAGAAGCAGGTCATTTTAATGACTACAACTCAAGTTATGCTACAAACACTACAAGCTATCAGGATGCTACCTTGTCTCATGCCTAGGCATGGAATTCCCATGCCTAGGCGTGGCACTCTCTGGCTGATCCTAGACTGAACATTCTCAGTCCATGCCTAGGCATGGAAAACTTGCTCCTAGGCATAACTCTTCTGTAGAAAATTTTACAGAAACTGAGCCACTGTTCCATTGGTTCCAAACCAATTTCTAACCTTCCAATCTTGGATTCTAAGTGTTTTCCAACCTTAATCATGGTCTCTAATCATGGTAGACTTATTAAACACTAAATTCAACTCATTAATCATAGATTTAAACTCATTCAAGTAAGGAAAATATCCATTTACCAAAATACTCTTCAAAGTGGCCTATGGAAATCTACTAAGCAAAAACAAGCCACTATGCTTCCATCAAGCTGAAAATAGTCTAACTCAACTCTTGGAATCAAAAACCAAGCTAAAAGTACATATTTGGCTCACCAAACCTATTTCTTTATTCATGAAACCTAACTTCATTCAGGATGAACAAGAAGGGAAAAGATGAATAGAAACTCCTCTACCTCTTGAGGTGCAGCTGGTCTCCAAGCTCTAACGTTGCTTTTGGATCTTCCTTCCCTTTCTTTCCTTTTCTTCTTTCTCCTTTCCCTTTCTTTTTTCTCTATTTTTTGTCTTTGCTACTACCCAACGTGATAGAAGTGAGAGAATGAGTGAAATATGGGAGAAATATCAAAGGAAAAGGCAAGGAAAGTGGGCTGCAAATACATGGGTAACATAAGTCACTTATGATATTTTACAGTAACTTCTTGATCTACAAAGAACACTTAGATTTAGCTAAATTAAGTTTCTTAACTTTCAAAAACTTTAGAATAAATCTTAGGATTCATCTAAATTATTACTTCACCATTATTATATTTTTTTCATATCTGCTACTAGTTAATTATGCATTGAAACACACAACTAATATGCCTAAAAATATCAAACTAACTTTGGTTACTCTCAAATTTTAACTACATCATTTTTCACCTATTTGTGACTCAGAAACAAATCCTCTAAATTTATTTCTCTCAACTTAGTAATTTATACTACTATCTAGGTCATTTTAAGCTACTTTTCACCCTTTGAGTTGCAATAAATTGCCTAAACTAACTTAGTTTGTCACAAAACTACACAAACATGTCAAACATGTGTTATGCTACTTTTGTAACCATAAACTAGTCTAACATGCTAAAAAGAGGATGTTACACAAAATGCTAGAAGATCATTGAGGCCCAAGTTAAAGAGCTCTTAGATGTTGACTTCATTAAGGAGATAGCTTATACCACCTGGCTCTCCAATGTCGTGTTGGTGAAGAAAACCAATGGGAAATTGAGGATATGCATAGACTGCACGAATATCAACAAAACTTGCTTAAAGGACCCTTATCATTTTCACAACATTGACAAACTAGGGGATAACTCCTCTAGCTTTTGCTTTATCTCTTTCATGAACGCCTTTTTTGGGTACAATCAGATTCTAATACATCTCGATGATGAGTGTAACACTCCGAAGATTGCTTGTTTCATGATATATATTCATTTTATAATATTTATGAATTTTGTGAATTTTTTTAGAATTATTTGAATTATTTGATTATTTTAATATATTCTTCAATTTACGTACACGCTGAGCGGGACTAGGAAAATAAAATATTTTTCCCGAGGTCGAAAAACTTTGGGCTGTGAAAACGTTGACGGGGGATCTTACTAAACTCGAGGTCGGACACAGTTTATGAAGTCACCATTTTTTGAGATTTTATCTGATAAATAAAATCGCGATAACATTTTATTATCCGTTGGATCATAAATACTATTTTTGCTAATCGTAACCTTTGTCCACTAGATAATAGTTTTAGTAGAGTGTTAGTCATCTTTTCTAGAGAGCACTTTAATGACATCACCAAGATGACATCATCACCATGACATCACCCATGACTTTTTCAAAAAGTGTGTGAAACTTCTCAAGGAAGCTTTATACCAAGCTTCTCAAGGAAGCTTCACCTTTCCTCTCTCCTCCTTGTCACTCCACATAAATTTAGGGGGAAAAGATGACCAAAATTGCCATCTTTTTCACTTACCCACCACTTTTTCATTTCAAACAAAGTTTTACTTTTCATTCTCTCATTTTTCTTTTCTCTCACTTTTTCTCTCTTCTCCATTCTTCCTCTCCATTCTCACGGCCTCAACACCATTGTTGGCCACCCAAGCTTGCTTGCTCAAATCAATCAAGATTATTGAATCCTTTCATCATCTTGTAGCTTTTCTCTTTGATGGTCATCTCTTGATTCTTTTATCTTCATCACTTTCTACTAAGCCCTAAAACTTGAAGCTTTGAGGTAGAGTTCTTGATTTTCATATTTTCTTTTCTCATTTTCATGATCCTTAGTCACCTTTGTGATCAACGACTCCTCTTTTCAAGCTTTGGTTGTTGATTGTGTGAGTTTGACTATCCTAGGATTTTGTTGGTGGTGGTGGATGAAAATTGCAAGGAAGCATCAAGAAGTTTGCTTTCTTTTGTTGTCTCTTGAGGTAAGAGGGAGATCATCCTCTTCAACCTATCATGGTGGTGAGGAACATGTTTTTGTGTTAATGGTGAGGAATCCATGTGTGGGTTACTCACTTTGTTGTGTGGTTTTTTTTAGTAATGTTATGATTGGTTGTGTCGTACGACTTTAATACTTGCTATTGTGTAACTTAATGGATTTGGAATGGCTTGAATGCTTGGATGTATGTATGGAAAGCAAAGGACTCTTACCCCTTTGGTTTGGAGGTTCACGGCCAAGAGGCCCTTTGATGGGTCCAAGACGGAACTTTTGTGGTAATTTAGGACTTAAGCAATTAAATGATGAGTGGTTAGAGAGGTGAAGAAAAATGTTGAATTCCTAGTCCCTTGGAGGCTTACGGCCTCATTGGGCACTCTATGTGAGACTTTTGTGTCAAGTTAAAACTTAGACAATTAAATGAGTAGACATTTAATTAGGAATTCATAATATGAAAAGAATAGAGAACAAAACTTTATTCTATAGCCTAGAGTGATTTTTGGGCCAAAGAAAGAACATAGTGTGAGTTAGGTTTTGAGAAACTTAGAATGATTATTCTAAATGAGTTTTGTCTAAAACAAAGGAAAGAACTTATTTAATTAAAAGTAATAAGGATTGAATGAAAGATACTAGAGAATTTTCCTAGAGAGGTTAATAGAAAATAATAATGAAATTGAGGCGTAACTTTCATATCAAACTTCAAAAAGTATGTTTTCACCCTTGAGATTTAGATAATGACTTGTTGTGGGTCTATAAGTGGGACCAAGGATTGTTGATAATTGATTAGGCCTAATGTGGCATGTAATCATAGACAAGTCATACTATTATTGAATATCTGCATATATGTGCATTGAGTCATCATGCATTGTGAAAGTCTGTTGGACTCTGTTAGTAAGGCTGTATGCCAAAGAGATGAATCTAACCTATGTGCGGGTGTGAATAGACTAGTGTAGGTCACTTGTTGACCTTGGGGGCGTCGGGGTACGAGTATCTCACAATGGACAGTTGGTACCTCCTCTATGCTGTGGGACAGACCGATGCAAATGTATCGACGATCCGAACTAAGACACTGTCCTATATTGCGATCTAGTGAAGAATGCCTTGTATAAGCCATTTTGCGCAATTTGTTAATATTGAAAGCACTTGATTAGAGGCTGACGAGATACAGGCATTTCTCCATGATCATTCTCTCTGATGTTATGTCTAGCTCCATGGAGTATATTTCGGTACCTTGTGCATGTGCATAGTCTGTCAACATATTTATCTGGCATAAATATATATATGCTTATGGAATTCTTTCTTTTAATGATGTTATGATTGTCTGTATTATCAAATTACTTATCAACTGAATCTTGATGCTGTTTATTATGTTTGCCATGATGTATGGCGTCCTACGCAGTTTATGGTTCTTTACTGCTATAACTAGTATTAATGTTGGATATCTCCCATTTTTTCTGTATTCTACTATTTTATTTATATCTATGCTTCTTAAAAGATCGAGGTGAGGAAGAGCCTGAGTTTCCTAGTTTTGGGGTGAGTTAGTCTTCTATTTTGACATAGCATCCCGATGAAGTTTTCTAGGGTATACCAGGCTGAGGTTCCACAGAGGCATTGACAGTTGGCACGTCGACTTGATCACCGAGTGCTTCGTCTACGTGGGAGATGTGACTGTATCTTTGGGTTGGGGTTGTTATGATCCTCCTATTTTCCCTTTTAATGTTACTGTATCGCTGGAGTTCTACATGCCGATACGTGAGGTGTAGGGTGATCATGAGTATACTCCACACGAGGATTCGTTCCTATCCTCTGCACGAGCTCTTACTCGTGAATCTATTGCTCCTATAAGGATTTCCTCTTCTGAGGAGGATCCTAAAGAAGAACCTAAGGAGGACCCCTCTGAGACTCCTTCTCAGTAGTTTGTTGGGGGTATGATACTTTTTGTAACCTTGGTAGCTGTCTATATATATCTTTTTGGGCATGTAAAGCTTTTGTTTTCTTTCGTTAACTATTAATGTATTTAATTACTTATGTTATGTATCTAAACATATATATAGCATATATCTTTTGTGTAAATGTATGGTTTGATCTTCATGTTGAGTTCCGCTAAGTTTATATTTTTTTTGAAAAAGAAAAATATATATATATATATATATATATATATATATATATATATATATATATAAGAGAAATTGCTAAGTTGCTATACGATTTATAAATTAACAGATTACCGCCTATATGTATATAAACCGGGTTTTAGTGTTTGTATGTTTCTTTGAGTTTCATATTGTTTGCTGTGACATCCTTCTCCTGAAAAAGGGAGCGTTACACTAGTTTGGTATCAGAGTCCCGATTTGAGTTTTCTTTTAGGTTTTGTGGTTAGGTCTGTCTTGTTTGTGCTGTGTGATTCTCTGTGTTTGGTTTTTGAAAGGTTACATCTAAACTTTTCTTGTGTTTTGTTTAGTTAACTATGGAAAGAAGTAATGGCACGTGGTAGAGGAGGACACGTTAACGTGGAATGCGACAACGAGGTGATGACTGCAGTTGCTGAAGTTATGCAGCGGATGGTGGAAGTTATTGTGCAATAGAACTAATAAGCAGTGCAATAGCAAGAGGCGAATGCTGATGCCTATAATTTGTCTAAATTCCGTTGAAACAATCCTCCACAGTTCAGAGGCGAGTTTGATCCAGAAAAAGCAAGTTTGTGGATTCAAGAACTGTAAAAGATTTTTGAAGGAATGGGATGTGTGAATGACCGCACGATAAGTTATGCCGCAGTTATGCTGGTGGGAGATAGTGAAAATTAGTGGAAAGGAACTCGAAGATTACTACAAGCAGAAGGAAGGGAAATCACGTGGGAAGTATTTTGTAATACATTTCTGGAAAAGTAATTTTCAGATAGTGTAAAGTATGCCAAGGAAATGGAATTCCTTGGGTTACGACAAGGTGGGATGATGGTTAACGAGTATGCTTGAAAGTTTGAGAGCTTGTCAAAGTTCTCACAGTATCTTCCAGCCTAATGAGATGTGGAAATGTCGTAAGTTTGAAGAAGGTCTACGAGTTGAATTGAAGAGAGGGGTACTACCAATGAGAATGAATCAGTTCTCAGCCTTGATAGATATGTGTTACAGACTTAAAGAGTTAGAACCATCTCAAGAGGCAAGGAATCGTAACTTTGGACCATCTAAGTTCCAAAAGGGAGGAAACAACAATAACCGGTTTCAGAGGAAGCCTATTCCCGACCATTGGGAAGTCAACAACGATCACTTGGTGGAGGCTCTAGTGGGAATTTTGGTGGCCATCGAGTTGGTCAGACTATGACGTCTTCACCAAAGTCTTTAAAATGTGGAAATGACCACCTGACAAGGGATTGCATAATCAAGGGAATTATCTGTTTCAGATATGGCAAGCATGGACATATCTCCAAAGATTGTAACCAACCCATGGCGGAGCCTTCTATCAGCAATGCACGAGTCGCAAAACCTCAGGTAGGAGGTAGAGTTTATACGATGAGTGGAGTGAAAGCCTCCCAATCTGACGATCTGATAAAGGGAGATGGTACCATTGGAGGTAATCTTTTATCTGTACTGTATGATTCAGGAGCGACCCATTCTTTTATCACTTATGACTGTGTACGTCGATTAGGTTTACCTGTGTCTTATTTACCTTTTGATTTAGGTTTACTTGTGTCTTCTTTGCCAAGTTTGTTTTGATGTATTGAAGGCGAATCTTTTTGTTTCTGTTTACCTCTTTCTCAAATAGACATGATCTTAGGAAATTGGTTATCTTCTAACTATATATGTTACTATTCTAGTAAAACCATAGTTTTTTCCTAAAATGTTCAAGCTTTCAAGGATTGTTATTATCTTCCTTAAAAGTCGATGGACATTATGAATATTCTTGTGATTCCAAAATCTTTTATGAGGTGACTGAGCGGGAGATAAAGTTTACTATCCGCTGGATATATCCATAGCACCTTATAGGATTACATGAATAGAACTTTTTTTGTCCTTCGGGGGAGCGCCGAGCCATTCTTGGTCAAGAAAAAGGATGGAACTTCACGCTTATGTGTCGTTTATCGTCGGTGAACAGGTCATGATCAAGAACAAGTTCGAGGATAGATGATCGATGACAGCTTCTATTTTCTCTAAGATCGATCTCTCGATTCGATCCGAGTGAAGGTAGAGGATATTCCTAAATGGCTTTTCGTACACGTTATGGACATTATGAGTATCTTGTGATGTCGAGGAATTCATGGATTACATGAATAGAACATCTCAATATAGTTCATCGATAGATTTTGAAATCGGGAGGAGAACATATATAGTTTATTTTATGAAGAAATTGTCAAAGTGTGAATTAAATTTGGAAGAGGTTAAGTTTATGGGTTATGTAATCTCGAAGGATGGAATTGTAGTGGACCCGTCGAAAGTTGAAGCAGTTTTGCAGTGGAAAAGGCCGAAGACTATGATAGAGATCCATAGCTTCGTGGGATTAGTTGGTTATTATCAAAGATTCATTAAAGGGTTTTCTAAGATAGCAGGACCTCTCACTCAACTTACGAGAAAAAACCAAGCCTTTGTATGGACTGATGATTGTGAAGAGAGTTTTCAAGAATTGAAAAGATGACTGACTATTTCACCAGTTTTGGTTCTACCTAATCCCAATGAACCCTTTGAAGTGTATTATGATGCTTCACATTAAGGATTAGGATGCGTGCTTATACAAGATAAGAAAGTGGTGGCTTATGCTTCAAGACAGCTGAGAGTACATGAAAAGAATTATCCTACACATGACCTGGAGTTAGCAGCTGTGGTGTTTGCTTTGAAAATATAGAGATATTTTCTATACGGAGCAACATTCAACGTTTATAGTGATCATAAGAGTCTGAAGTACCTGTTCGATTAAAAGGAGCTGAACATGAGGCAAAGGAGGTGGTTAGAGTTTCTGAAAGACTACGATTTTCAACTCTAATATCATCCTGGAAAGGCAAACGTGGTGGTAGACGCTTTAAGTAGGAAGATGCCTAGTATCTCTGCTATGATGATCAAGGAAAAGGAATTAATAGAATATTTCCAGAATATGCGGGTGTCCATGGAGTTGACACCGGGAGATTTATTTGAATATGGTTACTATCTCAAATGATTTGATGGAAGAAATTTGAGAGAAACAAAAAGATAACGAGTTTATACAAAATGAGAAAGAGCTGATAAAGCGAGACATTGTGTCAATAGTTCAAGAAGGACATGATGGTATTCTAAGGTTCCAAGGCGGGGTTTGTGTGCCCAGTGATCCGGAGCTGAGGAAATTAATTCTTGATGAAGCCCACATGAGCCAGTTGAGTATACACCCAGGAATGACCAAAATGTACCAAGATCTGAAGCAGTTATTCTTGTGGCACTAAATGAAGAGGGACATTACCAAGTACGTGTCGTCTTGTCTGGTTTATTAGAAAGCCAAAGTTGAACACCGGAGACCTTCAAGAATGTTGCAACCTCTAGCTATTCTTGAATGGAAATGGGATGGCATCACGAAGGATATTGTGGTTGGATTACCGAAAACCCAAAAAGGTTACGACTCGATATAGGTAATTGTGGATCGGCTTACAAAGTCTGTTTGTTTCTTACCGATTAACATAAGGTATTCGATGGAGAGGTTAGCTCAACTGTATATTGACGAGATTGTTAGACTTCATGGTGTGCCTTCCGGTATTATTTCTGATAGAGATCTGAGGTTTACATCTAGGTTTTGGCAGAGTCTTCAAGAAGTAATGGGAACGAAACTTCGTTTGAGTTCTGCTTATCATCCTCAAACCGATGGTCAATCAGAAAAGATGATCCAATCGCTGGAAGATCTACTGAGAGCTTGTACTCTAGTGCAGAATGGAAGTTGGGATGAAGTTTTGCCTTTAATTGAGTTCACCTATAATAACAGTTTTCAATTGAGCAAAGGGATGGCATCCTATGAGGTTCTATACTGATGACGGTGTAGAACACCTTTACCGTGAGAGAATAAGTGAAATATGGGATGTAGAACACCTTTGTGTTGGTACCAAGATGGGGAGCACCTTATGATCGGACCTGATCTTGTGCAGCAAATAACGGAGAAGGTTAAGATGATTCAGGAAAATATGGGGTCGGCTCAAAGTCGATAGAAAATCTATACAAATAAAAGAATGAAGCCTCTTAAGTTTGAAGAAGGCGAGCATGTGTTTTTGAAAGTCACATCCACGACTGGGGTAGGCTGAGTTCTTAAATCTAGAAAACTTACTCCTAAATTCATTAGACCTTATCAAATTCTTCGTCGGATAGGTCTAGTAGCTTACCAAATAGCCTTACCACCTTTTCTTTCTAACCTCCATAATGTTTTTCATGTGTCGCAATTACGAAAATACATCCCTGATCCAAACCATGTTATAGCACCAGATACAGTACAATTAAAAGAGAATTTGACCTATGCGACACTTCCTATAAAGATTGAGGATATGAGAGTGGAGTAACTCAGAGGAAATTAGATTCCATTAGTGAAAGTGATTTGGAATGACATAGCTAGAGATGCGACGTGGGAGTTAGAGGACAAGATGAAGGAACAACATCCATATCTATTCTGAGGTATAAAAATTTCGAAGACGAAATTTCTTTTTAGAAGGGGAGAGTTGTAACACCCCGAAGATTGCTTGTTTCATGATATATATTCATTTTATAATATTTGTGATTTTTGTGAATTTTTTTGGAATTATTTGAATTGTTTGATTATTTTAATATATTTTTCAATTTGCGTGCGCACTGAGCGGGGCCGAAAAAATAAAATATTTTCTCTGAGGCCGAAAAACTTTGGACTGTGGAAAAGTTGATGGGGGATCTTACTAAACTTGAGGCCGGACATAATTTATGAAGTCTTTATTTTTTGACATTTTATCTGATAAATAAAATCACGATAACGTTTTATTATCCGTTGGACGATAAATACTATTTTTGCTAACTGTGACCTTTGTCCACTAGATAATAGCTTTAGTAGAGTGTTAGTCATCTTTTCTAGAGAGCACTTTAATCAAGATGACATCATCACCATGACATCACCCTTAACTTTTTCAAAAAGTGTGTGAAACTTATCAAGGAAGCTTTATACCAAGCTTCTCAAGGAAGCTTCACCTTTCCTCTCTCCTCCTTGTAACCTCACGGTAATTTGGGGGGAAAAGATAACCAAAATTATCATCTTTTTCACTTACCCATCACTTTTTCATTTCAAACAAAGTTTCACTTTTCATTCTCTCATTTTTTTTCTCTCACTTTTGCTCTCTTCTCCATCCTTCCTCTCCATTCTCACGGCCTCAACACCATTGTTGGCCACCCAAGCTTGCTTGCTCAAACCAATCTAGATTCTTGAATCCTCTCATCATCTTATAGCTTTTCTCTTTGGTGGTCATCTATTGATTCTTCCATCTTCATCACTTTCTACTAAGCCCTAAAACTTGAAGCTTTGAGGTAAAGTTCTTGATTTTCATCTTTTCTCTTCTCATTTTTGTGATCCTTGGTCACCTTTGTGATCAAGGAATCCTCTTTTCAAGCTTTGGTTGTCGATTGTGTGAGTTTGACTATCCTAGGGTTTTGTTGGTGGTGGTGGACGAAAATTGCAAGGAAGTATCAAGGAGCTTGCTTTCTTTTGTTGTCTCTTGAGATAAGAGGGAGATCATCCTCTTCAACCTATCACGATGGTGAGGAACATGTTTCTGTTTTGATGGTGAGGAATCCATGTGTGGGTTGCTCACTTTGTTATGTGATTTTTTTTTGGTAATGTTGTGATTAGTTGTGTTATATGACTTTAATACTTGCTATTGTGTAACTTGATGGATTTGGAATGCCTTGAATGCTTGGATGTATGTATGGAAAGCAAAGGACTCTTACCCCTTTGATTTGGAGGCTCACGGCCAAGAGGCCCTTTGATGGGTCCAAGATGGAACTTTTGTGCTAATTTGGGACTTAAGCAATTAAATGATGAGTGGTTAGAGAGGTGAAGAAAAATGTTGGATTCCTAGTCCCTTGGAGGCTCACGGCCTCATTGGACACTCAATGTGAGACTTTTGCATTAAGTTAAAACTTAGATAATTAAATAAGTAGAAACTTAATTAGGAATTCATAATATGGAAAGAATAGAGAACAAAACTTTATTTTATAGCCTAGAGTGATATTTGGGCCAAAGAAAGAACATGAATATGAGTTAGGTTTTGAGAAACTTAGAATGATTATTCTAAATGAGTTTGGTCTAAAATAAAGGAAAGAACTTATTTGATTAAAAGTAATAAGGACTGAATAAAAGATACTAGAGAATTTTTCTAAAGAGGTTAATAGAAAATAATAATGAAATTGAGGCGTAACTTTCATATCAAACTTTAAAAAGTATGTTTTCACCCTTGAAATTTGGATAATGATTTGTTGTGGGTCCATAAGTGGGACCAATGATTGTTGATAATTGATTAGGCCTAATGTGGCATGTAATCATGGACAAGTCATACTATTATTGAATATCTATATATATGTACATTGAGTCATCATGCATTGTGAAAGTCCGTTGGACTCTGTTAGTAAGGTTGTATGCCTAGGAGATGAATCACACCTACGTGCGGGTGTGAATAGACTAGTGTAGGTCACTTGTTGACCTTGGGGGCATCGGGGTGTGGGTATCTCATAATGGACAGTTGGTAGCTCCTCTGTGCCGTAAGACAGACCGATGCAAACCCACCAACAATCCAGACCGAGACACTGTCCTATATCACAATCTTGTGAAGAATGCCTTGTATAAGTCTTGTTGCACAATTTGTTGATATTGAAAGCACTTGATTTGAGGCTGACGAGATACAGGCATGTCTCCATGATCATTCTCTCTGATGTTATATCTAGCTCCATGGAGTAGAATTTTGGTATCTTGTGCATGTGCATAGTCTGTCAACATATTTATCTACCATAAATATATATATGGTTATGAAATTATTTCTTTTAATGATGTTATGACTGTCTTGTTACCAAGTGGCTTCCAGTACTTAAGAGGGGGGTGAATTGAGTATAAAACTTTTTCGCAAACCCTTTTAAATAAAAATATAAATATTAAAACTTAATAAATAAATGTACAGAAGGAATGAGACAAAGAAAAGATCAGCAGAAAATAAATGTGCGATAAAATAAATTGCATAAAATAAAGAGATAAAGAGAAGAAGAGCAGGCATGATATTTATCCTGGTTCGACCACTAACCCACTTATGGTCTACGTTCAGTCCTTGAAAGTCGAGATTTTTCACTAAGTATACAAGCTTCAATAGGTGCTTGCTACCGTTACAAAATAGAGCACTTTTCACACACAGGGACACTCTACCCTTGTGCTAAAGTCTCGGCTGCTCTAACCGAGGATACCTCACCCTTATACAAACCTTGAGGGATACCTCACCCTCGATCTGAGAATATCGAGAAAATAGATGAAGAGAAACTCTCACTCAGAGTAAGTAATACAAATTGAAGTGCTAATGGAGCTCTCACAGAAATATCTCAAAGTTTTTAATCAAAAAGAGTGTAGAAAATAGTTTTCACAGATTAGAGCATTCAGAAAATAATTCAGAGTTATGGGCAAAGAAATTCGTGACCCAAGCTTGTTATTTATAGGGAAAAACATGAAGATAGCCGTTTAGGTATAATTAATATCATTTAAAACAAATTTGAAAACCTGTCTGTTTCCATATACATGACTGTGAACCCGTGTTTATTCGAATAGAGCAAAATCTTATTTGAATAACACTGTGTCTGAAACCATCGTGAAAAGCCATCTGAGAAGGGTTATTCAAATAACCAATATGTTATTCGAATAACTCTATTAAAACCAGAGTTCAAAAACCAAATAGGTTATTCGAATAGCTATAAGTGAAATAATGAACTATTCGAATAAAGTTTAAAAGAAGTTCAGACACAAAAAGGTTTATTCGAATAACGTGAGTTATTCGAATAACTCACTTAAAAGCACAGTTCTGAAAGACTTCATTTATTTGAATAAAAGGATAGTTATTCGAATAGCCACTTTAAAAAACAGATCCTCGTGAAGGTGTTTATTCGAATAGGCTAAGCTCTATTCGAATAACTCAATTCAAAACCGTTTTGACAAAGATGTTTTCAAAGATATTGAGTTTGTTTCAAAATAGTTTTTATCTTTTCTTTCAAAAACAAAGAGATATCAAAGTGAGCTCCGTACAATAGATCCTAAGTCCTAATGCTAATCAAATATAAACTTGGACTTGGTCTATTTATCATCTTCATTTATTCTTCTCATTTGTTATCATCAAAACAAATCTTCAAAGGTATGCATCCAAACACATTCTCCCCCTTTTTGATGATGACAAACTATCAATGAGACTATCAATGAGAAAAACGTTAGTGTATATAATTGGAATTCACAAAGAGGTATAAAAGCTTACTCCCCCTCTTTAATTATAAGAGGTAATGTATATCAGATATGTGCGCAGCTCCCCCTTTCAATTTGAATCCAATCTCATTTTAAATTTATCTGTCTTTTCTCAATTAAAGTTAAATGATCAAATATTTCTCCCCCTTTTGTCATGAGCAAAAAGGAGGGGTAAGTCCCATAAACATATACCAAAGTAAGAATGCATAAAAGGAAATATACTCATATTAATAGATTAACAGGAAATTTTTTTTATGCATTAATAATAAAGAGAGTCAATTACACAAGCCAGAAATAAATAACATGAAGCCAAAAATGGATAGCTAAGAACTAAAGTTCCTAGAAGTAAGTATCCGAAGGTGGTGGTGATGAAGTTGGTGCAGGAGCAGGTGAAGCAGATCAAAGGGCAGCAACCTCACGTTCAACGCCTTCTATTCTATCAAACAAAATATAGAAGTTATGTTCCATGTAAGCTCGGTTATCCTGCAAGGTGGCCATGATCTGTTCCAAAGTGACAGGAGCAGGAGCAGCAGCAGGTACATCAGCAGGAGCAGTAGGGGCGTCAGCTGGGTCAAGCTCATCCTCAGCAACCTCATCTGGGTACACCCAGCCTTCATCGGTTTGGATCATCTTCATTTTCCGTAAGGTGTGAGCTCCAAAGACGTTGTGGTGAGTCAGAGCAATGGCTCGCTCAGTCTCCAAGACTTGAGGATACTTACTCAGCAAGGTAGTGACGAGAATGCCATAAGGCAAGTCAGATTTCTCCTTGCCCTTGGCCCTCATCATGTGTCTCATGATGAACACGGGCCAGTTGATCTGATGGCCATTCTTCAGAAACCATAGCATGAAGATGTCTTCCTCGCTGAGGTAAGCGTAGTTGCCACCGCGGGGAGCCAATATATGAGCGAAGGCGTAATGCATAAGCCTATCCTGGCTCTTCAGTATGCCACCCTTGAGACCCTTGTCAGGCAGGGCTAGACCAGGCTTTAGCAGGTCCTCAACCGCCTGAAACTTGTTGAAATCTTCAAGAAACGGGGTGTCACCATCTTCAACAAGGGCGCCAGAGAACTGCAGCCCGAACAAAGTCAGCCAGTCCAGCGGTGTGATCACAATGTTCTGATCATAGACCTCGGAGAGCAGGTTCTGGCCATCAAAAGCCAGATTACAGAAGAACATCTTCACCAGAGCAGGATAGAGAGTGGCCCGGTGAGAGTAAAGCTGAAGAACTCTCTGGTTTTGCAGTAGGGTCAGAAAGTCGAAGCCGCGATGTTGCTGGAAGAAGGAAAGGTCAAGGTACTTGGGTTGGACTAAGTTACGCTCCCAGAAGTGCGTGATGAAACGTGCACGATGCTCTTCGTTGGAGGAGAGCCTTCTCAGATCAAGAGGGTTGTTGCATAGAGCATTCTTCGTGCGTGGACGCTTGCTGGAGGAAGAGGCCATGGTGGAAGAAGGTGAGACAGAGTGAAAACGTAAGGGTGAATAGGTTTGAGAGGTAGGAGCAAAGGAGGCTTGAAGAGCAGAGAAGAAAGTAGAAGGTGGAAACGTTTAGGCGTGCAGGGGTTATTTAAAGAAAACCCATGTTTATTCGAATAAACATAGGTTTATTCGAATAAACTTACCTGGAAACTGGAAAGACAGGCGTGCAGGAAACTGAAAAGGTGTTGAGAAAAGTGTTTTAGCTAGGGTTTATTCAAATAGGGAGGTATTCTATTCGAATAGAGCAACTGGGAAAGCCAAGCGTTTTGGCTAGCTGACAAGGTTTATTCGAATAACTAATGGAGTATTCAAATAGGCTGAGGCCAATCAGTCAAAACTGATAGAAACAGGGTTCTGGTTATTCAAATAACCTGAGGTTTATTCGAATAGACAGAGACCAAGAACAAAAATTGATAAAAGAGGGAATCTGGTTATTCGAATAAGGGAGGGTGTTATTCGAATAGACAGAGATAAAAAACAAACAGGATTTAACACAGGAATCAGTTTATTCGAATACACTGAGTTCTATTCGAATAAAACTGACGTTCAACACATATTTGATAAGCTATAAAGAGGTTTATTCGAATAAAAACCTGTTTATTTGAATAAAACTAGCAAAGAAGCACATAGAAGAATACGTTCAAGACATTCAAAGCATATATTCATGTGATAATATTCAGCAAAAAGCATGCAATTATGTATTGGATTGATCAATTATGCCTAATTCTCCTCGAATATAAAAGAATGCTTCTTTTGCTAAGGGTTTAGTGAAAATATCTGCAAGTTGCTTAGATGTTTCAACAAACTCAAGAATGCAATCCCCTTTCTGTACATGATCTCTGATAAAGTGATGTCTTATCTCTATATGCTTTGTTCTGGAATGCAGTATGGGATTCTTAGAGATATTTATTGCACTAGTGTTATCACATTTTATCGGGATGTGATCAAGATGAAGACCGTAGTCTAAGAGTTGTTGCTTCATCCATAGGATTTGAGCACAACAACTCCCGGCTGCAACATATTTAGCCTCAACGGTAGACAAAGCCACACTATTTTGTTTCTTACTATGCCAAGAAACTAAAGAACTACCAAGCAAGTGGCATGTCTCACTAGTACTTTTTCTGTCCAATTTGCATCCAGCAAAATCAGAGTCAGAATAGCCTATTAGGCTACAAGAGGCACCCTTAGGGTACCACAAGCCAATTTGTGAAGTGCCTACTAGGTATTTCATTATTCGTTTAACAGCACTTAAATGAGATTCCTTAGGGTTTGCCTGATATCTAGCACACATGCATACACTAAACATAATATCTGGCCTACTAGCAGTAAGATAAATGAGAGATCCAATCATACCTCTATATTTCGTTATTTCTACTGATTTACCTCCTTCATCTTTGTCCAAGTAGCAAGACGTGCCCATCGGAGTGGCCATGTGTTTAGCGTTTTCCATTTCGAATCTCTTGAGCAATTCCTTGAAGTATTGGTTTGACTTATGAATATCCCTTCGTTCGTTTGTTTGATTTGAAGTCCGAGGAAGAAATTTAATTCTCCCATCATCGACATTTCAAATTCATTATGCATTGTCTTAGCAAATTCTTTGCAAAGGGATTCATTAGTAGCACCAAAGATAATATCATCCACATATACTTGCACAAGAAGAATGTCATGCTTTTTATTTTTAATAAAAAGAGTAGTATCGACTTTTTCTCTTAAAAAACCATTTTCTAAAAGAAACTTACTTAACCTTTCATACCAAGCTTTAGAGGTTGCTTTAAACCATATAAAGCTTTTTTAAGTTTAAAAACATGGTTGGGCAGTTCATGATTTTCAAAACCTGAAGGTTGTTCAACGTATACCTCCTCTTGAATAAAACCATTTAGAAAAGCACTTTTGACATCCATTTGATATAATTTGAAATCTATGATGCAAGCATAAGCAAGTAACATTCTAATAGCTTCTAATCTAGCTACAGGTGCATAGGTTTCTTCATAATCTATTCATTCTTCTTGATTATACCCTTTAGCAACCAATCTAGCTTTGTTTCTAGTTATTAACCCATTTTCATCAAGTTTGTTTCTAAAAACCCATTTAGTGCCAATTATGGGGTGATTATTAGGTCTAACAACTAATTCCCAAACTTGATTTCTTTCAAACTGATTTAATTCTTCATGCATAGCTAAGATCCAATGTTCATCATCAAAAGCTTCAATTAAATCCTTAGGTTCAATTTGAGAAACAAAAGCTAAATGATTGCAAGCATTCTAAGAGAGTTACGAGTACTTACACCTTTAGATACATCACCGATAATCTGATCAAGGGAGTGATATTTTGAAGTTCGCCATTCTTTGGGGAGTTCCAAAACTTGTGAATCTTCTTGTCTTTGCTTATCCTCTCGCTCCTTGATTTCTTTTTCTTTATTATCTAAATGTGTTTCCGCCAAGACTTCTGCGACATCATCAACAACAAGATCCTTTCTCGATCCATTTGGATCAGTTTCATCAAATGCAACATGTATAGATTCTTCAATAGTCATAGTTCTTTTATTATATATGCGAAAAGCTTTACTATGATTTGAATAGCCAAGAAATATACCTTCATCAGACTTAGCATCAAACTTACCTAAATTATCTTTTCCATTGTTTAAAATAAAACATTTGCAACCAAAAATATGAAAGTGTGAGACATTTAGCTTTCTTCCCTTATACAACTCATATGGGGTTTTCTTTAAAATAGGCCTTATAAGAGCCCGATTCATTACATAACAAGCTGTACTTACAGCATTAACCCAAAAGTATTTAGGAAGAGCAGTCTTATTAAGCATAGTTCTCGCCATTTCTTCTAAAGAACGGTTTTTCCTTTCTACAACTCCGCTTTTTGCGAGTTCTAAAGGGAAGAAATTATGATTAATGCCATGTTCATCACAGTAATTTTCAAAAACATTGTTTTCAAATTCGCCACCATGATCACTTATTATAGAAGAGATTTGAGAACCTTTTTCATTTTGAATAACTTTGGCAAGTCTTTTAAAAGCTAGAAATGCATCATTTTTATTTGCAAGAAATAAAGTCCATGTAAACCTAGAAAAATCATCCACAATCACTAAAGCATAGTAATTCCCACCAAAGCTCATAGTTCTAGATGGTCTAAATAGATCCATGTGCAAAAGTTGTAAAGGTTTAGTAGTTGAAACTATATTTTTTGCTTTAAAAGAGACCTTTATTTGTTTACCCTTTTGACATGCATCACATAACTTATCTTTTATAAAATTAAGCTTGGATAGTCCAATTACTAGCTCTTTAGAGACCAATTTCATTAAGTGATCCATGTGAATGTGTGTAATTCTCCTATGCCATAACCATGAATCATTATTCTTACTTAGAAGGCATTTCGCATCATTTGAAGATATATCATCAAGACTAATCATATAGATGTTGTTTACTCTATGACCAATGAATTTAACATGCTTGTCATTTTTATCTTCAATTATGCAACAGTTTGAATCAAATATTACTTTATTTCCTTTATCATGTAATTGGCTAATACTAAGCAAGTTATATTTCAAACCTTCAACAAGCAGCACATTTTCAATAGAGGAGTTAGGGTTCTTACCGACTTTGTCGATTCCAAGAATTTTTCCTTTGTTGTTATCGCCATAACTGACGTGTCCATGATTCTTGGGAATAAGCACGGTGAATTTTGAATCGTCCCCGGTCATGTGCTTGGAACAGCCGCTATCAAGATACCAATTTGAACTCCTAGCTTTCAAGTACACCTCATTTTCTCTTTCTTCTTCTTCCCTTTTGGCCATGAGACATAGTTGAGCCTCTTCGCTGTCTGAGCTATCAGTTGAATCTATGTCATTTTCATCCCATGCTATATAGGCTTTTCTTCCTTTTCTTTCCTTGAAGGGCTTCTTTTCAAATTTCTCCTTCTTCTTTTGATAAATGGGCACTCCATTTTCATGTGACCGGTTTGCTACATTCATAGCAAGTTGGAGTCGATGAAGCTCCTTCGCCTTTGAAATGTGTCTTTTTTCAGAGGGAATGGAGGTCTTCTTTGCGTTCCCTTTTTCCTGAGAAATTTACCAAACTTTTTAACTAGCAAACTTAGATTTTCTTCACTTACCTCAATGTTCTCTTAGCCTTCTTCATTTTCTTCATCATCATTGTCGATTAATGAAGAAGTGGCTTTGAGTGCTATCCACTTTTTCTTTTTATCGTTCTCTTCGCTTTGACTTAGTCTGCTCAGTTCGAGTTTGTGCTCATGAAGTTTTCCAAAGAGGGTAGCTAAAGTCATTGTAGATAAATCCCTTGATTCTGATATGAATCACTTACCTTGGGTTGCCAAATCGCTAAGACATCTTAAAACCTTGTTAATCAAATCTTCATTAGAAAAGCTTTTTCCTAAAGATGCAAGATGATTAACTATGTGGGTGAACCTCTTTTGCATTTCCTGAATGCTTTCTCCTTGGTCCATTCTGAATAATTCATATTCACGAGTTAGAGAATTTATTCTCGACCTCTTAACTTCACTAGTACCCATGGGTAACTTACAAAGTATCCCACATTTCTTTAAGCTTTGCAATTTGAAATTATAAAAACTCATCATATCCCAAAGCAAGAGTAATAATATTTTTAGCTTTTAAATTATATTAAACTTTTCTTTTGTCTTTATCGACCATTTATTTCGTGGTGTTTCGGTCCTATACGCCATCGACCTCGATGTGGATATAAAAGCGCCGTTTTCGACAGCATCCCAAGCATCTAGATCAATAGCTTCGATGAAGATTTTCATTCTTTCCTTCCAATATGAGTAACCATCCCCATTGAAAAAAGGTGGTCGATTTATGGAAGATCCTTCTGAAAAACCATTTGAAGAAGCCATATTCTCTTGAAGTCGCTAAGCTCTTTATTAAGTCTATTTACGATACCACTTGTTACCAAGTGGCTTCCAGTACTCAAGAGGGGGGGTGAATTGAGTATAAAACTTTTTCGCAAACCCTTTTAAATAAAAATAT